>OX104063.1:113172951-113852832 GCA_944474145.2 Dicrocoelium dendriticum | reverse complement strand
GACCTTGGCGGCATAGTAAGTTGTCTGCATGGCACAGATCAGGCGCTTTGTGGTCCTCAACGAGGATATGTCGCCTTTGAACGGCAATTCTATAATTATGTGAGGTTCATCGCAGCCAGTTTCCAAATCAGATAGTCGTCCACATGCCCGGAAAAGCACTAGACTGCAGTTTCAGCCTGTTGGGCATCATCAGTAGTGCGCATCCATCGGATCCATCAGGATTCGAACCAATGACCACCAGCGGCTTGAACCGCCAGTCAGCAGCTTATGCCACTGGGCCACGGGGGACAGCTTCGGACCGTCATGATTTACAAGCTAACTGCGATATAGCGCGTCTTATCCTCCACTGCCATGCAAGTTACGAACGTTGCAGAGGACAGGGTTGGCCCCGAAAGACACGACGTCCGCTAACAGTAGCTATGTACGACATAGGATAAGACGCGCTATATCGCAGTTAGCTTGTAAATCATGACGGTCCGAAGCTGTCCCCCGTGGCCCAGTGGCATAAGCTGCTGACTGGCGGTTCAAGCCGCTGGTGGTCATTGGTTCGAATCCTGATGGATCCGATGGATGCGCACTACTGATGATGCCCAACAGGCTGAAACTGCAGTCTAGTGCTTTTCCGGGCATGTGGACGACTATCTGATTTGGAAACTGGCTGCGATGAACCTCACATAATTACATCAAAATCCCCTACTCATGAGTACATCAAATTATATCCGCCCTGACAGTTTCTAAATGCTATGTCGTACATAGCTACTGTTAGCGGACGTCGTGTCTTTCGGGGCCAACCCTGTCCTCTGCAACGTTCGTAACTTGCATGGCAGTGGAGGATAAGACGCGCTATATCGCAGTTAGCTTGTAAATCATGACGGTCCGAAGCTGTCCCCCGTGGCCCAGTGGCATAAGCTGCTGACTGGCGGTTCAAGCCGCTGGTGGTCATTGGTTCGAATCCTGATGGATCCGATGGATGCGCACTACTGATGATGCCCAACAGGCTGAAACTGCAGTCTAGTGCTTTTCCGGGCATGTGGACGACTATCTGATTTGGAAACTGGCTGCGATGAACCTCACATAATTACATCAAAATCCCCTACTCATGAGTACATCAAATTCTATAATTACAGAATTCTTGGGTACCGTGTGCACTAGGTTCTTTTGTAACACTTGACTATGTTTCTCGATGGACTTTCGGGGGTAGCCGTTTTTAATGAGCGTGTTAGTAATCTGCTGCTTTTCGTCAGTCAGGCAATCAGAGGAGCAGATTCGTCTGGCACGGCCAATCAAGGTGCTCAGATGCTCAAGGTGCGTGTATCGCATGGGTGTGAAGCTAATGGAATGCAGATAATGCCCGGACCATGTTGGTTTCCTGTAGACAGACCTTTTAATCTGCCCGTTTTCTCTGCGGCTGATAAGGACATTTAAGCACGGAAGGCAATTTGGCTACTCTACTTCACAGCTGACCCGCAAGTTATAATGCGCAGAATTTAGTTTCGTTACCAACTGCTCCACCTGATGCTCCGATGAATAAATTACCGAAATATCATCCATGTAGCTTTTGTAGTATGGCAATCGAGATATTTCTCCAGACATACCTCGCTCTACCATTGACATAAAGAAATCAGCAAGTACCGCGCCCAATGGACTGCCAGTCACTACTCCACCAATCTTACAGTACGGTGTGTTGCTGAAGTAAAAATTGACAAGATGATCACGGGGCGCTAATTAACGCTTGCCTATAAGGAATGATGTGTTTACCTCCAGCTTGACCTAATCTGAATTCGACTGCTGAAAAGCAGTCTAAGTCGTCGGTGTGGCTCTCTCCCATCCCTGCATTACAAAACCCGAAAATCTATCAGTCTCACTATTCTCTAACCTTCTAGTTGCGGGTTTTCTAAACAGTACAGTTGTCTTTTTATAACATGGACAAATCTATCTCACTCATAATGGAAGGTGCCAAATAGCCCTATGTAACACAAAGCAAGCTGTCCTCTTAGTTTTCTTAACCTTGAGTTACACCAATGTTGGAATAATCTAGCGATACAGTTACGGATATGTGAACTAGGATACAAGTTGATATCATCCAGTAAACCTTATTTCTACGCCAAATGTGATCAAACATGTCGGTATTCCGTAACCTGGCAGTGTACTCACGGAATCCGATCAGGAAAATGGCACAACCAATTTTCCAATTTGTAACTTATGTATAGCGAAAACTTGTATGAATCAAACAGCTGTTTTCCACTATCCATCTACGAGGCGGTACAAGTCATATTAGGCTATTCTACAAAGTAATGGACGGTGATTGTTTCAGAGGTTTGCTCGGGCAGAAGCAGGTCAATGGTTAATTAGTGGATAGTCCGCTGCTGTCTGTTTCACACATATCAATTGGGGTTTCACAATCTCACTGACGGAACCGATGCCACAGTGACGCTTAAGTTGGTGACTGTGGTTTACCAAGTTCCAATGAAGCAATCGAAAGGTCTGCGTTTAAAAACGCTCACTACAGCAGAAACAATTGCGATCCGAATATTCCACCCCCCGTTATGCTCAGGGAAATGTCTGTTTAATCTCTCTCTATCCTGGCAGAACAGTTAGCAACTTAATCGTCAATCTGACATCTATTCCGTTAGTGAGATTGCGCAACCCCAATCGATTTGTGGGAACCGGACAGCGGCGACCTATCCTTGATTTAACCAATGACGTGCTTCTATCCGAACAAACGTCGGAACCAATCACCATCCTTTCCTTATTATGACAGCCTTAAATGACATGTAACGCCTCCTAGATGAATCGCTGAAAATAACTATTTACCTCGGCGATATTCTCTATGAATTCTTAACAATGTTCACTACGATGTTACATAATATCACCTTTATAAATCAACTAGTTAAATCCCCATACTAACATCCATATTCAAAGCTGGAATACTAAACAAACACACTTAACTAATGATCGTTCACCAAATGTGACTATAACTCGGCTGTTTGGAAATATTCTCCTGGAATATTTGTTCATCTCTGTTTTTTATAAATCCAAAACATTTATGAATGCTAATTCAAATCTCGGAATATGCTTGGAACCGACTGGGATCTCATGATTGCAGGTTTTGCATACAAATCAACTTTTGCCGGTTTTTATTATGGCAACCGTTCGCACTCAACGCAAGAGCTTCTTCAGGCCAGGTGAATCGGTACACACTTGGCTTAGCTTTTTATTGGAAAGTAGGGTGAAGGTTGCATAAGTACACGAATCATTGGATAATAGTGTTGCAGGTCAATAGGACAAGTGGCCATTCTATTGAAACAACATGCATCGAGCGTTTCTCATAGATTCGTGTCACTGGTTGTTCACATGTGGAACATTCATTTTCTGCAGCTGCTCATTCACCCTCCGAACTAAGTGCGTCCGCTGACACCTTTTCTGACAACCGAGTTAAGACAGCCGGCCCGCGTTGGATAACTCCACCCCGTCCGTCCTGTTTCCACAGTTATTAATCTCAGTAATCTCGATTGCTTCAGCAATCAACCCTTAGCTTGTTGTTTGTAATTCCCTAAAAATATCTTGACATTGTCCAAATCAATCCCGTGTCCTACGTCGCGGAGATGGATTTAGAGCTCTCTGCTACTGGCGGTTCACTTACCGCCTCGGATATCCACCGCCTAGTTATTTGCTCACCGTCTCCTTACGAACGGTCTTCCTGTCCTCTTCCTCTGAACACAGAGTTTGAGCTCTGTGAAACAGAGAGGATGCGATAGCAGCATAGACTTCTTTTGGATGACCCGAACTGCAATGGAGTACTCTCTCCGTATCTGTAGGCTTGCGATATATCGTCGTCTTTAACCATGCACCGTTCCTACTAACAAGGCCTTTGAGGAATGTCAGTGTGCTACTACAATATTCTAGTTTCGCAGCAAAGTTTTCTTCAATAATGAAGTTAAAATGAATGCAGTTGTAAAACAAAATAGCTTCTTGTGTATCGTACCCAGACTTATTAGTTAAGTATAAACTTTCCGTATTGTCGACATCAGCAGAAATATACTTAAAACCCGGCACCTGCTTGTCAAATGTAGGTGATGAGTTATTCTGCGTATTCTTGCTTAAGTTCATAATTCGAACAGAAAGTGGAACAGCGTTGGCGGAATATTGCTGTCCTTTAAAATGTCGGTAAGATAAATAGTATAACAGTGTTGAATATAAATATATATATATATATATAAATATAAAAATCCTTTGCTCATTGGGATGCTAAGGTAAAAACGAAGTTACTTGTTCTTAGACAACTACGGTACTTAATGATAGTTAGTTTACCGATGAACACGGGTTACACCAGTTAACATAAGCAGACTGCGTTGTTTACAGAATTTGCTTATAGATGGCATAAAAATGTTAAGTGAGTGGTCAAACAAGACCTGACACAAGCGGAAAAAGGAAAATTTCCGGGTACCTTCAGCTTGTCATATTTCGTGACCAAATTTATGTGACGTCCTGTAGAGCAACTTTGACTTCTGAATAAGTAAATACAATATGATTATCATTCCTTACTAACTGGTGGGAGTATTTAGTGGCATCTTATTGAACTCATCTAAATCACTCACTGGTTATCGCCAATCAGCATAGGCACCAGCCGACTGTTTCGCCCTATTGGGGCTCATCAGCAGTGCGCATCCCTATGCTCCATTAGTATCTGAACCCATGACAATATTGACATGTGCCACTAATCAGCTGCTTATACTGCTGGGATGTGCATCGCTGAGAGAATGTAGAGGTCATCATATTTCTCAGCTTCCGAGAGATGGGCCAGTGAAGCTGGTCCGACCGTCTATGGAAGATTTCACTTGAAACTGCAAATGACTTCCTAGCTGCGGTAAGTCTACCGCTATAAGTGAGAGATATCGATCTAACAGGCTCTCTAAATGTGTGCGGTGGCGAAGATGAACATTCCAGCGCAACTTCTTGAAGTACTTCATCCCCGAAAACCGTAAAGAAGATAAAATGATAAATAAAAATAAAAATACTTATATATCTCCCGTAGCGGCACAGATCAAACAGATTGTGAATCAAGCAAAACTATAAGGATGAGTAATGAAAAGCATGAAGCTAAAATCACCAAGGGATTTGTAAATTGCGCTGGAGTGAACTCTGTGTCTTGTGCATGGAATATAAGTGTTATTCACTCAGGCACATGGAATAATCCTTGGTACACAGCTATGAGGTGCCTACCAGTAAAGCAGTTTTCGGCAACTAACTTGTAACCAAATGCTACAGCACAAAGCATTCAGCACACGTCAACCTTTTAAGGACAAATAGTTTGAACGCACCAGCCTCAAGTTAGTACATTGTTTAAAGTTTGCAGATGATTGCTTACAAAATAAGCTCCTTGTACTTGCCCAAATAATCTCAATTAACAGAGCGTTTAGGATATCTAATCCTCTTTGCTGGATTCTGTTCTTTTAAGTGATTACTTTCTTCGACTCCAGGATCTGTGTCACTTGATTATTTATTGACGAAAGGATTGGTTATATGGTTGCTTGAAGCTGAATGGGCCAGAGTCAGTTTGGAAGGATTGACCTGTAGTATCACAACACATTGGGAAAAGCAAATTTGTTATAAATGAAACCACCGACGTTAGGGTTTAAGGTATTCTGGATGACGAGAAATGTCACTTAACAAAATCGTCTAGAGGAAGAAGAAACGTGGATCACCTTATGCTGAATCAGCCCCTTAAACTGGCAGTAAGGCCTCTGCCATGAATGACATCTTCTTTTACTAGAGTAAATAGCTGGTGAAGTCCATTCATATTATACATTCATAGGCTGGATCTATCGGCTTACGTGCATTCTTTTCACAACCTTAGCCTGCATGCTGGCAAGTACTAGAGTTGCTTGACCAAATTCAATTCAGATTAAAGAACTACCAGTCATGCGCTGTACCGGTAATATTTGTAACCTCATGCAAATGGACGCAACCAATTTGTAGCGTTCGTATTACTGAAGAAATGCTCGGTGTTTGAGAAGAAAGCTGTTCGCTTCTGAACATTTAAATTCACATTTTAGCTTCAATAATTTCCGTAAGACATAAAACTCAAGTATTTCAAGTATTGCTTTTCTATCGACTCTAGGTTTCACGTACTGTAAAGCTGCTAACTCCTGCTAATTTCTTTTCCCCAGATTGCCTCGTGTAAGTTACTAAACTTGACGCTGTTTGTAGTAATTCTTCATTTCATTATCTAAGTTTGATTTATGATGTATGGTATCTAGACCCATAACTTTATAAATGAGAAAGAAATACCTTGACATCATAAATTTGTGTTACTTGGTCAGAATCTGGTCATATTTATGTCTACTAGACTGGGATATCTGACGAAAATGGCACCTCCTCTGAAAGTGGGTGATCAGTAACGGCGCACAGCGTTTGCGTGCCAGATCACTGTGGTAACTGACATTTTACGACTTAGACACACTGACACAATCAGACTACATACGATGGGGAACACTCGCCCAGTAGAGAATGGCTGAAATTACTTCAATGTGCCTTTAGACTGACACCTGCTCAACAGTATCAGTTATCTGTAACGAAAATTGCGTCACTACCACGGATCGTCCGCAACGGTAGTCAAACGGGATGCTACAAAATCTTCCGAAGCGGCTGTTACGGGTGTCTGGGGTTAACGGCCCATTAGTGGAGAGCGAAAGGCTGAACGCAAACATCGCAGTTTAGTGAATTAGATGTGTATTTCAGTTTTAGGTCGAGAGACTACTGTTCAACAACCTCGGGCAACTAGTCTCACAATATCTATGGCATGCTTATGGTCCCTGCGCCTGAAATTAGGATCGTCGGACATTAAGAGAGAGAAACCTGGTTGGGTTAATATATTAATATTTCAAAGGAATGAAATATCACTTATTGTACAATAGCATGATGGTATGTTACGGGAAAAAAGCGATGCTTAGCAAGTCCCGTAGGATGGTCACAAAGAGAACCACAACCTGGTGAATAGAAAACAAAGGGATATAATGGAAATCGTTTTGATGGACTCACCACAGTGTTAACACAGAGGCACGCAAAAAGAGCCAAACATAGTTGTGTAGATTAATTCTGGATGTGCAACTTTCGTGGCATTAAGTCGTCTGTCAAGACACACAGGCTGTATCTAGTAGTAAAGTTGGGTTATGGCTACATCAAGACGTTTATTAAACCCGGGTAAAGTGGGGGAGGATACAACGTTATTTGGGAGGAGGTTCCTAGGCTGACACGCATGAAGAGAGTAAATGTTCCGTCGAGATTCTAGATGAATGTATTGCGTGTCTGACTTGAACTGGTGGACCCTGAAACTCGTGTTGTGAATCCTTTGTAGTCACCCTCAGTATACACGTCAGCTAGAGGTGTAAAACACCTCAGCTATGTGCCGCAATACACTAAATAAAAAAGGAAATAAGTACAACAGTTGCATGCCAGCTGAGCTACCAGAAACGGATGGGCACCGTTCCGGAAAGCTACAGCCGGCTACTAGGTAACAAGCAAAATTATGAGGTAAAGGTATATTATGCTACGAAATGAGATCATGTTTGAAGGGGAGGCTAAAAAGGATGGGGCGGCACAAAGAAAGTCACAGCAGTAATGTCATTAAGGTCGACTCATATCTATGTCAGATAATGTTTCTTGCCAAACGTGTCCGTTCTCTTTTGGTGCCCAAAGAGGGAGCCGTGAAGCTCCAAACGAGACCAGCTCCGAAGTGAGAGCCGTCATTCTTCTCAGGCAAGTTATCGCTTGACAACTTCTCTTCTTTTTCCATCTACACTCCCGGTGCGCAAACAACGCAAGTCGCGGGAGTCGGTGGGCTGGTATGCGCAACACGTAGCCAAACCATCGGAGCCTGGTGCGTGAAATGACGGTGCTGAGCGGCTCATTTCCTTTTCCTATGCAATAAACAAGGCGTCGAACACGCTCGTTACTCACGCAGTGTTTTCACCAGATGTGAGCCAAAGTGCAGAGACACCGGTGGTCGAACGTAACTAGGCTCTTTATATCTGCTGTTCCAAGGAGTCAAGTTTCGCAACCGTACAATAGGGTCGAACGTACCGCTGCATTGTACACACTATTCTTCAGGGCGAGAGTAACGTCGCACCGCCACCACAGGTGGCAAAGACTAGCAAAACACTTCGAGATTTTGCTGTACGGTTCCTGATATCTTCTTCGATTCCAAAGGCGCTGGCATAACTTCCCAAGTATTTGGATTCCTGAACGACTTCTAGCTGCTCAACAAAAAAGGTCAGGGCAGGAGACGACCCTTGCCAATACTGGAGGAAAGCTTTACACTTCGAGGTTACGAAGCAAAGCAGGAAGTAACGGACAGCCAGTGCTAATCCATCCAATTCAGTCTGGCATGTCTGCGAGCTGTCACAGATGAGGGCAATGTAGTCTGCATACGCCAAGTCCAGAAGTCGTTCTCCTGGGAGTAGCTCCACACCTTCTAAGTCATGTCTTGTAAATGCAATCTCCATGACTTCGTCAATAGAGACATTGAAGAGGAAAGTTGACAATGGTCATTCTTGTCTCAGACCGCTTACCGTAAGCCCTCACCCTGCCCGTGCTACGCGCGTATAATGCTCGGATAATATTTATATATTTCTCGAGCACACGTTTCCTGAGTAGACAATTTCAAAGGGCACATGGTGCAACCGAATCGAAGGCACCTTTGATGTCAAGGAACAAGACTACGGTAGGCCGTTAATATGTGTGTTGGTGCTCCAAAAATTGACGGAAAGTAAAGGCGTGGTCCATGCAACCACGACGCCGACGTAACCCGGTTTGCTCCTCACGAATCTGGCTTTCACGAGCGCCAGTCAGTCTATGAAGGGTTACAGAGGCAAGTAATTTGGAGGCGATGGGGACCAGGTTGATTCCTCAATGGTTGCTGCATAGTCAGCGCGGGCCTCCTTGGAAGGTGGAGGTAATAGGTGACGCCAGACCTGGTTGGCTTCCTTGGAATCTAGTAAGCCATTAGAAGGTCGCCACGTAAGCCACTGTACCGGCCACCCTATAATTTTAGGGTCTTTAGTCTAAGTTGATAAAGAAGATTGAACAACTCTTTGACGTTCTTCATGGCTTTGCAATGGAGTCTCGAGCGCTGCAAGGTATGGAGTTACTTCAGGCAATCGGAAGTGCCATTATAAACTGGTAACCAACACGTCGGGCTGTTTCGACAGACGTTTGCACAAATAAATAGCTCCATATTTTGACCAATGCTCAGTTTGCATGTTCGTCCTCATGTCGAATACGCAATTCAAGTCTGGCATGCATGAGTGAAACATGACGTTAATGCACTAGATCAACCACAACGTTGGGCATCAAAGAATGTAATTAGAATGCATAATCTTTCCTACAAGGAAAGGCTGCAAAGTTTGGGGGATTTCAGTGAAAGCTATCGCAGACTATGACGAGACCCGGTTATGGCATAATTAATTCTACGAGACCCACATCATGTGTGTCGCCCATAATTGCAACACAGTCGCAATACAAAACTGAGGGATCACTCATTAAAACCCGCAGAACAACACAGTCGTCTGGAGTGCCGCAGCAATTTCTTTTCCATTCGTATCTGTCACCCGTGGAATGCACTCCCAGAATCGGTCATTTTTGTACCGATATTAGCAGTATTTAAAAGATAGTTAGAAGATGCACTCACTCATCCACTTACAGTTTTTCATTTAGCACTACGTCGCCATCCTACACCTGGACTTTACCTTGGAATTATTTGTTGTTAAATGCAGGTGCAGGACTATGGAGTAGCAAATGATAAGTCCTTATTTTCATACTTACAGTACTAACTGTTTTACTATCATCATTATCATTATTGTTAGCTCTATATTCCGACCAACCATCCAAGGGGACTTGTAAAGCAAAGTTTCTTAACCTGTGGGAATTCACTGTTCATTGTTCATTGAAATGCAACAGCGTTTTGGGGTATCACACCGAAAGTTTGCATACTGGGCGCACATTTCTTGTGAAAGTTCCGCTGTGAAACAAAACTCTTATTTTCTCTAACCGAAGTGCCAATGTCCATAACTTATAGAGTACACTCCAATGATTGCAGAAATGTATTCCGATGTTACCTAGCACTTCAGTTTACAGAGTTATAAGCAAAAGATTATGTTCAGTAATGTCATGACTACGTCGTACAAATTACATGTAAATATACGGAATCACCACCTACACAGGATGCATCTATGTGGCAAATGGGTTTAAAACATTAATGCAACACTGCAACATTACCGCCACTAAATACCGACTGCACCTAGCACGGGGATATTGTAGAGGGGCCGCTTCCAAGAATGGTTCTGGGGAGCTCTTCGGAGCTAGCTGAGAGCGGATCGCGAAAGACGGCTAGCGACGAGCCTGGGCCCGGAACTACGGAGCGGGAATATGTGGACAGCGCAATAAATCAGACATATACGCCGCTAGCGCAGCCCACAGGACCGACGCCGAGCCGATTGACACAGCCCAGAACAAGCAAGTCGAGAGCTCTCGAACGACTCCTGGCCGATCCAAATCGGGTACAGAGAAGTGGGGATCGAGGCGAAAACAGGAAGGCGGATCTTCCAAGTCAGAGCTCCCGAGGCGAAAGGACTGGCTCGTCTCTAACATCCGTACCTGTGTTGCTTTGTGGGACGGAAATCTAGTCGATATTCGATGGCGCGCGCGAGACCCTCATGTGCCCATTTTCGGTGTGCAATAAACGTCTACCCCCCCTGTCTTGTCGTTCTCGCTACACTGGTGCCGTGACCAATCGTGATGGAGTTGACCCAGTTAGAGCAATTTGCGGCCGGTGACGTGGAGGCGTGGCTCGATGAGTTCGACGGCATTGCGGCTTGCACGGGGGTGAGGGGGGATGCAAATTTGCTAATTGCTTTGGGCACACGGTTGAGTGGACGAGCCAAGGCGGTGTATCTGCTCACTCGAAAGGCCAAACCCGGTTGTTCGTTCGCTGAGATGAAGGCTGCCTTGTGTGCAGAATTTGGGAAGGATCTGGAGAGAGAACGAGCACTGCAACGATTTCACGCAGCCAGATGGGACGAACAGGAGGATTTGATGGTGTTTTTCCAGCAGCTGGACAGACATCTAACGATTGGGATCCCCGAGTTAGAGGGCAACGCAAGAGAGCGCCTACTGAAACAGCAGTTTATCCGAAGTCTGCCCGATCCACTCCGTGATCAGGTGAAATTGGCGTCGATGGTGGGAGACAGCAAAGCGTTGGATCTGGTGACGGTCGCCCAGAATTTGTCGGAACGAGTGACAGTGAGAAGCATCCAGCATGCTGAGTTGGAACAGAAAGTAAAGCGCCTATCCGAAATGGTGGAGCAGCTGTTGTCGATAGAGTCTTCAAGCACCGCTTCACAACGCAATGTACGGGTAATCCGGAACGGTCGCCGCTGTTTCCGATGCAACCAGAGTGGTCATGTGGCGAGATTCTGCACCAACGTCAATGTGCCCCATTGTTTCTCTCTATCCATGCCGAGTCGGTGGCGAGTACCAGTCCTCCAGGTAACTATAGAAGGTGTGTCTGTCCGAGCCATAGTAGACACAGGAGCGGCAGTGTCAATTACAAAGAAGTTCAACGGGGTTCCAGTAAACCCATCGTCAATCACAATGCAGACGGTCGGCGGGCATTCTTTGAAAGTGACGGGCACGCAGCGGTTACGAATCAAGATAGGAGAAACGCTCATCCGCCATGACATGTTCATCGTGGAGGAGACGACCGAAACCATCATCGGAACCGACATCCTGAAACGGCTCGGTGTCACCATCGACCTGAGAAACGATGTGGTGATCGTGGCTAACGATACGATCGAGATAAACAAGGAGAGAACCGACCGGATTGGTGCACTGAAAGCCGTGCCTGAGTGTCAGAACCGTGCAATACGCAACGTACTGAGCAGGATGCCCACTTATTCACAGACGCGGAAGATGATTACGGATTTTGCAATTGGGTTGAACATCGAATACCATTGATCCCAGGAGGACAATGTAAGTCAATCTTCAGACGAATTCTACAGAACACCGTGGTGGAGATACAGAAGCAGGTGACCGAGATGGAATCGAAAGGAATCATCAGGCGAACGCACAGCCCGTATTCATCACCCGTGCTATTGACGAAGAAGGCCGACGGAACCTATCGATTTTGCATCGATTTCAGAGAACTAAACAGGGTGACTGTGAAGGATGCATTCCCGATGCCTCAGATGGAAGAACTTTTCTCAAGCCTCCACAGTGCCAAGCAGATATCTCTGATTGATCTCCGCTCGGGATATTGGCAACTGTCAATCGCAGAAGAAGATCGCCACAAGACGGCTTTCAGTGTCAATGGCCAGCAGTATGAGTTTTTGAGAATGCCGTTTGGATTGTGCAACGCCCCGGCTACATTCAGGCGTTTGTTGCTGATGGTCCTCGCGAACCTGCAAGGCGTGGTGGTGTATGGTGATGACATCATCGTCTTCTCTGAGACGGAACAGGAACATGTGACCAGACTTGGAGCAGTACTGCAGAGGCTAGATGAAGCTGGTCTGAAACTCAGTCGTAAAAAGTCGCAGATTGCCCAAAAGTCAATTGTATGCTTGGGTCACATCGTGGGCAATGGTCAAGTCCATCCACTTCCGGAGAAACGCGAGACGATCAAGTGCTTCGCAAAACCAAAATCCAAGCGTCAGCTCCGTTCGTTCTTGGGAGTGGTGGCATATGATTCAAAGTTTGTGCCCCAGTTCGCAGAGAAGGTCAGCCCGTTGTTAAAGCTGCTTCGCAAGGACGTGCCCTTCGTGTGGACAGCTGAAGCGGATCAAGCCTTTGACCATCTAAAGGCAGGCATAGCAGAGGCCCCGACATGTCTACGGCTACCCAATCCTGGTGAGAGGTTCACTGTGGCGGTCGACGCAAGCAACGTGGCCATCGGTGCGGTTTTGTCTCAACCGGCTGGGGTGGTGGAGTACGCGAGCAGAGTGCTGACGGGGGCGGAACAGAAGTATTCAACAACGGAGAAAGAATGCTTGGCCATCGTGTGGGCGTTAGAGAAGTGGAGAAATTACTTACTGTCGAATGAAGTCCGGGTCGTCACTGACCACAAATCGCTCTCGTGGTTGATGACGGCGAAAGACCAGTGGGGACGGCTTGCGCGATGGGCCTACCGATTGCAGGAATTCAACTTCACCATTGAGCACGTGGATGGAACGCAGAATGTATTGCCAGATATGTTGTCACGCCCGTGTTTGGACGACATCATGCCAGACAATGCCATACCGGTGCGTGCGTTCGCGATGGGGGAGAGGAACCTGCTGGGAGATCAAAGGACAGATGAATTCGTGAATATGTTGTGCTCTCACTTACGGGCTGGCACCAAACCGGAGGCCACATCGGAGGAGGTGGAGGAACTCCTCAAGATCTGGGACAGGTTGAAGGTCGAAAACGATAACGTGGTGGTGGCGATAGACGGACGGAAAGTGCCTTTTGTTCCACCAAATCAGCGAGAACGTGTGATGCGCATAACTCATGATGGCGCCCATATGGGATTCGAGCGGGTCTTTGAATTGCTGCGGAGGCGAGTGTTTTGGCCAACCATGAGGAAGGACGTCGCGACATACCTTCGGGAGTGCCCAAACTGCCAAACGAGTCGGGAGATGGAGTCCCCGAGACCGCCGATGCGATCGATGGAGGTTGGTGAGCCACTTCAGTGTTGGGGACTGGACGTCTTTGGGACCTTACCAGTGAGTCTAACAGGAAACCGATACATTCTAGTGATGATTGACCACTTCACTCGATGGGTGGAAGCCATACCAATCAAGGACCAAACAGGCGAGACAGTGTCGCAAGTATTCGAATTCAATGTGCCTGCAAGGTATGGGATCCCACAGTGTATCATCACGGACCAAGGGCCCTGCTTCGAGTCAAGAGCGTTTAAGTCAGTGTTGGACAAGTGGGGCATCCAGAGACGGCGAACTTCACCGTGCCACCCACAAACCAACGAGATGACCGAGCGGTTCAACCGGACATTGAAGACGTGGATAAACTGCACGAAGTTGGCATGGGAAGATGCTTTGCCTCAGGTTCTGATCGCGTATCGGACCAGCATGCAACCAACCACCAAGGTCTCGCCATTCGAATTACTGTTCGGCAGAGAACCACAGATTGCGCTCGATACTTGCCTACCGAACCAGGGTGAGTGGAAACATCCAGCTGGGCATCAAGAGCGACTGCGATGGAAAGCTAGAAGCGAAACCAAAGCTCGACAAGCGCGGAATAAGCGAAATTACGACGCCAGGAATGAGGCTCACAAGTGGAGGCCATTCAGGATTGGAGAACGGGTCAAGTTACGGAACAACGATCGGCCGGATCATGACGGGCCGGGCGCAAGCAAGTTCAGAGAACGCTGGAAAGGCCCCTACACCATTATCGACCAGAAAGCGGGCAACTTCTTAATCGACCGCGGAGGAATGAAACGTTGGGTGAATGCTACTCTCTTGCGACCATGGTACGAGAGGAAGAAAGGTCCTGGAGGAGGGGCGGGTGTAGAGGGGCCGCTTCCAAGAATGGTTCTGGGGAGCTTTTCGGAGCTAGCTGAGAGCGGATCGCGAAAGACGGCTAGCGACGAGCCTGGGCCCGGAACTACGGAGCGGGAATATGTGGACAGCGCAATAAATCAGACATATACGCCGCTAGCGCAGCCCACAGGACCGACGCCGAGCCGATTGACACAGCCCAGAACAAGCAAGTCGAGAGCTCTCGAACGACTCCTGGCCGATTCAAATCGGGTACAGAGAAGTGGGGATCGAGGCGAAAACAGGAAGGCGGATCTTCCAAGTCAGAGCTCCCAAGGCGAACGGACTGGCTCGTTTCTAACATCCGTACCTGTGTTGCTTTGTGGGACGGAAATCTAGTCGATATTCGATGGCGCGCGCGAGACCCTCATGTGCCCATTTTCGGTGTGCAATAAACGTCTACCCCCCTGTCTTGTCGTTCTCGCTACAATATGACTACTCCTAGATACTCGCTTGTATGGTCCAGTGCTCTCACGCTGCAGAATACAGAAAAGCTCACCCATTATAGACGGCGAATACTTGCCACTGTAGCGCTGCTCCATGACTGGAATATCGTGCTGAAAGCACTCACCATGCTCATCGCTAACAGATCCCAAGTTCTTAGGGAAAAATTCAAGGTGATTGTGCAAAAGTGCATCTTAAGTGACAGTTGAGCACCAACAGCCCGATTGTTCACAATGAGCTATTTGTGGTGTCTTTGTAGTTTCTGTCTTTGTACTGTCCAAAAATCCTTTACTTACTGCGTTGAATGATCGCCACACTTCTAACTCAAGTGAAGTTGACTGGTATTCAAAACCACTGTCTGCCATTATGCAGTGAATGTCAGATCCAATAAGTAACCCTGCTCTGCGCTTCACATCACTGATCTGCGGAAATACTTGTTTCAGGTACTGGAAGGCACAAGCACCTCGATTGAGGGCTCCGAAGTAGCTTTAATCAAGCCAAGCTTGATGTGCCTAGTAGACAGATATGATCAGGTTGCACATTAGGTATATGCTTTACACTCAGTTTTCATACATTATACTCCGTCCTCTCTGGCTAATTTTCGGTTGGGTAGTGCTGTTGATATTTCTGCTGTCTCATGAGCACAAGAAACAGCAACTTTTTGTGTAGTCTCCTTGCTTATCCATTAGGAGTCCAATGACTTTGAAGTCAGCACAAATATTCCAACCGCACTTATCGTATTTCAGGGCAGCGAGTATCAGTTGCCTACTTTGTAAGCCTCGTTCAGATTGGTGGCATGCAACAGAGGCACAGTTGGGTAATATTTCCACTGTGCCGTAGTGTGGCCTTAAGAATACTCTTGGACGAGTCAGTGGACAAGAGCCGTTCATCACTGATATGCCTCAAGCCAAGCTTCTTCCTCAGTCCTTCCGCACCGGAACTGTAACGAAAGGTTTCTCTCGTGTCATTGAAACCGGACAACTTAACACCGCTTTCTGTATAGAGTAACCTTAGTATTTTCAGCAAGTAAGTTTCACTGCTGCAGTCGAGATGCCAGTAACTCGGCTTTGTCTTTAGATAAGTCCAGATCACGCACCAAGTCATTCAGCTCTGATTGTTCAATAAGGTGTGGATTGACGACATCAGCTTCAAAGTTTCCACTGATGTGAGAATCAGGGAAAATTGTCGAGGCGGAACCACTACTCATCATCTGTGACATGTTCACTGGAGGCACTGAAATGCGCAAGGTGCAATCATGAGGAACAGGTCAAATAGCTGATGGAAGATCCGGGTAATGCATTTTGTGGTTGTTTCTGTTGACGTTTCCAATGAAACTCGTTAGACAGAAGTAGCAGTCTGTCGTGTGATCCTTCGGCTCCCTCCACATCAAGGGGATTGAAAAGAGCATCTTGCTTCTACCCTTGAGCCACTGAGTCAGATAAAGATTGCACGACACACAAACAATATGCGGTGCCCACTTCTTATCGTGAGCTTCCGGTTTCATTCTGCATGGTAGACAAACTTCAGTAGTGAAGAAATGGGTCTGTACTACAACTTTGTAGTAAATTATCCACAGACGTAAAAAGATGCTTTCGGTCATTGACAAAGCAGCGTCCTTCAGTCATGACAAGATATCAATTAATCTTAATCGACTTTCATTATCAGCTGGATAGCATGGCTTAGGGACGTCCATCTCACGCTTACAAGGAGTCAGTGGGTCAATCACAGGAGAGTATTCGATGCACGGAACGCAGTGCCTAAGCGAAATGAAAAATTAAAATTAAATAACGCGGCATGATGGAGACCTTGTCATGCATACTCCTAACCAGCTCACATTGTACTACTTGAAACATCTTATCCCATTACTGCTATAAAAATAGGCTTGCACTGCGTTCTTAAATAATACAATTGAACAATGGCATAATACGGATCAAAAATCCAAGGCTTGACAAATCCCGTGGGATATTTTGTGGGAGTAATGTTCTTTTGATGAAGTCGCACGAAAGTGGAAAAGACATCTGTGGACTCACCATATTATCCACCTTAACACATAAGTATTTCCGTCTACCCGATTTCCGGCGGTTGGTGAGCACTATGTTTGTCTAAGTCTTGTCATCACTCAATGAATAAAAATCAGATCAAGTAATGCAAATGGTGCAAAGCATCGCCGATGAGTTTTTAAACATGGGTAGCGTGGGCGCTGGAATGACAAAAGTCGAAAGAGCCTTCCACGGTTGACATACTCGAAGGGAAAATTAATTCCGTTTGTACTCAAGCTGACTGTAGTGGGTGGCAAGTTTCAATTTATGACTGCTCAAATCTGTGCTACAGCTAAGCTTCAGGCGACAAACGTGATCGGGGTTTTGCAAAATCTGGTACGCCAAGATGAGGTCGCCGTGTAAACGGCGATATCTTCCGCTGCACAATCCCAGGGCTTTCAATTGCCCATCGTATTACAGGTGGTACAAACCCTTTACGTTTTTCATTGCCCGTTGCTGTACTGTCACTAGTGCAACCAGATCACTTTTTAACCAGGGTTGCCAAGCCTGGGCTTCACATACACTATGAGCATTTTGGGGAAGATAGATGGCTCGAAGCTTCCGAATGCCCCCGTAACAGACCAACATGTTGGTTGGCGGTTTTGGACACCTTCAAGGACTGCGCCGAACAGCTGAGGTCGTCTTAGATTACTACCCCAAGGTTTCGCACTTGTGAGGCGTTGTTCAGCAAATCGTCTGCAAGGTTATACACGTACGGGCACTTGTGGCGTACATGCACAGTTTGACACTTGCCATGTTAAAGGGAAGTAGATGTAACTTGCCATTCAAAAGCGCAGTCTAAGTCTCGTTGCCACATATCGTGTTCTTCCTGACAGTTGATTGCCCTCCATATCTTGACGTCATGGGCAAGCAGCACAAAAATTTGACTTGATGACCCTCGTAAGGTCGTAAATGAAGAGCAAGAATAACCGCGACTCCAAGGTCGACCATTTTGGGACACCGCAGTCCATATCAATTGGAGCAGAAAAAGAACCTCGAATCTGAAGGTGCCGCTGAATATGGAAGTTTCCAACTCCATACGTTTCCAGCTTTTGGAGAAGGATGCCCTAATCTATGCGGTCGAAGGCTTTGGAAAAGTCTAGATAGATGACATCAGTGTCGGTCTCAATGTCAGCTATCTCCGTCAAACTGCCACGGGCAAAAAGTAGGTTGGCAGTAGAGGGTTTCGGTGTGGCTCTCTCCTATCCCTGCAGGGATAGGAGAGAGCCACACCGAAACCCTCCACTTCGGTGACGGTCCCAGTGACCGTTTTGGCAGAGGCTGACTTCCAAGTCAACCGCCGCCACTAATGAGATTGCGTGTCGCAATCCAAGACACACGGCGGGTGCTCCAAAAAACCCGAAAATCTAGGTTGGCAGTACATAACCGATGATGACGGAAACTGTGTTGCCCCGGTACTATGATGTCAGAGCTTTCGAAGTAGCCCATTACAGCCTCAGCTATGATCGAATCCAACACCTTAGAGAGCGCCGGAAAGTATGTCACTGGGCTATAGTTGACTGGCTCTGAACGGTTACGACTTTTGAAAATCAAGGTAATGATCCCTTGTTTCCGCATGCTAGAAACCAGTTGTTCGTCCAAACATCTTTGGAAAATTCATGTTAATTGTTCAGCTGCTATCATGGCTGCCGCCTGCAGTGCATTTGGGGGATTGTTATCAACTACGGGGAACTAAGGGTGCGCACCGACAGCAGCTTCCTCAAAATGCTCGCTGAACTAAACGTGACTTGTGTAAAGAGTGGCATCTGGGAGAATACGGCAGGTATGTTACAAATGCTTGGAGCACATCGGAAAATTGGGACATATTTTAGCCGTAGACTATTGGCTGCATCTTCGGAGGTCTGAACATATCCATCCGCTACTAATATTGGCGGAACACCACGTTTTACATTCCGCAGGTTGTTCACATGACTGTACAGAAGCTTTTAGTTAACAAAATGGTTTTCCCCTGAAATCTGCTGGTGTACATAGGCTGTACACTGATTACGATACACAACATAGTTACTTCAGTTGACGGCTAGGGTTCCCTCTATGCACATGTCATGCAGCATCATTTACTGTCATGTGTTTTCGGGTTCAACTCCGAATGAATGATTGTGCCCTTACAGAACGAAAGGGTTTCTTGACCGATGCAGGTTTAATCAGATCACCGAAGTTGCCAGTAAAATCCAACAAAGCACTGTCAATGGAACAGTCGTCCGAAAATTCACAGCTGGTGTCTGCCACAAGTTCTGCCAGTTAGTTGTAGTGGTTAATTGTTCGAAACAAGTTAGTATGTTCTTATGGACACTTCGCATAACACACGGTCGTAATTTATGGGTACGTGGAAACTTCGCTCCAAAGGGCTCTCCAACCTCAATTTCTCAACCATGAGCTCATCATTCGTGAGCACTAAATCAAGTACAAATGATTTATTTCCGGCTCTGAATCGGGTGGGTGAACTGACATGGCTGAAGAGCGGAATGTTTGCAATATACTCTTGCAACTCCACCTTAAACTGCTCGTTGAGGGATGCAGGAACTTCCAATCCTGAACATTGAAGTCACATGTGATGGGAATATGACTGCATCGTCCCCGTAGAACCCTTCCCAAGGATAGTGTCTGGCGGGTGTCCATCTCTGGGGTGGACATTGGAGGACGATAAACAACGGCCAAAATGCAAGTGCGTTGCGCCTAGTCGCAGACTGCACCAGAGTCAGTGTATGATTAGCGTTTCCGGATCGGCCACCGGTTCGCACTGCGGGTCCTTGCGGTAGTATAACCTTCCCCCTTGCCTTTGCTAGGTCGATCGTTTCGGAGAAGGGACATCACATTTATCGTGACTTCGGCATCGGTAAATTCTGAGTGCAATCAGGTTTCCGTAAAGAGTATGAGATCCCAGGCAAGTGTCGCTTGACGTAGCCGCAGTTCCGCAAGCTTGTTCAGGAGAACTCGTGCACTGGTGTACATGCAGGAAAGTTTATCTGTTTTGAGCAATGAACCGTCGGATGGGTGTTTTGGAAAAAATGATGTGCCGACCGGTAAAAGGTCGGCAACTAATCATTTTTTAGGTGGGGATATGACGAACTCATTGATGTCCGATTCATAGATCCTGCCATTACCAATTTGCTCCTCTCTTGGTATGTATTGCATGGTGCTTTTAGCTGTTTCGTTGGTTACTCAAGTGAAGCTGTCCGAACTCATGTCGGTAAGTGGTCAGACTAAGTGACTGCACTCGTCAGTTTGCTTAGTAGATGCTGTTTTGATCCGGAGCACGGAAGGAAGGCTGCTGGGGCCCGCATACCAACACTACAGCACCATTGCTGACGTTTTGCTTCACTGAAGGATCACTTTCACAATCCTCGGACCGCGTCCCTTGTAATTTGGCGATCGGCGCCGCCTCTAGATTAATTGCGCTAGGACCTTTCCAAAATGAGTGTCTCGCAAATGTACCGCCATGGCTCCTGGTTGTGCTGGATAGCTTCGCGCTCATCATGACTTCCAGTCTCGGGAACACCGTGTACAAGAATGATCCTGGCTACGAATCCCTTCCGATTTTCGTCCAAGTTGTACTTCTCCTCTCTGCGCTCGCTCCACGGAATATCCGGGAATAGGCAGATGGAACATAGCTCATTGTGGAGGCGAGCTGTCGATAACAGGACAGCTTTTGCTTCATTGGCAGAAGTCAGCACAATTAGGAGAAGTCTTGGTTCACCGTAGTGCCGTGAGTTTGGGTGACGTGGAACACGTGTCGAATGTACGGGCTTAGTTACAAGAACTATAGTGTCACATATAGAGTTCCACTAGTTCACGTCATCGAGTTGTTTTCCTTTTAATGAATTTGACGTCGATTCTGAAAAATTTGGTGCAGAGTACCGCGGGTATACTACGCGCAACTCATGTTGAGATCAAGCGACCAGCTGGTCAGCATACACTCGATGGAGGCTGGTTACAGCTTGTCTTGTTCATTTACTATGGGTCCAGTGGGAGTGGCCGAAGATCTAGGTTTCCGTTCAATTTAGCAGCAACCAAGTTCCAAACACTACTGGTTGATTCTGTTATCGTTTGGCTAATTGCATGTTTAAACGCATCATGTCTTTAATTTGTTTGGCCGGTATACCTTGTTCGTAATATATGTCATCTCGGGGTCCCAATTCGAGAAAATATCGTTTTATCGGACACCCATGATTGGAGCTTACTTTTGCCACTTCTCAATCACCTGTGTTATTCAGTGTCTTCTATGTGGTTGGTTGGGTCCGACGTGTTTTAGTAGCTTGGCTGCAACTACTTCGGTACCCAAGTTAAGTGTACGTAATTCTCACGTATACACTTCTGTTCCAGTTCGTCATCCGTGTTCCGTTGGTGGTTGTGGGGTTTGAACAGTCGGCGGCGACACGAAAATTTTGAAACGTTTGGAGACCAATAGGCTGGCCGGTTGCGGTGTGCAAGCGGGCGGTTTAAACTCTCTGTATGTTCGAAGTTACTTAACTAAGAAACAGTCTTGGTATCAAATACATGCGCTTCAAGCGTTCTGCGGTCGAAGGCCATTGCTGGAGTAGCGGATGCTAGGAGTGGCGGTATTACTATTGAGCATTGGAGATTTTGGTACCAATTCAGAGTTATTTCATCGTAGTCCCGTTTAGTTAGTAGGCTTTGACACGTGTGGAAAAGCACTAGACAGCGTTGTTTCGACCTTCTTGGTCTCAACAATGGTGTGCTTTCCTCGTAAGGCTGCCTTGTTCCGACCCCAAGAATTCCGGATATCAGCGGCTAGTGACGGAATTGTCCGAGAATTAGGCAGAACGAACAGTGGTGGACTAAGAAGAAATGTCGGGCAACTTTAAGTGCTGGAAGCAACTTCGGACTAATTGACGACAAAAGGACAGAAGACGATTTGAGCATGTGAATTTAGGATTCACAGGAACGGTTATGCTAATGTAGGACAAGCCAATATTAGTCCCGAACCTACGCCGAGTTCTGGCTCTACGACTTCCGGATGTCACATAGCCATGGGTGACGGCCACGGACCAGTTTATTGTGGCCGGGATGTGTCTACCGTTTGTCATGGACGCACCGTAAATTGCCGCACATTGCGCGCCCTGGGAAAACCCCGAGGAATTCTAACGGCAATCCCCAGAGGCAATCGGATCTCACACGATGCACTACGCACCAAGTGTGACGTCTGCGTACGGCAAATTGCACAGCGATTCACACGATGAGGTGCAGACTGGGAATACTTGAACGATCGATACATTCTGGTCAGTGTTTGAGGACAGAATGTTTCGCTGAAAACTGCATGCATTTGGGCTCTGTACTGACAGATGTTTAGCTGTAGCACTGAAGTTACCGTTACGTACAGGGTCTACCGTGTTAAAAAAGATATAATGGACATCGCATTAGCGGACAAACGTACACGTGGTGCACAAATGCTGATATTTCATCGCAACTATGTTCCCATTAAAGTAGACAGACTGACGTACACGTGAGAAATAAGTTTTCCATGTGCCCATATTTGTAGCAATGGTAATGTCAAAACACAGTTACGGTGGGCACGCCGTTAGACTGAAAATTAGTTTCCAAAGAAGCACTGTAGGAAAAACTACCACTTTCAACTGGAATTTCATATTAGGAATAATAAAGACTTGGTAGCATTTTGCTTTCCTGTTAAGTGAGCCAAGTTCTATCTGGAATTTATTTTTCCTAAATAACCTACGATACTTAAAGCTTACCTGGTTGTTTCAGTTCAGTTTAGTGCAGTTGATAAATCATGATCCGGACACCAAAGTGCTGTGGATGCAGTTGCCACAGATCGCGTCGCCAGAGTGGCACAAATGAATAAATATAAATAAATGCGGTTTGATTTAAATATGGTATTAGCAGAATGGAAGCAAGAATGAGGTGCACGAAGCTAATCGCATTGAACTATGAACAGCTACTTGCAAGAGGACGAATCCAAAGGCAGCACTGACTCCGACAAAGCACGACGTCCGATAGAGTCGCTAACCATTGGTTTAGACTAGCACGAGACCCCCCATCTACGAAGACGTCACGTACCTGCTTGATTAAGTCTCTCGGTCAAGTTCAGAGTGAGGCATGGGGAATTACCCCAGTTACATAAGGGTTTTATTATTATACCTACTATTATTGGCATCAAAAGTGTATTTATAGAAGAATGCAGTTAACCTCAGGGTATCTGTTCCGTAAGATTGACACTCTGAGAGTATGCAGTCGGTCACACTATGTTAAATTTTAAGGTTTCTACACAGAAAAAGGTTTGACATGCTAACAGGTTGTTCTCGTTATTTTCTATTAAGACAGAGTCTTGTATCGTGTGTAGAATTCCAATGGTTGTAACGTCAGTCACAATGGTCAAGCCACAGCTTCAACTCCAGAGAACGATTGTTATCGGTTTGAGGTGCATTGGACCAAACACGTACAAGCCTCACAGCAAGGTACGCATTCACCTGCCAGTGAGCTTTGTGCAGTTTGTCCAAACAATGGGACGCAAAGATTCACGGTGGAACAAGCAGAATTTCTGCAGGATAAGTGAATCTACCCAGGTAAACTACCGAAATTCAACACACTGGGGCCAGTAAATGCACAATCCAACTTCACAGGTTTACGTTTCATTGAAAGAACGCAATCTTCGTCGGTTCCGTACTCTCCAGGTTCAGGTATTGAATCCAAAGGATCCGGTGAAACGGAATAAATTTTGCCTTTGGTTTATGGATCACATGTGCATGCACTCCTTAATGTTTACGGATGAGAGTGTTTTCCATTTACATGGAAAGGACAAACAACATCTCTGGGCTAGTTTAAATCCACGCAGATACACGGCGTTAGGTATTCAGCAGAGCATTCAACTGACGATCTGGGCTAGAATTACCCGTCAGAAAATAGCTGGACCATTTTTCTTTTACAGCAATGTAACCGGTAAGTTGTTTTATATTACTCAGCCCTTACTTTTGCTAGCATCTTCGTACAAGGAATTGCTCCAAACTTGCTTACTGCCACAGTTGGGGGCGGATGGAGTTCGCAGCACCATATGGTTGCATTATAATAGTGCACCAACACATTATGCTCAGTCGGTGCGAGAACATCTCTGCGAGGAATTCGTCCGAGGTTGGACCGGTCGTGGAGGCTTCATCGAGTGGCCCTCACCGTCAAACGATTTAAAACCGCTAGTTTTTTCCCTTGGAGATATATAAAACGAAGGGTCTACAGAAATAAGCCGATTTCCCTCGAGCAATTGCAGCAGAATATTGTGAATGAATGTCACACTATCACCACCGTGACATAGCAGAAAGTACTTTCTAACTAAATCAAACGATTTCTGTAATGTAGTCAGAATGCAGGTAGACACTTTCAACATCAACTTCCATGATATCTATGTCCTTCTGACCCTTCTTCTGTAAATATGTGTATCAAGAATCGGTTGCACACCAACTTCATTCTACTGGCGTTGTCTGCGTCTTCAGCAGTCTGCGCCAGTTCGAACGCCGTGATAATTTGGGGGTATCCGATGCATAGATTAGAGCGTACGTATTAGAGCCGTTGGTTTAAATGTTGTCCAATCCACACCGGAGCCATAAGTAAGAGATTATTGGGGGCACCGATATGTCATTTAAAGGCATATAAGTTCTCGGTCATGGTGCTACTGCACACCGAGCTTCTTGCCTGTAGCAGAGGCCTCCGTTTGGGTACCATGCAGTACTATGCAACTTCTCCGTAAATAACACTGCATGCAGCACTTATGAACATTTGAAAAGAAGAAATGCGTCCAGAGATACCAGATATCCATTGCTGAACTTAGTTAGTTTAGAGGCATTACAGAGGTCCACGTTTAATCTATACTTAATAGAATAGACAAGGAATCGAGTGGAGAAAAGGAAAGACAAGAACCCGTTATGAACGATTATCACAAGTATATGGAACATTCTTACTCTTTTAGTGCACAGTTTCTCACCGTTGCCACTGTTTATTGTAATAGTGCTGAGAGCGAGTTATTAAACGAACATCTACGTAGTTTGTAGCAGAATGATCACCTTCGAGGCGTACTTGTCCATCACCCGGAAATCCGAGCCCCTAATTCGCTTTGCTGTCGCGTACAGTTGCGGAACAAGTGCACATATCTACTACTCGTGATTTACCGCCCACAAAATTCTAGGTTGGAAATGGACTCCAACTTGAACCACATTTTGGAGATTGCTTTGATCAAGTCCTATAGCCACATTCTTATCGCTGGAGACTTTAATGTGTATGAGTTGGAAATGCCAGTAAGCTATGGTGTGCATCTTAAACCTACATCTCAAACCCTTTTCAAAAGAGCTAATTTCCAACTACCCTCTGTACAACCTTGTAACCTATCCCACCAGATTTCGAACTGCTAACAGGCCATCGATACTTGATCTTGTGATCACTAACGAAGAACTCATTATCAACGGGATAGTTACAAACAAGCCACGGGGTCGCGGTGACCAGGTTGACCTACTGTTTGACTATGATGCTAGGCGGAATATCCTGAAAAGGATGATGATGTAGAATTTACTGCCACGCACTACATCTTCTTAGCTGCGCTTGTTAAGGTGTCATTTTGGACTTTCTTCACAGAATGTCCCCCAGAAGTCGCCTTGAAAACATTCATAAAGGCGTGCAGCACACTGAGGGCGCACGCATTGGAACAGATCTTACAACGCAAAAGCAAATATAAGTCATTTCTGAGGAGCAGAATATGTAAATTGATGTCCCTGAGGGATTCGGCATGGCGAGCTCACAAAGACCGCACGAATGTCGACACCTGGACTGCATACATGGCACACCGTAACTTTTGTGTGAAATGCATCCGCGAGGACGAGGTTACGCATAAGCAGGTGTTAGTGAAGTGTAGCTGCACTCACCGTAGACTCCCATAATTGCGCTTTACAGACCTTCGTAAAGGGGAGCTCAGAATTCCAGCACTAGTCACGGCTAATGGGTGCAAGCGGTCAGTAATAGAAGCAAGCGATCTCCTACAGCTTCAATACTCCCAAACTTTCCAGCAGATAAGGAGCAAATATATTCGCCTCGTATTCGTTATTCCACCACCGGACTTATGCAATGTCACCTTCACTACAGAAGCTGTGTTAAAGAAGTTATTATCCTTGTGTTTCCACAGTTCTACTGGAGTCGACAACATTCGATCGAACGCTTTGCAGGCAGTGGCGAGTGATATAGCAGAATACCTGGCGGTTTTCTATCAGCGAGGTCTAGAGAAGAAATATTTCTCACCAATATGGAAGCGAGGGGTTTCCAGTCCTATTCGTAAGGGAGGCAACCGCACTGACCCTACCAATTACCGTCCAATAACGCTACTTCTTTTATTATCAAATGTTATGGAATCCATCATCACAGATGCTCCGATGCAGTATCTGGAATGCCATAAGCAACATGGCTTCCGTCGAAAGACTTAGTGCACTACTAACATATTTATTGCACTCAGAAGTTGGATTGAAGCAGTTGTTGATAAAACAGGTGTCGATCTCAGTTACCCGGACTTCTCAACATCCTTTCATTGTCATAGGGGGAAACTTGTTGGATCTACAGCTTCTGGAAAACATGCCTATTTACCGAGTTCTTTCGTTTCGCTATCGCTGTTACTAACATTTTATAAAATCATCTAACCGCTAATTTCGTTGGCTGCTCGTGGTCCTTCTTTCTGCCTTGGAATCGCCGTCCCACTTGGCTGCTAACCATCTCTCATTTTATTTGTTGCGTGTTCCTTATTGTTCAGTTTTTACTTGCTTCATTCTGTTCGCATGTTTTCAGCAACATGGTTGGCTTGAGCGTATTTTTGTAACTTCCTTTTAGCGCATTCATAAAACTAGTTAAGAAAAGATGATTCACTGCATAAATTCTTTCCCGATTGGTCCTTGAAAGTCTTCTTGCGCTTGTTGGGCGAAGGTGTCCTCTGGCTACACAACAGATTGCTTAGACCATCAAATTCTCCAGCACAAGCTTCGGAACTACGGTATTGGCGACCCAATCGTGAGTTGGATATGCATTTTTCTACACGAACGTCGATTGGAGGTGAGAGTCCGGTAAACCCTGTCTGACACGTTTAATGTAGGTTGTCGTGTATCCCAAGGGTCGGTGTTGGGGCCACGTCTATTCTTCATGTTCATAAACGAGCGAGCTTCCTATTTCCTATATTTCGCAGATGATATCAATATCTCGCGAACGATCAGAGGAACGGATTACAACAAAGGGCTCCAGTGCGCTATCAACACGATTTCGAACTGGTCAGTTCAAAATGCCCTATCATTCAATGTAGACAAATGCCGCATTGTGCAATTACGCCATGGAAGTCACTACATGTATCTTCTTTGAACACCATGATTACTGACCAGCTCTCAGGAACGTGACCTTAGTGTGCTTATAACAGTAACCCCAAGGTTGTGTATAAAATAAATTGCAATAGTTGTAAGATGAAGTATGTGTGGGGGACAGGAAGGAAATTGTCCACAAGAATACAAGTATATCAGAGGGCTTGTGAAAAAAATTATGCATCATATCTTGTCTCAGCGCATGTGGATGAGGAGGGACATAGTTTCAATTGGAACAAAACGGTGATTTAAGCTCAAACAACAACACAGAAAGGAAGAGAGTTCCTAGAAGCATGGTACTCCTCTAATGATTCGATCAACATGCGCCTCAACATCGATCCCGTGTACCATCAACTCAGAAAGCAAGATCTCCGGCGAATCGCAAGGCGTGATTCAGCCGTGGAAGAAATGGACAGAGATCACGTGGCGCAAATCGAAATTGCCACCTTCAAAAGTCACCTGCCCATGGACGACGGACTGACAATTCAATCAGCAACATTATACACTGCCTATTACCGCACTGAAGATGCCACCTCGCCTGGTGGTGAAACGTGTACGATCTCTTTACCAAGCTCGGAAAAACGATCAACAGATGAGTAACCTCAACTGCTCAAAACAGGCTGCGACCGTGACAGGAGCAATTTATCATATTGGCCTACTGCAAAGAGCATTTGGAAGGTTTGACCAACCAATCTTCCCAAGGATGAACAATTATTATGTGAGCTGTCACTTTGAATACGTCATACAAGCTAGACAACCTTGTTTGAAGCATGACCCATGGTCGTTAGAAGCGACACAACAAAGGGCAAACAATGAATTTAATGTGCCTAGGCAGCCACGCTTACCACCGAAGACTGAAGTTGCTGGGAGTTTTCAACGTACGCTATCGAAGGCCACGAGGCGATCTCACGTTAGTGTACCAAATACTGAGCCATTCCAACCACGTATGCCACCATTTGCTGAAACAGCCACAACAAGCAGCTCAGGGGTAACTTTGAAATTGAGTAAAAATAAAGCCGTCTAGCGTCGACGGAATTACTTTTCTTTTCGTGCGTTCCAAACCCGTAACGCGGTCCCAGACTCAGTTGTTTCCTCACTTACTTTGGACATTTCCATAAAGTGATTGGATGCTGTTCTTAGCTCCTAGCACTTCGTTACCTAAAGTAAGCCATTGTGAATTACGTCAACCATGCCCTTCTACCAGATTTATGTCATATGGACCCAAGGAGGCAATGCATAACTGAGTGCGCATTTTCAACGCTGTGTATAGAACAAAAGCTATATTTCACAAGTATATGCTAGCATTTAGCTGGGTTGCAACGTTCGTACGCTTGAAGAGTAGAGTAGAGTAGAGTAGAGTATATGACGGAACTGATGCTTTCCTGCTAGACCCTTTCTAGTGCGTGCTCATCTATTCCGCTGTTCATTGTCCTATTGATTCTACTTATTTAGGTAGTTTTGCATACAAAGGTCAGCGGTCAACATGATTACACGCTTGCAGAGAAATCCAGGGTGCCCCCGTAGGTGCTGGCGGCTTTGCGGTATAACCAGCTAACGCGTGATGGGCAATTTTCATGTTTCAGGATAGCGCCGATACGGTGTGTCGATGTATGCCTGATGCCTTTTATTCTCTAAAAGAAAATTTGTAAATGCAGTGTGAGCTGGTGCTGTAGGTTAGTTCTACCTTCACATTGACAGCTAATTGCTTGTGGATGCAACGGGTCTGATACCGGTAGCTCGCGTTCGCAGTGAAAGTCGTGATTCGTTCTCCGAGCTGGGCACTTTGATCACAGAAGGTTCGCCAAAAATCTAGGTGGCATCTTTAGTGCATAAGTGTAATTAGCCTGTTGATAGCTTGTTAGGAGATACCTGCTAACACGGTAACTGCTAATACACACTAAAGATGCCATCGCGAGTGGTATGGCAACGCCTGCATTACCCTGAGACAACTTATGAGCTGCTTATTATTGTTCAGACTTCGAAGGTCAGCTGAAGTCCCAGCTGAACGGTTTTGCTCAGTCAATGAAAAAGACACTCAATTGGAAACGCTTTTAGTGATCACTTTTGAAAGTTCCTGCCTAAATGTTGTGAAATTGTTATAACTTCTTGCAGTTGATGTTGTTTTACTGCACAATCTTTACCCTGGACTTGCGCGCTTTTCATCCGTTTGACTTTCAATGTGGAAAAACTGCTGTAAGGAGTAGCGTGCCCAATCAATTATTCGTGAGTGCATGCTATGCGTCTTCGTGTATAAATACTAGCTTGGAATTACGGTTTATTTAGTAGGATTTATTTCGCCCACTTCCCTTCATCCTAACTGGCTATACAGTAACTGAGATTGATGGATCGGCTTGCTTAAAGATTACACAAGTTGAATAGTTTAACTCGCTAATTGATGGATGAAATTAACACATTTTCGGGTACTGTCTGTAAAGCAAACGAGGATTAATCTTAGCCACAAGCATTTGCTAAATATAAAATCTGCTGCTTTGCTTAGGATTAGTGATTTGGAACAACGTTTGCTTTGACGCAAGCGAATGTAGTATCGCAAGATTGAATGGACTGTCTCAGATAAATTGGGACGGTAAACTTGATGACACTTTACATAGTGAATATGCTGATAGACATTCTGCGATGTCACCGCGCGTATCCCACCGTAGATCATTGTATCGGGAATCTGTGTCCTGCCAGATTTTCCCGAGTTCGAATAACTTAGCATCATCATGCTTCTATAATTGCACGGAATCTGGAATCACTTCCGGGGCTGCCATAAAGCGCGATCGTTCGTTCTAATGGTTTGTGTTCTCAATACTGTTGTTCATCCGTAGTTTTCAAGCTAATTTGATGTCTGTAGCGGCAAATCCGAAGATAAACCTGGCGTGCCTGTTAAATTACTTTGATGAGCACTCGAGGGAAGACACCATGAGTCGCGTTACACTTGAGCCAATGGACGGTTCTGAGAGTCTTTGAATGGCTGAAGACGAGGTTCGGTCGCTCGCATGTCATTACAAGAATTTATGTCAATACCTTTGACAGAGGACACCGAGTGATAGCTAATGGTTCAGATGAACATACAGATTAGTTGGGCAAGTGAAAGCCTGCGACTGCGAAATTATAAAGCCAATCTGAATGCAACGGTGATAGCAGCAAAGGTCTCAAGGCGACTTGATAATAACTTGCAGTTTAAACTTCCCAAGAAGACAGCGGAAACAATCTTTGAAGATTTGTACCAATTTAACACAACTACGCCGTGTCTGCGGTAACCCAGGCTATATAGTTTGAGGAAGGGAAGCGATTTACGTTGCGAAGACGTGGAGGATTCAGACTCGCAGTGCCCCGACTCGCTTTGTTGCAGCTTGCAGTTAAAAGGTAGGGACGTCTGCCTTATTGTCTTGGTGTACCGCCCCCTAACTCTGCACCTGAAAACGACTACCACCTAGTGGCTGCTTTAAGATGCAGTTTACAGCGAAAGTACACTCACATACTTATTCTGGGGGATTCCAACGTACACAGTGTAGAAACTCCTGCCACGATCGGTGAACAACTCAAAGCCGATCTAAAATTATCGTAACCAGCGTTCCCCTTTAGAATCACATCACTTTGCCCACTCGGTTCAGAAAAGGTAACAGGCCCTCTGTGCTGGATCTTGTGCTTACCAACGAGTAGCATGTGATTGATGTGTTGGTTTTAGACTGCCCGTTGGGTATCAATGATCACGCAGACATCAGTTTCAACTTCGGCTGCTATACAGAACATAGGAATAAGAACTGTGCGTACCATCACAAACTACGATCGATTAGCCCAGCCGGTCAGGACCACAACTTGGTCGTTCCTTGATGAAGAACCCCCGGAAGTCGCGTGGCTCGAGTTCATCAACCAATTCAGTCAGCTGATTGCAAAGGCTTCAGAGATAAATGTTTGCAATAAGTGTAAATCAGTTTCTTTCGTTAGGAGCAGAACTCGAACATGGATGAGAATACGCAACGCAGCATGGCGAGTGTACAGAGAAACTGCAGCACCAGAAACTTGGAACAAGTACATAGCCCAGCGTTACCACTGCACACAACTGCTAGGAGAAGACAAAGCCGCCTATCAGCACGACATAGCAAAAACCTTCAGCGTTAACCACAAACTGCTGTACAAGCACGCCAGTAGCCTAACAAAGGTGAGGCAAGGAGTTTCTCCATTCAGGATGGCTGATGGCCCAACAAGAAGGGCTGTGGAAGCAACACACCCGCTGCGGATGAAATATGCTCCCACGATACAAATGGTCTGGCCACCAAGCGACCTTCCAACATGTGTCGCCTCCTCACTAGTACTTACCCACAGCACTTTCACCGCAGAGGCTGTATTGCAAAAGTTAACGTCTCTAAGCAAACACAGCTCGCCGGGTCTCGACACAATTCGTTCAGAGGCACTGGAAGCAGCAGCAAACCAACTTGCAGGATATTTAGCTCAGTTTTTCCGGCGCTGCCTAGACTAGAACCAAGTTCGCACTATGCGGAAGCTGGGAATAATAACCCCGATTCACAAAGGTGGAAGCAGAATTGATCCCTCCAACTACCGCCCAATATCCCTTATTCATATACCCTCCAGGGTCATGGAATTCATAGTGGCCGATGCACTGGTGAGCTACCTGGAACTGTCACATCACCACGCCTGAGCAGCACAGTTTCCGTCGACAGCGGTCATGTACAACGAATTTACTAATCACACGCAGTAGTTGGACCGAGGCAGCTGACGCTGTTGAAGGCGTTGATGCGATATACCTGGATTTATCCACGACTTTCAAAATTCCAGACTATCAGATACTACTCTCCAAACTCCAGCATTAAGGGATCAGCCACCCTCGTTTAGGCTGGACTGTCAACTTTCTACTTCAACGGCGATTAGTGGTCAGAGTTCGGAGCTCTTTATTAGGCCTCATACAAGTCGAGTATGGTGTGACGCAAGGCTCAGTTCTAAGTCCACGTTTGTCTTTGGTGTTTATTAATGACCTTGCACAGAGAATCGCTTCAAACTTCCTCATATTTGCCGACGATATCAAGATCTGGTGCAGGATCCAGGCGAACGCTGACCAACATGAGCTTCAGAGTGACCTAGATACGGTGTATCAATGGTCAACCTAAAACTTAATACATTTCAACGTCAATAAATGCAAGTCGCATTCTATCCGACATCAGAGCAGCTACTCATACCGGTTCGGAACGAATATACTACCACGATCAACTCTCGAACGTGACTTGGGTGTCCTGGTTCAAGATGACTTGGGTTGCTGCAGGCAATCCGAAAATACGTCGAAGACTGGAAACCAACACGTCGGGCTGTTTCGACGGGCGTTTGGACAAATAAACAGCTCCATATTTTGAAAAATGCTCGGTTTGCATGTTCGTCCTCATGTCGAATACGCAATTCAAGCCTGGCATCCATGGTCAAAACACGATCTTAATGCACTAGAGCAGCCACAACGTCGGGCATCTTAGAAGGCAATTGGAATGAGCAATCTTTCATACCAGGAGAGGCTACAACGATTGGGGATATTCAGTGGAAGCTATTGCAGACTATGACGAGACCTGATTATGGCATACTTAATTCTACGTGACCCACATCATGTGTGCCGCCCATTACTGCAACGCAGCTGCAATACAAACCTGAGGGGTCCCTCATTAAAACTCCCAGAACAATGCAGTCGTCTGGAGTGCCGCAGCAATTTCTTTTCCATTCGTATCTGTCACTCGTGGAATGCACTCCCAGAATCGGTCATTTCTGCACCGACAATAACAGTATTAAAAGACGGTTGGATGATGCTCTCATCCACTTACAGTTTGTCATTTAGCACTACGTCGCCATCCTACACCTGGACTTTACCACGGAATTATTTGATGTTAACTGCCGGTGCTGTGAATCTAAGCGGATTGTAGGACTACGGAGGAGCAAACGGTAAGTCCTTATTTTCATACTTAAAGTACTAACTGTTTTACTATCATCATTATAATTATTGTAAGGTCTATATTCCCACAAACCATTCAACGAGACTTGTAAAGCAACGCTTCTTAAGCCGTATAAATTCATTTTTTGTGCCAGGGTTGCCACACCTGGATGGCGTATTCCACATAAAGCCGCGCGTAGGTGTTAATCAACTGCGAACAGACAGAGGGACCAAACCGCCCAAATGCCCTCCGCACCATGTCAACCTGTTGGTTCCCGGTCTTTGAAGTCTTCTCATCTTGTTTTGGGCAGCCTATATCAGCCTGAAATAGTACCCCAATGTCGCACTTTTGGTTGACTGTTGGTAGGACATGACCACCAAGCTTGTATGTGACGTTCGGCTGATGGCAAATGTGAACCACCTTACAATTCCCCGAATTGAATTGGTGCAGATTGTGGAGTGACCACCCATACGCTATGTCCAGGTCTCACTGAAGTTCATCGTGATCTGCTGGGTCGGCGATCGTCCGCCACATCATAACGTTGTCAGCGAACAGCAAGCAATCTGAAGTAATCAACTGAGTAAGCTCGTTAATGAAGACGTGAAACAGACGCGGTTCCAGAACTGATCCTTGCGGAACTCCACATTCGACATGAATTGAACAATACGACTGCTGTAGCTGAAATATTTAACGTAGCTTTTGAATCAAAATCTGGTAAGTTTCGTTTATGAATCGTACGTGTAAGGAGAACAGATGAGGCGATAAGCCTCTGATTCTTCTCCTTCCCGTGTGTCCCAGTGGGCAGCACCCGTTTTACTGTTTTTCTTTAACCGAACATGTGACCAAACATTAAGCACAACGCGGGTTTATTCATCAGCTTGTATTGCTATGGCATGAAAAAATTGCAGCTTCAACCGCTGCGACTGATGACATATTGATATCCTGGAAAAGTGCACCATCATTTTCACTCTTGGGATGCCCAGCGTTATCCGTCCTCGGAGCAGCCATTTTGCTATACTCGCTCTGGGCGGGAGTAGCAGTGCGTAGAGGGATTTAAACGCAGAAAGAGGTACTTTGTACACAGAGTTGTATACCACAGTTTGGATTCCTTTTAAAACTACGAAGTGCAGATAGATTCCACTAGATAACTATTTGATTTGCTTAATGCTCCTAGTTGGAGGCCACCAGGAAGTCGCTTGGCTCGAATTCGTCAGTAAATTCCACCAAGTGTTTACAGATGTCTCAGAGACAAGGGTTTGCAGTGAGCCTAAAACCATTTCTTTCCTTAGTAGCCGAACTAGAAATTAGATGACTGTGCGCAACGCAGCCTGGTGAGAGTGCAGATAATCACCAAAGCAGGATAATTAGGATAAATATGTTGCCCATCGTAACCGTTGCACTCAGCTGCTCAGAGATGACAAAGTATCATATCAGCAGAATATGGTGTAAACTTTCAGCACTGACCACAAAGTGGCTGGCTAGCCGAACAACCTCGTGATACCAGCTGGGTGCTGCGGGTTAATCCCATTCCAGCGAATGATTCGGCAGCAGTGTTCCAGGAGGTGGTTGGTTTTCGCCTTGCAAGCGTTCATGCAATAAAAAGACCAAAATGTCTGTTTAACAACACTATGATATGGCGGATATGATTTGCCTCTAAATAAAGTCATTACTTCCTGTCTTTCCGAAAGATCTTACCCCAATCACGGAGGTCAGCCAAATCTAAGGTTTTGTTTGATCCCTTCTCATGTTGGAGACTTCACCGAACACAACAGTAATGAATTCACCCAACATGCTTACTAACACATGCACTTACATATATACAGAAAATATTACTCCAGTATGTATAGATACATAGTAACACTTGTGACGGTTACTGATTATGCCCTCTGTATTACCATGATCATGTCGTTTTAGGAGTGTCCCGCACTGTCAGAAATAAAACATGTATTTATTTATTTACTGTACAAGTATGTCAATGGCGGTTGAAAGATGAGGCAGGGATTTTTCCGCTTCGGTCTACTTTTGGTCCAACGGGAACAGATATACAAGCAGCCAAGGCGTTGCCGACGCAATATGCTCCCATATTTCAGCGGGTCTTACCATCAGGTCATCTTTCAACCTTAGTTCTTCCTCCTCCAGAATTCACACACATATTTTACGGCCGAAGCAGTACTGCAGAAGCTGACGTCTGTACGCAAACACAGCCCCCCAGCAGTCAACACTATCCACCCGGAGACACAAGGAGCAGTAGCAAGACAGCTGGCAAAAACTTTGGCCCAGTTCTTTCAGCGCTGCTTACACCAGGACCAGATTCCTGCGATGTGGAAGCTTGAAGTAACAACTCTAATTCACAAAGGCGGAAGCAGAACTGAGCCTTCAAACTACCGCCCAATGTTTCTTCTCCCTGTATTATCCAAGGTCATGGAATCCATGGTTGCCGATGCGTTGGTGTGTTACCTAGAATCCTGCGACGTTATTGCTCCCGAGAAACACGGCTTTCATTGACAGCCATTTTGCACGACGAATTTATTAATCACACGGAGTAGTTAGACCCAGTCAGCTGACACCGGAGAGGTTGTTGAAGTGATCTACTTGGGTTTATCGAAAGCATTCGACTGTTTAGATCATCGGATTCACCGTTGCATGCTTCAGTATTACAGGATCTGTGACCCTCTCTTGAGCTGGATAGCCAAGTTTCTCCTGCAACAACAATTAGTGGTCAGCGTCCAGAGTATTTTTTCTGAACCCATTCCAGTCCAGTCTGGTGTGTCCAAGGGCTCAGTTCTAGATCCAAGATTGCCTTTGTTATTCATCAATGACCTTGCACGGAAAAGCGCTTCAAATGTCCTGTAAGTTGCTGACGGTGTCATGATATGGCGCCGAATTCAGGCGGCTGTCAAACAGAATTTACTTCATTAGGACCTAGTTACGTTGAACTACTTGACAACCCGAAATCTGTTATGGTTCTAGGTAAACAAAGGCAAGGTACTCTATATACAACACCGAAGTATCTATTCGTACAACATAGGAACGCCAGTACTGCAGCGATCATCCGTCGAAAGCGACCTAATCGTGCTTGTTCATGATAACTTGGCTTATTCCAAGTGATCCGCAGATTAATCGAAAACTGTTTACCTGCACATCGACTTGTTACAACGGACGTTCGGACAACAAGACACCACTATTTCCAGGCAGATGCTGCATGCGTATGTGCTTCCCCACGTCGAAAACACAATCCAATCCTGACGGCCGTGACTGAAGCACGACCTTACTGCACTGGAGCAACCTCAGTGTCGGGCATCTAAACACGTTATTGGAATGCACCACCTTCTATACGAGCAGAGGCTGAAACATTTGAGAGTACTCAGTGGGCAGTATCACCGAGCACGAGGCGATTTGCTTGTGGAGTATTTGGTTTTACATAATCCAATTCATATGCGTCGCCCTTAAATGCAACTCGGCAGTAACACCAAACTCAGTAGCCGCTCCTTTAAATTGCAAGAACGCTACAGCCGTCTGAAGTGCAGTAGACATTTCTTTTCCATTCATATGTGTCAACCGTGGAACGCTCTCCCCGAATTGGTTGTTTCTGCACGCCTGCTAGCCATATTTAAAGGTAGGTTGGATGACGCACTCCACCACTTACTTTTTGTTACTTGACGCTACTCTCCCTCCTTCTTTAGGGAAATACGTTGGATTTATTTTTTTGCTAAGTGAAGCTATGGAAACAGTTGAGTTGCAGGGTTACTGCATTACATACGATAAGTCGATTCTTTTGATAGTAGAACCACTAACCGCAGTTTTCTCATTAACATTATTCGATAACCCACTAGAGTACACAACAGAGGTCGTAAATCCTTGCTTCTTAACCCGTATAAAATCCTTGTTTATTATTCATTGTTCATTGAACTTTTCTGCTCTTTCCAACCTAAAACTGATTCAGGAAATACTGGACTAATTGCTATAGACGGGGCACAGAATGTATCACCATAGCCGACCGCAGGTTTCTTATACGATGCGAATTGTAGTTCACATACTGCGAAGGTTAGAATCATCTTCTTTGCACGTTCTGTACAAAACACCTTTACATCCGGTCCAAAATGTCACAGTTGCAAGGTGACGGTGCGAAATGTCATAATCAAGTAGGATGAAACAATATCATTAAACATGTAAATTAGTCAAGGCTTGACAAGTCTCGTAAGGTGGTTTATGTGAAATACGTAAACACGAGACAAAATTTGCCAGCGAGGAACACCCACTCATGATTGCATTCCAGCCGGATATTGAGTGTAGCTAATTACAGTTGGTGGCCCGTCAGTTTTGTGCTGCAGCAACGTTTGAGCTGGTGGCACACATGAACGCGCTTTTTCAATGTACGACACGTCAACAGGAGGTCACTCCGTAGAAGAGGATAAGTTACGCTGTACATCTTCTAGGCTTGTAATAGTAGTTGGTATGGCAGATGGGACAAGGCCTTCGAGTGCAGCTGGGTCGAGCTGTATCCAGGATAGCCAGGACTGAATCGCGTAATCCTGATGGATCGGCACATGTGCACTGAGTATTTACTGAAAGCTTGAAGCAACAAACGGCCAGAGCACCCTCTGTAAGAGATCAATACGTTCATTTGCGATTAAGATACTTGCCAGAATTCTTATGAAATGCCGAGGTTAGCTTGCACAGCCATCCAAAGGATGCGCTCCTGTGAGGAGGTCTACAAGTTGTGGTCACTTTATCCATTTGTGTTATTTTCCTTGTGACGTACATGTACTATGTTACAGCTTTCTGTGTTTAACGGCAGTAGATTAGCTACTGACCACTCTAAAACATTTTGTCACTTTGCAACATGTATTGCTTTTCCATAGAACAGGTCACCTATCAAATCCTAGTGTTTTTTGCAAAGCGCAAGAGCTTCTATTAAGTGGCACACTTGAGATCGTTGATGCAGACCAACAACAAGCGTGGCCCTAATACTAACGCATGTGAAATGTCACATTTCACCACAATCAACTCAGACAATATAGCACCAAAGAGAGAGATTTCTGCTACATCCATGGACAGGGTATCCAAATTTGTAGTTTCTCAGCGTATGGAGAATAATTCAGTGAACTTGGTGGGTGAAGGCTTCAGAAAAGTTTAGATATATAATCTTGATTCCTGTCCCAAGACCCACTAATTAGCTCACACCGACACGCACATACAGCAGTTTGGTAGTACATGACTGGTATTGACGAAACCGTATCGCTTCATTGCTATAATATTAAATCTTTCTAACTAACCCAGTGGTGTGTTAGCAACCATCGACTTCGCCTTTGGTAGCATTGGCTGTCTCGTGGTTTCAGCTACAGTCGATGTATATACTAGTTTGCTTCTTTCATGTATTTTTGCTGTGGTAAAAGTAAGTCAGGGCAAATCTACGGGTGAACTTGGCAGTGATCAGGCTCAAGCCAATATTCGTGTTGAGATTCCTCTTAGCTTTTGGAACAGTTGGGATGCAGTAGTTATAATTGCAATGCGACATGAGTTGGTTTGCTTAAACCAGTGGTTCTTTCCCGCTTAAGGCTAGTACCCTCAAAAGGAATTCCATATGAAATATATCCAAAAGATAATCCTAAAACGGAATTAACAATTAGTGGTTGCACCCTTTAATTTATATTGCGGGAAATAATTACTTTTCTCAATTAATTAATGTATGCAAAACAAATAACCTCTATTTAAGCCACTTTTGTCATTACATCAAAAGGTCGCATAAGTTAATCAAACTGACGTTAATGCTCAAGTTTATCAAATTCTCGGTTACTGCACATCATAAGTACTATAAATAACATTTTTCATTAGTCTACGAAGTGTCAGTGAGCTATCAAACACCATGGAAATCAAAGGCGGGTACACCTGGCAAAAAAGACGACCGAACACAACACAGAGAAGTCCATGGTTTTGTCAAAAAGCGAGATACTACCCGGTTGTCCAAGTCGAAATAGAGTGTAGACTTAGGGAACACCACACCGAGCCTTTGGCTAAATAGCCTAACACAAGGTAGCAGGACGAATGCAGGGAATAAATGAACAATGAATAATGATTTAGCACGGAATAAAACAAATGCTTGACAAGTCCCGTAGGATGCTTGGGGTGAATTTGATGAAATCAAAATATATCTGAATCATCTACCGAAAGTCTGCATAGATGCATATTTCGATAAATTACATCAGTGTAACATTTAAAAAAGCGAGCGTAAACATTCAGGAAGACACTGGGGTGCAGTGCTCGTTGATGTAAGGCGTGAAAAAAGTAAAATATGGTCGCTCACTTGGATCCATTTGGTACAAAAATCCTGTAGAAAAGCATGCTTGGAGTAATCCACATTAGAGGAGTTTAGGTAAAAAAAAATGCTGGGAGCTAAAATCAACAGCTAATCGTATTTTGAAAAACTACAAGATAGGAGAGGATACAACTGAGTCTGGGAGTGCGTTCCGGGATTGACAAACCCGAAGGGAAAAGTAATTCCGTCGATACTCTAGACGGCTATATTGTTCTTTCAATTTTAAGCAGTTACCGCTGAGCTGCGTGTTGTGGCTAAGTTTCAGCAAATGGCAGCATATATGGTTGGGGTCACTCAATATCTGATACGCTAATGTGAGATCCCCGCGCAGCCTTCGATTGCGTCTGCTGAAAATTCACTGTAACTGCAGCTTTTGGTGGTAAGAGTGATAGTGGAGGCCCTTTGCATTCTTTATTGCTCTTCGTTGTAGTGCGTCTAAAGCTTCTAGGTCGCGCTTCAACCAAGGTTGCCAAGCTTGGATAGCGTATTCAACATGCAGCCACACGTAGGAATTGTGCATCATTGGGAAGATTGGTGGGTCAAATCTGCCGAATGCCCTTCGCAGCATGACGACTTGCTGTTTGCCTCTTTTCTCAGCTACATCAACCTGTTGTGAACAGTTGAGGTCGCTCTGTACGAGCGCACTAAGGTCACGTTCCTGGGAGCTGGTCTGCAATCCGTTTGTCCCAAGCAAATAAGTGTAGTTATGTCTATGGCGTAATAATACAACGCGACACTTGTCTACGATGAATGGTAGGGTGTTTTGAACTGACCAGTTCGTCACTGTGCCAAAATCACACTGGAGCCGTTCGTGGTCGTCCGGTCCTCTGATCCCCCGTCATATCTTGCTAGCATCCGCGAAAAATAGGAAATCGGAAGCAATTGGTGTTCTCAACTCGTTAATGAACACCAAGAATAGATGAGGTCCAAGAAACAAGCCTTATGCTACTCTACACTCCACATCAATTGCATCAGACATTGATTCTCGGACTCTCACCACTAGCCGTCGTTCTTGTAGAAAATTGTCAATCCAACTCAGGCTTGGGTCGACAATGTCGTAATTCCGAAGCTTGTGAAGGAGAATACAAGGGTTTAAGCGATCAAATGCTTTTGAAAAATCCAGGTAAAGGACATTGACTCCTACTCCATCATCAACAGCTTCAGTCCAGCTATTACGTGCAATTAATAGGTTAGTGTTACACGAATGCTTTTGACGAAAGCCATGTTTCTCTGGGGCTATTAAACCGTGGCTTTCCAGGTATTGCATCAGCGCGTCTGCGATGATTGATTCCATCACTTTGGATAGTACTGGAAGTAGTGTTATTGGACGGTAGTTGGTAGGATCAGTGCGGCTACCTCCTTTATGGATAGGAGTCATCCCTACTCGCTTCCATACTGGTGGAATACGGTCCTGTTCCAGATATCGGTGATAAAAAAAAGCAGCCAATGGTTCTGCTAGACCACTAGCTACCGCCTGCAGAGCCTTTGATCGGATGTTGTCGGCTCCGGGAGAACTGTGGATATGCAAGGATAACTACTACTTCAACACAGTTACCGCTGTGAATGTGATGTTGTCTAAACCAGATGGTGGAGTAGTAGAAATGAGGTGAATGTTTGGGCGCGTTACCTGCTGAAAAGTCTGGGAGTAATGAAGGCGTAGGAGATCAGCTGCTTCCATTGCTGCTCGCGTGTGTCCATCAGCCGTGACATGTGCTGGAACCCCCCACTTCACCTTTCGAAGGCCGTTAACATGCCTGTACAGAAGTTTGCGGTTCGTGCAGAATCGTTTCATTAACTCCTGCTGATGAGTGACCTTGTCTTCGCGGATCAGTTTCACACAGAAGTTACGATGCGTCACGTATGCAGTTCAGGTTTCGGCATTCGAGCAGTCCTGGTGATCTCGCCATGCAAAATCCTTCCGGAACATACCTTTACCTATTCTGTTCCTCAGGGATGACTTATGCTTGTTTTTCGGTTGGAAGGACGTTTGTTCCTATGTGTGCGCAACCAGTGTGCCAAACTTCCTTGCATTGGTTTCCCAGGCAACACCTGGGGGGCATTCGGTTAATAAAGTCCAAGACGTATCCTTAACAAGCTTAGATAACGCATTGTGGGTCGTGACAGTATACACTTTATCATCCTGCTTTTCAAGGTGCTCCGCATAGTATATTTAGTCAAAGGGTAGAGTAACATGATCACAACGAACCAGTGGTGTGCTTGTAACTATCCCATCAACCATGAGTTCTTCGTTAGTTAGCACAAGATCCAGTATCGACGGCTTGTTAGCAGTTTGAAATCCGGTGGGAGAGGCTACGTGCTTGTAAAGAGGGTGGCTAGCAATAAGCTCTTGCAAGCAGGCTTTAAACTGCATACCGTCGGTTGCTGGCGTTTCTATGTCATGCACATTAAAGTCTCCCGCGATAAGAATGTGGGTGTAGGACTTGTTCAAATCAAACTGAAAAACGTGGTTCAGTTTGGAGTCCATTTCCGACGTTGAGTTTGGCGGGCGATAAACCACGGCTAGTAGACATGTGTCCTTGTTTCGCAACCAAAGGCGGCACCAAAGCGAATCGGGAGCTCGGATTTCTGGGTGATCGATAACTTCATATCGGAGGCTTGTATTATAGTAAAGAATCACACCGCCACCCATTCCGGTTCTATCGGTCCGAAGCAGCGACATACCGGGTAACTTGATCTCACAGTCAGTTATCTCAGGGTTTAACCATGTCTCTGTAATCATGACGAGGTCCCGCGGTTGGGAGGCATGGAGTTCTCTAAGTTCGGCCAACTTGCTTCGAAGGCCTTGAGCGTTTGTGTACATGCAACATAGGGTTTTGTTGTTAAGAGTGCGTTGACGGATGTCAAAGTTATGTCAGTTTTAAGCCGGCCCTCAGGTTGTCGGCCAATAATTGTATTTTGGTTTATGTATTTCAGTCAAGTTGCATGGCATTGTTGAGCGTTCCTGAACAGACCTTTCACTCGTGCTGCGCTCTGTCCTGTTGTGTACCGTGGGCGCTGTTGTGTCTGTCTCTCCGCAGGACTGTGCAAATAAAGAATTTGTAGCGTTTACAAGTTCCATCGAATTGCTTCCGACTTTTAGCCGTTCGCCTGCCGCCGGATCTCGGTTGGCAACCTAGCTCGAAACTTTAAGCAGCTATCCAACAGAACTTGCGTCATTCCCTCGGAGTGTAGTATTACTTTCATTAGACTTGGACCGCAGCCCTTGTAGTTAGGTGAAGAGGGAACTGTTGTCAGGGAGTTGACAATCACATTGTCAACATAGAGTGCTTCGCGGAAGTAGCCCCACTGCTCTCGGTCATGTGTCTGCGCATCGTGATCAGAAGAATGCAGTAGCTGGGGAGCACCATGAACAAATATTGTTTTAAAACAGTTAGTTCCCTTTAGTAACTTGAAAAGCACAAGTAGAAGACGAAGTTCGGCAGATGCATGCATTTCGTATCTTCTCATCAGTGCCGATAACGATAACCGGTAAATTTGTACAACAGTTTGTGGGTATAGACACCCATATAAACAAACGCGAGAAAAAGGTGTCTTTCGTCTACAACCAGGGTAGACTGAGGCTGATCGATAATTGTTTTTGAACACAAAGCGCTGGCCTAATCCGACTAATGGCAATCGCCTCGGCAAACCGGAGGAGCCGGGAATTAGTATGGCGAAGTAGGATTGTGAACGCCTTGTTGACCTCAATTCGATGACCTGTTGTTAATAAGTGCCTGCCAATCGAAGATGCTGGCGGCCTGCGTAGTCTGATTTGGGCTTTCTTGCTGACTAAGCCCGCATTGAACCCATTTTGGTACGTGCTCCTTTATTCGGGAACTCAGTGTTCTATTGGTTCTGCCTATGTAACTATCCCCGCAGTTACATACGAATTGATATACACAATCCCCATTAGGAAGGCGGCATTGCTCAACTGCTTGTTTTGGGCGATCTTTCCAAGGTAGATCAGGTAATATGCGCAGTCTGCTCGGTGAGTTGCGAAGACAAACTGCTGAGAGCAGGACAGCCTCTGTCTGATCTGCTGAATCTAGTGTTACTCGAAGATTTCGAGGTTAACCATTATGAACTGAGGTAGGGTGACGCGCTACGCGTTGCAGCATTATGGGCTCAACCCGAATGCCAATCGCCTCGCAGATGGAACTCTATTGGTTGCGATCATCTTGCAACTTGCCTTTTATTGTGCCAGATTTGAATTTGGGAACATTGGTGCACACGAGAGTTAACGCCTCGTGGTTTTGTCTAGCGAGTGTTGGCTTTATGCTATCGGCCTTTAAATCGGGTTGTTTAGAAGGTACCGTTGGAGTTGACGGGGAAAGCTGCTTTGTGCCACGCTTGCTCGGTACTGAAGATGGACCTGTGTGTCGCTTCTGGTGTGTTTGTCGAGGCAATCAATGCGTACGTCACCTGCTTGTTATCTTTGCCGGATTGTTTTCGGCTCTGAGCTGTCGGTGTCATGGCTGAATCTCCAAGTGAAGCGTCTCTGGTTGGAGAAGTAGAAGCTGGCATGTTTGAGGCTTGTTCACTTATGGAAGTGAGATTACCCAGTGGATTTAGAGTCACAGACGATTCAGTATGGTCGGAGCGTTGAGCTCTCTTCTTGGGCTTAGCTTCGGAGCTTACTTTGGTTGGGTGAGGTACCATCGTCGCCATATTTACCTCCGTGGGATCGATCTTAGTATTTACAAAATGTGCGATTATCTCAGTCATCTTATCGCACTTGTTTATGAGTAAAAATAAACAGTTGACAATTGGAATGACTTGACATGTTGGGCAAAACCAAATTGTGTCAACAACTTGGTTTGTCTGTCTCACTTATTGGGTGGATTTGCCTACACGTTGCATAAAGCACGATCTAATGCAGCTAGAACAGGTAACACTGACCTTAAAGACTTTATTGCAATTGTCTGCGCAACATAGACAATGTCGAACCATTGGAACGCTATTCGTCCTCTTATGGTTTACAGCAAGGTCTATCTAAGCGCTCACCTTGAGGAGTGTTCTTTGCGCCAGGGGTGACGCACCCAATGGGAGCCGGTGACTGATTGCTCGGTTCATATGCATTTCGTTTGTTTGGTTGACCAAGAGGGGCCCAATCCTCCCATAATTCTAGCTTCGCGTTGCTACACACAAGGCTCCATAGGAGTAAAGCAAGGAGCAGTGGATTTAGTTACTGGGAAGTCACATCCGCACGTCACAGTTTGGTAAACTGATATGTGTGGATTTTTATAGGGATAACGCTTGCCAGGTGCAAACCCACCAAGTCCTGGAACACTGCCGCCGAACCATTTGCTGGAACAGGATAAACAGAACCACCCATCTGCTGCAGATTAAATCATCTTGCTTTTGTTTTCAATGCCACCATGTAGAAAATCCACTTTTTCACTCGCAAGTTGTATTGAACTGGATCATCATTTGCAGTGCCTTTTCCGAAAATATTACACAGGGAACATTATCTTCACGGAAAATATTGCTGCTTGTTTGTTTCTGAAAATTACTTTTTGTGTGTTGCCTTAGTGAAGTCCAGGGAATGGTGGTTTGACATCCATTTCGGTATTCGGAAATAACCTTTCGATTGGGTTCTTACCTGTTGAGTAAACTCTAATCTTGTTGCTTCTTGTATCAATGCAGCGGTTCCATTGTTACCGACTTGCAATGTCCTCCTTGATCCCTGTAATGAACGGGAGGCCATTGAGCTGGCAAAGGATTTACCCTTCTGCTCTCTACATTCCAATGATCCAATGATCCGCTCAAAGTGCTCTAAACACTCAATCGTTTAGGTGGCACTTTTCTAACGAAAGATATTTGCTGCTAGTAGGTAGTACTGATGATACGTGGTGAGCTAAATGGTCTATTATCGCGCACTTTTACGTCCTCTTTCGAGCACCGTTGTCACCGCTGAGAATATCTAAACGCCTCAACCCCAGCTCTCCGCCGGAGAAGCTGTAATTTTCAGAGAAAATTGGTAATATTGTGTTGAACTGTTAAAGCATTTGTCATTTCCCTTGTAAGCTGAGGCTTGGTGTACTTTATTTCTTCGAAGAAATCCGCAAAATAAGTCAATTTGGTAACGAATATCTTATTTGTATTTTGACATGTAACTCTTACCCCCTACTCTTTTCCGTTTCATACCTCTCCAGAAAGAACGCATGTTCTTTTCGCAGCTTGTGTATGCACTGTAACACATTACCCCGTGATAAACATTCCGCCGTCCCTTCCACTCTGTACGAGAGTGACAAGTAGACCGGTTCCTTCCCCACTGAAACCAATTTTGTCTTCCTTTCTCTAAGCTCCATACCTCTCTGCACGAAGTTCTTCAAATGGCCATTTCCCTCGAAAAAGTTTTATTTGCATTTAACTCCTCCAGAGGAGTGCCATGACCACTTATCTTTCGTGTTTCTTCGCTTAGGCATCGAACAACTTTTCGTTTCTAGCGGAGAGGAACGAAACTAGCAAACTGATTGTATTGCCCATTCAACATGGACTTTCCATGGACATTGCGCTGGACCGACCTGTGCGATCTTCGGCTTATCCGGACGTGGAAGAACGACTTTAATTTGCTGCACTCTGATTCCCGAGTGAATTGTATGTTATTGCGTGCTGAGTTGAACCGTGTCACTAGATGCGCCGTGTAAAAGGGGCCATCTGCGATGCAGTATATGTCATCCATCAATCGTACGTAGCGGACTAAGGAACTGATAGACCTGCTAAGATAGCTAAGCAATGAATAGGTTGTAATACTGAGACAAGATATGTAATTAGGTGTCGTCATAATGCGGAAACAGGACTACATCCAGAAAATGCAAAAATTTCTTTCAGACCCTGGTTGATTCATTCTTGATGTGACAGACAACGATAAAATCGAAAAAGTTATGAAATCAGACTTTCGTGAACTAAAGACCCTAACCATGGTGGGATGGAATCAAGAAAATCTTTGACACAGCCGCTCACTCGAGCACCTCGGCTTCCTTATTTGTAAGGACTGCCGAAAATCCATAAGGAAGTCATCCCCTTACCACCAATAGTTTCAATGGTAGGCGCACCGTATCAGAACTTGGCCAAATGCCTGACCAATGTGTAATATACAAGCTCGGGAGAACTCCGGAGATTGGAAGTGGAGATTTATTGAGCAACACGTAGCAAAAGTTAATCTTCTGCTTGCACTTCTTCCGCTAAAGCGCACGACGAGTTTCCTGCAAGGCAACTGAGAGCGCAGCGTGAGCACCAGTTCAAATTTAAGCAACGCGCCACGACAGTTTCCGTTTCACACTACACTACACCCTCTCTCCTTCGAGCGCCGTCCCCCGTGCTACCCCGTAGCCCTCCTCAGTTGGTACTTCAAGTTCACGAGTGACCACTGGTGGTGAATCTGCCGTCTCTGACTCGACTGACTCAGCGTCTCGTCTACTGGGTTTGAGGCGATTGAAATGGACAACTATAGGTTGACTATTAGGGTTGTTACTATCCTTTATCATGCAGGTGGCCTCAGAGAGCACTCGTTCTACCGTATATGGACCCGTCCACACTCTGTGAAACTTTGCCGGCACTCCTGATGCTTGAGGCTGGTGTAACCGAACTAAATTACCAGCTTTCGGGGGTACGCCAAATACCTTCTTATCGTAATATTCCTTCTGACGCCGGTGTGCATTCCTTAAATGCACTCGTGCTGACTGATGAGACTGCCAAAGGGAGTCTAACAACTTGCTAACATAATCCATAACCGACGGCTGTAGCTGTTGCGTCATCGGTAGACGTAGATCCGAAGGTAATCGTGCCTTTCTTCCCGTCTACATAAGGAATGGTGTCTGTCCCGTCGATGAATGTACTGTGCTCCTGTATGAAAGTAGGCATCTGGGCAACACATTGTCCCACTCATTGATATTTCTGTCCGCGAAGGCCTTCAACAACCATTTAGGAGAACGATTTGTTCTTTCCACTTGCCCATTTCCTTGAGGATGATACGCTGTGGTTCGAGTTTTGTCTATCCCAAGTAACCGACAAACTTCAATTACCAGTGAGCTCTCGAAGCATGATCCTTTATCCGAGTGTAGCTGACCTGGTGCACCCCAGTGGCAGACCCATTGATTTACCAAAGCTGTTGCTACACTAGACGTATCCGCTTGTCCTACAGGTATAACCTCTCACCATTTGGTAAAGTAATCGACCATGACCAAAATAAAGCGATTACCTCATGGCGTCTCAGGTAAACGGCCTATGAGATCCACTCCTACTATCTCGTTAGGATAGCCGGCCACCATGGGCTGCAAGGGTGCACGATGAACGATACGAGGGTTTTTAAAGACACCACATTCTTCGCACGCTTGACAGTAGTTGATCATATCTCTCTGTTGATGGGGCCACCAGAAACGTCGTCTAACCGCTTCGTCCATTTTATTGATCCCTGCATGTCCCACTTCCTTGTGTAAATCGCTCAGTACTTCCCTAACCATAGAATGCGGGACGATGATTCTTCTCATGTACGTCGGTCCAAAATCGAAAACCAAAACCCCTTCTTCGGTGGTCAGGTAATCCCACATGGCCCAAAGGCAACGAGTTTCGTAACTTCTCCCTTCCATCTCTTTACTCGTTGGTTTGTCGCCGCCATTAAGAAGCCTCTCGTAGATCAATGCGGTATCGGCATCGTTCGCCTGTGCCGTTTACCACCGACCATACTCTGCCCCTTGAAGATTGACGATTGCTACGTGTTGCGTATTACTCGTACGGCACTCTACATGGTTGCGAGGGGGAATTCGTGACAATGCATCAGCATTAGCGTGTTGCTTACCGGGGCGATGTCTGCACTCAAACACATATTCCTGCAATTGCTCTTGCCAATGCGCGAGTTGGCCTTCGGGGTCTTTAAAATTTTGCAGCAACCGAAGTGATTGGTAGTCTGTGCGGACCAGAAACTTTCGACCTCATAGATAGTGTCGGTTTTGTTTGATGGAATATACCAATGCCAACATCTCTTTCCTTGTCGTGCAGTAATTTTGCTCCCTCGAGCTAAGACTGCGACTACAATATGCCACGACTCGTTCGACACCATCCGATCCCAGTTGTGATAACATCGCTCCAATCGCCTTATCACTCGCATCAGTGTCCAAGATAAACTGGCCAGCAGACAGGGAGAAATCGGGAAATATTAGCAAAGGGGCCGTACAGAGAGATTCGCGTAAGTGATTGAAAGCTTCTGCGCAGTGCTTCGACCATTCGAACGTTCGACCCTTCTCTAGCAAAGAGTATAATGGGGCTGCAATGGATGAGAAGTTTCGAATAAATCGCTGGTAATATGATGCTAGCCCGAGAAAACTAGGTAACTGCTCCGTAGTGGTTGGCGTTGGCCACGATCTGACTTGTTCGGCATTTACCGGGTCAGTTCGAATACCGTCTCCAGATGGAAATTGGGTATTGCCCACCCGAAAACACTGCACAGCCACGACCCGGTTCGATGTAATTTCATCTCATCAGGTGGAGACAGCAGGATTTGAACCCACGACCATTGGAATAGCAGTCAACACTACTACCCCTTTGGCTACCGGGTCACTTTTTGTCACAAAAGGTGTTGCCCATCGTGACCCGGTAGCCAAAGGGGTAGTAGTGTTGGCTGCTATTCCAATGGTCGTGGGTTCAAATCCTGCTGTCTCCACCTGATGAGATGAAATTACATCGAAACGCGTCGTGCCTGTGCAGTGTTTCGCGTGGGCAATACCCAATTTCCATCTACTTTGAATACGGTCCCAGCGATCGCAGTGACTAAGGTTCATTTCAATATGAATCACAGTCCATTAACTTGAGGTTGGCTGTCGCAATCCCATCACACAACGTGTAATCCAAACTTGACCCTCCAACCATCTCCAGATATTATGTGCCCTAAGTACGCCAATTCCTTTTTCAAGAAATGACACTTTGAGGGCTTAAGCTTTAATCCAACTCTCACCAAGCATTCCAAAACACACGCCAAATTGTCCAAGTGTTCATCTTCCGTCTTTCCATGTACGATGACGTCATCCAAATACACAAGGCGTTTACGCGGGATCAGGTCGGCTAATGCTTTTTGCGTAAGGCGTTGGAAGGTAGCTGGAGGGTTAGATAAGCCAAATGGCATGGTCTGATACTCGTACAACCCGGAGGGCACGACAAAGACGGTTTTGCTCGATCGCTCTCTTCTACTTCCACCTGCCAGTAACCGGAAGCCAGGTCAAGTGTGCTAAAATACACAGATCCACCAAGTGCGTTGAACAGATCGTCGATCCTTGGGAGTGGGTAGGCGTCCTTTCGAGTAGCCTCGTTCAATCTTCGCTACTCGACGCATAATCGGAAGCCACCTTCCTTTTTCTTTACCAGGACAACAGGAGATGCCCACTGGGAGTTGGGGGGTTGGATAACGTTCTTCTCTAACATCTCATCTATCAGCTTCTGTATCTCACCCAACCAGTGGATTGGAATGCGTCTTGGAGGCACTTTAATCGGACCAGCCACACTAGTGTCAATGGCATGTCTCACCAGGCCGGTCCGCCCCAAATCGCCGGATTTCCATGCAAAGGCGTTTGAATAATTTTGTGGAACCTGCGCTAATCGTGCCTGTGTTAATATGTCAGCTGAAAGCCCAAGCGACTGAATAAAATCGTCTACACATTGTTGCTCTTTGATACTGCACTCATATAAAATCCTCAAAATTGTTGTTGCTGCATGCTCTCAGTAGTATGGTGCATGTATCAGTGATTAGTTGAGACTTCTCCAGGTCATGTCGGCATTTTAACCTCCTCAACAAATCTATTCCGATAATAACATCGAACGGTATCCGGTCAGCAAGGATAAATTCATGGGTAAACGTTGTGCAGACTACAACCACGGGGGAAACGATGGAATCCCGAACAACTAGTGGTAGCCCGTTGGTCGCGGTAATGCGAGCGTTACAAGGTTTTCTAACACATTTTGAGAAGCTCTTACTCACGCTGACTCTGATTATGCTTCTAGCTGCGCCAGTATCCACTAGCCCCAGTAAGCAAATCCCAGCTATCGCTAATTCTAGTGTTAACGACGTTATAATCGAGTTGCAAGTAAGAGATGGTATCACAAATTATGTCATGGCATGCTCACCTGGCGTGTTCCTGTAGCGAGACGGTCCGCTGTATGACGTTTGTCTGCGGGGCCACCGAAAACTTGATTGTGCCGGTCGTCGTGAGGCGGGATACATCTGAAGACGGACAGAGTTTCCAGTTATCCTTTCGGGTAGGACGCGTCTGGGTCGTGTGTTCCCTCTTAAAGCAAAACAGCCAGATGTAAGTGTACCCATCGCTGCGTCTATTTCTTCCAACTGGTCACCTGTTTTCAATGCTGCGTCCAAACGGCGGGGAGGGTATCGCAGAAACTCCCTTTTAATAGACGGCGTTTGAATGCCCTCTAGGAATTGCTTCAAGACCCGTTTTTCACGTCCGTCTGCTGTTTCGTTCTTGTATGCGATATCGACCATCCTCTGCAGCTCGCGAACGTATGTGCGGATGGTTTCCCCCGGATACTGGTAACGTGCGTGGAATGCCCTGCGTAGGGGCGCAGGTAGACCGTGGCGGGCTAATAAGCGGCGCATGGCGGAAAAGTCTCGGTTGTTACTTCTTTCTCCAAAAGTTTACTGTCAGCAACAATATCAAAGGCCTCTCCCGAGAGGAGGCCGGCGAGCACAGCTGCCTGTTGGTTGGCTTGGAAATGACACAGATAAAACTGGACTTGCTTTTCCCACCTGGGGTACAGCATCCCTAGGGTAAAGCGTTCTCTTGGCGGGATAGATGGCATGCTGGTTGAAGAAGTTGGTGAAGTCGACATTTTCTGCAAAGTCCGTGATAACACATCGAGCGAAGCGGCGAACTTTGACGTCGGGTCATTGGCGTCGAAATTACTTTCGTCCTCGGCTTTGTCGGTTGTCTTCGGCATCATCTTCATTGGACCAGGAATACAGGATTCCTGATGAACGTACCTCGGCAGGGTCGCCAATATTGTAATACACAAGTTCGGGAGAACTCCGGAGATTGGAACTGGAGATTTATTGAGCAACACGTATCAAACTACAATAGAGGAAATAATGTTATAAATGGGGAAATAAACGTTACAGTCAATCTTCTGCTTGCACTTCTTCCGCTAAAGCGCACGACGAGGTTCCTGCAAGGCAAATGGGAGCGCAGCGTGAGCACCAGTTCAAAGTCAAGCAGCGTGCCAAGACAGTTTCCGTTCCACACTACAAATGTAATCCAGCCCATCCTAAGGGAACTAGCCGACTACAGCGTTAAAGACAGTTTTGTGGATAGAATACATGCTACCGCAAGGACAGTGGCCGTACTGACAATAGGCTGTCAACGAGAATCGCAGTGCACATTCCTAACATGGATGCAGAGTCCCACGCTACCTATCAGTTCGGTTGCCCGCCACAGACTCGATTGCTCTGCGTGTCAAAACCCTGGTGGATCGTTCAGCGTAATTAGCTAACGGAGAGGTTCCATACCATTTCCCACCTATGTCCTTGCATTGTTAAATTAAATTCATTTAATTAGGAAGCGTTGGCGTTGGCATCAGCCGTGATTGCGCACCTTGTTCTAATACAGCTAGCGAATCACAACTATCTCTTACGCAGTGTCTCCATGCATAAGCTGGGAAACAGGTCACATACCTTAATTTGGCTTAGTGTATATATGGTGGCGTATCGAAAATGTTGCTCCTGTGAAAAGATGCCCTAAGTTTCCTCAGTCTGCCTTCGACCTTTTTCAGTTGTGTATGTTTGTCGCATTGCCTATAGGTGCGGCACCTTACCACAGGTGCCAGTACATCAGTACATGCAGCGAGGTTGTTGACAAATTCACCGGCAGCCATAGTCGGGTTGCTGGCTCAGAATGCTAGCTCCCAATTCACAGTGCAGATAAGTTCCTGAAATGCATTCCGTCATTTGCTGAAACCTAGCCACAACACGCAGCTCAGCGGTAACTGCTTAAAGTTGAAGGAACAATATAGCCGTCTAGAGTGTCGACGGAATTACTTTTCCCTTCGGGTTTGCAAACCATGGAACGCACTTCCAGACTCAGTTGTATCCTCTCCTACCCTGGATGTTTTCAAAAAACGATTAGATGTTGCTCTCAGCTCCCAACATTTTGTTACCTAAGCTCCTCTGTTGTGGATTACGCCAAGCATATTTTTAACAGTACTAATGTATCAAATGGACCTAAGTGAGCGACCATATTTTATTTTCTCTCTCCTTACCTCAACTATCACTGCGCCCCAGTGTCTTTCTGAACGTTTACGCGCGATATTTCTTTTTCATTTCACACTGATGTTAATTATCAAAGTATTCATCTTGGCAGATGTTCGAAAGATGACCCAGACATATATTAATTGCATCATATTCACCGCTACCATCCTACGGGACGTGTCAAGCACTTGCTTTTATCCGGTGATAAATCATTGTTAATTGTTCATTGAGTGCTATGGGTGGGTTGCAACTTTGTACTGGAGTAGCTTAGTTCGTTATATGTTCACGAAACAAAACGCCGTGTTGTCGTCGCAGCCCGGTAGTATACTATTAATGACTGTACAAGTAGAATGGACCCTCATGGTGAATACCGAATCTAGGGTATTGGCATTTCGGGTGGGCCCTCTGACATATGTGATGCAGCCATTGAAGTGTATAGAGCACACCATTTCGTGTAGTCGCGTTTAGACCGTAGGTCCAGGAAGTAACCAGTTAACCTGTGGCGCATTAAACTATTCACGCAGAACTTTGGACTTGTAGGTAGTGCATGAAACGGTAAAGATAGCATACATTGGCTGCTAGGTTATATGCTGGGTTGCCCGGGGAGGTCGGTAGATATAATCAATTACCAACCTATTGTAACACGTTCCGCAATCTCACCTTTGGAACTTAGTGAAATGGTTTACGCATATTTAGATATATATTTACAACGCAATTGTCAGCATCAACAGCCACTGTTGCCTGTTTAAGAAGGTTTATTTGGTAACTTGCATCTAATCAGGCGTGTAGAAAACCATATTCTGCCTAATTGATTAGATATTCGGAGAACAAGAAACCTATCATCTCGATTTAACTATTCGCTGTTGTTCTAGACAGTTCAATTTTGATATAACAATAGGCAACGAGTATGTTAGTCTCTCGCGAAGGGTACTGGACAGTGCAGATTGTTCCATCTTCGTCCAAGTGCTGAACGCCTACGTACATTCCAAGTCGAATAAGCTACCCAGGATTGGCAAAGCTAGTTAAAGCGTAACGTCGCTACGCTCAAACGACACCGGGCAACGAAGATTGCTATGGGCTTGTGGTACCTCCCGCATCCGAAAAACTGTCGAGACTCATATTGCTCAGTGGACGCCACGGGGAGACCTCATAATGGTATACCGAATACTACGTGATCGCAGTAATATACGCGAACCAATGTAATGTACCGTTACTTTACACAGTATCATGCCATTTCAACACTCATGTTGAATCTGGGTCAAGCGCTTACATGTCCTGTGGTCAGTTTATACGTTGTAGTGGGAGACCGTATCTATCGCCCATGGGTTTGCAACATTGCATGTCAGTGGCTCCAGCATTTGTAACCTTGTCATGCTACTGTGTTCCTAAATTTTCCCCACCTTGATTCCCTGCTGACAATCAATAATAACCACAAAATATTTTGATGCAGCATTTCAACTGCGTCTATTGACTACCTCATGTTTCTTTCGGGCCTTGTACCACTATATCGCACCCCATACTGATATGCGTTCAGTTCGCAATGATTATGAGCACCGCAATCCTGGGCTTTATGCTCCTGCCGATAGTGAATCACAAATATGTCTTGCGCAGTGTTTTCAAGCGTGTGATGGGAAACAGTTCCCGTACTTTACGGATCGTATCTGACCTTCCACATTCATCATAAGTGATCTGTGATAAACAGTGCACAATCGGTCGCGTTCCGTTGCCTGGCGTGGGATCACCCCATGCTCATTGCGATCAGGGCTGCATATTACAGTGGTCAGGCCAGCTTTCAACGAGTCCTAACGCTCTATCATCGTCTCATGATAACTACGTCTATTCGGCCGTGCATGTGCACCCCGGAAGGCATATGGCAATACGCATATGTTGGTGCAACATAATTGTTAACGATCGGACGAGGCAAGTTACGGACTTTGGATTCCGATGGAAAGAACCTGTGTTATGCAAACGAGGCACTGATAAGAGTCGCGAAATCCCGTGCCACAATACAAAGGCAGTGTGTGAAAAAGTTAACACCGCAGAGATGTTGACCGCAAACCCCTCCTAATTACTACCTTTTCGAGGTCTATCTGGTGAACCGTGTCTAATACATGCACAGCTACGGCCGAGTCTTTTACCATGGCCTGGTATTCAAACTCGTTACTTGGTAGTCTTGAAATGTGCCTCCTATGCTCCGAAATTCGTGTGCGTAATTCTCTCGCTGTTTGGCCTATATACACATGTGCACAGTCTTTACATTTAATTTTATAAACACAGTTAGTCGTCCTATCCTTGAGAAAGGGGTCCTTCAGGTGTACCAGCGCCGAACGTAACGTTCGACCTCGCTGAAAGATCACCCTTATATTTTCCTTGTTTAGTACCCTCCGAATTGCCTCGGAAGTGCCTTCCTTGTACGGAATTCCGACCGTCCCTATCCACTCGGCTGTGGGTCTTGACTGCCGGTGTAGCACTTTATGCAATTGACGTTTAACTAGTCACCGTGGATAACCGCTTACTAATAGTTTGCCCATTGCCACATTGCGCCGTCAGTATCCGTTGGCTTGCGATATAGTGTCGTCTTTGAATTTCCCCCATTCCTGTGAACCAGGCAGTAAAGAAATGGTATTGTACCGCTACAAGATTCAAACTCACTACTAAATTATATTGTCTCATCAATGGAGTTTAAGTGACCAAGCAATTCGTCATTCTTATCCTTTTTAACAAGTACAAAGGTGTCGTCTACATAACGCCACCAAACTTTTGGTGGGTTAATGGTGTTTGTTAACGCCCTGTTCTCGAAGTCTTCCATATACAGGTTCGCCAGCACAGGGGATATCGGCGATCCCATTGCGAGACCTTGTTCGTGACTGTAAAGCTTCGACTGAAAACGAAGTAAGACATGTTAAGACACACTGTCATTCCCTCGATTATCTGGTTAACTGTTAGTTTCGTCCGATCATTCAGAGTGACGTCTTCATTTAGACAACGTATTGCTATTCCTAGCGCCTGTTCCGGGAAAAATTTGTGAAAAGTGATGTGACATCGAAGCTGACCACCACAGCATCTGACTCAATTTTGAGACTTGCTATCTTTTGAGCGAAGTCATAAGAGTTTCTCACGAATGTACTCGTTCGTCCTGTAAGAGGCTGCAAAGCCTTGCATAGCATCTAGCAAGTTCATGCGTCGGGGAACCAATACCGTTGACTATGGACCGTTCGGGGACTTCGGTTTTGTGGGCTTTTGGCAAGGCATAAACCTTCGAAGATAAAGTCGATTTTGGATAGAGACTGTACCACTTGACTGCCCCTAAATCGTCCTTCACGGTTCTTAAATAGTTACCAACCTCCGTTTTACTCTTGTTCATTATCGACGCCACTGTCTTATCAACAACTACTACATATGAACCCGTCTCCAAGTGTTGTCTCATTTTTTCCAAATTTTCTGACTTATTCATTGCAACCAGGGTTTTTCCCTTGTCTTCCTTTGTAAGTACAATGCTGCCATCTTCCTTCAAGGAATTTAATGCGATACGTTCAGTCTGCGGAAGACTTGGCTCACCCGGTTGCTGAAACTTAATGATATTTACTAACTGTGCTTGAATATTCTCTGCCTTCGTAGCGGACAACTTTGTCACCGTGCTCTCAATGCTTGGGATAATCTCTTCGGCATATATCTTAGATTTATTGATGATAAATGTCAAACCTTTCTCCAACAATCTACATTCCGTTTCATTTAAAACCCTATCTGACATATTAACTACATTGCAATAGGTACTAATAGACCCGGAACTGTCAGAATGACCGGTAAAATTAGAATGCGCAGACATTAAAAGCTCGAATTTATGCATTTGTCCTTTTTTCGCATCCTGCCCTTGTTTCACTTTGACGTCTGAAGCCTTATTGCAAATTCCGTTGTAGTCGAGAGGCGTTATTGCGGTTTGTAGATCCAGGCTCAGCCGACTCGCGTCAATGCAGATCTCGCTTAAACGTTCTGTCACTAGGTAAATCCGCTGTTTCAGAAATGCCTTGGAAGCATTAAATGCAATCCTTGCAGAGGTGTATGTGCTGTCCGGAGGTTTCACTGTGAGATATTATGGGATCAGGTTAGTCTTAAGACATCTCATGTTGAAAACGCGATGATTCTCCCAGTTCGCTTCAAGTCCCGCCAATCGAACGAATTCACTTGACAGCTTTCGAACACGGCGTCCGTAGTTTGTTACAAATTCTTGAAAGCTACTTGGAACCAATCGAGTATTCATGAGCTCAGAGAGGTATGGAAACAATCGGTTAGTATAGTGGTTTGCCAACGTTCCGCCCTTGACTCAAGGGCTTAGTCAGACCAGGTGAAACATTGCAATTGGGGTGGGATTTTTATCGCGAACAGGGGGCCATAACCGCGTTACCCGAGACTTGAGTCATGACGTCATTACAGAAATTGTTCGTGGTGTCACCAAATACGTACGATGGTATTGTCCGCCCGACGCATGAACTTGCTAGATGCTCTGCAAGGCTTTGCAGCCTCTTACAGGACGAACGAGTACATTCGTGAGAAACTCTTATGACTTCGCTCAAAAGATAGCAAGTCTCAAAATTGAGTCAGATGCTGTGGTGGTCAGCTTCGATGTCACATCACTTTTCACAAATTTTTCCCGGAACAGGCGCTAGGAATAGCAATACGTTGTCTAAATGAAGACGTCACTCTGAATGATCGGACGAAACTAACAGTTAACCAGATAATCGAGGGAATGACAGTGTGTCTTAACATGTCTTACTTCGTTTTCAGTCGAAGCTTTACAGTCACGAACAAGGTCTCGCAATGGGATCGCCGATATCCCCTGTGCTGGCGAACCTGTATATGGAAGACTTCGAGAACAGGGCGTTAACAAACACCATTAACCCACCAAAAGTTTGGTGGCGTTATGTAGACGACACCTTTGTACTTGTTAAAAAGGATAAGAATGACGAATTGCTTGGTCACTTAAACTCCATTGATGAGACAATATAATTTAGTAGTGAGTTTGAATCTTGTAGCGGTACAATACCATTTCTTTACTGCCTGGTTCACAGGAATGGGGGAAATTCAAAGACGACACTATATCGCAAGCCAACGGATACTGACGGCGCAATGTGGCAATGGGCAAACTATTAGTAAGCGGTTATCCACGGTGACTAGTTAAACGTCAATTGCATAAAGTGCTACACCGGCAGTCAAGACCCACAGCCGAGTGGATAGGGACGGTCGGAATTCCGTACAAGGAAGGCACTTCCGAGGCAATTCGGAGGGTACTAAACAAGGAAAATATAAGGGTGATCTTTCAGCGAGGTCGAACGTTACGTTCGGCGCTGGTACACCTGAAGGACCCCTTTCTCAAGGATAGGACGACTAACTGTGTTTATAAAATTAAATGTAAAGACTGTGCACATGTGTATATAGGCCAAACAGCGAGAGAATTACGCACACGAATTTCGGAGCATAGGAGGCACATTTCAAGACTACCAAGTAACGAGTTTGAATACCAGGCCATGGTAAAAGACTCGGCCGTAGCTGTGCATGTATTAGACACGGTTCACCAGATAGACCTCGAAAAGGTAGTAATTAGGAGGGGTTTGCGGTCAACCCCTCAGCGGTTGGTTGCCGAGGCGGTGGAAATTGCCGAGTCTCATGAATGCGTGAAAGGATTGAGGGGGTAAAATTTCCTCATGCATGGCGGGCGGTTTAAGCCGGCCAGCTTGACGAGCATCGGTGCGTGGATCAGCTTGGAAAGTGCCAACACCCTCCCTTTGTCAACACTATGGGCTTTTCCTTCAATATCATTACGCACAAGGAACTCCTGGACTATTCCCACTGTGTTTAATCCACCTGAGGTGACACCACGAACTTTTGCTGTAATGACATCATGACTCAAGTCTCGGGTAACGCGGTTATGGCCCCCTGTTCGCGATAAATGTCCCACCCCAATTGCAATGCTTCAGCTGGTCTGACGAAGCCCTTGATTCAAGGGCGGAACATTACCAAACTACTATTCTAACCGATTGTTTCCAAACCTCTCTGAACACACTAGCTTTCGATGCAAACTGATATGCGCTTGGGACCTTAAGTTGAATATGCTGAATTTGACCGCTATGGAACATATGACTGGATGACTGAGAAGAACATTTGCACAAAATTTGCACATGGCGCAAATGTGTTGTTGATTTTACAGAGTAACATTAAATATTCAACCCACAGCTTATCCGGATTATTTGTCCTTCACATTTGGTATTTAACATACAACGGTAATAAAAATGCGGCCCCGTGTCACGTGCCGTCCTGGGCGGCCCGCCCAAGGGCCGCCATACTCAGCCTCTGCAATCGAAACAACTAAGCGTATTCAAAGCGGACTAGTCATCTCTTCGTCTACATAATGCAAACCCCCGTCAGTAAGAACGATCACGTGTTGCAAGTCCAGCAGCGACACCATAGTCCAATCATCGATGGTCGCTCACTCAAACTCAAATCGAGTACTCTGTAAACCAAACTGCTTACACGGGAGCTACATCACCAGGTTAACAACGATGTAGATGACGTTCCTGATGAAAGCGCTTGGTTGAATGTGCCATTAAAGCATGTGAAATTTTGGCCGATAGCAATTAAGGACGTAAGGTAACCGCTCATTTCCCCGCGAACAACACTGGAACTAAGTTTCGACAGATCGCTCGCCTAGTGTAATATGTGTCATGTCGAGAGTACCCAGGGCTTCCGTATCCGTGCGTACATGGGTCCCCCAAAACCCAGGGGGTTGAAACGCAAAACAGATACTTTGTAGGCGGCTGGATCGTTTCATATCAACCAACTACTAGGAGTCCGAGGTGGATGGAGTGTGCGCCTGATTTATATCTCGTGAATAGCTACACAGTGTAGTCACAGCTGGCGATGGGGGCTGAGTCTGAGATGTGTGGATGAATGATGATAACACGAACGAGATATGATTGCAACAGATGTCCGGCTTTAATCGCATCATTTACCCACCTAGAATTGGAATGGAACGAAATAGCAAGTTCCACTTGCAAATGGCAAATGCCATATGAACGCACGGAGCCACTCATCCCTGTGCAGAGGTTACAACCCGACGAGTAAATGTGATTCACCGAAGCCAGTACATTTTATTTGCAGCTTCAAAGCACCCTCTCATCGCAACCCTGTGGTGTGTTTGAATACAGTCCACAAGTGACGAATACCCATCCGCAAATATTTCCTTAGAGAGCGTGATAAACGTCAGTTGCGCTTGCCCCTGCATGCACTGCATTCCCGCATGCAGCATCCAGCCGCCTGCGTTGGTGTAACGGCTTAAGCAATCCGGCAAACAGCTACACACCCACACACACACACACACACACACTACCCATCTCCGTCAAGTCTGCATATTTCAATTTTCTTTATTTAGTATGCCCCCAGCAAAGTCCTTATCCACTGGCTGTCCAAACACAATCAACGACAGGCGGTGGAACATATTTGCTTGTTACACAACGGTGTTAGAGTGGCAATTGTTTGTCAAGCTCTCACATGATGGTTCTACAACGCGGCAACTAAAATGGGTGTGCGACGCGACCACACGCACCAACATACCGGAAGTCCACGATGTCCCCCCGATTAGACAACTGGCTATTTCTAGCAGGGTATAAAGTGCACTCTCACCCGTCAACATAATAAAGAACAACACTCACTTAGAACAGGTAGTTTACTGCCAACAGAAAGTTTTACAGATCGGCCAAATGAACCGCAGGTCTATAATTCTTACTGACATGCTGAACCATTTGTTGGCAGTTCTGCTGCGTCACTAAGGCCCGTGCTTCAGACACCGCGTGCGTCAAAATGCGAATCCGCCACTTGTTTTTATTCAAAACGCCTTCAGGATCAACCAGGAACATCTCGGAGTACCGTCCCCTCACTGCCTGTTTTATATGAGTCGTTTTTATGCTCCAAATGCCCTCGATGGGATTGAGAGCTGGAGAGTATGGCGCAAGGCGTAGAAGTCTCCCAGAGCGGTACGCTTCCTCCAGGAAAACGTGCTCCAGGTGCGTGTGACAGGACGCGTTGTCACAAATCATAAGACACCTTTTCACAAACCCTGCTCCGTTGGTATCAAGCACTTGACGCAGCCACTGAGAGCACCTTTGCTTGTTGTAACTTCCTCTCAGAACCGAACACACTATCAAGTCGTTGTTTGTTATGGCGCCGACAAGTTGAACATCCGTTCCCCGGCTGTTCTCCACTGTAAATTGCACTTGACTACCACGTATTAAGCGGCCACGAGTGACGGAGCAAAATAATTTGAAGTCGGTCTCATCAATCCACACCGGTTGCCTTCCTTCCACCTCGTAATCCGTGAGCTGCAAAACGAGTGACCTGCGTCGATTTTTGTTCTCCAGCGTGTTCATGTACCCCGGAATGGTGTGCAATTTCTTCATATTTATCAGTCTACCAACCAAGTATCGTAAGACGGTGCTGGTACTTACTGAAATTTCGAACCCCGCCTTCAACCGCAAACGAAGGAGTTCAAGGGTAACGGTAGGCTCGGCAGAGACTCACTCTACCAGAGAGTCGACGTGGCTTTCTCCCAGTACTCTGCGACGGACTCCCCCGTGCTGTCCCACCTGTTCCGTCGATTCGTACGTCCGTATCCAGTTGCGGCAAGTTTTCACGTTCACCTTCAGTATGCAAGCGACCTGCTTCCAAGTGTCTTCTTCCTCGTACGCTTTCAGGATGACGTTCTTCACCTCCCTTGAGTGCCGAACATACAAGCCAACCATTGCGTTTCGATGAACTGCACATTCAAAAGCGTACGGCAAACTTATTTGGCTGTGGCTCGTTATTCCAACCCACTCGTCATTCAAATCCCTACTCTCGTTCTGATTGGTGGGAATCGCTTCCTAGGACAGAGAAACAAATGCCTACATGTTGCATCGGCCAACGACACTGTAATGGTAGGAGCTGAAGCGTCCCATCTGCAGCCTGGAAACTACGAATCAAGTTTTCATTACGACAGATAGAAGCATGCCTAGCCCCAACACCCACATCCTCTTATCCAATGTATCGACTAATGCAACATCCGTTACACCAACGAAATCCGAAGCGCTCTAAAGACCGATCCACCTATGCAACTGTTACTGTTCGCTATAATCAACGTGCGACATCAGTATCCTCACCCAGTAGAGCCATAAAATGGGTCATGGACCAGGTGCAACCCACAGAGACGTCACTAAATCTCTCGATAACCGTGCTTCCCCCATCACCGAATATTAGGCGAAACTACAAGGCCTTGACACTTAGATGCAAAATCTTATATGCAAACACTTATAAAACAAACTCCTTAAAAGGTAAACAACCATATGATTTGAAGGGGTGGAATTTCCTTTGTGTTAAAATCGGAGTTAAAGCCAGTCCGACTAATATATTGCGCATCACTAGACCTCCAACCTCGTGACATTATTGGGAGTCCAGGCTACTGCGAGTAATATTGGGATAGATAGACGATGTAAATGTGATGCTTTTGTCGGCATACCGTCTGCGGACTGGAAACCGTAGAATACGCATATTTCCGGATGTTCCATGGAGTGAACGCCAGCGGAACAAAAATAATTCAAACGACCACCACACGGAGAGTAGCAAAAGAATTATTTTCCTTCATGGCGTGCCCGAGCTACTGACAACATGTAAGAAAGAATTCCACACTCCGGACCTGGAAGAATGACGTTACGTACGTGAAGCTCTCTGTGCGGGTAACGTCATACTTCAGTCGATTACACGGTTACCCGTGTCACCAAACTACAGAGGCAGTAGCCAGAAGATATTGAAACTAACGGTGCAGTCACAACAGATGTCCTGAACTTAATCCGTAGTTAGCAGTTAATAGGCAACACAATTCCTTCGGAACTACGACTGAAGACAGCAGTTAGAGAGCCGCAGCCACTCGCTGTTCTAGCGGAGATGACACCACCCGCGAATTCGTACAACCCCAACAGCGATTCGGAAAACCGTGCATTAAGATCTGTAGTCATCGAAAAGACTGCTGACGGACTACATACCACAGGTGCAAGTGGGACGAAAACCAGAATGCTTACCTATCGAGATTTGGCAATTCATCCAAAATATGATTAGGTGCCGGTCTCTTATCGGTCGGCAAAAATCCACATCATTCATATGATTCTAGTCAACAGCTTTTAATATCCGAGAAGCTTTCGTTGTACCTACATCCAAGTTCGAGGCTTTCTGAGTAAACTTTCCAGGATGCGGTTTGGTCAATTACCAAAAGCGCGTAACCTAATCGCTATACCTGAGACATGGTTACCCCTTGTCATTAATAACAAGGAGATCGTAGTACCAGGTATGTCTATTGTTCGGCAGGACCGACCTAGCAAAGGTGGACGGGTGGCTCCGATCTTCTGCAATGATTTCCAATGTGAGCTCATAGAGGATACGATCAGCAAGGTAAATGATTCCATTTGGTGCCCTCTAGGTTTAAAAGAGGCTGACATTTACTTGGTGGTTGTCAGTTAACGCCTTCCTTCCTACACGCCCGAGAGGGACTGACATCCGAAATCTGCAATAAGGAAAGAGATGAACACAACTTACAGTCACATTCTCATTACTGGCGATTGCAACATTCACGCCCTGGAAACCCAAGCAGCTCCCAGAGCAGAGTTTAAGGCTGATCTACAAGCGTTTGTCTCCAGTTACTCGCTGTAAGGCCACATCAACGCTCCCATCGGATTCCGAGAGAAATATAAGCCCACTATACTAGATGGGATTTCCAAACACAAAGAATTAACGGCAAAGAGGGTGATCCTCGAAGTCCAGTTGGGCCCTAGCGATCATGTAGTACTACTCTTCAAATACATTTGCTATGCAGAATATCCCGCAAAATTTGCCGACTTAACGGGAACGTATGTACGCTAAGATATATTAACTGGACTCGGTGCGACATCCGAGTGGACATTTCTAGCAGATGATGTACAAACTAGTGCACGGGAACAATCCGTCAGCCAGTTTACCCCTCTGGTTCCGAAGCGTCAGCAACTAAGATCTTCAGCTCGAGAAACGTGGTCTCGTTTCTGTGAAGCAGGACAAGCGAGTGTATAGCGGTGCGAGACTCAGCCTGGCATACCTACAAACTCTCCTTAAGCACCGAGAACTGGATGGCCTATGTAACACAAGGTAACCACTGTACTCAACTTGTTCACGAGGATAGAATGGCGTACCAGTATTATTTGATAGTGTGCATGGCCTCAGGCCATAAGCTACTGAGTCAACATGTCAACAGTCTACGTAATGTGAAACGAGGAATCCCTCCTCCAAACAACGGACGGTGCCACACGGACACTGAAGGAGGAGGCGAATACCATGCACGGTCAGATCACTAACCGCCTAATCCTAGGACGATGGTTATTTTACCCCTAAAACTCCCTCACAAACCCTTCACAGCAGAAGTTGTACCGAAAAATCTGTTGAGTATGCGCAAACACAGCTCTCCTGAAGTTGACAATATACACACAAGAACGCTAGCGAAATTAGGAGATAGTTGAGCAGAGTCTTTAGATTGATTCATCTAACACTGTTTTGAAGAAACGTACGTGCCGGACATGCGGAAACGCCGGATGATAATTCCTATTCACAAGGGCTTTAGTCGTTCCAATCCAGTCAACTACTGTCCCATAATCTTGCTACCGGTTTTTTTCAAAATCATAGAAGCTATTATCGCTGATGCGCAAACGGCCTACTTGGAAGATTGTAAATACCTCGCACCAGAACAGCATGGCCTCCCGCGAAATCGACCGTGCACTACAAATCTACTACTAGCACGATTCAGCTGGACTGGAGCAGTAAACCATGCTACAGACGTTGATATAGTCTTTCTTCATTTCTCAAAGTTGTTCGAGCGGTTTGACTATAACATTCTGCTCTTCAAACTCCAGCCCTTTGGTATGGGTGATTCTCTCCTAGGATGGATCAAAAGCTTTCTTCTGTACCAGTGCCAGGAATTTTGTGTGAGCGAATCGCTCTCAGATCCCATGTGAATTGAATGTGAAGTACTCCAAGGATCGGTATTAGGACCGTGCTTACTTTGGACCAATATTAACGATAGTACACAACTCATAAGCTCGAACTGCCTGCTTTATGCCAATGACATCAAGCTGTGGACGGCGATCAATACACCAGATGATATCACAGTAATTCATGTTGATTTGGATAGGGTATACATGCAGTCAATCCAAAACCTACTTCGATTCAATGTGAACAAAAGTGGAGTGCTGCACCAACGGCATAAGTTGGTGCACTCCTACAAACTCGGCTATCAGGAGCTGCAAAACTCCTCTAGCAAGGAGGATCTGGGAGTTTTGGTCCAGGTCAATACTGGATGTTCGAAGCAGGCCAAAAGGGCGTCAAAGAGAGACATCCAACACCTGGACCTCCTAAGGTGTGCATTTGAAAGATCTGACCCTTCGATTTTTCTATAAATACTCGGCTCAAGCATACGGCCACATGTGGAGTACGCAATACAGGTCTGGCAGCCATGGCTGAGGAGAGATCTTACTGCCTTGGAGATGCCCCAAATGCGGGCATCTAAAAATGTCAAAGGTCTGTTTACTTTGCCGTATGAACGAAGGCTACAAGTGCTCGGGGTGTTCAGCGGGCACCATCGGCGATTACGCGGGGATCACCAGTTGACTTACCACATCTTGCGAGATCCTAACTACACGTGCCACTACTTGCTAGAGCTCAGACAAAACAGCAATTTGAGAGGCCAACTTCTTAAATTAGTAGAGCAGTACAGTCGCTTGGAATGCTGTCGTAATTGCTTTTCCTTAGGCGTTTGCCGTACGTGGAATTCACTGCCGGAATCTGTCATATGTGTCCCCACGCTTGCAAACTTCAAAGCCCGAGTTGACCGCGCACTTATTTCGCAGCACCATCTTACATGACCCAGTACCCATGGCTAAACACGAGTGTCTGTAAGAAATCGCACTGACGGTCAAATCCCAGATTTCGTTCCAGGTTTTTCACTTCCTCTTTGTGTACACCAGAAAGAGACGATTTTTACCAACGTTCCATATGCCGTCCTTTTTCATGGATTCATCTTGGATTTATATGGTATACTAGTTATACTTCAGTTAGTTCACTGGTTTGAACCAAATTTTGCTAGCGATTATTTTAAATTTTGATTTTTCACGGTAACCATGGCACAGGACCTGTTAAACATTAGCTATTTTACAAGTATAATATCATTGTTTCATTGTTCGGTTGTCGCTATTTTGACTGCAAGTATCGTGGGCAGCCTGAAGTGTTAGTTAAGCCTCCTAAGCCCAATTGGATGCTTGGTCTGTTTTACATGCTGAATCAATGTCGGAATGCACATCGGAAAACGTTTGGAGGCCATTGGTCTAACCTACCACGTGTCAAGCTTAAGGCTGTAGTGTACCGGAAAACACGCTCTTTCAGTATTCTGCAACATTGGCTTTTACGGTTTTAACCTTCAAAACGTCCACTTGTTTTACTGAGTGCACATCCGTTGACACAAAGCGTTTTGGTGAGTACCTTGCTGCACCGTGTCTCACTCTGGTTGATTCGCTTCCTATTTTTTAGCCTGCACAATATAGGTTGGGTTTAGTCGCCTCCAGCTTCTATACTGTCCCGTAGTTGACACGTCTCATACTTGTCATTGATTGCCGACTAGTATCCCAGGCTCCACCCAACAAGGCTAAGCTTCAGTACAGTATCTATTCTTGATCAACAACTTAAAGACAGCGTCCCAAGGTGAAGTACTTCATTATATGCATACTTATTTTAATGTTCGTGTTTGTCAAGTTATATCGGAAGGGCTACAAGAAGACTGTCCAAAATAGCCCTGCAGCGTTGCGCAGCTTGGCTGTATGACACGTTCACTAGAATAGTGGCAAGCGCATTGTCTGCACATTTGATTGAACCGAACCACCAGGTCAAACCGCACGAGGCGTTCTAACCTATCTACCGCGTATCCAAATGTTACCAACAAGAGGTTATAAGTCGCCTTATGGCAGCATCCGAAGTGATCGCAATTGGGTTCCGTGGACATGACCTGTGAGCGCATATTTTCTCCGATTGCTCAATCTACCCTGGCCTCCTGTAACGCTGGCACAAGGTGTGTATGACACCACACGCACACATGATCTCTGTTGGACCAATCACCTGGCTTGGTCACTCAGACTCTCTTAGCCGTTAAACTTTTACCCTTATTTGTTGCTTACATTTATGTCATTTACTCTCAGTGTATTAGCCTAATGGTGAACCAATGAAAGGAGCTAGTTCGTTACCATTGGTTATAAAACTAATACTTACTGGTTAAAACGGGATTCTACAATAGTATTTATACATGAAGAAACATACAACGAACTCACGGACAAGTGATTAGACACGCTCGTTCGGATAGCAATAATTACATCTTGAAGCTTAGACTTGAAAAGCACGAAGAATCAGAGTAAATGCTGAGCAGTAAGACGATACCGATCATAGGAACTTAAATCATAACTTCACAACAATTAGACAGGAATATTAAAAATAAACTACAAGGTAACTTACATAAGTTCATTGATAAGTGAGTCTCCAATCCTCTGAATAACCGAAACCGTTCAACTGAGGCATCAGCTGACTGTCGAAGTATAAAATTAATTTTGCACATAGGCAGATTGAGGACATGACATATGAACACCCAAGATTGATTTGCTCCACTACACCGAAAGTGTACAGGCTTATGTAGGCCATACTAATAGTGGCACATGGCTCAGACAAATACTTTCGATGATGAAAAGATTGTCCTGTTCTCCGAGCTGGGCGTTTCTGTTACAGACGTTTCGTTACCAAACTAGGTAACATCTTCAGTGCAGCTATTTGATGCTGATTCGCGCAGTCTCGCATTGCGAGACTGCGCGAATCAGCATCAAATAGCTGCACTGAAGATGTTACCTAGTTTGGTAACGAAACGTCTGCAACAGAAACGCCCAGCTCGGAGAACAGGACAATCTTTTCATCCACATCCCGAGCTACAGGTATTCTCAATAATTTCCAAACTTTCGATGATAAAATCACCGAAACAATAACGTCCTCGGTGGCTTGTGTACATTCTTGCGCCCTTGAAGAAACATGATATGCCATAGAGTATCAAGTGCTCAGTTGAAAATGGCGCAACTTGCTACTGTTAGTTGGTCTTGTGTCTTCATGGGTTCACTAGATTTACAGTCTGTTTACAAACGTTTCATTACACGAGACCACTGACTCTGTATTAGATGGCAGGAAATTTACACCTATAAATCCCAACACCATTTGAGCTGTTAAGAGCCACCCTACTACTCTGCACCGAACAGTTTCCATGCTCAAAATATTTTATATCGTCAGATAGATTTAGTGATAATGGCTAGTCCATTGGGTCCGACACTAGCGGATTTCTTCTAATCCATCTTGGAGACAAATATAAGCACAGAAGTTGTTCGTTGTTCGCACTATTAACACCAAATGGACGATAATTTTGTGTTCAGATCATTAGAAAAACGTATCAGATATCTAGTCGAATATTTTAATAATATACATACTAAATTATAAGTAACCAACGGAGGAGTATATAACAACTGTCTCCGTTTTTAGACGTGCTAATTATCACTAAAATAGAAAGCCTCATCAAGGTAGCTGCTTAAAAATCAACATGTTCCGGGAAACGCTTACAATCGACTAGATTCCCCTTTGTAGTACAAGAGTACACCAACCAAAAAATTTGTTTCACTAAGCAAGAAGAACACGCAGCCTTGATTGCCTTGAAGAAGAATTATAGCTTTTGATTAATACTATTGAAAAACCTTTATACGCTCGGGTTTATTCCGTCACAAAGGCAAGAGTGGCGAGAGAGAACTTTACCACCATAGCCAGGCAAAAAATCCTTATCGAACTACCACTTAAGGGGGAAATTATCATTAGGATGATAGCAAAGCGTACAATTTCTGCTCTTTATAAGACTTATATATCTTCCGAATCTTCCCTTACTAAGCTAACCAGCAAAGTGTCTGTTATAAGTTTAGTCAGTTTTGGAAACAATCCGTAAGTATAGTCGTTTGGTAACGTTTCGCTCTTGACACAAGTGCTTCGTCAGTCCAGGTGAATCAGTGTGAAATCGGAGTAACATTTTATAGCGAACAGGAACAATAACTGCGATACTCGAGACTTGAGCCACGCTGACATTATAGTCGCAGTTCGCGATGTCATCTAGGGTGGTCCCGTCACTGTGGGACTATGCAATATATGCATTTCTGCGTCATGGCATTGACGGATAAGCCAATAGTGACGTCAATGGGAGTAGAGTTGCGCTTTTTAATCTGACCCATGCACCGACGTTCGTCAGAGTGTCCGGATTAAGATCGCTCGCCGCGCAGTAGATAATTCTGTCCCCTCCATTCTATTCACACAGCTGTCCGATTCGGTAATTTCCAACGCCTCCGCAATCAACCGCTGGGGCTTTGAACGTATAACCCTCCTAATGGCCTCTAATTTGCCCAAGTCGATATGATGACCAGTGCCTAATGTATGCACAACCACGGCGTTCTCTTACTTTTGTCTGGTATTCATAATCGCTAAGCGATATTGAAATGCACATTCTGTGCTCCGCAATTCGTATTATAGCTCTCTCGTTGTTTGGCCCATATGCACATGTGTACAGTCCATACATTTAATTTTATAAACACACTTAATTGTCCTATCTTTGGAAGTAAATACTTTAGGCGCACCAGCGTTGCACTAAGAGTTTGACCTTGATGGAAGCTCGTCCCTATATTTTCCTTGTTTAGTATCCTACGAATTGCTTCGAAAGTGCCTTCCTTGTACAGAATTCCTACCGTCGCTATCCACTCCGTTGGTTTAACACTTTCCGTAACTGGCGCTTGACTAGCTGCCTGGAGTAACCACTGTCTAATAGTTTGCCCATTGCCTCTTTTCTCGCGGCCTTTTTGTCTTCCTCCAAAATACACAGGGTTTGCGCTCAGTAGAATAGTGGGAATAGTCTAGATGTGCCTTTGTGCGTCACGGCATTGACGTATAAGCCCATGGTGGTGATCATGCGAGTCGAGTTGCACACTCCAATCTTATCCGCGCACCGACGTCTGTCAAACTGGCCGGAGTAACATCCTTCGCCAGGCATTGGAGAATTCTACTTCCTCTATTCTATTTACACTTTACAAAACAACTGTAGCAACCGATTGTTTCCAAACCTCTCTGATCTCATCACTTCGAAATACAAAGGAAGTGGCCCGAACTACAAAGGAAGTGGCCCGAGAGTGCTGAAGGTGGTCCTTCAGTCAAAACATATGGTAGCACGGATGTTAAAAGCTGGTACATGTTCCGTTGCAAGCTACCATCTGAGTTTCGGCTGAAGACAATCAACGATATGCCTCCTAAAGATGATATGTCACTCAAAGAACCAAACGCGTGGGATCTATGGAAGAAAACGCACCAGTGTTGTGCCGAATGAGCCCATACAACCTGTAGAAGATGATATTGACCAGACACCTTACACTGTACTTCGCAGATTAGACACGGGACTAGCAACACGGACGATGAATAAGCCATTAAACCCTTCACCAAGTACCCACCGAAAAAACGATTAGTTGCCGGCCACTCACTGTTCGGCGAAACTTCATTTATGAGTTGTACAACTTCTGAAACATTGCTTAAATCTGAGAAACTTTCATGTATGTACACCAACGGCCAAGGGCTCCTCAGCGAAAGTACCGAACTTCGACTACGTCAGGTTGCAAATGCTTGGGACCTAATTTCTATTACCGAAACTTGGTTACACCAAGAGGTGACTGATGCTGAGGTTGAGATAGCCGGAATTTCACTCATCCGGAACGACCGCCCCAGCAGAGGAGATTGGGTCCTACTCTACTACCGCAGCGATCTACAATGTACAATAGTTGATGATTTGGAAACACACGTTACCGTCTCCGACTAAGACACAACGACAGATGTCTCATAGCTATCGTTTACCGCCCCCCCCCCAATGTCCACTCCGGAAATGGATTCCTGCTTGATCCGTGGCCTAAACAGAGTAACCCGCACTAGGTACAGCCACACTCTCATCTCCGGGGACTTCAATCTACACAATCTGGAGGTTTCGGCATCGCCCAGTGAGCAGTTCAAAGCAGACTTGCATGAACTGATCGCCAATATTCCTTTGTACAATCATGTCACTACGCCCACTAGATTCAGGACAGCAAACAAACCGTCCATACTGGACCTTGTGCTCACAAATGAAGAGCTCATGGTTGACAAGTTATTGTTGGATAGTCCATTAGGTCTCAGTGACCATGTAGTAATAACTGTTAACTATGTGTGTTATGCAGAGTATCCATCTGAACACTCGGAACTATCTCATACAGTCACACGCTACCACCTATTGAAAGAACTCGCAGACGTAGCTGCTTGGGAATTCTCGAACAAAAGTCCACTTGACAACGTTAGGGCAGAGTTCGTTAATAGACTCAGTGACATCGTCAACAAAGCATCAGAGACCAAACCCCTTCGTCCCGCGAAAATGCCTTCAATTCTAAGGAGTAGGACTAGCAAATGCCTGGCGATAAGGGATGCAGCATGGCGTGCCTACAAGAGTATCTCTGACTCAGAGACTTGGGGCAATTTCCTGACCCATCGAAACCATTGCACTGCACTTATCCGTGAGGACAAAGTAACTTATCAACAGTGCCTAGCCACAAAATACATGGCAAACAACAAAACTGCTATATAGACGAGTCAATAAGCTTCGTGAATTGAAGCATGGAATCCCTCCACTTTTCACGACAAGCGGTAGAGTACAAAGCGCCGAAGAAGCAGCTAATGCCCTGCGGCTACAATACGCCCCAATTTTTAAACTCGCAACATCTACCTGTCCCATAATATCAAGCACATTACCGACACCATTGTTTACAAATGTAATTTTCAACCCATCAGTTGTGCTAAGGAAGTTACTCTCACTGCGTGAGCATAGTTCTCCGGGAGCAGACAACATCCGCCCGAAGGCACTGAAGGCTGTGACCAACAAGCCAGCTGAACCATTGTCACAGATCTTTCAAAGGTGCTTTGATGAACAACAAGTCCCCACTATGTGGAAATGTGGCATTATAACCCCTATTTTTAAAGGCGGTAGACGTTCAGATTTTGCAAACTATCGTCCAGTGACTCTCCTCCCTGTGCTCGTGAAGGTGATGGAAGCAGTCGTCGCTGAGGCTTCAATGGACTACCTGGAGAAATGCAACATCTTGGTACCGGAACAGCATGGCTTCCGTCAACACCGGTCATGCACCACCAACCTACGGATTGCACGAGGTAGCTGGACGGGAGTGGCCGATGATTGGGTCGGAGTCGACGTCATCTATCTGGACTTCTCCAAAGCTTTCGACCGCCTTGATCACCGCATCCTACTTCAAGGGCTATAGAGTTGCGGAATAGGAGATCCTGTACTTGGTTGGATTGGCAGCTTCCTTCACCAATGGAAGCTTCCAGTACGTGTTAGGGGATCACTCTCTAACTCAATTGAGGTGGAATGTGATGTCCCACAAGTCTCAGTGCTGGAACCGCGTTTATTCCTGGCGTTTATCAACGACCTGGCAAGAGTCAGCTCCTCAAACTTCCTGCTTTTCGCCGATGACGTCAAGATATGGCAGGCGATTAGTAACAAGCCAGATCAGGATCTGCTCCAACATGACCTAGATTGCATTTACGAATGGTCAAAGAGGAACAAGCTTCAATTGAACATAGCTAAGTGCAAATACATCTGCGTCACCAGCCGGTGAGCGCTTACAAGATTGGAGACCACACCTTGGCAAAGGTTTCTCAGGAGCGCGACCTGGGTGTATTGGTACAGGATGATATCGGGTGTTCAAAACAAGCAGAGAAGGCGACGAGAACCGGAAATCAACACGTCGGCCTTCTTCGCAGAGCCTTCGGTCGGTTTGAACCCACAATCTTTCCCCAAATGCTTAACGCCTACGTGCGACCTCACGTGGAATATGCTATTCAGGTGTGGCAGCCGTGGTAGAAACAGGATCTCGTTGCTCTCGAGACTGCTTAACGAAGGACAACCAAGAAAGTCAAGGGGCCTCTTTCATCTGCCCTATCAGCTTAGACTGAAATCTCTAAGAATCTACTGCAGTCGATATCGGCTTTTGCGGGGAGATCTCATAATGGTTTCCCAGATCCTGAAGAACCCAAACCACATTTGCCGTCCGCTGCTGGAATTGAACCACAACACTAAACTAAGAGGTCACCCTATGAAACTGACAATTCAGTATAGCCGGCTTGAATGCCGTAGAAATTTCTTTTCTCTCCGCTTGTGCCAGCCTTGGAACGCCCTCCCAAATTATGTCGTCTCTGCTCCTAATCTGACGATATTTAAAAAAACGTGGTGACGATGTATTGTCTCACTTACATTTCATTTTATGACTTGTTAGCCAGAGGCTGCGAAACGCAATCAAACGGTTTCTTGTCAAACGCCTAACCAACGGATTCATGGATTTAAACGTTTAGTACGCGAACATCTCCGCTATTCCACATAAGTCTATGGTGAGTCCACCACAACGCTTTTCACTTTATTATGCAATTTATTTTCGCAATAATTTCCATCCCACGGGACTTATTAAGCGATGCTTTTTTACCCGTAATAAACCATTGTTCCATTGTTCCGTTGTTCTTGATCAGTTCCCCGTATCTGCCATGATTTGGAAAATGTCTGTTACTTTGCCGAAGGAAAGGCAACTTGTCGGTGCTAATTCGCAAGATATTGACCTATTCGCTTATGTTTGTGTAGCATGACTCGTCGGCCAGACCGACAGCGTGTTAAACTCTGGAGGGACGGAATGTATGCTCAAGTGATTTCAGCATGAAATCACCATGTTTTTGCTTACTAGCTGTTCACGAAACCCACCCGCCTCATCCATAGATAAACAATTGTTGACTAACTGTCATCCATTTGATCTGCCACAATGCTTGCAATCTTGTTGAAACATGCTAATATCCGTTTCCTACGTTTTAACAAGACCGTTGCGAATAACCCGAACCAGACAGGCGCAATTCGTGTAAAAGCAATTGTTTGCCGGCTGCAGCTAACGGGGCGAGATGGTGAACTTCAGAATTAGACACGTGAGTCTTACCTCTTAGCAGTTGTCTATAGGTCACCGAACTCCTCCTCAGACAGCGATGACATTCTGTTTAATGCTGTCCATTATACTGCGGGAAAAAAACATTTGCACTACTTTAGATTGGACGACTTCAATGTGCTTTCAATAGTATCAGCGTCGTTTATTCAACCATCGTTTAAATCAAAACTACTTGAGTTGTGGATATAGAACTTTTCTATAACCATGTACATAGACCAATCAGATATCGAGCTTCAAACAAGCCATCCATTCTGGACTTAATCCTGAATAATGAGGTGTTGAGAGTTGAGTCCATTTCATACAAGACTTAATTAGGTACTAGCGCACACTCAGTCCTAACATTTGGTTATGTGAGTTATGCCAGTATTCTTCATACATAACGGGAAGCGACGAAATATTACCGGCAATTCCAAGCTCCACAACCTAGTGACGCCAGTTGATTGGGACCTCTAAGTGCACAGTTAGGTGAAGGACGCTTGAAACGAACCAAAAGATAAAATCAACTGTGTCATACAAGCCGCCTCATGTTTTACCATTACGAGTGCCATCTCGGACCAACATCTGGATCCGAAGTAAAAGACGTAAATGTTTCAAAAGAGACGATATTTGGTGACAAGATGGGCTAGGTCCATGCAATACCACATGGAAGAAATACAAATTTCTCACAAACTATTACATGTCACTTTTTAAAGCTGACTAGTACGAACGACAGGGGACCATGGTACTCACATTCGAGAGAAGAGCCCAACTGCCTTAGAGATATGTTGAATGGCAAACGAATGATAAGGCCAGGAGTACCAACAATTAATGCGGCCAGCGTTCTGTCGACTACTGATGTTGATACTGCGAACGCACTAGTTCTAGATTTGACCACAATGGCTACAAACACCAAATAACGCGTTATCACTCGTCATCAAAGGTTGTCGGCTTATTCATTGTAACCTTTACCACAGCAGCTGCCTCAAACAAATTACAGTCTCTCTGAGAAATGATGGCGTCGATAATCGCAAATGAGTTGAAGCGATATTTTGTAAGAATCCAAAGCATTTGCAATCTATAACTTGGTTTCAGACGCTGAGGTTCGTGGCATCAATGTATTCGTAGCTCGCGACTCAAGGACCGGGACAGCTGACGAAGTAATTGGTGAATTTGGAGCATAGCTCGCTAAGATAGTATATTAACTTAGTTGTCATGGACATACCCTATGTATATGACAACTTTATCCCATGTCAATCGAAAGCACAAGAGGTGAAGCTTTTGTAAGCTTTTCAGGACGCGCATTAGAAACAGCATCTCACCTGTGAACACCAGTTCAGAGAACGACTATCTTTTCTGGACCTAGATATCCGAATAACGGAATAGCGGAACCAGTTTCTACCAGGGATGAAAAGCAATGCTTAACAAGTTCCATGGGATGGAAATTATGGAGAAAACAAAATTTATTGATAAAGGGAAAAGCATCTCGGTGGCCACACCATAAACATGCATATAGAATCTGAGATGTTCGCGCGGTAATAGTATAAATCTATAAATCCATCAGTTGGCTATTGGAAACACACCGTTTGATTGCGTTTTGTAGCCCGCTGGCAAACACAGGTTGTAAAAGTGAAATGCCACTGAAACGACGCATTGTCATTATATTTTTTAATTTACCTGTTTCTGTGGACCGACATAGGTCGCACCACGAGACGCTTGTCTGAGCGCGTCCGCGAGCATCGCCCAACGTGGCTAAGGCGAGGATGGAACAAAACCTGCACCACCACAAAAGCTGCGCACCTAGATGAAACGAATCATCTCGTCGTTATCTCCATTACCTTTCGTACGACCTACCGCGTGAGGCGTGTTCATTCCAAACTTATCATATGCTGGATCCTTGTGTTGGGTAAGGTGGTCGAGATTCGTCTCAACAATCCCCCACTGTGTGTGCACGAACAGGTGGTCAAAGTTTTGGCTTTACCGTGGACAGCTGTCATCAGGGTAGCTTAGGCGTGAAGGAATCATACCCACTTTGGGAATTGGGACACAATTTTTCAGGGACTGAATCCAGGCTTTTTTTATCTTAACTATCTAAATGTTATGTATTTGACCTCATGGTGAATCACCGAAAATGAGATTGTTTGCTACACCCTCTTTTTATGACTATCTGCAATTATTCACTGATTTTAAATATTGTCACATCGGAAGCAGAGACGATGTAATTTCGGTGAGCCCTCCATGGCTGACACACTTAAAGGAAGAAGCAATTTCTTCGGCATTCTAACCAGCTATACCTTGCTGTTAGTTTCAGAGGATGACCTCCTAGTTTAGTGTTGTGGTTCAATTTCATCATAGGGCGGCAACTGTGAATAGGGTTCCTCAGAAACTAGTAAACAATTATGAGGTCGACTGTTGCATACACTTATGAACTTCAGTCTAAGCTGATAGGGCAGATGGAAGTAGCCCTTAAGGTTCTTCCATACCCTGCGTAGAGGAGACTCGAGAGAAACGAGACCTTGTTTCTGCCACGTCTGCTACACCTGGACTGCGCAATATACGTGTGGTCGCTAGTAGACGATAAGCATTTGTGCAAAGATTGTGAAGCCAAACCGACCGACCGCTCCGCGAAGATAGTCAAGTTCCCGATTGAAGATTCTTGGCGCCTTCTTTGCCTATTTAGAGCATCCGAGATCGTCGTCTACCAGTAAATCCACCAACCTCCTTAGAAACCTTCTGCAAGGTTTGGTCTTCAAGCTTGCACACACTCACCGACTGGTGATGGAAGTTGATCACCTTGCACTTAGTTGTGTTCAACTGAAGTAGGTTCCTGATTGATCATACATGAATGCCATCAAGGTCATGTTGAATTAGATCTTTATCTTCAATGTCTTTATTTGCTTGCCTTATCTTGATTTCGTTGCGAAAAGCCTGAAAGTGAAGGGGATAACTCCTGTCAAGGCGTTGATCAGCGACAGCAATAAGCGCTACCACAGTACCAAGCCCTATGGAACACCACAATCCACCTCATTCGGTTTTGAGAATTATTCCTTAACACGCAAATGAAGCCTGCTTTGGTGAATACAGTTGACAATTCTACCAAGAAAAGGATTTTCGATTCCGTAGTTCTGTAGCTTGTGAAGTAGTATGCGGTGATCCAGGTAATCGAATGTTTTGGAAATGTTTGGATAGATGATATCAACTCAGACCCCACCATCAGCCAGTTCCGTTTAGCTACTTAGTGACATCAGCAGGTTGGTGATGTATTACCGGTTTTTACGGAACTAATGCTGCCCCCCCTGGTGCCAAGAAGCGGCACCTTTCCACGTAGTTTTTTAGCGCTTGAGCGACGGTCGTTTATATCACCACTGCAAACACAGGGAAGAGAGTCATTGAGCCATAGTTTGCAGGGTCTAAACGAAAACCAGTTTTAAGAATTGGTGTAATAATACCATGCTCCCACATAGTTGGACCTCATTGTTCATCGAAGTTTCTTCGAAAGAACTGCGAAAGATACTGGGCTAACTTGTTGACCGCAGCCTTCGGCGATTTCGGGAGGATGTTGTTGGCTTAAGGAGATCTTTGTTTGCGCAGTGTGGGTAACTTCCGGAGCACAGTTGTTGGGTTGAACATCACATGTGTATACCATGGAGTCGGTAATGTGCTTGATTATATGGGACAGGCGGATGTTTTGAGCGCGAAAATTGGTGTGTATTGTAGCCGCAGGGCGTTTGCTGCTTCGTGGGTGCTTTGTGACCTATAACCAGCTGTGACACGTGAAAGCAGACCATGTGTTATTTTACGAAGACTGGTGACATTCCTATACAGTGGTTGGTTCTATGCCAGGCACTGTTGATGAGATACTTGTTCCACATGGACAAGTGTGAGGCAAGGGTTGCGCTTGGTCAGGGAGCTACCGCAAGTCGCTGAGGCTGGAGTAGCCTTGTATACGCGTATGCTCTATACCTTGTTGCCATGCAATTTCAGGCTTGCTTATTAGAATTATCAGCAGATTTGCGGAACGAAGGTGCTTGGTCTCTGATACTCTCTTGACCATGTCACGTATACTTTCAACGAACTCTCTCAGGGGACTGTTGTTTGAAAACTCCCAGGCGGATGGGTCGACGAATTCTTTCAGGCCGTGATAACATGTAACTGTTTGTTAGTTCCGAGTGTTTAAATGGGTAATCTGCTGCACAAACATAGTTACAAGATATTACTACATGGTTGCTGTGAACTAATAAGGGAATCATCAATAACTTGTCGATCAAACCCTCTTCACTTGCGAGCACAAGGTCCAACATTGACGGTTTGTTTCCAGTCCTGTATGTAATGAGTTAGGTGACATAACTGTACCAGAGAATCTTATCGATAACTTCACGCAAGTTTGTTTTGAAGTATTCATTTAGAGATACCGATATATCCAAGTCGTGGACATCGAATTCACCGGTGATGAGAATGTGGCTGTGCGTAGTATGTCACCCTGTTCAAGGCAAGTGCCAAGCTGGGATTGGACGTTGGGGAAGCGGTAGACAACAGCTACGAGACATGTGTTTTTGTGTCGTAGTTTGAGACGGCACCAGAGTGAGTCGGTAATATGGGTACCGGATCATAAACTATTGCAGACTGCAGATCACTGCGGTACTACAAAAGCACCCCAATTCCTCTGCTGGAGCGGTCGTTCCAGATAAGTGACACTGCTGGTATCGCAACCTTAGCACCAGCAACTTATTGGTGTAATCAGGTTTCAGTATGGAAATTAGGTCTTAAGAATGCGCGGTCTGGTGTACCCGAAGTTCTGTATGTTTACTCAGGAATCCTGGGGCCTTAGGTTACATACATGAAATTTTAGTAGATTGTAGCAATGTGTTGGAGCTTGTACAAATTGATAAGTAAAGATTGCAGATCAACGAGTGGCCAGCAACTAATTTTATTTTTCGGTAGGCAGTTGGTGAAAGGATCGATGTCTTATTCATCGGCTGCATAGCATATCCCAAATCTAACCTGCATGCCGTATGCAGTGCCTGCTTATTCGCTTCATCACCAGGTTGCATGGGGTCATCAGACACCCTACTGTTGTGCTGTGCTATTATAGTTCCGCTCGCGTTTGGTTCTTCGGATGACATATAATCCCTCAGGGCACATCAATCATTGCCTTGCCCGAAGCCCTGCTGGCAGTCTGCAAGGAAATATACACCAGTTTTTAACAGCTTTTCTAACATTCGTTTTGACTGTATGACCACCCACAGCAATCTCGGGCCATATCTTTGGTAGTTCAGTGATGTACATAGCCGTGAAACTGATTTCGCTAAAATTTAATCCAAGCAGAACGTTTCACGAATGAAACACCATGGTTCGTTATATTAAGTAGTTAGTGCATGCTTAACGCATGCTTCAGTTTCAGGAACCCTGTGCGCAAAATGGTTCTTATTAAAGTTTACTCCGGTAGCCTTGTTATATGCGGACAATTCGATGATGCTTGCCCCATGGTATACCTGGAAAGACACGGATGGATCAGTGTTCGTTTCTCAGTTGTGCTGCCAATGCAGAACTGATTCGACTTCTGTGGTAGAGGGCAGCCTAACGTGCAGACGTTTGGGTTTATGTAATGCTTAGAGTTTAAGCGCCGCGTAATTCGTACTGCTTCAACAATTTTAACTATAGCGCCGAGTAGGTTACCAATGAGGTCTCAGTGGTTGACCTCGTTCAATTGCCTGCCTCTAAGTGACGTCGACTGTTGCTGGGAGATTGGGGCACAATACTCTTAATAAAGGTGGTTGTTTCTTTACATCTTTAACCGTGTCACTGTAATGAATGAAATACACAGAAATACACCACAGGAAACCAGCGGTGCATGCACCAGGCGAACTCTTCTTCGCCCTTCAGTTGCCCATCCAGTGGAGTGCGATGTTATTGTTAGTTTTCGACCCTTCTTAATAACAACCATAACCCAACTTTCACTAGTACCTGCCTGTTCTCTTGATATGCACTCACTCGGGAGATTAGACAAATCCTTGCACATAGTTACTGTACTCGAACTGATATCCGCATTATTTGCATGTGAGCCACGAATGATTTTATAGGTCATTGGTGTCGCCTTGCTTTCGGTGTTACCACCCGTTCTCTTCAGGATTGGAGTAACACCTACTGTGGAGGCCTAAGTTGCACATTCCGCTATGCTTACTTCAACTGTGATGATGTTGGTAGTTTCCATTTCCTCAAACCTAACTAGTAGCTGGCCGTAATTATGAAACCAAAGAAGCATGCATTTTATCAGTGGGGCAGAGGTACATTCCACGCAAAGCCGTGGCTGGCTAATTTTTACGCGGGTACGTTACATATGGGGAACCTTACAATAGTTGCAAGACGTACTACCCAGTTTGGCGCGTTTGGTACATCATCCACACATGCCTTTGCCTGAGGCAGTCTAAGCGACGAGCTCGATGAGCGAATGTTACGCACCATTAGGATGACTCATCTTGCTGGTTAGCAGTTTTCTCATGTTGCTGACGTTGATGCCAAGTTCACAGCGTTCACCTCGTATTTGCGTGATCTCAAATATCCTAACTGACTTGCCGGTCGAAGGAGTCAGCTTGACCTTGAAGCAGAACACACAAGGGTTTGGCAGAGCAGCTTCGTGCATTGTTGTTGAAAGGCAAAAAGGCAAACTTTCCAAAAGACCTGTAGCTGCTACAAACAATGTTTTACTTGAAGGAGTGAGAGTTCGTTGGCAACCGTTCAAACACTCCATCAAGTAAGACCTAACAGCGTGCCCAATAGTTGGAGTTACGCAACTTTTGGTGTTTAGTTGTCAGTGAAACACAGCCAGGAGTTTACAATTCAGGGTAAATCTAGGATGCCTTGTAATGTACTTGTGAATTTATTAATACTAGCTAGCGCTTGTAAAAGCAGGACGACTAAGTAAAATTCCTGTGGTGCGCGGCAAAACAAGGCTCAGTAAAAGCGAAAAAAGCATGAGTGCAAAAATGCGCCATTAGCACGCACGTTGGTTCAACATCCCGGCGAGAAACACCGACGGATCGCGCAGCGGAAAATGGTATGTAGAATACACTTAAACTGTGCAGTACACCAAATTCTGCAGTGCGGTTTCCCTTCAGTTCAAACGGAATCCAGCCGCTCTCATGCGTTTTGGGCGCGCAGTTTTGCACACCGAACAACATTATGCAGGAACAGCGGTGGGTCCTCGATGCAATGAAAGCAAATAGATAACCGGATTAATTCATCCTCAAACATCTTAAAGAATGTAAGAGAAAACCACAGGGAGTGTGGGTAGCCTAAAAGGAAGCGTTGGTGCATTTACCATTCAATGGCTAGGTTACCGCTGATGCCCTGACCAAACGTTTGTGTAAGCGACAATTCGCTTTGAAGGGCCTTGAGCCAACGCGTATCCAGCCAGTCAAAGAACAAGAACACTGGACAAGATGACGGTACTATTAACGAACAATCAGGAAGCAATAATATTACAAACCTCAATAGTAGCGCTTCCACTCAACGCAGTTTCAAAGAGATACAATTCGGTCCGAGAACAACAAGAAATGGTTCAGATCGTCAATGCGATACAGAATACAGAACACTGGTTATATGGGACAAGTGAAGTCAATGCGATTGGTCAAACACAGACCGGATGAAGGCCGGATGCGTGAAATGTGAGTGTGTGGGATGATAAGTACATTGCTCATGCTCAGTGCGAGAATAATTGGGGTGATTGTTGCCGTGATAAGGACAAAGATAATTGAGGTGATAGTTGCTGTGGTAGTGACAAAGATAATTGAGGTGATAGTTGCGGTGGTAGTGGCGAAGGTACTTGGGGGTGGTAGTTGAGGTGGCAATGGCGAAGATAATTGGGGAGGGGGGGCGATAGTTGCGCTCGGAGTAGTCCACACTCGATGGTTGGCGGATGGCGGAGTTGAACACAGAGCATGGAGAATCCTACACTCCCGCCAAATTTCGGACAGAAATTTCACTTCGGGATCTTGAGGTACTCTGGTTCACCCTAACCTGCTCCATCCACTATGGAGAAGAGTAGGACTTACAACGGTACGCCTAAACTTCTCCACTTCGGTCTGTTGAACTCACGGTGGTCCTCCCTGAGGCAGCAGATTCGAAAACCCACCTCTCACTTGCGGTGCTTAAACAACCGGGACTGACCCCTTGCCCCATTCGCTGCCTTCGATAAGGCAGATCTTCATAACATCGCGCGCAAACAACCCATTTATTCTAACCGACCTTGTCTTTACTAGGTCGTCCTGGGTGGTCTTACCACGCTCAACCACTGCCAAAGGCCAACTGTCCCGACAGTGTGAATCCGAAGTAACTAAATCCACGTCCTTATGTCTAACGTTGCGTTGTAATTTCGGCCACCTTTGCTTCAGGTGCATTAATGTGAGATACTCCTTGCTCCACCGTTTCCAAATTAGTGTGGCTAAGTAGTTAGTTTGCCTACAACATTGTGCAGACCCGTTACAAAGCTTCGCTGGTGCTGTTCCCTCTGTATTCGATCTGAGTATCAGCAGATCATTAGGCGTGAGAACTAGTTGATCAACCGCGATTGTCGTCAGCAGGTTAGGAGGCCTACTGCTTGCCAAGACTGCCCTTGGAACCCATTATAACCCCGAAGAGGGATTTGGCGCGCCAGTGGCTACACATGGCGGATATACCATTTGAGGAAATCCAGGATAGTCGGATCCAAATACTCTTAGGTGCTAACGTGCCAGTGGCACACTGGCATTTAGAGCAACGTCTTGGGGATAGAAATCATCCTTTTGCTGTGAAAACCTTACTCGGTTGGACGTTGCTAGGCCCAGTTGGAGAAGGCAGAACTGCCGTTGATTCCGTACATGGTTGCCATGTTAGTAGGCCGACAGCTGAAGCACAGTTAGGGAGATTGTGCAACAACGACTTTGCTCGTGTGGATACAGGTGATCATGCACTCTCAGTGGAAAATAAACGCACGATAGCCCATGTTGTTACAGTATCTGCAGAGCCCCCTCTGTACCTCGCCAAAGCAGAGCCTATCATTAACAGTAGGCCTCCTATCCTGATTCGTAACCGCTGCGTGCCCGTCACTTTCAAAGAATGCCCGCCTTGCTATTTGAGGTGATAGTTGCGGTGGTAGTGGCGAAGGTACTTGGGGGGTGGTAGTTGCGGTGGCAATGGCGAAGATAATTGGGGAGGGGGGGCGATAGTTGCGCTCGGAGTAGTCCACACTCGATGGTTGGCGGATGGCGGAGTTGAACGCAGAGCATGGAGAATCCTACAGTTTGAATGACGATAGGAATCATTGATTCATGGCTCACTGGGACAAAGTAAAACATAGTAAACATTTACTCGTAAAACCTTTAAATGATGGGCTGCCTTGTTGACTCGATTAACGCTTATTTATTAATACTCGTTCTCTTGACCCATGATACGTGCGGTGTACTACGAGGTGCCTATCGCTTAGGAGTCGCGAGCACATAATGAAGTGGTCTTACAGAAGTAAAGCGAGGTCTTCTAATCTCTCCACCAAGTTGCAAATCCGCGAGTGTGGTCACACAGACTCTCCAAAAGATTCCAAGGCTATCTATTCCATTCCTGAGATATTCTCAAGCAGATTCCGGAAACCTCTTCCATCTATTGCTGTGGCTATCTACATCCGCCACTCCAAGCCCGAACTGTGCTTACAGAAGCTATTAGTGTAACAGGTACTATTAACGTGGCCCACTTCTTGGTATACATGATCATCAGATTGGGTTTTTAACCCTGCTAACCGTTGCTTGGTCGTGAACGGCATGTACCAAATTACCTTCCCTTGAACTTGGTTTACAACCTTCAGCTACAAGTAGATTTATCGATTCGGCCAAGAAATATAACATCCTAATCAATATTCAGCCCAACACCGAACATTTACAATGTAACACGCAGTAAGTAAAGGTCTGAGTCTGACAAGTTTTACACAGATATTCTTAACGCAGGAATCTGATTCATATTAGTAAATGACGAATGAGTCCCACAGATGTGAGTTACTTAAACTTTGCTAAGGCTTTGGATAGTGTCAGTCACTTATTTCTCCTCAAAAACTTGTTACCTACGGTATCAACGGTCTCCTTCTCACCTGGTTGTAAGGTTACCAACACGACAGCACATTCAAGATAAGAATGGTCACCAATCACTTTGAAAGTCTGTCCGTCTCAAGTGGTGCGCCGTAAGGATCCGTCCCCGGCCCACTACTGATTTTAGTTTAAATTACTGACCTATCGGAAAAAATTCAATTCCCGTTTCAAATATTTGCAGATGGTGATGAGATATGGAGAGCTATTCGTTCAACATCTGGCAAGGCCTAACTGTAGTGGAATCTGAACGGGAACAATGAATTGGGGGTGGGGGAATTAATCCGCTTCCTCTGAACCCTGCAAAGTGCTACCCGCTGATACTGCGCGATAGCTCCACCACACTTGACTTTCACGGCAGCACTTTTAACAAGTGATTGGTGAAAGAGACTTAAATGTCATCCTTCCAGAAATCTTTGCAATTCGCTCTAACTTTCGAGGTAGGTGAATGAGTTGAACTTGGACTTAGAACATTTGACACAAAATCTCCTTGTTTTTGAGCGAAGGATAGTAACCCTGCTTATAAAATCGTATATTCGTCACCAGGTTGAGTATGCCATTTAAGTCTGGTGTCCATGGTTAAATTGGGACATTCGTCTCTTGGAGCAGTCTCAAAGAAGAGCCACCAAGGCTACATCTGGTCTGTCCGGTCTCAGTTATTAAACTTGTCTTTGTTTAATCGGTGTGTTCTCCCCAGAATGCCGTCGACTTCGCGGAGATCTCATTCTCACCTACCGGATACTAACAGAAAACGATAATTCCTATAAGTCAGTGATAACCCTAGCTCTTGAATACCGATGCCGAATTCATGATTTGAAACTAGTAACTCAAACACCCGTCTGGTATGTAGAAAGCTTTTTTACGCTCTTGGATTAGCTTCGCAATTAGATGCGTTAGCAGCACAGGTGACGAAAGGACCAAACATCATGAAACGCGACCGACGGTTGCATCTTAATCTGAGGGATAAATACTTCTCAACGGCACGATAAGCTGCACCGCCTCCATTCTGATTTTGCAGGTTCCACAGCGGAACCCACTGATTTTGAATTTCATTTGTATTTGCCATCAAATGGGTCTTGGAAAGCTATTAATTTTTATCCCACAATGTACCATTGAACTATTAAACTATTCTCAAAATTTCAGTGCCGTGGACTTCTTTTCAGCGGAAGTTCGCTCGGAGGGCACATAGAATACTGTTACCCAGAAGACTAAGATTTAATAAAGTGAGAATTGGGTGGAGTATCCTGAGTACAGTTGCTATTGTACACGGAATTTGCACGGGCGTTTCTTCATGTTATTAAAATGTGAAAGAGTTTGAATGTAATATGAAAAAGTAAAGTACCCCAATCCTTAGTGTGTCTGATGAGATGGTTTCTGACATGCAACGCTGAGTTCTTTGATGGTTGGTGTGATTGAGGAAAGCTGTAAACTTATATTCGGTTCAGCTTCAAGTTTATTGCGGTACTTTATTTTTTATGTATAATGCGAATGTGCTCTTTCACACAGATAAGTTATAGTAAATGGGAGGAGCATGATGAAAGCTGTCTTCGCTATGTCAGGGTATACGCTATTCCTTTTACACCAACACTCAACCAGCAAAATTTTGTGAAAGTTTTCCCGATGGGAAGGACATATATGCTATCCATAAACTTTCGTACTAAAGTTATGCAAACGGAGGAGGCGCTTTCCTGCAAGTAAGTGGGTTCTAAACCTATAAACTTTTTTTAATTTTTCCTCACCTTCGCTGGGTGATACTGAGAGGAGACCTTGAGCAGCTTTTCCAAGTGGTGAACATTCGGCACAAACAATCTCTGGAATTTCCGTGCCTCCGTACCTCTCTGCTAACATGATTTCAAACACAAGAAAAATATCAAGATCTCCACTATGAAAAATTTGTCCCTACATTTGCATTGTTGCATTGAAGATGGTCATAGAATTTCCTTGCACCTATAGATGTACGTCATTTATTTTTACAGAGATATAAAACAAAAAAGCAACTTTTGCCAACCCCTTTCTGTCGGTCATCGGAAAATGTAAACATAAGTCATGATCCATGAAGAAGTCCGTGAGTTTTGTGCGTTATTCTAACAAACGCAGTAATACTTAACTAAGGATGAGCCATTGTATTTCAATAAAGACACGCCAATACTTTCGTGGTCGTCATATAGAATCATACGTAGTTGGTTGTTCACCGGCCAAAATAATAAAAATGATCATTTTCACTGTCTCATCGAGAACTTTCAAATTTTGGTGGTATTTTTCTCACCGCAAGTGCATGTCGACGAAGAATACATTGGCTACGGGTGAAGATTTTACAAACTTTTCGATACTTGTCACAACCGCAGCAACCTTTCCTGTTATTACATTGGCATTAGCAATGCCAATATGGATGCATAAACTTATTCACAGTTACACATCTCAATGCTACTAGCATTCTCGGGTAGAGGTTTACACTAAAGCATATATCCTTCCAAGGATAGTTGGTGGTGATATTTTACAAGCACAACCAGCACGGCGAGTCCTGCAACATCTGTCGACTCATCCATCTGAAGAGTGATGCATGGGCTTAACTTCTGTTTAACGACAGTTATCATATCTTTTGTTAGAAGTAGTACAGGCAGATGTTTTGTTGCTACCGTGTACTACAGAATAAATGCCGATGATTTTCGAACAATTTTCCTTTCTTTACACGGCGCGGCTTATGGAAAGACTATACGGAACTTGCTTAAGGTCACATGCAAAATCCACCCAAAATTTCATTGCACACCACTGCGCTTATCTCCCCTTAGCCCCACTAGCTAGTAACGGACGGTATTCCAGACGAGGATTGGAAGTGCCTATAAGTGGACACGTTTTGCGACAAAAGTTCTCGGTACATTGCACAGTTGACTTTTCACGACAGACGGAAGCTTCTAAACAAAAGCCATTAAACGTTATGTTATGCCAGGCCATCCGGTGCCTTGAAAGTATGACAGCGCCCCACACTCCTGACCGTGAGGTTTACTCTCATCCACTGCTCTAATGGGGTTGATATGCAAGAGGCCTTGGACTATGCGAGGTGGCCTGTCTGACACACTCTCACGTTACCTTATATTGCCGGCTGTCTTGCCTGTTCCATGTGACTTAACGTCTGTTCTATACGGTTGCATGATGAAAGAGTACACGATAAAAAGGTGCACGAAAATTGCACACAGCAAAAAGCATACGCGGAAAATAGTGTATACGAAAAAGGCGTACACGGGAAAATGGGTAAACGGAAACTTTCCCTCTCGTAGAATAGAGCACAAAGTATATGGCGAACACGGAATTACACCAATTCGATCGTTGCGAGCAGTGCTCCGACGAAGGGCAGTCGTTAACGTGCAAAACAAAAGTGAAACTTTTCTTGAACTCATTTTTCCATGTAGGCGTTCTCCCTGTAGGCATTTTTCGTGCACACTTTTTGCTGTACACAGTTTTCGTGTACGTCTTTTCCGGTCACGCTTCAATACATAGTCTGATGCGGTGAAAGTCATTTCTGACCGTCCTACACCCCAGTAACCGCGGTAATAACACATCAGGTTCACCACAAACGACCAATAGTAGAGCAGATTTCACTTTAACACAGTCAAGTGAGAGCAAGTGGTGATAAGGTCGAAATTGTAGAGAAAAATTTCATTTCTTTTTGCTGATATTTTATGGGTCGGCTAACACAGGAAGTTTGGACAAATTGGATGCTGCGAATTTAGACTCAGCCTATCTACGTAGGGGGCTTATATTCGGTAACATACGGTATTTCATCTAGCATGCACCGAACCATTGCGGTTATACATGGCTTGTCAGCACGATATCATAATAAGCTGTAAGATATTTCAATGGCTCTCCGTTTAAAGTCTGTGACAAGTTAAGTATGTACTTTTGAATGTCCAACAATACATCACGCTTGCGTTCAAAGTATTGCTTTTGACTTTACAGTCCACATGTAATTTTTCAAAATGCTCTAGCATATTTACAGGAAGAATGGAACCGTTCAGAAGTAATGTGTTACACAAGACGCTGTGCGCCATTGGTTTGCTATATAATTTGAAGGAAATTACTCGCACGTGTTTTGCGGACCTCACTTTGTAAAATACTGATCTAAGACTACCATGGGTGTAGGACTGTCACGTTGGTCTACACCAGGAATGTCCAAACGCGTTGCAAGGAGGACCACATTTTGCGAGGTAAAATTATGTCGGACCATATTCAGTCTGACGTTTAGATAATAACATTACACGTGCACGAAAAAACTTCAAGCCTGAATTTCTTATTTCATGATGAGGCAGTGGCTCATTTGAAATGTTAACGCAGGACGGACTTTGGACACTTCTGGCATACCATCTCTCCACCTTATACAATCATATCCTAACTGTAGTGTTATATATTTTCCTAGCTTTTGCATTGTCTTTTGTGGGATAATAGACCTTACCACTACTTTGGCCAAGCAAGTAGTGATTTTTACTCAATTAGATCACGTGAAGGCTCCGACATCGACCGGATTAATAACGATGGCTGACTTCCCCTAACATGATTTTTCCCGTTGTAAGGACCTCAGAAGTGTGTCTAGCTGATGTAACTAGTATATAGTTGCACTTACATGCAGACGAATTATCAGCAACATAGGTTCTCTAAAACTGATATTGAAAAAAGGAAAGGCTACTGTCCATCTACTTTGTAAAACAACATCAGTGCTCAAATACTCATACATACAAAGTAGCGTGGCGTCCAATAGATAATGTTTGCATTCTGCGAAGAATTTTACTGCTGATAGATCGAACGATATTCGGTGTGGCCGACGATGTGTCCACAAATGGTCATGCGCGCACCGTAAATGGCCACACATTGCGTGCCCCGAGGAAACCCCGAGGAATTCTAACGGCACTCCGGAGATCCAGTCGGATCTCACACGATGCACTACACACCAAGTGTGGAGTCTGCGTACCGCAACTTGCACAGCGCTTCACGCGATGAGGCGCACACTAGTGATATTTGAACGATAGATACATGCTGGTCAGTGTTTGAGGACAGAATGTTTCGCGGAAAACTGGATGCCTGTGGGCTTTGTACTGACCGATGTTTAGTCGTAGCACTGAAGTTACCGGTACGTACAGGATCTGCCGTGGTAAAATTATGGACATCGCGTCGGCGGACGAACGTACACGTGGTGCACAACTGCTGCTATTTCATCGCAGCTATGTTCCCATTAAAGTAGACAGACTGACGTACACGTGAGAAATAAGTTTTCCATGTGCCCATATTTGTAGCAAAGGTAATGTTAAAGCACACTTACGGTGGGCAGGCCGGTAGACTGAAAAGTAGCTGCAAAGAAGCACCGAAGGAAAAAAGCACCACTTTCAATTGGACTTTCATATCAGGAATAATAACCACTTGGTAGCATTTTGCTTTCCTGTTAAATGAGCCAAATCCTATCTGGAAGTTCTTTTTCCTAAACAACCTACGATAATTAAGGTTTACCCGATTGTTTCAGTTCAGTTTAGTGCAGTTGAGACGTCATGACCCGGGCAGCAAAATTATGTGGATGTAGTTGCCATGAATCGCGTCGCCAGAGTGGCAAAAATGAAGAGTGATAAGTAAATGTAGTTGGATTTAAATATGGTATTAGCAGAATAGAAGCAAGAACGAGGTGCATGAGGCTAATGGTATTGAATTATGAATAGCTACACGCTAGAGAACGAATCCAGGGTCAGCACTGACTCCGACAAAGTGCGACGTCCGATAGAGTCTCTAACAATTGGTTTGGACTAGCACGAGGCCCCATCTACGAAGACGGCACGTATCTGCTTGATCAAGTCTCTCGGTCAATTTCTTCATGCCCGTATGGCACGTTATCGATTGAACACCTCGTGGTTTCACCCAACTTGGTGCAGTAACGGCTATAATGCTCGCCGAGGAAGGGTGTTTACAGGTGTATCTAGCGCACGACCTAACTAACGTTAGCGATTCAACTTCAACAGACCTTGAAGTGAGGCACCGGAGAGTTTCTTGCAACAAATTCAACTGGCGGACCTCAGCATTGCTCATTCTGTGTTCCCATCAGATGCACACAATTCTGCGTGAGACCCGGTGATCAAAGTTGACCAATCGTTTGATGTCTTCCGTACGAACTGTTCAAGTTTCAGATGCATACAGTAGCACCGGCCTTACCGCAGTTGTTCCGAGAAGTATAGCTTTGTCACACACTGAAACACAGCATCCACGAACGCAATATGAATCTACATTTAAGTGGGTCTTGTCACCAGGTGATCTTCCGTCATTTTTTTACTCCAACGCAGAAACTCAACACATCACTTTTACTGCAGAAGCTGTCCTGAAAAAGCTTACGTCCCTGCTCGGTCACAGCTTTGTTGGTGTCGATATTACTCGCCCATAATCACTAGGGAGCAGCGTCACGACAACTGGCAGAACCTTCAGCTCAGTTCTTTCGGCGGTACCATTTCATCCTGCACCGTCCAAAGTCATGGAGTCCATCGTTGCAGATGCATTGGTGTGTTAGCCGGAAAACTGCAACGTCATTGCCCTCGAGCAAAATGGCTTTCGTCGACAGCGATCTTGCACAACAAATTTACTGTTAGCCGGAGTTGCTGAACCGAGAGAATGTCCATGTGGTCTACGATGATTTCTCGTATGCATTCGACCGCATGCATCAACGGATTATTCTCTCCAAGCTGCACTTTTATGGCATCGGCTAGCACTTTTCACCTAAATCGCCAACTTTCTCCTACAACCTCAGCTGGTGGTTAGAGTTCGAAACTCGTTATCAGACCCATAAATATAGAAGGTTGTTTGCTTCAGGTCTCTGTTCTAAGGCGACGATTGTTTTTGATATTTGTCAACCACCTGTCATAGACGATGGGTTCAAGTTTCCCAATGTTTGCTGACGACCTCAAGATGTGACGCACGATTCAGTCAGAGGCCGATCTGGATATGCCGCAGCATTACTTGGAGATGGCACAACAGTGGTCAGAAGAAAAGCTGCGGAGTTTCGACGTAAGCAAATGCAAGGTACTCTCCATACAACACCTGAGTACCTACTGTTATATGCTCGGAAAGCAAGTACGACAGCGATCTTCCGTCGAACGCGACCTAGGCGTGCTGGTGCAAGGTGACAAGTTGTTCCCAGAAATCCGAAAATTCATCGAAAACTTTTAATCAATACGTCAGGTTGCTGAGTCAGGCATTAGGACAGTTCGACATCTCCATTTTCCAACATGCTCAGTGCTACCTGATTCTAAATAACCCAAATCATGCATGCTGAGAGAAAGACTACCGTGTTAGAAACGATAAGTTTATCCCTTTGAAAGTGAAATTAGCCACTACCATGTCGAAGTACCTGCCTGACCAAGTATCTCGGTCATCTGAGTAGTCGCCCACAATCACAGACATGAGGGTGCAAAATATAGACAATCAAGGTTGCATAGACTAGGCGCATTGACACGGCTCGCTAAGCTTCATCGTACCCAAACGGAGGTTTCTACTACAAGCAAGAAGCTCGGTGTGCAATAGCACCATGACCGAGAACTTATATGTCTATAAATGACGTATCCGAGCCCACAATAACCTCTTACTTATGGCTCGGGTTTGGATTGCAGAATATTTGCACCGACGGTTCTAATACGTAGGCTCTAATCTACGCATGAGATACCCCAAATTATCACGGCGTTCGAACTGGCGCAAACTGCAGAAGAAGCAGACAATGCCAGTAGAATGAGGTTGTCGTGCAATCCATTCTTGATACATATATTTACTCAAGAAGGATTATACGAACATAGATATCATGGAACGTGATGTTTAAAGTGTCCACCTGCATTCTGACTACAGTACAGAAATCGCTTGATGCAGTTAGCAAGTACTTTCTGCAATGTCACGGTGGTGATTGCGTGACATTCGTTCACAGTATTCTGCTGCAATTGCTCGAGGGAAACCAGCTTATTTCTGTAGACCCTTCGTTTCAAATATCTCCCAAAAAGGAACAGCAGCGGTTTTAAATAGGTTGACCGTGAGGGCCACTGGAAGAGGCCTCCGCGACCAATCCAACATCGGCCGAATTGCTCGCAGAGATATTCTAGCACCGATTGAGCATAATGTGCTGATGCACCATCATGCTGCAACCATATGGTACTATGAACTCCATCTGCCTCCAACTGTGGCAGCAAGCAAGTTTGGAGCAATTCCTTGTACGAAAATGCTAGCAAAAGTAAGGGTTGAGTGATATAAAACAACTTACCGGTTACGCTCCAGGAAAAGAAAAATGAGCTAGTGATTTTCTGACCGGTAATTCTAGCCCAGATCATCAACATGGTGCTATGCTGAAAATGTGACGCTGTGTACGTGCATGGAGTTGGATTAGCCCAGAAATGGGGTTTGTCCGTTCCATGCAAACGGGAAACGGACTCATCCGTAAACAGTATAGAGTGAATGCACATGCGATCCAAAACCAAATGCAAAATATATTCCGCTTATCTGGGTCCTTTGAATTCAATACATGAACCTGGAGTGTACGAAACCGAGGAAGATTACGTTTTTCCAATGAAAGGTAAACCCGTGAAGTCGGATTGTGTACCTACTGGCCGCAGTGCGTTCCAGTCTTTTAGCTAGGTAGATTTACTTATGCTGCATAAATTCTGCTTGTTTCACCGTGCATCATTGGGTCCCTTTGTTAGAACGAACTGCACAAACCTCACCGGAGGGTAAATGCGTACCTTGCTTTGACGATGGTACGTGTTTGATCCAATGCACCTCAAACCGATAACAATCGTTCTCTGGAGTTGAACCTGTGGCTTTACCATAGTGACCGCCGTTACAACCATGGGAAGTCTACACACGATACAAGATTCTGCTTTTAATAGAAAAAAGGAGAACAACCTGTTAGACTGTCAAACATATTTCAGGGTAAAAACTGTAAAATTTAACATGAAGTGTGGTCGGCTGCTTACTCTCCGATTGCTCAAGCTTACAGAACAGCTACATCGAACTTAACTGCATTCTTCTATTAATACATTTTTGGTGCCAATCATAGTACGTATAATAATGAAGCCTTTATAAAACCAGGCTAAATTCCGCATGCTTCACTCTGAAATTAACCGAGAGACTTGATGGGAGCCTCGTGCTAGTCCAAACCAATTGTTAGAGACTCTATCGGACGTCGCACTTTGTCGGAGTCAGTGCTGACCCTGGATTCGTTCTCTAGCGTGTAGCTATTCATAATTCAATACCATTAGCCTCATGCACCTCGTTCTTGCTTCTATTCTGCTAATACCATATTTAAATCCAACTACACTTACTTATCACTCTTCATTTTTGCCACTCTGGCGACGCGATTCGTGGCAACTGCATCCACAGTACTTTGGTGCCCGGATCATGATTTATCAACTGCACTAAACTGAACTGAAACAACCAGGTAAGCTTTAAGTATCGTGGCTTATTTAGGAAAGAGAAATTCCAGATAGAACTTGGCTCACTTAACAGGAAAGCAAAATACTACCAAGTCGTTATTATTCCTAGTGTGAAAGGTCTAGTTGAAACTGGTGCTTTTTTCCACGATGCTTCTTTGGAAGCTAGTTTTCAATCTACCGGCGTGCCTACCGTAACTATGTTTTAACATTACCTTTGAGACAAATACGGGCACATCGAAAACTTATTTCTCACGTGTACGTCAGACTGTCTACTTTAATGGGAACATAGCTGCGATGAAATAGCAACAGTTGTGCATCACGTGTATGTTCATCCGCCAACACGGTATCCATTTCTTTTTACCACAGTAGACCCTGTAGGTAACGATAACTTCAGTGCTACGGCTAAACATCAGTCAGGTATCCACAGGTATCCATTTTTCGGCGAAACACTCTGTCCTCAAACACTGACTAGTATGTACCGACCGTTCAAGTATCCCTAGTCTGCGCATCATCATGTGAAGCGCTGTGCAAGTTGCGGTACGCAGACGCCGCACTTGGTGCGTAGTGCATCGTGTGAGATCCGATTGGATCTCCGGACTGCCGTTAGAATTCCTCGGGGTTTTCTGAGGGCGCGCATTATGCGGTAATTTACAGTGCGCCCATGACAATCGGTAGGCACATCCCGGCCGCAATATACTGGTCCGTCGTCGTCACCCATTGCTTTGTTTCATCCGGAATTTATGGGGCCAGAACCCGGCTTAGGTTCGAGGTAGGCCCTGATCGGGACTGGTATTGGCTTGTCCTACCTTAGCGTAACCGTTCCAGAGAACCTTTTAATTCACGCGCTCAAATCTGCTTGTATCCTTTTGTCCTCAATTAGTCGGAAGTTGCTTCGATCACTTAGAGTTGTCCGACATTTCTTCTTATTTTACCACTGTTCCTTCTGCCTACATTCCCGGACAATTCCGTCAATAGCTGCTGATATCTGGAATTCTTGGGGTCGGAACACGACAGGGTTTCGAGGAAGGCGCACCGTTGAGGAGGCCATGGAGGTCAAAACAACGCTGTCTGGTGCTTTACTAGACGTGGCAAAGCATACTAACTGAGAGGGACTACGACGAATTAACTCTGAATGTGTACCAAAATCTCCACTGCTAAATAGTAATTCCGTCACTCCCAACATCCGCTTCTCCAACAATGGCCTTCAGCCACAGACCAGTTGAAGTGCGTGTATCTGCTACCAGGACTGTTTCTTAGAGAAGTTAAATTCTGCTGCATTGATCGCGGTATTATGTGCTCCACCAATCGATGGGTATATTTCTTCACGCTCTGGATATACACACATTCCTACAATAGCAAAATCGCTATTTTCGCTGATTTTCTTTACCTAGCTACTGAAGATTTCCAGCTAAGCTACGGTTGTCAAACGCAGTGATTATAAATTTTCGGTGCGAGCAGTAAAGCACATCATTACTTCCTACGTCAAACAAACTGAAATCTGCATCGCCACCGATTCGCTTACCACCATGCACTGATTCGATGTCACGGCTTTTAGGGAACATAAGAGTTTGGTAGGCGCTGCTGAAGCTTCTGTATTCAATGCATAATGTTCATCGGCTGTGTTCGACGGTGTACAGATTTGCATAGTTGTATTACGCTGTTGGCTTCCGCTTATTACCTCCAGCTTTGTCTGAACATAAATAAATAAATAAACTTGTGTTCCCGACAATGCGAGGCGCACCTTTACACGCATGACCATGTTAAGCTAACATATTGTGATCAAAAATGTTCCAGAAGCATCTTGGTCGTTACGGTGAATGTGTGTATGGGTGTACATACGTATGTAATTGTCTATGAATGTAACTGTGTAACTTGTGTTTGTGAATGTACCGCAGCATTTTTGACTGCTTTTAATCGTCAGGAATGTGATAATAAGCAATTGATGTTCCTGGGTTCAATAGCACTTTCCGGATATTCACGGGGCAGTGACTTTGGTTGATGGAGAGTCACATCCAGCACGTCGCAATGTTGATAACTAGACATTTTTGGCTTTTTATACAGAGAACCCTTGCCAGGAGAAAACCCACTACGTCCTGGTAAACTACCGCCGAACTATTTGATGGAACGAGTTAAACCCGAACCACCCAGCTGGCATCACGATAAGGTTGTTCGGCTAGCTAGCTTTATTGACAGCAAAATCCAGCGTATTCTTCGTCAGGATACATACTTCTCTGTTTTGACGTACGGTCGGTACATTTTGCTTAGACCAGGTGCTGCATCGGTCTTTCGGCTCGAAAATCACATGGTAAATTTGGGTGTTCCGTCACAAAGATCGAAGGATCGTAGCCAACTACTTCAGACAGCAAAGCTGTACGTTAGCGACATGCACTAACACATATGATAGGGAGACTTATTGGTTTCCTTCCCATAAACATCAGTAATCCATAAGCAACGGGACACTCATTTGGATGGTAGGACAATTGCTCTTCCACGCAGGATTAGTTGATGGTATGAACCAATTACTGTACTGAACGAATCTATTTGCGTTACTGCGCGCTTATCTTTTATATAAAGTTTCAGGCACTGGCTGAGAAACACAAAAACTCCGGTTGTTATAACATCTTATGGAAGGAGCCCGCGATCGTCTTCTGAATAAAAACTTGCATAGCTGGAACGGACGATTGAGTGCCTATTTAACCAGGCAGAATCAATTCCATTAAGTCTGCAAGGCGAAAGATCACGAAGGCTCTCCAAATGAATTTTCTAGTGCCCAGCAAAAATTTAGAAAAATTATGAATAATAAAATGATGACAAATTAAAAGCAGCTGTAAAAAAGTGCAACCTCGATCGATAATTTCAAAGCTGAATAAATAAGGCTGTCACATTACCTGGTTATCTTAGAGTGATCTCCAAGTAGATTATAGCATTTCCCGCAAAGTTGCAAAAAATGAAACAAAATCATGCAAAAGAGGAGCGAAAATTTGTAAGGGCAGTCCAAAAAGTTGCAAAACCCTGTGCGATTCGCCAGCCGCTCAGATCCAATCCTCTGACATTAAGTGCGTTCGCATTGGCCAGATGCCAAGGTTCGGTGCGTTAGTCTGGGGAGGTGAGCGCGCTGCCCGTTGGCTGGGTGAGACTTTTGAATGAACCTTAAAGGAATGCACTTCAAAGGTGCAATGGGCTTGTACGCGCCTCCCTCAGGTCGGAAACAATGGATCACAATTGGCCTGAGATCAATGAACGGCTAGAACATAAGCGCACGACCGAAACCATGTCTATGATACTTACGTCGTCGGTATGCCTTCTCGCTTTCGACATAGTATCTCATCAGACATTTGTGACCGGGTTTTGAGCGCCTTCATCAACCGTGATGACTGGCAGCTGGTGGCAACTGTGAACAACGTCAAATATCAAACAGCCTACTCCTGGATTCGTCGTTCTCTTGATCAGGAGCCGAGTACTACGCAGGCGCGCGGTCGTAAGCGGATTTTGTCGGAGGAAGACGTAGATGACATCCTGGATTGGATCGCAAGGGACTCAACTCTTACGCTACGGGAAATGCGAGTACGAGTACGAGCAGAAATGGACGAGGACATTTCGAATTCAACAATCGCACGGCACCTAGATGGTCGATTGATAACTATGAAGAACACCTATCAGATTCCCGAGGGAATGAACAATGAACGAACCAAAGGGATACGCAGAGAATACGTTCAGCAGTTTCTCCAACTTGAGAGCGATGGCAAGTTCTTCATTTGGATTGACGAGGCAAACTTCAACGTTTACTGCAAACGTACTCGTAGTCGGGCGCCCAGAGGACTGAGGGCCTGTTGCAAAGTTGCCAAAAACGGAAGCCACAAGTTGCATTTAATCGGGGCACTCACAATGGAAGGGAAGGTGTCGATGACTCCCGAGTGAGGCTCGTTCACAGGTCCCCTATCTCCCAAATGACTGCGAACCTCTTTAGATAACCCGAAACGGGAGATGGAGCTCCGGCAGGTAGTCATGGTATGTGACAATGAACCATGTCAGCCAGAACTGGATGAACTGTCGTCTGCAGATGGATACGATGGAGTAACCATACTGAGATCGGGCCCAAACTCTCCGTTCCTCAATCCGATCGAGAATGTTTGGCAGGTGGTGAAGGTCAGAGTGAAGAATGAGGTGAGAGTGCACTACGAGGAACTTCTGGTTGCGGATCCCCAGAAACTCAGGACGCATGTGTAATGGAGGCCGCAGTTCCTTGAACGCATTGCCAGAGCAGCCAGCAAGGATATCAGCGTTGTGGGATGTCGTAATGCTATTCGACATATGCGTGTACATTTTCCTAATTGTCTAGAAAAAACGACACGTTTTGATCACGTTGTTGGCCTAGTTTTTACGTATCTGGTTGCATAGCACGTCACTGGCAGCGGATAGGGACGTGTGAGTATTCACAGTGTTTTCAAAATATGTTTGCACATACGTAAGTTTGGGTGTTCGTACGGGGGTTGAAGTGCTCTCTGATGTCTAGCGCAAGGGAATGACACGGGACTGGCTTCCTGTGAGCCTTATCCGAGTGATATGTCCAACTTATGGTCTTTTTCGTGCTGGTATTCGCTGCGCCGTACTCTTTCATGATCAGCCTGAGATAATGTGGATACAGTTTCTTTGTTCGGAAAACTAGGAAGTTTGGAAAGCGCTTTGTAGGACGAAGTGAGCTTGTCGGGTGAAGCAACCGTCAGATATATCACGGTATGGGATATCAGCGTGGATAATTGAATAGTAGTGAATAAGAAATTACTGCGCACGTCATGTCGGGCTTTTCCACGTGTGAGAGGAACTGATAGATGCGAGTTCGCAAACACTTCCATTTCCAGACAAGATGTCGTCATTGAAGCTGAACGAATGAATCGCGTGTTTAATAGAAACCATCTCTGTGCGATGTTTGTCCGCTGTATTTGAGTGCACTGGCATGTTAATTCGTTACCCGATTGGGAGTTGATCTGTCAATTGTGGAATCCACATCAGCCGGTGTTGTGTCGCCGCAGACGCCTTCACTCCACGACCGCAAGAAGAAGTTCAAGACGAGTCAGAATGAGACGTGTATACATGAAATCACTGTTGGTTTTATAGTTTGAAGGAACAATAAAGGGAAGCTACTAAAGTACATTTGAGCCAACCAACTGAAGGAAAATCATCAAATGCAACGGCGAATATACCACCGTGTACTCAAGAGCGAATCGCATAGGTCCTTAAAAATAGCATCACTGGACACCAAGCGTAAAGCGAACCACCGTTTACAGTGACGGGCACTGGCCAATCAGAATGACGAAATGAAACGTTTAAACAAAAGTCAAGAAACAAGCGAGAATAAGGAATGCAGACCTAAAAGTTGAAAACTAGTACAATAATTGTGTGACAACTAAATATTCCTTTAACATAACCAAGTAGAATAGTGATGAGAAGAAAAAAACAATGGAATATGTTCTTGGAAATAGCGCTGCTGAGAAGGACAAGACGATGAGCGTCCATTAACAATGACGTGGACGTACCATTTGAACTAACCCAGTAGAGCGTTTGAAAAACAGTCAAGAAATAGAAAATAGGAAGAGTAAAGAATAGCTATCAATGAATGTCTAATAGCTGTCCTCCTAATACCTCCCTCTCTTTAAATAAAACGGGTTACCTGGGGTTCACATAGCTCTTTCGACGCGGATCCACTTGGAAAGGCTGTGCGAATCTTCTTGTTCTCTTTGGCCTGTGGAGAGCTCTGTTTTCCATACATTCCATTGGACGAATGTCACCACCTGCAGGAGTACTAGGCTTGCCAGTGTCCAGCAATTCATTGACATCAAGTCCGTTGGCTTTCGGAACGACGGCACCATGTGTATAACGTGACCTTAACTGATTTACATGGCGTCTCCACACCTGTGTACCCACTTGAACGTCATACATCACGTTGTCTCGCCGCCGCAGGACCCGTCCTGGTATCCATGCGATCCGCCGTCCTTGATTCGCAGCTGCAAACACAAGATCGCCCACTTTGAAAATCCTTTTTATTGCACCATACCGCCTGTTGTACTGACGCTCCATCACTGAATTCCGTAGTTGTAGAGACGGGCGCTTGGGGGTCAGCAAATCTAGTGTGGTTCTCAACCTTCGACCCATAAGTGCTTCAGCTGGTGATTTGCCATCTGGTGCATCAGGATTCGGGGTGACTATATAGTTCAACAGGAAACGTTCCAATCTTTCGTTCAACGATCCCTCCTCTTTTGACTTCCACAATGCTCGTTTCAGAGTATCCACAAATCTTTCCGCTTGGCCATTAGACTGCGGATGATACGGGGCCGTCCTCACATGCTCGATCCCATTCTGTGCACAAAATGCAGCAAATTGACAAGACGTAAACTGTGCCCCCTTATCTGACACGACTGTTATTGGCAATCCGTGCTGACTGAAGACATGTCTCATCGCACAAATTGTGCTATTGGCCGACGTGTTTTGCACTGTGATTACCTCCGGCCATTTACTGTAGGCGCCAATAATAACGAGGAAATGCACTCCTTCGACTGGTCCCGCAAAACCCAGGTGTATGCGCGACCAGGACGATTCAGGGTTTGGCCAAGCTTGTAATGTAGCACGTACCGGTAACTTGGAGGCACTGATGCATCTAGAGAACGATCAGCCAATATCTTCAATTTGGCTATCCATCATGGGCCAAGAAACGTAGCTGCGCGCAAGCGCCTTCATGCGAGCGATTCCTGGATGGCGCTTGTGCAATTGCCGTAACACGCGTGACCTGAGTATTTCTGGAATAACAATGCGATCTGCAAAAGCAGGCAGGAATCGACTTCAGACAAAGAGTTGCGTCGTATGAAAAACTGTGTAAAAGCTTCTTTCGGGCACTTCTTTGGCCAGCCCCGTCTTGTGTAGGCTAATACCCCTTGCAGCAAAGCATCCTGTTCAGTGGCTTGCTTCACCATTGTGCCAGTGACTGGTAAAGTACTCACGGCTTCACGTACCATGTACGTTACATCCGTTTCGGCTGCGATGGAAGCAATGACTGCGTCTTCTGACTCACGCTTACCGGTATCGATTAATCTGGAAAGGGCGTCCGCTTGCCCTATAGAATCCGTAGACAAGTATCACATGCTGAAATCATAACCAAAGAGCAGAGTTGCCCATCACTGAAGTCGACTGGCCGTATATGCCGGAATGCCCTTTTTGGGTCCAAAGATTGCCAGAAGCGGTTTGTGATCAGTCACCAACGTGAACCGTCGACCATATACCATCTTATGGAACTTCTGCACTGCCGACGCCTCTTTCTCAATCTGACTATAGTTCTTCTCGGATGCCGTCAGCGCTCATGCAACATGTGCTATAGCCTTTTCGGATCCATTTGGAAAAGGAGGTGAAATGACAGCACCAATTCCATAGCTTGAAGCATCCGTGGCCACGATAATCTCCAGCTTTGGGTTATAATTCGTAAGCAATAAGTCTGACTTCAGCAGAGATTTCAGTTGCTAGAACGACTGTTGACACTGTGCAGATCATTTCCATTCGATGTCTTTCATCAGCAGGTGATTAAGAGGATGACGCAAGCGGTGCACAAATGGTAGAAATTCACTATAGTGACTCACCATCCCAAGGAATGACCGTAAAGTTGTGACATCCGATAGCGCCGGTAACCGTCTATCACCTCGATATTTTCGGGATCGGATCGTCTGCCGTTCTCGTTAATTACGAAACCCAGGAACTTAATTGACTACAGGAAAAATTTGCACTTGTCCGCTCGTAATCGGAAACCGTAATCTTTGATTCTTTGTAGCACGTCATTCAATCGTTGAAATAACTCATCTTGCGTCGAGCCCATTATGATGATGTCATCCAGGTAGGCTGCCGCAAGGGTTACAACCGTCAGTATGGCATACATGACTTGTTGAAAGATTGCCGGTGCCGTTTTGACTCCAGATGGCAAACGGTTGTACTGGTAGAGACCGCGATGCATGTTGATTGTTAGAAGCTTTCTGCTTTCCGGTTCAACTTCTAATTGCAAATAGACGTCTGAAAGATCAAGAGTGGCAAAATACTTGTCTCCGTTCAGTATTGCAAACGTCCTCAGGAAGTGGAAGCGGATACTGATGGGGTTCCATTGCAGCATTCAGGCCCGTTGAAAAATCTGCACACAAACGAATAGAACAGTTCGGTTTCCTGATCACAATAATAGGCGCAGCCCACGGTGAAAAATTGACTCGCTCGATCACTCCGGCCTGTTGCAATCGATCAAGTTCCTGTTCAACAAGTGCTTGGGAAGCAAAAGGGACAGGACGTCTGGGTCGAAACACAGGTCTGGCATCTGGAAGCAGAGTAAGTTTTGCCTGCATTTTCTTACAGCGTCCAACTTCCGACTGGAATACACACGCATACTTCGTTTGAAGCTGTTCAGAGATGCTTTGACCTGGAGGAGTCGATATGGCTGTATGGTGCACCGTGACATTCCTTTCAGCACAGACACGATTCAGTGTTACATTGAACAAGTTCGGCTTTTCAATCCAGTCGATTCCGAGAAGATTGACGTCGGTGCCTGAGACTAGGTAGATTGTGCCGCGGAGTTGTAGTTCCTTGAAGCTGACCTCACATTCAATCTCTCCATCCAATCACAGCGCTTCCAAAGGATGCATTCTGAGCCGTCAGAGTTGTGCGCTTGAACACTGGTCTTCCAAGCTTCCTCCAAGTGGATCGCGAAATGATTGTGATGTCGGACGCAATATCTAGTTGCAAGGTGACTGGAATATCATTGACTTTTACTGTTAAATACTTTTTCTTTCCTGCGAACTCCGTGCGAAATGCAGCGAGAACTACCTTTGTGGCCGGTCCATGAAATTTCGCCCTTCTGAAGTTGATGTTTGTGCGCAATCTCGAGGGAAATGAACGTCTGAAGTTGTGCGCAACTCGACAGTGGGTTTCCTTATGATCAAACCGCTTGCACTTATGACTTTGATGCGCTTTGTGGATACAGTCTCTCACAAAATGCCAAGTGCCACAATTCCAGCATGCGGTCGGGGGCTTCTGAGTTGACCGATTCTGGTTCATCACTTTACCACGGATAGTTGTGCGACAAATCTGGGGTTCTCTTCTGTGGTCAGCAGTTTCAATCATGTTTGTGTCGTGCTGCAAGTTAATCAGTTGCTGGCCTTCGGCTGTAATCTCTTGCAGCGTCAACTGTGGTTCATGTTCGAGCTTGTAAAGAATACGTGTTCCAATATCGGCATCAGCGTGGGACTGGAGACTGCACACGAAAAAGAGACTTGAATTGCTCAGGTGTCATCAGACCCATTTTGAATCGTTCACATTCGCGATTTACAATCCCGGCATGTGTGACAAAATCAACGACATCACGATTGCCTAACTGCAAACAATTGTAACGAACACTGAAGAGAGAGGCCTGCTTATCGAATATCAGCGTCAGCGTTTTCACCGTCTCAGCGAAGCTGAAGTCTCTTGCATTCTTCGGCAACACGAAATTTGTGTAACGTTCATGCTGGACTGCGTCAAGTTTACTCAACAACAAACGAACCTTGCAGGCATCGTCTTGGTCTGCAAGTTCCACTCGAAAAATATCCTCATACTTTGAGAACCAGGATTCAAATGTCAATCCGTTCGGAAGCTGTACTTTAGATTTATAAGCCGCCATTCCTACAGCAAGCCCAATTTATTTTGCGTGCCAGAAAAGCCTGAATAGCTGTCCAGTACGACTTGGATACTGTCTTGGTTGCTCGGATGATTCCTCCCTTGACCCAATAGCGTGGGTATACGAATGGGGGTGTAGTTGGCGTGGATATATTGGCGTAGCAACTACTTTTGCTGCCGCTCGTAGTTGTGAAACCCGCAATTGAAATTGCCATTCATTATTTCCTTTCAGATAACAACAATCACAGATTTAACTGTAGAGTGCTCTCTTGAATGCAGCTATTTGAATTGTTAAAATACTCGTGTTCAAAATGTACAGTCACCCACTACTTAATGACGCTGGCATCCGAGCTGAATAAGCGCTCATCGAATGCAATTGAACATCACTGGTCGAAAATCCGGCAGAATTTCCTAGCAGTGGGTATGTTTTAATGTGGCAAATCAAATCGACAACCTGGACATTGGGTCAGTACGCACTCTCAGGAACTTATAGATGCTTGTCAGCGTGTTCCGGATGATAGCGAACACAAAGAGACTCGCAAAGATTTCAGGGCGAAACTGGTTGCCGAGTGATCCGCACGCCTGGCTTGCAATCATAAGGCCAACGGTTCGAATCTATTTTCCTGGCCTGCTTTGTCCTCCTGGATGTCTTCTCGGTGCTCACCCAGTGTCTGAAACTCCCGTCGAAAAAAGCTATCCCGCAGATTAAGTGCTACACTAAGCCGATATCGTGGACAGGATGATCAAGTGTCACGATAACTGATCAGCGCTTGAATTATGGTGCCATTTGTCACAAACGTCACTGCCTGGCGTGAAAGTGCGAAATACTGCCAAGCAGCCGGATTGTGTACGGCACATATATCTCTCAACACGACTTGGGTGCGCAAGACTTCGTTACTTCAATTTTTCTACCGCTCATCAAAATGATTCTACATTGTTAAACGTGGTACTAACAGAACATCAGGTACAGAAAATTGCAATTTTAAAGTCATTACAACCATCTATCTCAGCTCAGGACATGTAGCATGCGAAACCGCAAATTTCTCACAATTAGGGTTTTCAGACTGCAGCCGTGCGAACATCAGAACACTATAAAATACCCACTCTGAAGATATCAACGCACAAGGATACGTAAATAATAATACTGCCGTTCACATTCACTATGTGGTGCATTCCCTAGCTCGCACCCTTGATCCTTGGGTTCACTGTGAATAGGTTGTTGCATTTACACAACTACCGACAATTGTCTGCACTGCACACAGGACACAGTGTCTCCATTAGCGAGGTGTGCAGTTTTGTCATTATTTCGGTTGCAACATTTGACCGTAGTTTAGCCCGGCTGGTGGTGGACAAGTTGACTGAGTGTTAATTTAGACGGGCTCAACGTGGGGGATTTCTCTACAATACTCCAACGTGGAACGTTACTTCGATCAACATCATTATTGCGGTTGCACCATTTGAACTCAGCTTAACACGGCCAGTCACATCGCTCACATACCGTTGGCCTCCAGGACACTCGGGCAGCAAAAGTAGTTGCTACGCCAATGTATCCACGCCAACTACACCCCCATTTGTATACCCACGCTATTGGGTCAAACGAGGAATCATCCGAACCATCAAGACAGTTTCCAAGTCGTACTGGACAGCTATTCAGGCTTTTCTGGCACGCAAATTAAATTGGGCTTGCTGTAGGAATGGCGGCTTATAAATCTAAAGTACAGCTTCCGAACCGGCTGATGTGGGTTCCACAACTGACAGATCAACTCCCAATCGGGTAACGAATTAACATGCCAGTGCACTCAAATACAGCGGACAAACATCGCACAGAGATGGTTTCTATTAAACACGCGATTCATTCGTTCAGCTTCAATGACGACATCTTGTCTGGAAATGGAAGTGTTTGCGAACTCGCATCTATCAGTTCCTCTCACACGTGGAAAAGCCCGACATGACGTGCGCAGTAATTTCTTATTCACTACTATTCAATTATCCACGCTGATATCCCATACCGTGATATATCTGACGGTTGCTTCACCCGACAAGCTCACTTCGTCCTACAAAGCGCTTTCCAAACTTCCTAGTTTTCCGAACAAAGAAACTGTATCCACATTATCTCAGGCTGATCATGAAAGAGTACGGCGCAGCGAATACCAGCACGAAAAAGACCATAAGTTGGACATATCACTCGGATAAGGCTCACAGGAAGCCAGTCCCGTGTCATTCCCTTGCGCTAGACATCAGAGAGCACTTCAACCCCCGTACGAACACCCAAACTTACGTATGTGCAAACATATTTTGAAAACACTGTGAATACTCACACGTCCCTATCCGCTGCCAGTGACGTGCTATGCAACCAGATACGTAAAAACTAGGCCAACAACGTGATCAAAACGTGTCGTTTTTTCTAGACAATTAGGAAAATGTACACGCATATGTCGAATAGCATTACGACATCCCACAACGCTGATATCCTTGCTGGCTGCTCTGGCAATGCGTTCAAGGAACTGCGGCCTCCATTACACATGCGTCCTGAGTTTCTGGGGATCCGCAACCAGAAGTTCCTCGTAGTGCACTCTCACCTCATTCTTCACTCTGACCTTCACCACCTGCCAAACATTCTCGATCGGATTGAGGAACGGAGAGTTTGGGCCCGATCTCAGTATGGTTACTCCATCGTATCCATCTGCAGACGACAGTTCATCCAGTTCTGGCTGACATGGTTCATTGTCACATACCATGACTACCTGCCGGAGCTCCATCTCCCGTTTCGGGTTGTCTAAAGAGGTTCGCAGTCATTTGGGAGATAGGGGACCTGTGAACGAGCCTCACTCGGGAGTCATCGACACCTTCCCTTCCATTGTGAGTGCCCCGATTAAATGCAACTTGTGGCTTCCGTTTTTGGCAACTTTGCAACAGGCCCTCAGTCCTCTGGGCGCCCGACTACGAGTACGTTTGCAGTAAACGTTGAAGTTTGCCTCGTCAATCCAAATGAAGAACTTGCCATCGCTCTCAAGTTGGAGAAACTGCTGAACGTATTCTCTGCGTATCCCTTTGGTTCGTTCATTGTTCATTCCCTCGGGAATCTGATAGGTGTTCTTCATAGTTATCAATCGACCATCTAGGTGCCGTGCGATTGTTGAATTCGAAATGTCCTCGTCCATTTCTGCTCGTACTCGTACTCGCATTTCCCGTAGCGTAAGAGTTGAGTCCCTTGCGATCCAATCCAGGATGTCATCTACGTCTTCCTCTGACAAAATCCGCTAACGACCGCGCACCTGCGTAATACTCGGCTCCTGATCAAGCGAACGACGAATCCAGGAGTAGACTGTTTGATATTTGACGTTGTTCACAGTTGTCACCAGCTTCCAGTCATCCCCGTTGACGAAAGCGCCCAAAACTCGGTCACGAATGTCTGATGAGATACGCTGGCGAACGCGAGAAGGCATACCGACGACGTTAGTATCATAGACATGCTTTCGGTGGTGCGCTTATGTTCCAGCAGTTTATTGCGCTCAGACTAATTGTGATTCATCGTTTCGGACGTGAGGGGGGCGCATACAAGCCAGTTGCACCGTCGAAGTGCATGCCTCTAAGATTCATTCACAAGTCTCACCCAATCAATGGGCAGCGCGCTCACGTCCCCAGACTAGGGCACCGAACCTTGGAATCTGGCCAATGAGAACACACTTAAGGTCAGAGGATTGGCTCTGAGCGGCTGGCGAATCGCACAGTGTTTTGCAACATTTTGGACTTTCTTTGCAAATTTTTGAAATTTCTTCTTAAAATTTCCTTCCTTCTTTGCAAAATTTCGAACTTTTTATACAGCTTTGCGTTAAATGCTCTAGACGTGGTTCATCCGGCGACTCTCCACATTTAGCAAAGAAATTTTCACTACTGGTGAGCGCACTTGTGATTCGCCTTTATTTCCGACATTTCCGTTCGTAAACTTAGCTCATGTCCTCTTCGCCTTATTGATTTTAAAACAAGATCATAAAGGTCGTCGCTCAATTAGGTTTTGCCAGTACCGCAGAGTTTCATCTCAATCAGGCCGAAGCTTTGCCATCTGCCAAATCTGTCGCTCTATCGATCAAGACACTCCTAGAAAGGGTATTTTCTTGCAGACATGGAACATTGGTTGGTGGTTCGGCAGGCTGTTAGTCGGCTGTTTTTGATTTCTTTACTAGAAACTACTAATTTCCGTTCTGCTCTATTCTTGGACAAAAGCTAACGTACACGGGTCCAAGTTACTTCCGTCTGTACGCTCTGTGTAATGAACTAGTCGTCGCTAAACAATCTGTGTTTTGTTGGTATCAAGGCATTTATGCGAGTTCCACAGGGTTCCAGTACAACGCAGCAAACTCATAGGATATCCAGAATGAGAATTACAAACAGGTAAATAAAAGCAAGGGTATACAATGTAAACCGTTATGACTGGCACAGCAGTGTTCGCACAGATGCCTGCAGAAAGAGCCAACCTCGGTTGTGTAGGTTAATTCTGGTTGTGCCACTTTCGTCACGTTATATCGTCTGTTGAGACACAGGCTGTATCTCGTAATGTAGGTGGGTCAGACCATCTCCAAGGAGTTTTCAACACAGGTGGATATTCCATGACTTGCACACACAAAGAAAAGCTTCGTCGACATACTAGCCGACTCTATTACTCGGCCAAATTATACTGGTAGCCCCTCAAATTATTGTTGTGACTGAGTTGTAGTAGGTTATGATGGACGTGGTTAGGGTTCCGTAAAATTTGTTAGGGCAGTATAAGGTCTCCAGTTAGGTGTCGAAACCGGCCGCTGTGTACGTTTAGGGTAGTTAGCCTAAGTTGTTAAGGTAGAAGAAACAACCAATTGAGGTGCTTCGTAGCTGGTCGCAGTGAAATCTCGAGCCCTGCGAGAGCTTGCTTGTACCAGGGCTACTAGGCCCGATTTGCGTATTGCACGTGAGGCCGCATGTACGTGTTAAGTAACTTCGAACATACATAGAGCTCAAACCGCCCGGATGCCCTCCGCCACGGGCCAACATGTTGGTTTCCACTCGTACAAACCTGTCGTGTCGCAGCCGACTGTTCAAACCCCACAACCACCAACGGAACTTGGATGACGAACTAGAACAGAATTGTATACATGTGAAATACGTACACTTAACTTAGGTATCGAAGTAGTTGCAGCCAAGCTACTAAAACACGTCGGAGCCAACCAACCATATAGAAGACACCGAATAACACAGGAGATTGAGAATTGGTAAAAATAAGCTTCAATCGGGGGTGTCCGAGAATATGTTATTTGCGGAATTGGGACCCCGAGATGAAATACATTACGAACAAGGTATACCGGCCAAACGACTTAGAGAAATGATGCGTTTAAACATGCAATTAGCCAAACGATAACAGAAACAACCAGTGGTGGTTGGAATTTGGTTGCTGCTAAAGTGACCGGAAACCTAGGTCTTCGGCCACTCCCATTGGACCCATAGTAAATGAACAAGCCTCCATCGATTGTACACTGACGAGCTGGTCGCTTGACCTCAACCTGAGTTGTGAGTAGTATACCCGCGGTAAACAGCACCAACTTTTCAGAATCGACGTCAAATTCCTTAAAAGGAAAACAACTCGATGACGTGAACTAGTGAAACTCTATATGTGACACTATAGTTCTTGTAACTAAGCCCGTACATTTGACACGTGTTACCCGTCACCCAAACTCACAGCACTACGGTGAACCACGGCTTCTCCGAGTTGTGCTGACTGCTGCCAATGAAGCAAAAGCTGTCCTGTTATCGACAGCTCGCCTCCACAATGGGCCATGTTCCATCCGCCTATTCCCGGATATTCCTTGGAGCCAGCGCAGACAAGCGAAGTACTACTTGGACGAAAATCCAAAGGAATTCGTAGCCAGGATCATCCTTGTACACGGTGTTCCCCAGACTGGAAGTCATGATGAGCGGGAAGCTAACACTCACAACCAGGAGCCATGGCGGTACATTCGCGAGACCCTCACCTTGGAAAACGTCATAGCCCAATCAATCTCGAGGCGGCGCCGATCACTAAATTACAAGGGACGCTGTCCGAGGATTGTGAAAGTGGTCCTTCAATCAAGCTAAACGTCAGCAATGGTGCTGGAGTGCTGGTATACGGGCAGCAGCAACTTTCTTTCCGAGCTCCGGATCAAAACATCATCTGCTAAGCAAACATACCAGTGCAGCCACTTAGTCTGACCACTTACCGACAAGAGTTCGGATAACTTCAATCGACTAACCAACGAAACAGATAAAAACACCATGCATTACATACAGAGAGAGGAGCAAATTGGTAATGGTACGATCCATAAATCGGACACAAATGGGTTTGTCATGTCCCCACCTAAAAACGATGGCTTGCCGACTTTTACCGGTCGGCATATCATTTTATCGAAAACACCCATCCCCCGATTCACTGCTCAAAACAGAGAAACTTTCCGGCATATACACCAGTGCACGAGTTCTCCAGAACAAGCTTGCCGAACTGCGCCTACGTCAAGCGTCACACGCCTGGGGTCTCATACTCGTTACGGAAACCTGATTACTCTCGGAATTTACCGATGCCGAAGTCGAGATAAATGTTATGTCCCTTCTCCGAAACGATCGACCTAACGAAGGCAGGGGGAACGTTATACTACCGCAAGGACCTGCAATGCGAACCGGTGGCCGATTTGGAAACGCTGATCATAGACTGACTCTGGTGCAGTCTGCGACTAGGCGCAACGCGCTTGCATTTTCGCCGTTGTTTATCGTCCTCCAATGTCCACCCCAGAGAAGCACACCAGCCAGACATCTTTGGGAAGGGTCCTACGAGGATGATGCAGTCATATTCCCTTCACAGGTGACTTCAATGTTCATGATTTGGAAGTTCTTGCATCCCGCAACGAGCAGTTTAAGGCTGACTTGCAAGAGTATCTTGCAAGCATTCCGCTCTTCTGCATGTCAGTTCACCCACCCGATTCAGAGCCGAAAATAAACCATTTGTACTTGATTTAGTGCTCACGAATGATGAGCTCATGGTTGAGAAATCGAGGCTGGAGAGCCTTCTGGGGTGAAGTGACCACGTACCCATAAATTACGACCGTGTACTATGTGAAGTACCATAAGAACACGCTAAATTGTTTCGAACAACCAACCACTACAACAAACTGGCAGAACTTGTTGCCGACACCAGCTGTGAGTTTTCGGACGACTGTTCCATTGGCAGTGCTTTGTTGGATTTTTCTGGCAAGTTCGGTGATCTGATTAAATCTACATCGGGAAACAAGCCCCTTTGTCCTGTAAGGGCACAATCATTCATTCGGAGTAGAACCCTAAAACGCATGACAGTAAAAGATGCTGCATGACATGTGTATAGAGCGAACCCCAGCCCACAACTGAAGTAACTAGGTTGTGTATCGTAATCACTGTACCACCTATGTACACCAGCAGAGTCTAGCGGAAAACTTTTGTGTTAACTAAAAGCTTTTGTACAATCATGTGAACAACCTCCAGAATGTAAAACGTGGTGTTCCGCTACTATTATTAGCGGATGGATGTGTTCAATCCGCCGAGGATGCAGTCAGTGGTCTACGGCTACAATATGTCCCAATTTTCCGATGTGCTCCAAGCATTTGTAACCTACCTGCCCCATTCTCCCAGATGCCACTCTTTAAACAACTCACCTTTAGTTCAGCGAGCATTTTGAGCAAGCTGCTGTCGGTGCGCACCCATGGTTCCCACGGAGTTGACAATGTGAATTTTCCAAAGATGCTTGGACGAACAACAGGTTCCTAGCATGCGGAAACAAGGCATCATTACCTTGATTTTCGAAGGTCGTAACTGTTAGGAGCCAGTCACTATAGCCCAGTGACATACCTTCCGCTGCTCTCTAAGGTGATGGAATCGATCACAGCTGAAGCTGTAATGGAATACTTCGAAAGGTCTGACATCAAACATCATCAACAACAAACATCATCGTACCGGGGCAACACAATTTTCGTCATCATCGGTCATGTCCTGCCAACCTACTTCTTGCCCGTGGCAGTTGGACGGAGATAGCCGACAGCGAGACCAACATTGATGTCAACTACCTAGACTTTTCCAAAGCATTCGACCGCATAGCTTAGCGCATCCTTCTCCAAAAGCTGAAAACGTATGGAGTTGGAAACCTTGTCCTTGGATGGAAACTTCCACTTTCAGCGGCGCCATCAAGTTCGATGTTCATTTTCTGCTCCAATTTATATGGACTGCGGTGTCCCAAAAGGGTCGACCTTGGAGTCGCGGTTATTCTTGTTCTTCATTTACGACCTTGCGATGGTCATCAAGTCAAATTTCCTGCTTCTTGTTGATGACGTCAAAATATGGAAGTCAATCAACTGTCAGGAAGATCACGATATGTGGCAATGTGACTTAGACTGCGCTTTTGAATGGCCAAAGTTAAATCTACTTCCGTTTAACATGGCAAGTGTCAAACTGTGCATGTACGCCACAAGCGCACGTACGCATATAAGCTTGGAGACGGTATGCTGAACAACGCCTCACAAGCGCGAAATTTTGGGGAGATAATCTAAGACGACCTCAGCTGTTGGGGGTAGCCCTTGAAGGCGTCCAAAACCGCGAACCAGCATGTTGGTCTGTTAAGGGGGGGCATTCGGAAGGTTCGATCCATCTATCTTCCCCGAAATGCTCATGGTGTATGTGAGGCCTCATGTAGTGTGTGCGATCCAGACTTGGCAACCCTGGTTAAAAAGTGACCTTATAACATTGGAGACTGCAAAGCTACGGGCATTAAAAAAAGTGAAGGGTTTGTCCCACCTGTAATACCATAGGCGATTGAAAGCCCTGGGATTGTGCATCAGAAGATATCGTCGTATACAGTGCGACCACATCTTGACGTACCAGATTTTGCAAAACCCCAAGCACGCTTGTCGCCACCTCCTGAAGCTTAGCTGTAGCACAGATTTGAGCAGTCATAAATTGAAAATTGCCATCCACTACAGTCAGCTTGAGTGCAAACGGAATTAATTTTCCCTTCGAATATGCCAACCGTGGAAGGCTCTTTCGACATTTGTCATTCCAGCACCCACGCTACCCAGGTTTAAAAACTCCTCGGCGATGTTTTGCACTATTTGCATTACTTGCTCTGATTTTTATTCATTGGGGGACGACAAGACACAGACAAACATTGTGCTCACCAACCCCCAGAAATCAGGGTAGACGGATATACTTATGTGTTATGGTAGATATATGGTGAGTTCACAGATGTCTTTTTCACTTTCGTGTAACTTCAACAAAAAAACATTGTTCCCACAAACCATCCCACGGGATTTGTCAAGCCTTGGCTTTTTGATCCGTATTATGCCATTGTTCACTTGCACTATTTAAGAACACTGTGAAAGCCCATTTTTATAGCAGTAATGGGATAAGATGTTTCAAGTAGTACCACGTGATCTGGTTAGGAATATTCATACCAAAGGTCTCCATCATGTCGCGTTTTTTAATTTTAATTTTTAATTGTACTTAAGCAGTGCGTTTCGTGCATCGAATGCCCTCCTGTGATTGATCCACTGACTCCTTGTAAGCGTGGAAAAGACGTCTCTTAGCCACGCTATCTAGCTGATAAGGAAAGTCGGTTAAAATTAATTGATAGCTTATCAGGACTGAAAGACGCTGCTTTTCAATGATCGAAATCATCTTTTTACGTCTGTGGATAATTTACTACAAAGTAGCAATGCAGACCCATTTCTTCACTACTGAATTTTGCCTACCACGCACATTGCAGGATGAAACCGAAAAATCACGATAAAAAGTGGGCGCTGCATATTGTTTATGTGTCGTGCAATCTTCATCTGACTAAGTGGCTCAAGGACAAAGGCAAGATGCTCTTTGCAATCCCCATGATGTGGAGGGAGCCGAAGGATCACACGACAGACTGCTACTTCCGTCTAACGAGTTTCATTAGAAACTCTAACCGAAACAACCACAAAATGCATTACCCGGATCTTCCATCAGTTATTTGATTTGTTCCTTATGCTTGCACCTTACCCATTCCAGTGCCTCCGGTGAACATGTCACTGATGATGAGTAGTGGTTCCGCCTCGTCAATTTTCCCTGATTCTCACATCAGTGGAAACTATGAAGCTGAGGTTGTCAATCCACATCTCATTGGACAATCAGAGCTGAATGACTTGGTACGTGACTTGGGCTTGCCTAAAGACAAGGCCGAGTTGCTAGCATCTCGGCTGCAACCGTGGCACTTACTTTCTGCGAACACTAAGGTTACTCTATACAGAAAGCGGTGTTAATTTATCCAGTTTCAATGAAACGACAGAAACCTTTCGTAGCCGTTTTGACGTGAAAGGACTGATGAAGGAGCTTGGCTTGAGGCATATCAATGATGAATGTTGCTTGTTCACTTATTCGTCCAAGACGAGTCTTCAGCCCATACTGCTCCACAACGGAATTGTCTACCCAACTTTTCCTCTGTTGCAGACCACTAATATGAAAGAGACTTACAAAAGTATGTAACAGATCCACGCTGCCCTGCACTACGATAGATACGGTTGGAACAGTTGCGCTGATGTCAAGGTTGTTAGACTCTTAATGGGTAATCAAGAAGGCTACACAAAATATTGCTATTTCTTGTGCTCGTGAGACAGTAGAGAAAATCAACAGCACTACCCAACCGAAAAGTAGTCAGAGAGGACGGAGTATAATGTATGAAAAATGAGTGTAAAGCATATACCTCATGTGCAATCTGATCATATCTGTCTACCACGCACATCAAGCTTGGCTTGAATAAAAACTACTTCGTAGCCCCCAATCGAGATGCTTGTGCCTTCCAGTACTTGAAACAAGTATTTCCGAAGATCAGTGATGCAAAGCTCAAAGCAGGGTTACTTATTGGATCTGATATTCACCGTATAATGGCAGACAGTGCTTTCGAATGCCAATCGATTTCACTTGAGTTAGGAATGTGGCGATCATTCAACGCAGTGGGTAAAGGATTTTTGAGCAGTACAAAGGTAGAAAGTACAGAGACATCACGAATAGCTCATTGTGGACTGTCGGGCTGTTGGTGCTCAAATGTCACTCAAGATGCACTTTTGCATAATCGCCTTGACTTTTTTCCTGAGAACTTGGGATTCGTTAGCGATGAGCATGGTGAGCGCTTTCCGCAGGATATTCCAGTCATGGAACAGCGCTACAGTAGTATGAGTCTTCTATAATGGATGAGTTTTATTGGTTTTTGCAGCGTGAGAGCGCTGTATCATACAAGCGACTATCTCAGAGTATTCCTATCCCCATGCTAGATGCCGTCAGTATTCAGTGGCGCGTGTTGCAGTAACGTTTTAAACCCATTTGCCACATAGATGCATCCTGTATAGGTTGTGATTCAGTATATTTACATAAAATTTGTACGATGTAGCCTTGACATTAGTGAAAATAATCATTTGCGTATAACACTGCTAGGTAACATCGGAATACATTTCTGCCATCATTGGAGTGTGCTCAATATGGTACGGACATTGGCAGTTCAGTTAAAGAAAATAAGTTTTTGTTTCACAGCGGAACTGTAACAAGAAATGTGCGCCCAGTATGTAAGCATTTGATATGGGTTCCCAAAACGCTGTTGTGTTTCAGTGATCAATGAACAATGAATTTATACGGGTTAAAAAGCGTTGCTTTACAAGTCACATTGGATAGTTGGTGAGGATATCGACATAACAATAATGATAATGATGATAGTAAAACAGTTAGTACTTCGAACATGAAAATAGGGACTTATCGTTTGCTCTTCCGTAGTCCTGCGATCCTCTTAGATTTACAGCACCCGCAGTTAACATCAAATAATTCCATGGTAAACTCCAGGTCTAGGATGGCGACATAGTGCTAAACGACAAACTGCAAGTGGATGAGTGCATTATCCAGCCGTCTTTTAACTGGTCTTACACGCCTTTCACGAAATCCATCATCTCCACACTTAGGGGAACCTCGGTTACTGCGAGTAACGTTTGGCAACACGTGTGACCTGGAAGATGTTCTCTTAGCAAGCCACATACTAGTGAACTCTTCTGTCAGTGCCCGCATTTTTCCTGACAGGCCATGGGCAGAAAGACAGAAGCATAAATCCAACCCTAGTTCGTCACGTCAAAATGAGATGAAGAAAGTGGTATTGGTTCATGGTGTGCCAGAATTGAAGCATGACGATAGCAGTGAACGACAGAAGCACGACATCGAAGAATGGCGGTACATCGCAGAACTATACGACATGAAGAATGTCGTGGCTTTTGGCGTCACCCGTCTAACTGCTTCCACAAACTACCAAGGTAGCGGGCCACGAATTTTGAAAGTTACCTTGGCTGCGCCTGAAATGGTATCAGTGGCAATCCAAGCATGGCATGACAAAAGGAAACTTGGGCCACCAGAAGTACGGTTAAGAACATTTCTTCAATTAGCACAGACCTCAGATACAGATGAGCCAGCCTCAATTGTACCCATCTCAAACCAGCCAACTGTGCAAACAACCGTTTCAAAAAACTTCAGCAGACCGGCACTATTTGTGCCGGTCACACACAGCGAACCGAGCTACTGATGCGGCAACAAATAAAATGCTGCTACACCAACACTCAGGGGTTGTACTCTAAGCTCTCGGAGCTGCGCCACCGACATGAAACGACAACTTGGGACCTCATAGCAGTCACTGAAACTTGGCTCTCAAACGACATACTTGATCCGGAGATTGAACTCAGTGAGATGTCAGTCATACGAAATGATCGTCCATCTCGCGGGGGCGGTGTTGCTCTCTACTATCGAGATTATCTGAAATGTGAGGCACTTACCGAAAATTCCCTCGTTATTCCCGACGCACTATTTTGCCGACTGCACCTAGCAGGTCGAGATGTTGTTTCACCGAAGAAGAGTGATGCTTGCCTCTTAGCAGTTATTTATAGACCTCCGAACTCATCAGCAGACAGCGATAACATTCTGTTAAACGCCCTCCGCTATGCTGTTTCACAAAAGTACTCTCACTATCTTATAATGGGTGACTTTAATGTTCCTTCGATAGCATCAGTGTCCCCTAATGGGCCATCATTTAAATCGAAACTCCTCGAATTCATGGATATGGCAGTTTTGTATAACCATGTGCATCGACCAACCAGACATCGCGGTTCAAACAAGCCATCACTCCTGGACTTAATCCTGACTAATGAAGAGTTGATGGTTGAGTCAGTAGCATACGATCCTCCACTGGGCCGTAGCGACCATTCAGTCCTAACATTTGGTTACGTATGTTATGCCAGTATTGTTGCTACAGAAAGTGAGACTCAACGAACTATTACGGACTATTATAAGCTGCGCAGCTTAGCAGCAACCGTTGACTGGGACCTACAGACGCACAGCTCAGCGAATGACGCGTGGAATGAATTGAAAGACAAAATTAACTGGGTCATACAATCAGCATCAAAGGTTGTACCATTACGAGCATCGCGCCGGACCAATACGTGGATCCGGAGCAGAACACGTAAATGGATCAACAGAAGAGATGAAATCTGGAGGCAACATTTGCTAAGCCCATGTGATATCACATGGCAGGATTACAAAGTCATAAGAAACTACTGCACGTCACTCATTAGAGTCGATAAGTACGAACGTCAGGAGAATATGGTGCTGAAATTTACGAGTAACACCAAACTGCTATACAGATTTGTGAATGGCAAAAGAAAGGTTAAGCCCGGAATACCACCACTCAGGACAGCCAATGGCCTAACAACTACTGCTGTGGATGCCGCGAATGCTCTACTCTTGCAGTTTGGCTCGGTAGCTACAAATGTCATGGGACTTTCGCCCTATCAACTCCCAACAAATGTCGTTGACTTATCCAGCGTCACGTTTACTCCAGCAGCTGTTGCAAGCAAACTACAGTCTCTCCGGGAGTACAGTGCCCCTGGAATCGACATGATCTGCCCAAAAGTACTAAAAACCCTTGCCCCCACCATAGCAACACCACTTGCAACCTTTTTTCAGTGTCTGCTTAACTTCCATACACTCCCATCTGAGTGGAAAAATGGAATTATCACTCCGATACATAAAGGTGGTAAGCGTTCGGATCCTGCTAACTACCGACCTATTACACTCCTTCCTGTTTTGTCAAAAGTTATGGAATCGGTAATTGCAGATGAACTGACGCGATACTTTGAAGGTCAACTGATAATTTCTAACGCCCAACATGAGTTCCGACGCAGACGATCTTGTCTCACCAATTTGCTGATTACTCGGGACTTATGGACCATGGCGGCTGATGAAGGAGTCCCCATAGATGTGATATACCTGGATTTTTCTAAAGCATTCGACAGGGTCAATCACTTCTTTCTCCTCCAAAAGCTTGCTGCCTACGGTATCAACGGTTCCCTGCTCACTTGGTTGGAAGACTACTTACACGACAGAGCAATCAAGGTAAGAGTAGCTGACACCTATTCCGAAAGCCTTTACGTCTCCAGTGGTGTTCCACAAGGATCCGTCCTCGGCCCGCTACTATTTTTAGTCTACATCAATGACCTTCCAGCAGACATTCTATCTCCAATGCAAATATTTGCAGACGACGCTAAAATATGGAGAGCTATTCGCTCAGAATCCGACCATGTCTACCTCCAGGAAGATCTGACCCGGATTAACGGATGGGCAGAAAAGAACCAGCTCCCACTGAACGCTGCAAAGTGCCACCTGCTGACGGTGCACAACAGCTTCGTTAACACATACTTTTTGGGGCAACATGTCATGCAACACGTGACTAGTGAACGCGACCTAGGTATAATCGTGCAAGAGAGTCTTGGAAATTCGCTCCAGTGTTCGAAAGCAGCAAGTGTAGCGAACTTGAACTTGAGACTTTTGAGGCGAGCTCTCGGCACTTTTGAGCGACAGCTAGTACCATTGTTGATTAACTCCTACATTCGTCCTCATGTTGAATATGCAATTCAGGCCTGGTGTCCATGGTTAAAACGAGACATCCGCCTCTTGGAACAGCCCCAAAGAAGAGCCACAAAAGCAACGCGTGGACTATCCGGTATAAGTTACGAAATGCGTCTTCGTGTACTCGGGGTGTTCTCATTAGAATACCGACGGCTTCGCGGTGATCTTACTCTCACATACCGGATATTAACCGAAAGCGAGCATCCATGTACATCGCTGTTGACTCTAGCCCCATACAAACAAAACCGAGGCAACCACCTGAAACTAATGACGCAACACTCTCGTTTGAATTGTAGAAAGTATTTTTTCTCACTTAGAATCTGTTCTCACTGGAATGCATTACCAAAATATGTGGTGAACGCACCAGACATGACGACATTCGAAAAACTCTTAGATTTTCATCTTAGTGATAAACGATACACAACACTTTGTTAAAGTGCAATGATTTAACCACTGATACTTTACGTTCCACGTTGGAACATTTTGATTTTAATTTTCTTTTGCATATCCATCCTGTGGGTCTTGTAAAGTTATGCTTTTTATCCCATCATACACCATTGAACCATTGAACCATTGAACTACTGTTAATGTCGGTGAAGAAATGACCAATTCTGGGAGTGCATTCCACGGGTGACAGATACGAATGGAAAAGAAATTGCTGCGGCACTCCAGGCGACTGTATTGTTCTGCGAGTATTAATGAATGGCCCATCAGGTTTGTATTGCTGCTGCGTTGCAGTAATGGGCGGCACAAATGATGTGGGTCTCGCAGAATTAACTATGCCATAATCAGGTCTTCTCATAGTCCGCAATAGCTCCCACTGAATATCCCCAATCGTTGTAGCCTCACCTGGTATGAAAGATTGTTCATTCCAATTACCTTCTTAGATGCGTGACGTTGTGGCTGCTCCAGTGCATTAAGCTCGCGTTTCAGCTATGGATGCTGTGCTTGAATTGCGTATTCGACATGGGGGTGAAGATACACACTGAGCATTTGTCGAAATATGGAGCTGTTTATTTGTCCAAACGCCCGTCACAACAGCCAGACGTGTTGGTTTCCAGTCTTCGACGTATTTTCGGATTGCCTGTAGCAACCCAATTCATCTTGAGCCAGGACACCCAAGTCACGTTTGAGAGTTGATCATTGTAGTATATTCGTTTCTAGCCGGTATGAGTAGCTGCTCTGATGTCGGAGAGAATGCGACTTGCATTTATTAACGTTGAAATGCATTAAGTTTTGGCTCGACCATTGATACACCGTATCTAGGTCACTCTGAAGTGCAAGTTGGTCAGCCTTCACCTGAATCCTGCACCAGATCTTGATATCGCCGGCAAATATTAGGGAGTTTGAAGCGAATCTCTGTGCAAGATCATTAATAAACACCAAAGACAAACGTGGACCTAGAACTCCGTCTTGCATCACACCACATTCGACTTGTATGAGGTCCGATAAAGAGCTCCGAACTCTGACCACTAATTGCCGTTGAAGTAGAAAGTTGACAACCCAGCCTAAACGAGGGTGGCTGATCCCGTAATGCTGGAGTTTGGAGAGTAGTATCCGATGGTCTAGACGTTTGACAGCCTTGGAACAACCCAGGTAGATCAGATCAGCTCCTTCACCAGCGTCAGCTACCTCGGTCCACCTACTGCGTGCGATTAGTAAATCCGTTGTACATGACCGCTTCGACGGAAACCGCGCTGCTCAGGCGTGATGATGTAACAGGTCCAGATAGCTCACCAGTGCATTGGCCACTATTTATACCATGAAGTTGGAGTGTTTAGGAGAAAGGATATTAGGCGGTAGTTGGAGGGATCAGTTCTGCTTCCACCTTTGTGAATCGGGGTTATTATTCCCAGCTTCCGCATGGTCGGAACTTGATTCTGATTTACTTAGCGCTGGAAAAACTGAGCTAAATATCCTGCCAGTTGGCTTGCTGCTGCTTCCAGTGCCTCTGAACGAATGGTACCGACACCCGGCGAGCTGTATTTGCGTAGGGAAGTCAGCTTTTGCAGTACAGCCTACGCGGTAAAAGTGCTGTGGATGAGTCCTGGTGAGGAGACGACAAAGCTCAGTAGATCGCTTGGTGGCTAGATCTTTTGAAACGTGGAGGCATATTGCATCCGCAGCGGGTTGGCTACTTCCACAGCCGTTCTTGTTGAGACATCAGCCGTCCTGAGTAGAGAAAATCCTTACCTCATATTTCTTAGGCTATTGGCTTGCTTGTACAGCAGTTTGTGGTTAGCACTGAAGGTTTTTGCGATGTCATGCTGATAGACGGCTTTGTCTTCTCTTAGCAGTTGTGTGCAGTGGTTACGTTGAGCTATGTAGTTGTTCCGAGTTTCTGATGCTGGAGTTTCTCTGTACACTCGCCATGCTGCGTTGCGTACTGTCATCCATTTACGAGTTCTGTTCCTAACGAAAGAAAATGATTTACACTTATTGCATACATTTATCTCTAAAGCCTGTGCAATCACCTGACTGAATTTGTTGAGGAACTCGAGACAGGCGACTTCCGGGGGTTCTTCGTCAAGGAACGACCAAGTCGCGGCGCTGAGGAGCTGGGCTAATCGATCGTAGCTTGTGATGGTTCGCACAGACTCATCGTTCTTATTCCGATATTCTGCGTAGCAGCCGAAGTTGAAACTGATTGCTACGTGATCATTGCTACCCAACGGGCAGTCTAAAACCAACACATCCATCACATACTACTTGTTGGTAAGCACACGATTCAGCACAGAGGGCCTGTTACCTGTTCTGAACCGAGTGGGCAAAGTGAAGTGATTCTAAAGGGGAACACTGGTTACGATCAGCTTTGAATTGTTCTCCGATCGTAGCAGGAGTTTCTACACTGTGTACGTTGAAATCACCCAGGATAAGTATGTGAGTGTATTTGCGCTGTAAACTGCATGTTAATGCAGCCACTAGGTGGTGGTCGTTTCCAGGTGAAGAATTAGGGGGCGGTACACCAAGACAATAAGGCAGAGTCCTACCTTTTAAGTGCAAGCGGCAAAAAAGACAGTCTGAGAACTGCGAGTCTGAACTCTCCAAGGCTTCACACTGTAAGTAGCTTCCTTTGCTCAAAGTACATAGCCCGGCTTGCGGCAGACACTACGTAGTTGCGTTAAATTGATACAACTCTTCGAAGATTGATTCCGTCGTCTTCTTGTGAAGGTTAAACTGCGATTTATTATCAAGTCGACTTGGGACTCTTGCTGCAATCACCGTTGCATTCAAATTGACTTTAGAATTTCGCAGTCGCAGGCTTTCATTCGCCCAACTAATCTTTATGTTCATCTGCACCTTTACCTATCACTCGGTTTTCTCTGTCCAAAGTAATGACATAAATTCTCGTAAGGACATGTGAGTGACTCTAAGAACCGTCCTTTGGCTCAAGTGTAACACGACTCTTGGTGGCTCCCCTCGCATGCTCATCAAAGTAACTTAACAGGCACACCAAGTTTATCTTCAGATTTGCCGCTATATACATAAAATTCGCTTGAAAACTACGGCTGAATAACAGTAATGAGTACACAACTCATTAGAGCGAACGATCGCTCTTTATGGCAGCCCCGGAAGTGATTCCAGATTCTCTGCAATTATAGAAGCATGATGATGCTAAGTTATTCGAACACGGAAAAATCAGGCAGGAGGCAGATTCCCGATACAATGATCTACGGTGGGATACGAGCGGCGGTATCGCAGAATGTCTATCCACATATTCAGTATGTAAAGTGTCATCATGTTCATCGTTCCCATTTATCTGAGACAGTCCATTCAATCTTGCGATACTGCATTCGCTTGCTTCAAATCAAACGCTGTTCCAAGTCACTAATCATAAGCAAAGCATCAGATTTTATATTTAGCAAATGCTTGTGGCTAAGATTAATCCTCGTTTGCTTTACAGACGGTAACCGAAAATGTGTTGCTTTCATCCGTCAATTAGCGAGTTAAACTATTCAACTTGTGTAATCTTAAAGCAAGCCGATCCATCAATCTCAGTTACTGTATAGCCAGTTAGGATGAAGGGAAGTGGACAAAATAAATCCTACTGATTAAACCGTACTTGCCCAATAGTATTTATACACAAAGAAGCATAGAATGCACTCACGAATAAGTGATTCGACACGCTAGTCCTTACAGCAGTGTTTCCACAGTGAAAGTCAAACGGGTGAAAAGCGCGTAAGTCTAGGGCATACGGTGTGCGGTAAAACAAAATCGACTGTAAGAAGTTATAACAATTTCACAACATTTAGGTAGGAAATTTTAAATTGAACACTAAAACAAGTTACCAATTGAGTGTCTTTTTCACTGACTGAGCAAAACCGTTCAACTGGGACTTCAGCTGACCTTCGAAGTCTGAACAATAATAAGCTGCTCATAAATTGTCTCAGGGTAATGCAGGCTTTGCCATACCACTCGCGATGACATCTTTAGTGTGTATTGGCAGGTATCTTTTTAGCAGGTATCTCCTAACAAGCTATCATCAGGCTAATTATACTTATGCACTAAAGATGCCACCTAGATGGTTGGCGAACCGTCTGTGATCAAAGTGCCCAGCTCGGAGAACGAATCAAGGCTTCCACCGCGAACCCGAGGTACCGGTATCCGACCCGTTGCACCCACCAACAACTTGCTTTTAACGCGAAGGAAGAACTAACCAACAGCACCAGCTCACACTGCATTTGCAAAATTTCTTTTAGAGAATATTTGGCATCAGGCATACATCGACACACCATATGGGCGCTATCCTGAAACATGAAAATCGCGCATCACGCATGAGCTGGGTAAACCGCAAAGCCGCCAGCACTTACGGGGGCACCCTGGATTTCTCTGCAAGCGTGTAATCACGTTGACCACTGGCCTTTGTATGCAAAACTACCTAAATAAGTAGAATCGATAGGGCAATTAACCGCGGAATAGATGAGCACGCACTAGAAAGGGTCTAGCAGGAAAGCACCAGTTCCGTCATATATTAGTCTTCAAGCGTACGAACGTTGCAACCCAACTAAATGCAAGCATATGCATGTGAAATATAGCTTTTGATCTATACAGAGCGTTGAAAATGCGCACTCAGTTATGCATTGCCTCCTTGGGTCCATATGACATAAATCTGGTAGAAGGGCATGGTTGGCATAATTCACAACGGATTACTTTAGGTAACCTAGTGCTAGGAGCTAAGAACAGTATCCAATCACTTTCTGAAAATGTTCAAAGTAAGTGAGAATACAACTGAGTCTGGGACCGGGTTACGGGTTTGGAACACACGAAGGGATAAGTAACTCCTTCAACACTAGACGGATTTAATTTTGCTCAATTTCAAACAGTTACCCCTGAACTGCTTGTTGTGGCTGTTTCAGCAAATGGTGGCGTACGTGGTTGGAATGGCTCAATATTTGGTATACTAACGTGAGATCGCCTCGTGGCCTTCGATAGCGTACGTTGAAAACTCCCGGCAAATTCATTTTCCGGTGGTAAGCGTGACTGATCAAGCACATTAAATTCTTTGTTGCCCTTTGTTGTGTCGCTTCCAACGACCCTGGGTCATGCTTCAAACAAGGTTGTTTAGCTTGTATGACGTATTCAAAGTGACAGCGCACATAATAATTGTTCATCCTTGGGAAGATTGGTCGGTCAAACCTCCCGAATGCCCTTTGCAGTAGGCCAATATGATAAATTGCTCCTGTCGCCGCCGCAGCCTGTTTTGAACAGTTGAGGTTACTCACCTGTTGACCTTTTTTCCGAGCTTGGTAAAGAGATCGCGTACGTTTCACCACCATGCGAGGTGGCATTTTCAGTGCGGTAATAAGCAGTGTATAATGTTGATTATTAAATTGTCAGTCCGTCATCCACGGGCAGGTGACTTTTGAAGGTGGCAATTTCGATTTGCGCCACGTGATCTCTGCCCATTTGCTTCCATGGCTGAACCACGCCTTGCGATTCGCCGGAGATCTTGCTTTCTGAGTTGATGGTACACGGGATCGATGTTGAGGCGCATGTTGATCGAATTATTAGAGGAGTACCATGCTTCGAGGAACTCTCTTCCTTTCTGTGTTGTTGTTTGAGCTAAAATCACCGTTTTGTTTCAATTGAAGCTATGTCCCTCCTTATCCACATGCGCTGAGACAAGAGATGATGCATAATGTTTTTTACAAGCCCTCTGATGTACTTGTATTCTTGTGGACAATTTCCTTCCTGTCTGCTCCACATAGTTCATTTCACAATTATTGCAATTTATTTTATACACAACGTTGGGGTTACTATTATAAGCACACTAAGGTCACGTTCCTGAGAGCTGGTCAGTAATCATGGTGTTCAAAGAAAATACATGTAATGACTTCCATGGCGTAATTGCACAATGCGACATTCGTCTACATTGGATGATACGGCATTCTGAACTGACCAGTTCGAAATCGTGTTAATAGCACACTGGCGCCCTTTGTTGTAATCCAGTCCTCTGATCGTTCGCGAGATATTGATATCATCTGCGAAATATAGGAAATAGGAAGCGCGCTCGTTTATGAACACGAAGAATAGACGTGGCCCCAACACCGACCCTTGGGATACACGGCAACCTACATTAAATGTGTCGGACAGGGTTTATCGGACTCTTACTTCCAATCGAAGTCCGTGTAGAAAAATGTTTATACAACTCAGGATTGGGTCGCCAATACCGTAGTTCCAAAGCTTGTGATGGAGAATTCGATGGTCTAAGCAATCTGTTGTGTAGCCAGAGGACGCCTTCGCCCAACGAGCGCGAGAAGGATTTCAAGGACCACCCGGGAAAGAATTTATGCAGTGAGTCATCTCTGCTTAAATAGCCTTGTGGATGAGCTTAAAGGAAGTTACAAAAATATACTCAAACCAACTACGTTGCTGAAAGCATGCAAGCAGAATGAAGCCAATGAAAACTGAACAATAATGAAACAAATAAGGAACACGCAACAAATAAAATGAGAGATTGTTAGCAGCCAAGGGGGACGGCGATTCCAGGGCAGAAAGAAGGACCACAAGCAGCCAACAAAATTAGCGGTATGATGTTTTTATAAAATGTTAGTAACAGCGATAGCGGAACGAAACGAATCGGTAAATAAGCATGTTTTCCAGAAGCTGTCTGTCCAACAAGCTTCCCCCTAACACGATGAAAGGATTTTGATACGTCCGGGTAACAGAGGTCGACACCTGCTTTATCACCAACTGCTTCAATCCAACTTCTGAGTGCAATTAATAGTTTAGTAGTGCACTAATTATTTTGACGGAAGCCATGTTGCTTATGACTTTCGAGATACTGCATCGGAGCATCTGTGATGACTGCTTCCATAACTTTTTGTAATACAAAAATCGGCGTTATTGGACGGTCATTGGTAGGGTCAGTGCGGTTGCCTCCCTTATGAATAGGACTGCTAACCCATCGCTTTCATCTTGGTGGGAAATATTTCTCCTCTAGACCTCGCTGATAGAAAACCGCCAGGTATTCTGCTATATCACTCGCCACTGCCTGCAAAGCCTTCGGTCGAATGTTGTCGACTCCAGTAGAACTGTGGAAACACAAGGATAATAACTTCTTTAACAAAGCTTCTGTAGTGAAAGTGACATTGCATAAAGCCGATGGTGGAATAATGAATACAAGGAGAATATATTGGCTCCTTATCTGCTGGAAAGTTTGGGAGTATTGAAGCTGTAGAAGAGCGGTTGCTTCTATTAATGACCGCTTGCACCCATTAGCCGTGACTAGTGCTGGAATTCCTAGCTCCCTTTTCCGAATGCTAGTAAAGCCCATGGATGGGAGTTTACGGTGAGTGCAGCTACGCTTCACTAACACCTGCTGATGCGTAACCTTGTCCTCGCGGATCCATTTCACACAGAAATTTCGATGTGCCACGTATGCAGTCCAGGTGTCGGCATTCGGGCAGTCTTTGTGAGCTCGCCATTCCAAATCCCTCAAGGACAAAAATGTACATATTCTGCTCCTCAGAAATGACTTATATTTGCTTTTGCGTTGTAAGATCTTCTGTTCCGATGCATGCGATATCAGTGTGCTACACGTATTTATGAACGTTTCCAAGGCGACTTCTGGGGGGGGGGGGGGACAATAGGTGAAGAAAGTCTAAGATGTCACCTTAACAAGCGCAGCTAAGACGTTGTAGAGCGTGACAGTATATTCTACATCATCATCCTTTTCAGGATATTCCGCGTAGCATCATAGTCAAACAGTAGATCAACCTGGTCACTGCGACCCCGTGGCGTGCTTGTAACTATCCCGTTGACCATGAGTTCTTCGTTAGTGAGCACAAGATCAAGTATCGATGGCCGATTAGCAGTTCGAAATCTGGTGGGAGAGGTTACGCGGTTGTACATAGGGTAGCTGGAGATTAGCTCTATTAGAAGGGGTTTAAGATGTACACCATAGCTTACTGGCATTTCCAAGTCATACACATTAAAGTCTCAGCGATAAGAATGTGGCTATAGGACTTGATCAAAGCAATCTCCAAAATGTCGTTCATATTGGAGTCAATTTCCAACCTAGAATTTTGTGGGCGGTAAATCACGAGTAGTAGATATGTGCCCTTGTTCCGCAACTGTACGCGACAGCAAAGCGAATTAGGGGCGCGGATTTCCGGGTGATCGACAAGTACGCCTCGAAGGTGATCATTCTGCTACAAACTACGTAGATGTTCGTTTAATAAATCGCACTTATTACTATTACAATGAACAGTGGTAACGCTGAGAAACTGTGCACCAAAAGATTAAGAATATTCCATATACTTGTGCTAATCGTTCATAACGGGTTCTTGTCTTTCCTTTTCTCCACTCGATTCCTTGTCTATCCCATTAATTATAGATTAAACGTGAACATCTGTAATGCCTCTAAACTAACTAGGTTCAGCAATAGATATCTGGTATCTCTGGACACATTTCTTCTTTTGAAATCTTCATAAGTGCTGCGTGCATTGTTATTTATGGAAAAGTTCCGTTTTTCTCTTCAACATACACTGCGGTTAAATATTTTCTTAAGTTATAGGGTTAAATATCAGTCGATTGCATGGTTGTTGACATGTAGTCCGTAGCCTTCATTTTAATGTACATCATCAAGCATTTGGCAAGTGATCCACGCCACCATCTCATCAGGTAACGTTGCGACCCTCATCGAGATGATAGCATACGTTTGTGATCGTACAGTTGTTCTGCTGGGTTTTAATCTGTGCTTAGTTACTTAGTACTTATTTTGCTTACGTTAAACAACGACGGTTTGTCACGTGGACTGGGTTCGGTAGTCTTGCATTACTCAGAGAAAGGAGAAAGGTAGTCAAACTCATGTAGAAACCCGGTGCAACTCAGCCGAATAGCATTTGCCACTGCCGGAAAGCGGTTCGATGTGGTATTTTGTGTTCTGGGGGAAGCAACTATTATCAGGCTAATATTGATTTTTAAATGCAAGGGAAATGGAGAACAATACACGAGAGTTTTGGTTCTGCATTGATTGTATTGCCGTCCTACTTCTTAAATGCATGGCTATTTTAGCGTAGAAATAGGATAAACTAGTGGCGATGGTCGAGGAATCTAAGTTTATTAGATGCAAACCCTCGGATTCAACCGCCGCAGCGCTCGTTTTCCAAGGCTGTACAACTGGACATAATGGTCGAAACATAGGTAAGGATAAAACCGTGAATCTAGATGAACGAACATCACCAATATGAAACCAGGCAAAGAAACTAGTCCCGTCTACTAAGGTGACCCTCATACGGGCCCGGTCGATTTTGCGGGAAAACAACTCTGGGGAGAATGCTATCCAGGCACATGTGAACGTATCGGATACCGCTGTAGGCCGAATTACCTGCGCGTCCGTTACCGCTGCCCAAACACCAGGAGTAAATTCTATGGCTACGTCTGATGCGATCACAAAATGCGTCAAAGTCTCACACATGCGCCCGTCACTCCACCGAAGATTCAGATCCCACTGCTTCACAAACCGGTTACTGCAAAAGGAGCCCATGAGGGCCTAACGATACAGTGCCCCTGACTCTAACACGAACTCCGTAAAAGAAGTATGTTGAATGACCGAAAACAGTACGATTCCGGATGTCTAATACATGGCATCATGCTCAACCGGCTGGCATGTTACGCATTGTGCGGCACCGAAAATCGACCCATTTCAGGAAACCAAGGTTGATATATGTGTTACTACAATCAGTAAAGGATATCGCGGTGATTCATTTATCAGCCACCCATCTTCGGATTGGCTCACGTGACATCCGGACATTTTACCGATGTCCCTTGGAACGAGTGCCAACAAAGAAAACAGAACCCTGATGACCACCACCATCCGAATAACGAAAAGTCGATCTTTATTCATGGTGTACCTTAGCTTCAAGCATCTGACGACCGTGAAGCACAATCACGAGATTGAGTGGAATGACGCTGCCTCCGTCAAGCGCTCTCGCTGGAAAACGTGATTGCCAAATCGAGCATAAGACTACCCTCATCAGCAAACTACAAAGGGTGTGAGCCAATATGATGAAAGCTGTGCTCCAGTCTGAACACATGGCGGAAAGTGCACTTGAAATCTGCCGTACGTGGCACAAGAAGCTTCACCTAGTTCTACGAATAGAAGCGTTCAACACCGGACCCCAGATGACCGAGAGAGAGAGAGAGAGAGAGAGAGAGCAGGCACCGGAGGTTGACAGTGAGTCCCGTAGTTCCTAGTTGGCAAGTAGACAACTGTGGAGCATAAGCAACTGTTTAAGCGACAGCAATTTTCATAATACTTACTGCAACCAGAACTTCATCCGGTGACCATTCTACCAGGCAATATGAAACGGCTCAGTCCCCCCCCAAAAAAAACCATTAGTAGCGGACGTCTCAAGGGCCGACAGAAGATAGTACTTGTCAGTCGAATCCCCACATACACTGCTAACTTTGGAGGCAGTCTATTGTATGTATGCCAATGCTCAGAACCTCGGCAACAAATTATCTTAGCATCAATCTCTCCAAGCCTCGATGCCTATGGACCTGATAAAGGTAATTGTGATTTTCTATATGATTAAACCACGGAGGCGGTGATCGCACTATGTGGTATGTCTGTCCAATGTCAAGATCGATCTAGTGGGGAGGTAAGGTACCTTTATACTACCGCAGTGATCTACGTTTCTAATTCATTGACGACCCAAAGCTCCAAGTTGTGGACTCACGTTGATGCCGCCAACAACTAAGACGTGATGATGCAAGTTTAGTTGCCCTCGCATACCGTCTCTCTGTCTAGTCTGGAAATGTACAACCGTCTAGCTTCTGCACTAAAAAACCATTCTGATTCAGTCTAATGCACACGTTCTCCTTTTATGGAATGACAATTCGAACACACTAAAGGTTCCGGCCTCACCTGGAGAGCAGTTTAAAGCCCAAATAAAAGAATTAGTCTCCGGCCTTCCACCCCAAAACCACGTTACTTGCCCTACGAGATTAAAGCCGGCCGTTTTGGACCTTGTATTATCAATGAGGAAATTACGATCGATACAGTGAATGTGAGTGGTCCCCTGGGGCGCATGATCATGCGACACTGCTTTTCCGCTACTTCTTCTACGCTGCACGGTTCGACATATTAATCGAAGGGGACCGAAAAATAACACATCAAAACATTATATTCGAACTCATTGAGGTCACTGATTGGTCCTTTCTAGCGAAACACTCTCCTGCTTTTGTTTGAAGAATGGTCGTCAGTCCAACGCTTTAGTAACAAAAGTATCAGAGACAAAGAACCTTAGTCCAAAAAGTAAAGTCCTTCCTGAAGAGCAGGACGCGGTAACGAATAGTCCTGAGAGATTTACTTTAAAAATATCCGAATCCGATCCAATCGCCGGAAATTGGAATTTTTGCAAAACTGAGCGAAATTACTGTGTCAAACTGGTCAGCGAAGGTAAATTGCAACACCAACAAGATTTGGCGAAGATTCGCTGCAATCGTAAGGTACTTTACAGTAATGTTAACATACTTCACAAAGTACAGGTTTTCATCCTTCCTCTAAACACCGTCTGTGAACCAGCACGAACTGCTCAAGGGGCAGCTAATGCTCTCAGATACCAGTTTGTTTGTACTTTCCAGAACGTATGCCTTTCTCATTTGATTCTCACACATATCACATCACCACTATGAGTTAGCCACATCTACTTTACAGCTTTGGCTGTGCTGAAACGACTGATGTCACTATGCGAGTGCTTTTCACCTGTTTCGAACAGCATACGCACTACTTCATTGATGGTAGCTGCCAAGAGCTTGGATGAACCACTATCTCAGTTTTTCTGGCGCTCGGTCGACAGGATGTAGGTCCCAACAGCGTGGAAGCGTGCAATACTCACATCCACTTACAAGGGAGGCAATCGTGCAGTGCCCACAAACTACTGCCCGATTACTCTTCATCTTGTATTTCATTTCACGGGATCTGTTGTTACAGATGCACTTAACGGATATGTAGTAAGGTGCCATATTACCGTGATGGAGCTGCATGGATTGCGCCCAAACCGCTCAGGTGCCACGAATCTTTTGTTAGCCATTGCTAGCTGGATGCAATCTGTCAATGTTGGGGAAGAAGTTGACGCCACTTATCTTGTTTCCTCGAAGATATTTGATCGTCTCGATCTCCAGTTTCTTCTTCACAAGCTTCGGAGCTATGTGATCGGTAACATATCCTAGAGTGGATTCATCTATTCCTGCTCCAACAAAGCTTGAATTTTCCACTCAATAGCGGCTCATTTTGGCAGCCCTCAAGTCTCGGTGTTAGTACTAAGATTAACCCGCGTGTTTAACAACGACCTTGCGGAAGTTTGGACGTCGAATTTTCTGCCCTTTGCGGGGAACCTAAAGATTTGGAGGGCACTCAAACTGGAAGACAATTACATGGCACTGCAGCGTGATCCAGATATGGCTTACGAATGGTTGACCCAGAACATGCTTGAGTTTAACTCTGTCAGGTGCAAAATACTGAGCATACGCCCTCAGAGTGGCTACCAATATCAACTGGGAGAACAAGTCTTGCAGTGCGTTCCGCATGAAAGTGGTCTCTAGGTGCTCGTGCTGGACCATCTCGGATGATCAAAGCCGGCTGAAATGGTTTTGTCAAAACACAGCCAACACTTGGGCGTTTGACTGGTCTGATCCTGCCTTCGTGTTGTAACTGTTCAACGCCTACGTGAGACCACAGGTTGAATACGTCATTCAGGTGTGGCACTCCTGGCAAAAACATAACCACAGTGCTCTTGAGAAGCCACAAAGGAAGGGGACAAAATGTGAAGGGATTACCCCACCTCCTTTTCTACTTTAGACTAAAGACTAGGACTTTTTAGTGATCTCCTGTGTGTGTCTCAGATCCTCAAGGACTCTAATCACCCATGCCGATCCATTTTGGCACTCGGCCACAACAGCTAACTAAGAAGCAACCATTTGAATTTGGCGACACAGTATAGCCGGCTGGAATGCCGCCGAAAGTCTTTCTCATTACCTGTATCCCATCTGTGAACCGTACTTCCACATTTTTCACATCTTCTGATAAGCTACCGGAATACAAAACTTGAATTTATAATGCATTACATCACCTACATTAGGTTGTTTAACCCAAGTAACTGGGGCACGCGAAAACGCAGTCAAACAATGTATACACTTAATATTTGTGCCACTACTCTTTATTTCATTCTGATCCATCTAATTTTGGATCTCACCCATTACCCACGGAAAATTGTTCAACGTGTGTTTTATATCCATAATAAACCCATTGTTCCATCGGTTAAGCCCGTTCCCTGATATAAATGCCAATACCGAATTCAGCGAATCCTGGCGGTGTCAGCATTTTTATGCATAGTTTGGAGTCGTGTGTGAGATCACGGGACACAGATCGAAGTCGTCACCTTCGAAATGTCACCTGCACGCCGATCACGGGTCGACAATTCAATCAGCGAGATTACACACCACATCTCGACGCACTGATGATGCCGTCTTGCATGACGGTGAAACGTTTGCGAACCAATTTCGCAGCTCGGCGAACAAATGAGCAAGTGAACCGCTCTCCTTCAATGTCAAATGGTGCATTCACTGTTGGATTGTCATCGCTATCATTGTAAATACGGCATTCAGTAAGAGCCAGATCTAGGAGATCTCTATCCTTCGTGTTGACTTACGTTCTCATTCGTGCGCCAGTCTCACATTTCTTACTTGTGATGCTGATAGTAAAACATGAAGAGGGACTAGGGAAGAAAGAGTTAACAACGCACTTCAAACATGCATGAACAGAAGCTTCTTTGGAACTTATAGCAGTTGATTTTTCCTAATTCTAGTTGGTCCGCAAGTGTCATCGGTCGAATGACCAACACAAGCTTAGAAACCGGTACATGCATACAGTCGCTCAGAAGCGTTAGTTTTGGGTACTCAAATCCATCTAACATTTTGTCGACATCCTGTAACGAACCTGTCGGTTTATTATGGGGATCGTTAAGGATCTCCAATATATCCATCTACCCGCAGATGCTAAGCAGCAACGTGCGACCTCATGTGGAGTGTGCTATTCATACTAGACAGAATTGAAAGCTATCCTTATGGAATTAATTCTAGTCGATAGCATTATGTAGGTCATTCGATTTCAAAGTTCCACTGGAATTGCTAAGCATTAGTGGAAAGTAACGTATGACTTTGCTGCTTCTGTTTAGGATTTAACCAGCTATAGCGCAATAGCTGTCAAAGATGTATTCCTCTATCAGTTCTCTTCTCTAATTAAGTTATCAGTGCAAAAACTGTTAGTACGTGAGATTTGGACTTCAAGTTGGTCGCTTAACAGACTCGGGACGTAGTGTTGATTTCGACCTAAAGGTCAGCACATAACTCGCTAGAAATGTTGATGGGTTTCCTCATGTAAGCACTGATCACAACGGTTATAGCTTCAGCATCGTCACAAGAGTTCTGCTCGATTTGCACGGTGGCAGCTGAATAGCATGTAGCCATGGACTTAAATTGATCACCTTGCCTTCAGTTATATGTCGCAAATATCGGCGCAGATCTGTCCATCGACCATGAGCATATACCACTCTTCTGGGTATGCCGTTGCTCGTTCCATCTAACACTGTCCCTTACTGGCTTGCAAAGTCCTCGAACATGACTATTAGCATTTATATCCGCAATCGGGGAATTGGCTACATCCGTCTATTTGGCAGGCTCAGCTGTCGCGTAAAAGGTGGTGGGTAAACTAAGTGCAAACTGCAGTTGACAATGATACGCTGCTCTATAACAAATCGAGCTCATTTTCCCTTCCAGTTTGAGATATTTCAATACTGGATGAAAATGGGGAGCTTCGGTTATCAAATTTGCAGCCAGTATACTTATTCCAGTAGGACGCTAATTCCAAGGTACCAGTACAACGGTCCTAGTCTGATCTAGTCTCCTCTAAATAGGCTGAAGGGTTTGAAAATCATGTTCATCCAGAAAGGGATCGGGTGGATCGAAAACCGACCAAAGCCGTCATCATTGGACTGCAAAGACAAAATAGAAATAAAGGGAAACAAGCACTCGCAATTTAGATTTGCGGGTCGTTACTAAGATTTCATGAAGCAGGATAAACAGATTGCATACGCCTTAAGCAAGCCCGGGAATTCCTGCTCCTGCATGCGAGTAGTTCATAGGAACATTTGCAGTTTATCTAACGAGCGTTGCATCCGAGCTACTAGAAGTAGTGGGACTCCCAGAGACATGATTGATTTCTGAAGTGTTTGCCCAAAAATCTAGCACAGTAACCACTAATGATTCTGCTGCGATGGACTCTCGAATACCTCAGGAAGCGTCTGCTCTGCATCTGGTCTTTTCTATGCGAGCGACTTGTGCACGACTACAGAAGCATCTATGGCCTGTGTGAGCAGCTGTGCTACTCGATCTACCTCAGATGCGGAGAGCTGCTCGTGGGTGCAATTCATCGCAGACCCTGACATGGTTAGGACTAACGGCCGTATCTCCGAAGTCCCCATAGGTCGTCCCAATTGACTACTCATGAATGATTTCAGTTGTTCTCGAGTGCGGTGGCCTGAACTCCAACTCATTCATGGACATTCTGAAGTTGAGAAATAGTTCGTGGACTTAGTACTTGAAAGGGTGGCAACACAACCGACCTTTATAGATTCGCATTTAACTCCGTCGTGCTTGTACCTGAAGTGAACAAGTTTTGAGCACTATTCCTAGGACATCAGATATTTAAGCCTCTGGCAGCAAGCCACCACATACTGCTCAAAGCCATCGTGATCTGACTTTAAGGTATTCCCGTCTACAGCAGCCAGTTTACAACTATTAGAAAACGGAGTTCGAAGGCCTAAGGTAGACCGTGAGCCAATTAGATTGGTCTCTATCACCAGCTGTATCTGTGGTGTAACCAGTAACTGTTATAACGGATGTGCTAGCGTTATACCACTAAATGCTCTGATAATTGGACCATCCAAGCCACATTGGTTTGACAAGGTGTATTGCAAATTGGCTCCGCAGCGTCGCAAATTGTGGGAAAATTTTATCCTCTCTAACTCTTTCTAAGATTACAAGGCATAAAACAGACGCACACATATTTATAAAGTTTGCAAAAACCAGCAGGCACAATATGGCGCAAGTTAATTCAATCCTACAAATTCGGCTACCAAGAGCTTCAAACGTCTTCTGGTGAGGAGGATCTAAGTGTTTTGGTCCAGGTCAACCTGGATGTTCGTAGCAGGCTAAAACCTCGTCAAGGCGGAGCATCCAACAAGTGAACCTCCTAAAGTGTGCATTCGAATTATCTGACCCTTCGAATTTTATACAAATTCTCGGCTCAAGCATACGGCCACATGTGGAACAAGCAGTACCGGTATTGTAGCCATGGCTGAGAAGAGATCTCACCGCCTTGGAGATACACCAAATACGGGCAACCAAAAATTTCAATGGTCTGTACAATTTGCTGCATGAACGAAGGTTACAAGTGCAGGGGGTCTTCAGCCGGCACTATCGGCGATTGCGGGGACCTTATTTTGACTTATCAAATTTTGAGACATCCCAACCACACGTGCCGCTACTTCCTAGAGCTCAGACAAAACAGCATTTTGCGAGGCCATCATCTCAAGCTGGCAGAGCAACACAGTTATTTGGAATACCATCGAAATTTCTTTTCCTTACGCGTTTGCATGACGTGGAATATCCTACTGGAACCTGTCATATTTGTTCCCAAGCTGGCAGAGTTCAAAGTCCGAGTTGATCGGTACCAAACTTGCTGGCACTGACGAACTCCACCCGCTGCTTCTCAAAATATCTATCAGCTATGATCTCGCTTGACGTGACTGAATTATCCAAAAGGTCACTTTCCAGAAGTTTCTTGTTGAGCGACTAAAAATGCCCAGTTTAATAGCCGATTCCGAAATGTTTTGACCCCAGCAAAGTGGACGACTACGGGCCAATTTAGTTAACACCTAATTTGGCTAAGGTTAGTGGAGAAATTCCTGAATCAAGGCATATTTCAGCTTCGCTAATAAAAAAATCGACTGATGCCCGGTTTTATGCTAGGCCGCTTATGCCTTACCAACCTGTCGGTCACGAGGCATGAGTGGTTACAGGCAGAGAACTAAAGGTAACCTTTGATGTAAATTACATCGAGTATTGCAACGCGTTTGACAAAGAAAACCATGAGTTCCTCCTTGATGAGCCGAAGGTCTGGGGGTTGTTGGATCAACGCAACAGTAGGTCCAGGAAATATTCATTGGGTGAAAGTGAAGGGTACAGGTAGATGGCCATCTAACTGACTGACATCCCTCTACAGGGCATGAAGATGCGGCCCTTTCTGTTCTTAATCCACTTCAACCATCTACCTTGGTTTTTCCGGTTACCGTGCACCCTGTTGCAGAGAGCCTGAAGAGCTGGAGAGAAAATAGCATCCTAGATGACTGTAGTCTACTTCAGCAAGACCACAGCCACTTCTACATATGATCGTCTTTCAATCAACCTCAGACATTCAGTATTCATGAGTCTAGGGAAGGGTGGGGGCGGCCGAACATCAACTTAACAGCTAACTGCTATATCTCACACCTTCCGTGAAGGACCTAGGTATACTATCGCCCTGCGACTTGAAGTCTTCTGATAACTCAAACAGGCTATATCAAAACGAAAGGCGCAGCTACTGAACGTAGTCGGAAGAGATCCCCACTATCCTCTTCGCTTCTATCCTAAGACAAATACTGAAGTACGGCTTTTACCTACCTACAGCCCAATCACCCAAGGAGAATCAAAAAGATCGTTCGGGTCCAACACGTAGGTAGCAGGCCCATTCCAATTTTACGAGAATAATCGTATGAAGACAGGCGCGAAAAACGAAGTATCCACACCTTATTCTATCGTCGGGTGCAAGTAGATTTCATGACCTAACGTATATTGCAGCCCGACGATTTCCCCATGTTGTGGCCGCTACTCCAATTGCAAGTTCCATGCGACAAAAACATATGATGTCGAATACAAAACGATAACCTTACCCCTGTGCTTCGAACGGAGAGGGGTAAATGTCTAGAACAATCTGCCAGAACAGGTCGTGGAGGCCAATCTGTGTAGCAGTTCAAATATTTGTTGGAGTTACATATCACCATTAGTAGATTCAGAAAACGATTACACTTTGGCTGTAATCTCTTACCTTTATGAGCCCAGTGATACTCTAAGTCAGATATTATTATATGCTGCATAAGAAATTAAAGAATGTCTATAGTATTAACAGGTGGTCAATAACTTTTATGGTATGTTCGATTACATTCCGATGACGTGATACAGATTCAAACATATAATTTCTCCAAAAATACAGTACACAGTGCACACGCTGACTGTGGGAATTTATGATGGCCAGCACCTCCTAAAGTACCGGAGTATAGTTCTCGCTTAGTCGACATACAGGTCGAATAGGGTTTCCTTAGTTAGAACCTTGGGGGAGATGCATAGATTGCTCAGACAGTCTGAAGCAGATCAACTGGAACGCGCGGCTTAAAAATATGATAAGTCAACATGTCTGGCCGGTGCAGCAGAAATGTTGGTCATGTTATGTGCCAACTTGAGGCACGTCCATAATCGCTTCTATTATGGAGGAGATCAGAGGTGAATTATTACTGATGAAGGGAAAAAAGGCGGTTAATTCAAACTAAAGTCCAGTACGATGCACGTAGTACGACTGTAACTCACTGGTAACCTCCTTGGCTGCGCTGCTCAATATTATTAGACATCGGAATTCTTAGCTTTAATTAGGGCTAAAAGATGTCCTACCAAGTTTAGCGAGCTTCCAATATGACAACAACCGTTTCCAGACTACTGACTGAATTATGCTACAAACTCCTTGGATCCTCTTGTGAGCAGATTCTGTAGAATTCATACTAGTTTCCTCCTCGGTACAAAGTGCATTAACCTCGTTTATACTCACTAGGTAAACTGTGGACAGGTAAACTGTGGACGTGTAGACAGCTTTTCATACTTCATTCATTCATTCATTATGCACGTCAGCTAGAGGTGGGAAACACCTCAGCTACTGTGCCGCAATACATAAAGGAAAAGGAAAAGAAATACAACAGTTGCATGCCAGCTGAGATACCAGCAACGGATAGGCATCGTTCCGGTAAGCTACCAGCCGGCTACTAGGCAAAAAAATTATTATGTGTTACGCTATAAAATGAGACCGTAGATGGAGGGGAGGCTAAAAGGGATGGGGAGGGACAAAGAAACTCACAGCACGAACACAACTGAGGTCGGCTACTTGCCATGAAAACAAGTGTATCCAGCCAAACGTATTCATCGTCTTTTGGACCCCAACCAGGGGGCCTTGAAGCTCCAACCGAGGCCAGCTCCAAAGTGAGGGACTTCATTCTTCTGAACCAAGTCATCGTTTGACCGCCCCTCCTCTTTTTCCACCCACATCCCTGGTGAGCAAACAACGCACGTCGTGGAAGTCGGTGGGCTGGCGTGTGCAACACGTGGCCAGGCCATCGGAGCCTGGTGCGTGAAATGACGGTGCTGAGCGGTTCAGATCCTTTTCCTGTGCCGTAAACAAGGCGTCGAACACGCTCGTTACTCACGCGGTGTTCCCACCAGATGTGAGCCAAACTGCGAATGCACCGATGGTCGAACGTAACTAGCCTCTTTATGTGCGCCGATCTTAGGGGCCAAGTTTCGCAACCGTACAGTAGGGTCGAACGTACCGCTGCATTGTACACTCTACTCTTCACGGCGACAGTAATGTCGCGCCGCCGCCATAAGTGGGGAAGGTTATCAAAAGCAATTCGAGATTTTGCTATACGGTTCGTGAACTCGTCTTCGATCCCAAGGGTGCTGATAAAACTGCCCAGGTAGTTGAACGTTTGTACGATTTCTAGCTGATCCCCACCAAGCGTCAGCGCAGGAGGCGATCCCTGCCAACCTTGGAGGAACGCTTCGCATTTCGATGGTGCAAAGCAAAGCCCGAAGCGGCTGACAGCCATTGCTAATCTGTCCAGCGCGGCTTGGCACGTCAGGGAGCTGTCACAGATGAGAGTAATGTCGTCTGCATACTCCATGTCAAGAAGTCGATCTTCTGGGAATAGTTCCACACCTTCTAAATCATGTCCTGTATATGCATTCTCCATGTTTTCGTCAATAGCGAAGTTGAAGAGGAAAGGTGACAGCGGGCATCCTGGTCTCACACCGCTGGTGATATTGAAGGGTAGCGACAGGTTACCGTAAGCCCTCACTCTGCCCGTGCTACGCGCGCATAATGCTTGGATAATATTTACATATTTCTCGGGCACACCTTTCCTGAGTAGACAATTCCAAAGGGCACATCGATCAACAGAATCGAATGCACCTTTGATGTCTAGGAACACGACAACGGTGGGCTGCCAATATGTGTGACGGTGCTCCAACATCTGACGCAAGGTGAAGATGTGATCGATGCAGCCACGACCCCGACGAAACCCAGCTTGCTCCCCATGAATGTGGCTTTCACGGGCGCCAGTCAGTCTGTGAAGAATTATGGAGGCGAGTAATTTGGAGGCCATGGAGATCAGACTGATTCCTCTATGGCTGCCGCATTCCGAAAGCGAGCCTCTTTTGAAGATGGGAACAATAACGGAGCGGATCCAGTCGGTTGGGACAGTCTCCTGTTCCCACAGTTTCACTAATAATTCATGTAAAGCATAAACAAGAGCAGAGCCTCCGAATCTGAAGAGTGCTGGTGGAAGAGCATCTGGTCCCGCGGTTTTGTTCACCTTCAACAGTCCGATCTCACGTTCGACTTCAGAACGAGAGGGTGGATCCAAAGGAACAACCCACGGAGCAGGGCGATCACTGGCCGGCGAAGAATCAAACAATTCTAGCCGATTAAATTGCTTTTCAAAATGCTCAGCCCAAAGCTCCAATCGTTTTGACAAATTGTGGATAGGCTGTCTACTCTCATCACAAATTGTTTCACTAACACCAGGTCTTCTGCTGCCCGTTTCCTGTATCAGACGGAATAACTTGCGATGGTTGCCAAGGGCACCGGCCACTTCCAACTCTGACGCACGATGAGACCACCAGGATTCGCGGTCTCTCTTCAGGCTAGCGCGGAGTCTTACCCGGAGCTCTTTGCGAGTTCCATTGTGTTGGCTTCCAGCCGGGATATGCCGGCGAGCGTCGATAAGTTCCAGAGACCGCGAAGAGACCCAATATCCATGTTGGCTATTAGACATACCACATGAGGATTTGCCCACTGCTAGTAAGATCTGATGAACATGTGACCAGTGACCTTTAATTGGCTCCAGTGAGCGCTTACACAACTCACATGTCAGCGTACCTCGATACGTATTCATAACAGCCAGTTGGCTGGTGTCAGTGCGCTTACAGCGTCCTCGTGGGCGTCCGCCAAAACGCATCCGCATGTCAGCACATACAAGTGCATGATCGGTGTCTACACATGTGCACCAAATCGAACGACAGTTCTGGATGAAGCCTCTTCAGCAGTAACTGATAGCAATGTGACCGATCTGCGTCCAAGGCTGGTTTGAGGCTGGTGGGCACCAAGTCACCCCCGGCGGGTGCTGTGTCGGAAGTTAGTGCTCACAAGAAATAAGCGGGCATCCTCACAAAAATGAAGTAACCGCTCAACGCTATCATTACGGGAGCCTACACAGTTCTGACCGCCCAGATGCGTTTCAGCAGTTGACAACTTTTCAACTTATGCATTCAGATCCCCGCAGCCACAACGGTGTCCGTGCTTCTTCTGTGGCGAAGGAGCTGGGTCAGTTGGCGGTAGAGGTCGTTCTTTACCGAATCACCGCTACATTTTGTGGGCGCGTAGGCAGCGATGATGAATAGACACCTATTAGTTCCGCGCGACTTCGAAGCTTTGAAGGAGCCAGCCAATTGGACCGCACACATCCGGCTACTGATTGGAATCCAATCAACCAGAGCAGCTTCAGCCTGGGGACTCAGGGCAATGCCAACACCATCTTGGCCGGTGCTCGAAGCTGCATCGTCACCGGATAGGCGCAGTGAGAAAATACTGCTTGCGTCATCTGAGGGGGATCCAAGAGTCTTGCAGGCGGGTCTCTGATAAGCAGCAGATATCGATCGAGAGGGTCTCCTATTTTCGGGCAAGTGCTGCCTGTTGACTGATCTGTAGTAGTGTGCGTACATTGAGGCATGCCAATCTGTAGGAGAATCGAGGGCTCCAAATGGAAGCCGGTGAACTGGAATGGACCGCTTGGTTGGACATGGACTTTTCGACAGGAGAGGAGTTACGCTCCGCGTTCACATGTGAGTTGAAATTAGAAGATAAATGCCTAGCAAAGCATGTTGGGGTAGGGCCAAGGATAGCGGGGTTGAAAACAGGGGGATAAAAGTGAAGTTGGAAGGGGACGGTAAGAGTGAAGAAGCGTAAGAGGGGGGATATGAAGACGGGAAGGCTTGAGCAGTAGCATCCAAACCGCTATCCACCATGCTCGATGCAGCATATAGGGCACCGTTTATTATCCTCTGCGGTGGCCAGAGCATCAAGAAATTGTTTGACAAAGGATTCATAGTATTGTGTGGACAGGATACTGTCAGGTTGCCTATGCCTAGGCAGGAGAACGAGTAGGGTTCTCAACCAAAGCCTTTGGTTCAAAAACCTTACCGCAAGACAGCGGGTTTGGCGTTGGTCTACAAGGAGTCCGTTTTAAGGAATAAGGTGTCACCTTCATTCCAACCCCCAACCTGGAGGACCAGGAAGCTGAGTTTGTCTGACCTCTAACCATTGACCAATCTGGTATGAATGACTCTGAAGGTGCAAGAGCTCCACCCAGCATAGCTCATTGGATCGCTGAGGCACACAAACCATCGCAACACGGTAAGGTCCAGCCTCATTGCGATAGCTTTTCATAGTTATCTTCCTTTGTCCCAAGATTACGCTTGGTTTTGTTGATCGCACTTATTCGTGCCTTTGTTTTTCTTTAGCCAGGGGGCGTGCGTAGCCGAGCGCTTTCTTTCTATTCTGAATGATTTGTTCCAACGTTCCATGGCAGTCTTAAGGTCCATGGTACACATTCGTTGTCCGGGTAAATGGCGACAGCTGCAGGTAGTCGATACTGCCTCACGCCTCTATGTCACTCAACTTTATAAGCGGATTGACCACGACTCTACTTCTCTGGTGTCCTTCCAATTCACCTATATCCAACGCTCTTCTAAGTTACAGGCTACAAAATATTATGATAGACGGACGATATTTCAACCTTTGGGTTGTATTTGGCTCATTTGAACTGCATGCTCAACGAGTGGGCGCGTGGATATATTTTTGACACACGTTCCATGTATGCAAAGTTCAAGGTACCGTTGCAAGCCTGGCATGACGCATCCCTGGCATCCACTGTCGTTCAAGAATCTTTTAAAGAGATCTGTCAACTCCTTTTTTATAAGAACTTCGTCATCTCCTATGGTCGCATCTTCTAAGGAGTCACTGAATTCTCTGTTAATGCTCTCGTAGTACTTGCATGCTTCCTGTATAGGTTCTTGTTGTTCGACACAAGAGTTCGAAACGCTGCGGTGCTAACACTGCTACTCTGGTAACCAACCACTTGGTCACAGCTAACTAAAGAGATCAGAACAATTATAATGCTTGATCATCGATACCTGCGAAGTATGGCCGAAGCTCTCGTTTAGAGCTGGAGAACGCACTCTCCGATGGCTCATGCGATGATCACTGAACTCGTACCAGCTTCACAGGCTCAGTGATGTGCTGCACAAGCCTGCATACCGTCCTCCTGGATGTATATAATTTGCCAATACTGCTCCAACTTGGCTGAAACCCCAAGGTAATCAGTCAATGACAAGGCAAGATGAATTCAATAAACGTTCAAAATACTGAACCAGCTATTGACTGTTGTTTACCAAGATAAAGTTTTGGAATCACGCAACATCAGAGGATGAATGTGCCATCGGTAATGATTTGATTACGAAGCAAAGACACATGCATTTGTTCACTTATTGCAAATTCACTACCAATACATCTTGTAACTTTTCCTTTTCGTTTGAATTGCTAACGTTATTAGTAGTGTCAATGCTACACATTCGCCGGGTGCTGAAAAGCGGTATCACTACATCCTGTTGCACAGAATATAAGTGATCTACTAAAGTGAGTAAGGGAACCACAACTATAATGATTAACAGTAAGCGTTTAGCATCTGATCGGCTCAATCTAGCTTTTTCACAGCGATTCAACAGCAAGGTAAGACCGTTCTCATGACCTTTGAATTGCTATGGCTTTGATGTGTGCAAGTTATCGAGCGCAGATCACTGCATATCGTTATGCCCTCTGTGGATAATAGTCATTTACATTAGGGTAAGCAGACGCACCTCTGTACCATCCACTTGTAGGTTACAGTAGCTAAGTTTACCTATCTACAACGTGTCTTTGTCACACCGCAAACCACGCTATCACCTGGAATGCTCAAATATGACGGCTAGACACAGGGTAAAGAAAGTGTCCTTCTGAGACGTGTGTTCATTTCCTCGTTGGTTTAGCCTGAAAGTTTATTTGCAAATCGTCGTACATTGTGGTTCGTTTTCTCTAGGAGATTCAATGAAATGCTATGGATACTAAGATTTTTCTTTAATGCAGTGTTGCACAAGCAGAAAAATGGCTTTGTGCTAAAGTCACCAATTTTCCAAGACAGTAGCGTTTGTTCTGGCAAATGTGCATTATTCCAGATTAGGCGGTAGTTTACCATATATATATGTATATATATATATATATATATATATATATATATATATCACCAGTAAATTAAAGCTATGAGTCCAACCTTTTCGGGGCCTTTGGCAGTGGTCAAATACTGGTGGGACCAACAAATCACATTTTATATTCAACTACCTCGGTGCGCCAAACTTGAGCCATCGTATCCGCCCACATGGTGTAGTCGACCCACTAGGAACAAATTCAAATGGTATATGGATCCCATAGTCACGTTAATATTAATCAGGAAAGTCACACGCAGCGGCGATTTTATTAAGGAACCAATGGCCTTTTCGCTGAAAAGAACGTGAAGTTGCTGATTTGCTGCATAGAAGACAGTTGCAAGGAATGCGCAACTCTAGGTGAAGTGTCACAAGAAAGAATGGAATTTGTGAAAATGGTTGTGCGCAGGATGATATTCAAAATATCATAGGTGGAGTAGATCATTTGACTACCGAGGGCTGTTGTGAAATCTAGGGCAGAAAGTCAGCCTAATACGAGTGAGTCAGGAAACCAGTTGGGATACTGGTTCATCGGGGAGGATGCACAACCAGTAAATCATATCCTTTTTGTTTTCCTTTGTTTTTGGATGCTGCTGATTTTGCAGCATTGTGCTGATTCATCATTTGAGAACCTGAGTTTCTATCACGAAGCCTAGGAAGTGCGGCGTCCGAACTCTGTTGTTTTGATGTGTGCCGCACGTTGTTTATGTTAGGTTTGTTATTGCGGTTATAGTTCAAGAGAACTTCATCACGGGAAGCAGCACACTTCTCAATAGGTGGCAGAAAACTCGAAGGATAACTGCTGTTCTTCCACTCCTTCGCTGTGGCCATGTTCTCCAAGCCATCATAGGAATCCGAGCGCTCGCCTGAGAGACAGGGACGGGAAGAAACTTTGTTTTTTGGCGTATCAGTCGCATATCGGATTGCAGCCTTAGATATATTTCTCACGTTTGATTCATCCAAGCGTTGTGCTAGGTCTAGTTCATTCAAGGGATTCGAAGCATAGTGCGGTGCTGCAGCGCGAACGGGTCTGTTGTAAGTAGGTAAGGTGCGGTTGTTCAGAGGACATTCGGTCTCTTCTAGGGTGTTCACTGGCCATAATCTGTCCTTTATTCTTTCTTGAAATTCATTTGCCACAAGCGTGGGTTGACGACACAGTGGAGGCGGTTCTTCTACCAGGCTGATGGTTGGTTTCATTTGGGGTAAACGAGTATAGACCTGAGCGTTTCTCTTTGACTGAAGTTCAGGCACCATGTTGTGCTCAAAGGAAGGAGCCTTTGTTGTTTTGGCGTCTACCTGTTGCTCAGTTTTAAGCCTACCAGTTAAGCGATTAAACAGGTTCCGACATAGAGTCCTTTTACCCTCCATTGCAGTACCACCTTCAAGGTTCAAAATTACGACGAATGAGTCCACATTATCGGAACGAATGTCTTCGGTCCACTCTTCAACCGTCTCATTTGCACATAACTCGTTTAGTTCGGCAGCAAATACGAGACATTCCCCTTGACCGTTTGCAACGCATGCTGTGGAACAAGAGGTGACACCATGTGACCTGACGCCGTAAAACGCCAGTTGACTTTTCGAAAATTCTTTGGGGTATGCGCTGGTTCTCTGTGACCCGCGCCTCATCACGCCAATTGCGTTTGAAATTGAAGGAGTGTCGTCAACTGTCCTTTTTTCAAACCCCTTCCGTTTCACTCTAGCATGCCTATCACAATTACCGTAAGAGGAGTTATCTAGGGGTATGAGCTGATAGGCTCCCGGAATGCCATGACTTCGGCACAAAAATCTGTCGGTATAAGCACTGCTGTTTGTCGCTTGGCCGGTTAAATTGCAGTCAAGCGCAGCGTCCTGTTCATGAACACCTACTGGTTTGGGTCTGCATTTTACATTTGAAGATACGTACACTGGTGTAATCACAGGTTCAACAAGAAAGCGAGTGTTTTCATAGTTGCTTAGTGTTTGACCATTGTAAAGGGGTTCTGTTTTATCCAACTGTCTGGATGCGCCTATTTCGTCGTTGTCAGAGCGAGGAAGCTGATAATCAGGCACTATTGCCGTTCCATAATCCTCACAGCAACTCGATCCGGTGCAGGTGCATTGAGAAGGATGCTTTGCGCATGACGTTTGTGATTCTGACTTCTGCTCTTTTGCATGGACCACTGGAATCCTACTTTGGCGTGATGGTATCAGTAGCACCCTGGGACTTCGAGATCGGGTTTTTCTTGGCTCAGCGCCCATGTAAATGAATTTGGGAATTGAGTCTTGTTCTGTCATCTCTGGCATAATAAAACTGTTCTCTGCAAGCGGCTGTTGGATCCTATCAACAGCAATTGGACTTGCGTCTACTCCCTCGGTGAAGTACCGGTGTTGTGTTTCTGCTTCATCCTGGGGCGCCTGAAGTTGCGAATGTACAACATGTTGCGTGCCAATCCCCGTAATTTTTTCAATTTTTAACGGAAGTGTTTGAGTAACAGCAATGTGAAAAGTCCCCTTTTCAACCGCAGCTGCACCTTCCCTATTTCTAACTGCGTGGTTCGTACAAAGATGTAGTTTGCCATCATCTCCTCTAACTACGATTGTATTCACCTCCACTTGAGTCTGCTGGTCAACGAACAGTAACTTCCACCCTCCTTCAGGTGCGTCTGGCTCAACCAGGCTTTTTGAAATCTCCGGCGTTCCAGAGGACACTGCTTTTGTTATCGGGATTATAGTACCAACGTTCCTTTCGTAGTGCGAAGTATATTCTTTGTGTACCGAATCCCGTCTACTCGCAGCGGGCAATGACTTGCTTCTGCCACAACACTGAGATGGTGGAAGACAACTGTCAGGAGCACAGCACTCGTCTTGGCATCGACATGCTTGTGTGTTGCGCTGTGCGTAGTGATCATGCAGTTTCCCATATTCATCCACATTCTGATAACCGTATTTGTCCGCATGCTGCACCTCATAGGATTTCCTTTTGTTATCCCCTACCTTGTCTACCGGCAGACTTCTAGGCAGTTGGATATCAGTATAGTTCACCCGGCTGTGATAGTGTCTATCTGACCCTTCGATTGGCCTCAGATACTCTGGTTCCGCTCTCAGTTCTTCTTTAGAGCAGCCACTACCCATGCTATTAAGTAATTCATCTCCGAAACAAAAGCCTGGATATCCAACACGTGGCTACGTTTAAACACAGAAAATCAATTCTGTGCCAACGCGTCTAAAGCAGTTTAGCTACTACAGGTCTAAAACAAGAACATCAGGTTGTATGAATCTGCAGGCGATTCTGAGCGTACTTATGGCGTAACGTGGATGATTAGTGACAAAACCAAACAATGGCACAGGCTGGAAAATTTATCGATATTCTCACTGAAACCCTGATGACGTGTTTAGTTTGGCCGAAATCCTAGTATCCAACCATAGACTCTGTATTAGTATTTCATTTCTTTCTAAACCAACCCAACTCGGAAGAACATTTCATTGTTGGTTTCGCTACAACCCTAATTTCGCTACAACCTAAGTTAAGACTCGCCAAGAAGTTTACCCCTGTATGGTGAATGATATCACAGTTACACTCATAAAGTAAGGCAGAATGGGATAAGATTACGACATGGAATTCATGGCTCGTGTGGAACATTTGCAGCAGCATCAGTCTGCTTACCTAAGGCCGAATGCAGCGAATAATGATATAGCTGATACACATTAGCCCAACTCACACGCTTGACACTTACCGAAATCAACAAAGACATAGATTACCATGTTTGAGCCCATATTGCATCGGTTGTTGCACAGTCCGGGAAGAGTCAATCTGTTGCGTACAAAGAAGTGGGTAAGTTAGAATACACTTTCATTAGTATGTTAAATATTTTCCTCAAACCCGCCACACATTGCATGCAGCCATTCCCCTTCATTACCTTTGATATTACGAGAATGCACAACATCTGGATGCTATAAGCTACATTTTAAGATTTAATGCTTAGTGAACTAGGAACGATAGTTATTACCCAATATATATTTGTATATATGGCGGGAGAGTCCATGGTGTGCTGCGGCTTGTGTTGGCGAGATCCTACCAGATCGTAGATGGACTGCTGCCAAAGTTGTGCCATGAGCTCATGTCCTGGACGCCACCTCGAGGAGACCGCTGGGTGAAAGTTGGATTAGACCATTTTTCTGGCCAAGATCCAAGACACATAATTCTGTGTAAGTCAGTTCACTGACTCACGGCGCACGGCCTTTCGGGCTCATATGTTATCGAAGGCCTTAGCGTAGAACCCTAGTTGCTCGCATGTCAGGTGTGGACGAACTGGACGTATCTTAGTCCAAAGCCCAAGCATAGATAAGAGTGATATTAATAACTCCATGCTTCATCGGCCGTTGCGCTGTGGCACTAGGAAAAGGGCCTACCTATCTGCTGCGTTCAACTGGGTGGATAGATGATAACATCCTACTACTAGTGCCTCGCTACTTTCTTCTTCCCCTGCACATATTCTCCCAGTCCCCGTTACCTCTAAAACACTACTTCCACTAATCCATGTCGTCACTGCCCAAAGATTGCCCGCCAATGCAATCATATACCTCCACGAAAAGCCCTCAAGATCGGGTGCTGGAACGAGTGCACATCGCTCGAGCGGAATACGAGCCAGTGTCCCGAGTGACGCACTGCACTGGTCGCGATGGAGCTGGCGCGTTACAACATCGATATTGTGGAGCTCAGCGAGACCTGGCTCCCTAAGCAAAGTAAGTTGCATGAAGCAGATGTTGGGTACAAGTTCTGCTGGGTGATAGACACCATCACAGCACAACATAAACATGGGATCTGATTTGCACTATCCGATCGCCTAAATGGCTAGCTGGTGGGTGAACAACATACGTCAGCGCGCAACTGATGACCGTTAGACTACGACTAGGATGAGCCTAGTTTGCCACTATTATTAGCATGGATGGTCCCAATCTGATGACACAAAGGATCAATTCTAGACTGTTATCCTTCAAGCTACTGTCTGTGTTGAGGAGTAAGCAACTATTGCTGCTGGGTGATTGCAACGCGCACGTTGAGCATGCTACATCGGTTTGGACAGATATCCTCGGTCCGCATGGTATGAATTCAGCGAATGCGAACGGTGACAGGCTGCTCTCACTGTGTGCCACTCAGGGCCTAACGATTACGAACACTCGGTTTGCACTGAGTGCGAGTGATATCGCAACTTGGAAGAATCCAGAGAGTGTTCAAGCTTACCTCTACGACTACGCCATCGTAAATCAGCATGAGATGCGTGAATTGCTTATGACACGTGTACTGCCTGGAGCTGAGTATGGTAGAGACGTTGGTGCGCACAATGTTACACATCTAGGTGTGGAAAAGCGTATACTGTGTGCCAGCCTTGAACCGGAGGCGTAAATCTAACATTCGCTCTCTCGATACTGCGGGGAAGTGTACTGAGCTGGAGAAGGCGATGGCTGCACGCCTGTGTGATGACGTGGAGTGCCTAAGCCACAGTGGGCGACCTGTGGCACCACATTCGCTACCACGTGACAGCTGATACCGAAGACACCGTCGGGCGCACAAACTGCAAGCGGCCCGAGTGGTTTAATGAGGAGATTGCGACGATTGACGCTTTCGTGTCTGAGAAGAATGCAGCATTTGTCACACCTGTGGCAGGCCACATGGACTTATGGAAGCATAGTCAGTTTCGCAACATTGGACGACGACTGACTCGAGAGTTCCGTCGCATAAGAATGCATGGTGGACGGAGAAGGCGTAGCAGATGGAATGCTACGCCGAGTGAAGCCAGAATAACGCATTTTTGACCATTTGAAGGTGGTGTACGGACCAGCGTTGTAACCGCTGAGGACCGCTCGATGCTACTTCAGGCGCTGTCTGTCTGTGCAGAGACTATAGACATAATGCAGATCTGGCGAAATAAATTTGCCTATCACTTGAACAACCGTACAGAGATCGACTGGCATACACTAAACGGTCTGAAGCAGCACGAGGTAAAGATGAGTCTGGCGGACACGCCGACACTGGATGCCACGCGGAGAGCACATGCTCAGCTGCGAAATGGCAAGTGTGCCGGTGCCGACGACATCCCGCCTGAAGTATTGAAACACGGCGAAGCTGCGTTGGTGAATGCGCTGCACCACCTGATGCAACCCGTGTGGACTGAGGAGGAGGTGCCTGCTGAGCTGAAAGATGCGCTTGTGCTACCACTCTACAAGGACGAAGGAAGCAAGCAATCTTACCCGAATTATCATGTCATCAACTTGCTGAGTTGTGTGGGCAAAATGATTGCGCGAATCCTGCTCAACCGCCTATTCAGTCAAGTTGTGGAACCGAACGTGGCGGAAGAGCAATGTGGAATCCGCTCTCGTCGCAGTACCATCGAGATAGTGTTTGCGGCTCGCCAATTGCAGGAGAATTGTAGAGAGCGACAACAGCCGTTCTACTCGCAGTTTGTTGATTTCACCAAAGCATTTGATACAGTATACCGCGAGGCGTTGTGGCTGATGTTGGGTAAGTTTGGTTGTCCGAGCAATTCTGTACGTTTAATTGAATGTCTGCACAATAGTATGCGGGCGAGGGTGCAGCCGAGTTCAGAGACCTCGGATGAGTTTGCAGTTGTCTCTGGTGGGAAGCAATCCTGTGTCTTAGCTCCTGCCGTTTTTAATATTTATCTTCACGCCATGACATGCATTATTGCGGTTTGTGCTTACGATGTTCGTGTGGAGCACTGTATTGTTGGTGGGTTGCTGAACATCCGTCGTTTAGGTGCAAGGTCCCCAGTGTGTGAGACATCTATCCGTGGGTTGCTGTTTGCTGACGACTGCCCGTTGGTTGCACACAGCGCGGATGAATCGTAGCACATGACTATTGCTCTGTCTACGATAGCAACCCAATTCGGACTCACACTTAACACAAGCAAAACTGTCTGCTTCTTTCAGCCTTAACTTGAGGTACAATCTAAAATGGTGCCGCAAATAGGCATTGTTGAAGAAGTATTGGAATCCAGCTGCCGCTTCTGCTACCTCGGGAATGTGGTTTCATCTGAAAAGCAAATATACAATGCTCTGCGTATCTACGTCTCGGAGGTGAAGGCAGTATTTGGAAAGCGAGAATATCAAGTGTGGAACCAACGTCAGCTTACCGTTGTCACGAAGCTAATGGTGTACAAATCCATGGTGCGGTCTGTTCTTCTATACAGCAACGAAACGTTCTAATGTTGCTTTCAGAAGTGGGAAATCGAAGTAGGTTGATCGGCGTGCATGGCGTGAGCTAATCACGAAGGCAGTTGACGAGGTGCAAGAGAAAGCCCTTGTGCATGCAGAGAAGCAGCGGTAAGTATTGAAGCGGCAGGCGTCGATGGGTTTTACTCCGTCGACATGCAGCGCACGGTGCTGTAACACATGCCGTCGCGAGTGTCTGAGGCAGGCAGGCCCACTGAGCGGCCAGCGATGCCACTCAGGAGTAACATCGATAACACGGCGGGTGCTGCTTAGAACGTTAACAGAACAGGCGTAACATGGATAGGTACGCTGCATGCACTTCCATTCGATTTAATAATCGCGTGCTTGCGTGCTTATTTAATTTGTTTCAGGTGATTGGTTTGCTATATTGTCTTAACGCCTATCCTGGCATCGCAATTTACTGTCGACCTGAATAAGCTACTATATATTTGCACACGTAGCTTGAATGAACTGTGATTAACTTTGTAGCTTTCTTCGCTTTTGTTGCATGTTTTCTCCCTTTTGCTGACATCCTGGATTTATTGCGGATTTGTTGATAACAGTATTTATTCCCCTTCTACTTTAGCAAAGATTTATATCCTCAAATCTGTATGCAGTATTCGACTTAGTATATTTTAGCTTGTCGCTTCATGTGATTGCATGTTGATTGACATCCCCGGTATGACTGCGCTTGTTGGGAATGATGACAAGTTGCCTACCTGTTAACTACCCTGTGTGTCATTTACACTACCGCAGAAGACAGTTAGTTGTGGCTATGGAAGCCGGTGTGCACGGTCCTCGCGACCGCGTTAGGCTCGAAGAGTGATTCCCTGCAAGTGGTTCGTGTGGGGAGTGGAACGATTCCGAATTTGTCTGTCACCGTGGCCTCCACTGGGCTGTCTCCTGGAGCCTATATGGACGAGGTAATGGGTAATAGACAGGTAGGCATCTTGTCAACATGCACATCACGCACAATCACACTGGGAATGTCAAGCAACAACCAATCACTTGAGACAAGAATACCAAATAAACTAAACAGAATAATGCATGCAGGTATGCTGATATAACTCTTCACTAAAGGAGCATATGGAATAAATTGGTCGCCAACCCATCCGCGATAGGTTCAAGACGTCAGAAAATAGCTTCTAAGATAATGCCACAAACGCGAAAATGTTGTAAAAGTTAACTACAATTAGCTTAAGCGACGTGGGCAGGTTAATAGAAGATAGTTCAGGTAGACATTAATGTGGGATAGAATATAAAGAGACTCAGCATGCAAAACGCGGTTAGCAAATCGAATGCAGTTTGCCTACAAACGCTAAACCGTCTCTGCCTAGGTTCTCCGCAGGACCCGTCGTCGTTTTGGTGATGGTTCCGTGTGGACTCGATTATAGCTCACTATATATATATATATATATATATATATATATATATATATATATATATATATATATATATATATATATATATATATATACAGAGAGAGAGAAGTAAAAGCACCATGCGATGACACGGAAATCGTGATCGGAGGGCCCCTGGCAGTATGCAGTCTGTGTTGCTCGGGAAAAGTTGCTCCAGTTAATAATAAGTGTGACGTATAGTTCTATCACTCTTATCTAATACGAATTTAGTAAACCAGCAAATATTTGACTCAAAGTCAAAAATAATGCCTATCTTCGCGTTCCTCATCGGTATTATACTAACATTTTCCAACACGCACAAACATTCCCAGCAATCCATTCTCCGTGACTGGTTGCTAAACTATAGTTCAGAAGATGCTTCACATGTGCTTCATCAGTATGCCGTGACATCGAGGCTTCTGGTAATTTCGATGACTATACTAATATCCATTTAACCTCTGCGCAAGGACAGACTCATTACTGGCAGCATGAAAGCGCCCTAAATCCTAAGGCACTATCAGGAAACCAAACGGTAACGGGATGACCATAAATGAGACGGACCGAATTGGAGAAACAGAGGGCGCTGAAGATTGGCGGCTGAAAGGATGCCAACCAGAGCAGGTCCGATCTTGGTAAAAAGTAAGACTGCAATGCGACCAAGGGATCTAAGGTTCCGTTACTAATATAACCATACATGCTCAAACTAGCTAAATGCCAATTCGTAGGCGGGTTTTCAGTCATACAGCCGGTAAATGTCTGGTTCCCTAGTGAAACTAGATTCATGTCTTCAAGTCAGTTGCAGTTTGGAACGACTATTAGAAGCATTTACGACGTTTACCTTCCCTTAGGAATGAATCGGGCAACTTATTATGGTACTTTGGTGGAGCACAATTTGATGCAGAGGACATCATTTTGTGCATCTTATCGTTACTTAGCTTTGTATATCAGCACCTGCATACGCTGTCCATTAGATCATTGCCCACACGCGTTAGAGTCTATAGGAGATCCAGTAAAGCGCAACTCCATTCTTATCCACGGGTGAAAGACACCGGATATTTTCCCGATTGCTTGATCGCGATAGATGCACGAACTTTGTTAGTACTACGGATTAACAGACATCAGGTCACGGAACTTTGTCCTTTCTCTTTTCCAAATGTTTGAAGGACGTTGCTATACAACAAAAGTGAACTACTGAGTCACACTTTACTTAATTGACGCCTGTCCAAAAGATAGTTTTAAAGCAGAGTAATGCGAATTGGTTGTTCTCAGATGAATGCGTTTCTAAAGATGACGCAAAGGGATGAACCTCGTCGACGAACTTCACTCATGTTCTATATCCATATTAAGGTACTGAAAACGATTGGTGGGTTGTCTCAAATTATATTCTGAGCAAACAACTTACGCACACATTGGTTTTTGGCCGTGGGTATAAATCGCTAATCCCCCTAAACCAATCGGTCCAAATTTTAGTTGAACGTGACTGTTTTGCGATTTGTGCATCGATCTCATTAACCCTTGTTGTGATTATTCGCTGCTCGGCTTCTATCTGAGTAGAAGATCCAAGTCTTTTATTGCACTTGTATGAATCCCTCAAAATCTTCACCTAACAGAAGCGAAGCAGACCAACTGTTTTGAAGTATGGCAATACAGAGCAAAGCAGTGCAATTTTCGTAAGTTGCGTTTAACCACCTCATGGCTATGTGGATACCAAACATGAGGCACATTGCGCATTACCGTTATCTTCTCTTGAGTGTTTGATACCAACTAAGACGCCCATCTTTGGCGCTGTGCGGGTTACTAAATATCCGTCGTTTCAGAATGCTAATCCTATTGCGAATGTTGCCGCACATAAGGTGGTTAACGTCTTCTTGCTGGATTTCATTTCTCGATGTGAGAAAAACTTTTCCTTTGCTTATTTGACTAAATTGTTGATGCTGAGTTTGGTACACATAGTTAGTTGGATTGTAAAACCTATTTTAGATATATATTTAGATATGATGTAAAAACACCACATTCGGCACAACTCGAAAATAGTCGGATCAAACAAGGAGGCCAATGAACTAGTTACCCGAAAAGCCCAAGCGTCCGACCCGATCGCCGGCTGCGTGACATGTGTAGGAAGGCGATCACTCTCACTCTCCCATCTAAGCGCTTTGCTGTATCTGCCACCTGATTGGTCATCAATTGCCTACGAGGCTATGCGATGACGATAACCTCTCTCCCCTTCGGCGCAGTGACGGTGTGGTCCGTCATGCTGATGATGGGATGCAAGTAAGTCTTTCTGTTTCTTTAGAGATACAGCCAGCGAGTCGCAATCACGTCGATAAAACAACCTGTTGTTGACTGCTACCATGTTGACAAAATGGAAAACTGTGGTAGTATTTTTTGGACCTGATGTGGATCCGATAACACGCAATCAATGCGTCGAGACCATCAACGCCGCCCATGAAACTATTATACAGTGTTATGATTCATGGACACGCCACAGATACATCTACTTTCAATATTCGGCCCTAACTTTGGATATTGCAAACTGGTTGAGCACTGGAAGAAGTTCTGGCAATAATAACTGCTGTGTTGCCAAACTATTTGACAACTTGGTTCTACATTGTCGAACATGACTGTCTTTTCTTCAAATGTACCGCCTCCATTCTTCTTCATCTCGGTGTATTCGCTGGAATTGCAACCTTGTAACCGATTTTGCTGTGTTGTTCCAAAGGCTGGCATACCGTTGTTAGCTAGAGTAACGAATAATTGCAGTGAGGAGAACCAGTTATCAAAGTAAAGTGTTGACACTGACATGGATAACTTTTACGAGTTGCAGAACAACATTTTCACTTGCACCAATGTCTGCTTCTTCTGCAACAGGAGCAATTTTCCCTGTGAATATCTCAAAACATGTCACAAACCCTTTCGCATTGCAAGGCACAAAGATCTGGTATCCCATTTGTGTGGTTTCAAGAATATATATTGCTTCAGGCTAGACCTCTCTGTGAATGGAAGGATTTGTTCATCAATGAACAACATTTTGGTCTTGAGAGAGAATCCGAAACTTTGGTAACGGAACATGGATGATTGGTCTGAATTTAAAAAGTTTATCGTTACTGTTAGCTGCAATGTTAATGTTATTTTTGCAGTAGAGAGATCTTTCGGTTTGTTCCTATCTGTCCCAGCCAATACTGCCCCCCCACCTGTGCTATTCGACATTTACCCGACCATTTCATTCAAGAACGCGACAAAGGTAATACGCTCATGAACATTACAATACCAATAAACTGTTGCATTTCATTTCCATCTAACTGGAAGGCACTTCGTTTTTATCTGTTTGCAGTACAGTTTACTTTCCTTTACACTGATATCTATCCGATTTGTGTCGAAAAACCCTTTGAAATAATGAATGCGTTTTCTGCTTTTGTCAGAATCAGGGAGAGCAATATGCCAAAATGGAATACCTTTTGTCGAATTCTATAGTTGCACTGTTTCCACTATAACGTTGGCTGTCTCTTATTTGCAGTAAGTTTTGTTCGCTTTCTTACGGTTCATGTTTTGGTTGCGGGAATAGAAGCTGGTTTCTTTATTGCTAGAGTAGCAGCTGGTAGCCCACGGGCAGCAATGTGATTGGTGCTAACATGTGCAGCATAATGGTTGCAGCTGTTCACAGTTCCACTTTTTCGCTGTCATCATCTGTGTGAAAATTGCTGCTGCTTCGATCCTCAAACGGTGGGGAATTGGTGTTGCAATGTAGTCTCCTTCGCTTGTACCACTGTCACTGACATTGCTATCATCCCTTACCACTGGTGGAACGCTGGTTCGGATGTTGATCTTGCTTTGAAATCTGAGAGCTCGTTTGCCATTGGAAATTGATTGGTCCATTTCTTCCACCTAGAAATAAGAATTAGAACATTCTAAACAGCCAAATTTCTATTATGAAGTCTAGCAATACAAACACGATAGTTTTCAGTTGTCGCCATTTGTGCGGAATGTGGCGAAAACGCCACATACCCTAATATTGCTAATAACTCCAAAACTTTCCATCTTAGGTCATACATTCTGGGGTATTAATAGGGCAAATGTACAATAAGCAAGTACATATTTTCGGTTTCAGGATATGTTACCTAAATTTTTGTGAAGCTCTTCCTGAGTAGGAGCCAAATTTCGCGTATAACCACGTGCATACTCATTACTTGCAAGTAGTTTTGGCTTCAACACAAACCGCAAAGTGCGGTGAGTTGTGCTACTGAGAGGAAGATATGTAAGTCCTGAAAATTGCACAATCGGAGCTAAAAGAAAATATATACACTGTAGGTTGCATTTGCAAAATGATGCTTTGAAGCGTTTTCGACACACTCGGCGTTAAGTGGCTAATAACACAAACTTTAGGGTGTGTGGTCCGATATTTGACGTAAGTTTAAGATAAAGCTGTTGCAAGACGATACTGCAAATCCCAACTAAGAAGCTGAGTCTAAACAGTGGTAAGGAATAGAATGCTTTGAAATGATTTCAGAACTGAAGCAGGTTAGGTCACGTCAGGTAAAGCTCAATGGTCGACGCCTGCTTGCGCTTAACGTGCGCCTTGCTTCTCAGACCGGTAAGTCAACCTTAGCCGTCGACACTTCAATGTTTCATCGCCTCTACTGGCTTCTGTAAAAATATATGAAGCAAGAACAAGCGCAATCTTTGCACTCATACATTATCATCATGTATCTATACAATAGGTTTCGCTCACAAAGTTCTATAAAATTACATTAGTCCTGGCAAATGATATGATCAACACTGACCTAGGCCTCTTTTGATGACGCGCGGCCTATCAACTCAGAAGGTAGATTATTCCAGCTACATAGCACACGATTCGTGAACAATTCGTCCTGACGTCCAACCAAGCCCTCTGTTTTTTGAGCGTTAAATGATGTCTGCGCAAGTGTACAAAAGCAGTCAGCCCAAACAAATCAGTAAACTTGATGTTTCTGAGGAGTTTCATTATCTTAAACGCCTCTATCAGATCACCACCGAGTCCACACTGTTCCGGGGGTAACAACTGTAAGCTCTTCTGGCGATCTTCGTACGCTCTCGCATGTTAAACTGCATGTTGATTGCCAGTTTTTGAAATGCTGCTATGCAAATATGATCATCACGGAGATCCGGCGACCAAACCTGAACACAGTACTGCAGATATTGTTTAACCGCTGCTTGGTACAATAGCAGTAAAACTTCTGCTTAGCTATTGCATAACCCCCTCCTATGGCGAAACAATTCTTCTCAAGCCTTCTAAGCAGCATGGCGACACTACACCAAAGGCTTGAAACTGTTCATCATAATGTCTAAATCAGGTGCCTGGTTATTGCTCTGTAAGCAGAAAGATTCAAGTTAGATCAGGTTAAGATAAGGAAGTCTGCACTGCAGTCTATTAGCCACTAGTCGTCAATAGTTGAGATTTGTTGATATTCAGGGTAAGTTCAATTGTACCGACAAGTTATTCACGATGGTGATATCTTCTGTCAGTGTTATTTGTTTGTCCCTCTTGACCAGCGCAAAGGCAGCTGCAGATATATAGCCGGGGTATTCAAGAAGAGGAGCTAGAACTTTTATAAAAATAAGAAATCATAGAAGACCTGGTACCGAGCACTTGGGGAGGCTAATGTAGGCAAAGTTCATAATTACACCACCTAGCCTGAAGATTTCCGACACCCAAGAAAAAAGTTAAGGATTCAATCCGAACTATGTCAATTTCCTAAGTAGGTAACGGTGACTCACTGAGTCGAAAGTTTTACTAAAGTCGAGACAGTGCAACTCTACCGATATCTTGCTATCAAGACTTCGAGTAATCTTATTTAAAAAACACAGTAATTTAGGGGACACGAATTTGTCTCAATGAAACCATGGTGCTCCGTTCCAATTTTGTTATGTTCAGCCAAGTGCTCATAAAAGCAGGTTTCTTATAGGTATTTCTAAGCAGTTGAGGAAAACACTGGTCAGACTGACAGGTCTGTAGTTTAGAAACGCCAATATAGTACACCCCTTGTAGATCGAAACTATGCTTTCCTCCTTCCAATCTGGTGGTAAGCTGAATTCCTGATGCCATTGGTTGAATAACCCCGTGACAAGATGCTGAAGAACATTAGCTAGTGTTTAACATATTGCTGGATGTACATAATCAGGATCGGCTGATTTAAAGGGGTTCAATTGTGTGCCACCGATATGTGGTTAACTCAACCTCCTGCTATTCGTAGTCTTCAAGTCTTACCATTTTTGTCGTTTTCTGCCAGGTTGTTGGTATGATCTAGGAAAGGCAGAACCGGAGATCGGCTGTTGAAACAGTGGTATTTCTGAAATCCATCAAAGATAAATAGCTAGGATCGATTGATACCTTTGGACAGCAAACGAAGTTGACATTTTATCGGTCCATAACACCATAACATGATGAGCCTTTTCATCACTCCCAGGCGCAACATGTGCATATAATCGACTGGGAAGTCGGCATTCATGCCCATCCGCAGTGCCTCTAAAGGTGCATCACCAACATACTGCTCACGTCGTCGCCGGATCGGAAATCCCGATTGCTCCACATGATATTCTCTTAATTGACCGGAACTTATGCGATGGTCTCTGTAGATGCATGCAAAGGCATACATACTTATAAAAACGACAAGTACCAAAGATGGAACATTTTCAGTACGCGAAATATTTACCGTCCTGTATGATGCGTTTCGCACGTGCTCTTACGGGGGCGTTAGCCAAGACGAACTTGACGCATGGACTGCTTACTTTCCTACATGGTCAACTGTAGAAATTCACTCACGTTCGCTGGCTTCGTTCAACCGCTGAAGACACCGACAAAAATATTAGACCGTTGTTGAATCAGTCGTCCAAGTATGGGCCATAAGTTCAGTCTGGAATTGCGGAAAGTTGTCTTGTCATCGACATGCAACAAAGTTCAAAATACTTGGACGAGGGACATTCTTCCGATTAAGGATGCGTCTTACTGTTGTTTCCAATCCAAGACGCACGTAATATCTCGCTTCACAAAGTGTTCAGGGCAATAACGAGGGCCATGCATTATGATTGCTGAGAATGCCAGCAGCTCAGGATGTACACGTTAAAAAGTTGCAGTATACTATGGAGTTGCGCTCCTGATTTGTTCGCTTCTAAACCAGCCTCCCGGAAATCTTCCTCGAAAGTCACATCCTTTGAATGACACATAATTCTGCCTACAGAAACTATGATCGGTGACATCAGACGAGAAAAACATCGTTGGTCCTCCGGATCTCGCGACATTCATGAAGTACCTCAGTGCTTGCGCTGGGTCAAATAAAACTGAGGGGCGCTCGTTTCTTCGAGAATACTATTAATCTGACGTCATCGCCATCACAAGCGGGTTCGTGTGCACAATGCCGGTATATCAGCATAATACTAACTAATTCACGATGGTCGTTTCCATCCTCCGTAGCTCAGTGGTCTCAATCATGGACGGGCAACAGTCGCTTTGCGAGTTCGAGACCTACCAGGGTCCGATGGAATGCGCACTGTTGACGATTCCCGAAAGGATGAAACGCGCGTTCAGTGCTTTTCTGGGCGTGTGACGGCTGTCTGTGTGAGTCTAGATGTGAAGAATTTCTGCCTATACAATAATATAATAGTAAAGTATATTTCTAGAAATGCTAAATGCTGTGCCAGCAAGGGATCAGATCAATATTTACACAAAGCACATTCTCTTGCATGGACTGTGAAAACAGTAACAGTATATGTTCCTCGTTCGCAATTACGAATGCACAGGCCATTTTACGTGTACAGTTGAAGGGGTTGTACGCGCCAACTGTAAAGTTCTTCCGGTTCCTTCAGGCGATCTTTGTGTTTCATTGATTTTAGTAGTGGCGAAAATTCGCAGAGCCGTATTTGTGTACCTTTCTTTGGAAGCAGGATCTAATTCTTCACAAAATTCACCATAAATTCCTTGAGCTATTTCGGCAGGCTCAGTGGTCCCCTTTAATGGTAGGTGTAACATCCGTTCTGCGCAGGGAGGTAGGTTCCTCCGTATTCGTCACCAGATGGAGATATCAATAGACCGGAAGACCATGGATTATTACACATGGCAATAAACCCTACATGTTGGCAGCTAAAATACAACGGAAAATACACATTCGTTTACACTTGAAGGACCGAGTATAAAGCAGTTCCATGAGCTCTTCATCACTGCTCCCTAACATACGTTGTACAGTAAAACATGCGACGTCAATCATAGGCATGGGATTGAGTCGGCCTTCGTGCATACTTGGAAATAATAAAAATGAATCAATAGGACGGTCCTTGTTTCAAGGATACAGTGATCTGGAGCAAAAAAATTGAAATTCCGACACATGCTTTCATGCGTGTGCTGCAAAGAATTTAAAAATCAGTCATGTATTTACTTTAGTAAACACTTATACGTGCTGTACACTAATAACATGGCTATTTATATACGGCCCAAATTTAGTCTCAATTCAGGCGCCTGGGCGCATGCTGTTAACAACCGGGCGACTCTTGCTAGGAAGTTACCAGTTAATTATCCAGCCACTTACAAGGCACTTTTCTCCTTTCTGCCCCTCGATTTATTACGACGCACGTACGCCCGGATGCGTTGGTCCTCGGAAACGTCAGTCGGACGCAAACCACAGTACCAAAGATTACCCACTGCTTATAGGTTTCACTCGTTTGACACTAGTTGTGATTCCATAATTTATACTCAAATTAGGCCAATGTTAACTAGGAGTGAAACGCGAAATATTAGACGTATCAATGGTGGTTCACATTACTGGGAACCAATCATCCGCCAGCAGTGTGGACCAACGGTGAAGCGTGCCAGCTGCCCAATCCAGATGAAGCACACAAGACATAATAAATTCATGCAATAACCCGTACGTAAATATCATGTATCTAAACACGTTTTTCCTGAGAATACTACCACTAGCTTTCAAGTTACTCTGGAAAGCCTGTCGAGCTGTCAACTGATTCTGATAGCAGGAGTGCTCCGTTCAGAAATGACCCAAATTGATCTGTTACCGGTAGAAATACATGGCATTAGCTTAGCAGATGCTAGTTTGTAACTTGAGGGTGTATTAGTCTCAGCGCCTAATATGCTGTCGTTCTTGATCTCTTCCTATAGAAGCCGTCGCAACGAGACTGGACTTTAACGGGGTGCGACGGTTAGCTGCCTTCGGGCAGCTTTAGAGCTACTCCTACCAGGTTGGTCAATGATGAGAGGTCAGACAAACTCAGTCCCCTGGTCCTCCAGGTTGGGGGTTTGAAATGGGATAGTGTTACAACGCTGTGTCCTTAGCCTCTCTGTCTCTCTGCGCTACCAACCAGCAGGGGAAAACAAAACGCTGAGCCTGCTAGACCGAAGTATATTAGATACAAAACATGACTACTTTTATAGGTCACATGCGCTTACCTCGCCTCTATCACTGAGGTGAGTCACACCGCTGGTCTGAACATATTCGACTCTGGTAGCGGCCATCTCTCTGACTGTAGGTAGGATCACGTCCGCAACATAGCAACCCGTGCGGCGACGACGGTCTGATTTCGTCAGCTTCCGGTTTGACCATGACAACGAGCCTGTCAGCTGGTCACGTGATCTGGCCGATCTCGCCCCTCTAGTGTGCACCATCGTCGTCAGCTGTTTCGCCTCCGCAACAGATAGCGTCCATTTCTGTAAAACTAAATCATTGCCACCTCCCCGCTGTCTAGCGGACAGGCTTTTGAGCCAAAGGCTTTGGATGAGGACCCTAATCGTCCTCCTGTCTAGGTTTGGGCCCCTTGGCAGTATCCCAGGCCACATACAATCTTGACCTTTTCTTCAAACATAAACTTCATCCCGCATCGGCCGTCGCGCAGATTACCAAGGGTCGCCTTATTTGCTACATACAGCAGGGCGGATAAGCGAAAACATGCTACTGAAGAAGCCTCCCTTCTTTCTTTTCCACCTTTTTCTCTTACTCCCACCCCGACCCCCATTACTAATCTTCCTTCTATAATTCCCAACGTAATTGACAGCAACCCAAGTGCCACTGGAATAGAACGTTCTGTAGCCACAATCCCACAGCACCTACCGGACGTCTATCGGTAAAACTCCCTTATAAGGCCCCGCTATCCTCTTTCCATGGCAACACTCAACGTAAGCACTCTAAGACAAACAGGTCAACAGGCTGCACTCGCACGCACCTTGGACACACTGGGTATTGATGTGTGTTGTGTGTCCGAAACTAGGATCAATGACCCTAACGGGGTTATTGAAATAACTGCACCCGGCTTATCCTCTCGTTATTGGTTGCACACATCCGGAGACAACAATGCAGCATTCTCGGGGCAAGTTGGTGTAGGTATCATTCTAAGCTCCAAGGCTGAGCCATCGTTGGTTGATTGGATTCAGAACAGCCGTTTATGTGCAGCCCGTTTGACGATGTCAACTAAGGTTGATTGACGAAGTAGTATAAAACGCTGTCTGTTTGTGATTTCCGCTTATGCTCCCACCGACTGCAGTTCTGATGCTGTCAAAGACATTCTATCACGAACTGAACGCGCAACTACACAGGGCTACTAGTTCAGATATTATAGTACATGCAGGTGTTATGAACGCACAAGTAGGGCTTCTGAGCTCTTCACTAGCTCAGCCGGGTGGCAAGTATGGGCTTAACTCCGAACGTCTGCTACACTAGTTGTTTCATAGTAGCACTGCTTTTAGACACAGTGGGCGCCGAAGTGCCACTTAGCGTCCTCCTGTAGCTGGCCAGCGATGGACCCAAATTGACCACATAGCTATAAGTTACAGGTGGTGGGGTTCCATCCTCGATTGCCGGTCGTACTGGAGTACCCGTGTCGACTCTGATCATGCCTTGGTACGCTGTCGTTTCTTCATGAACTTTACCGGGAGGCGCACCAAGCGTCTCCTCTGATTGGCAACGGAGAAATTGTCTCAGTCCTCGGTCAAACAAGCCTATCAAGAAGCACCGCATACCGAAATTCCGCTGTCCTGTTCTAATTACAATGAGCTTCAGTGGAATAGGATCTTGACCGCCATGCACGACGCAGCAGCATCTGCTTGTGGCATTATCAGTGGTCACAGCACCAGTCACTGGATATCCGAGAGGTCGGTTAACCTGTTGGAATCTAGAAGACACCTCCTGGCTGGCTCTGAACACAATGTAATCAGACGGGCTATTAGGTGCGAACTAAAGTGGAGCGTATATGCTGACAAGGAAGCCTGGTGGACCGGTAGGGCTCAAGAATTGGAGGAGGCAGGAGCAGTAGGCAATTACCGCAAGCTTTTCCAGCTGATCCGCACCACTGGTCCCAGAAAACCAGGCGTCAGTGAGATAATCAGAGACAGCGCGGGTGCGCTGACACATAATAAGGAACGCCGTATGGCTCGTTGATCGGAACACTTTGAAGATCAGTTCAGCTGAACCCCTGCTCCCGGACCTCTTGCTACTCAGGTGAAGCAGGACGAGCCATGGATGGTTAGTTTAGAGCCTCCGTCAGGGGCCGAAGTCTGAAACGCGATCACAGCCGTTAATAGTTTTCGTGCTGCTGGCCCGGATTTCCTCGCACCTGCACTATTTAAGGATGGAGGTGAGGTCCTCTGTAAAGCACTGATCTTCTTATTCGAATGTATCTGGAAAGAAGAGAGTGTCCCGGCTAACTGAAGCGAATCGATTATAGTGGCAATATACAAGAAGGGCAGTCGCACAGACTGTTCTAACCACAGGGGTGTTAGCCTCACGCAAGTTTTGACAAAAGTATTGACCTCGATTCTCGTTCGTCGCCTCACTGGGGAACAGGAATCTCGGATTATGGAAGATCAGGCAGGTTTCCACCCAGGACGTGACTGCATAGACCATATATTCACTTTGCGGCAGGTGCTAGTGCAGCGTCACGCATACCGCAGACCGACAATAGCTGTGTTCCTCGATTTCAACAGTGCGTTCGATTCAGTCGATCGATCGATTCTGTTCGAAATACTTGCGCGGAAAGGTATTCCTACGGAATATGTGAACATCCTTCGTGCTCTATACTCGAACACTACAGGCCGCGTCATGGTCTACGGTGTCCTATCGGATAGCTTTCCGAGCATAAGTAGTGTCCGTCAGGGTTGTCCGATTTCCCTATTTTTGTTCAGTTTCGTCGTGTATTATATCACGGAGTGTTCCCTTGCGGATTCACACAATGTAGACGTTGAAGTGCTGCCTGGTGAAAGATTAGTTGAGCTTTATTATGCGGACGATATCGTCTCCCTTTTCGACGACGTTGGGGCGACTCAATGAACCATGAATAGCCTGTCTAGAGTGGTCCTATTATTTGGTATGCAGTTCGCACGTTCATAGTGCAAAGTGTTGCTGCAGGACCACCAGCCACTTGATGACCCCTTGACGCTTGCTAACGAGGAACTCGAGGTGGTTGATCAACTCACTTATCTTGGCAGCTGCATCCGCAATGATGGGCGCATAGAAACTGACGTGAGCTCACGCATTGCAAATGCCAGAGCTACCTACTTAAATTTGCGGCATCTTTGGCGACAGAAGGGAGTTCCCCTTCGTCTGAAAGGCCGTGTATAGAAGGCCACAGTGAGGGGCGTTCTGCTCTATGGTAGTGAGACTTGGCCCCTTCGGTCTGAAGGTCTGAGGCGTCTTCAAGTCTTTAATCATCGTTGTCTGCGAAGCATTGCTGGTGTCGGATGGCACCAGCGTGTCCGCAACGATGATTTGCGTAGGCGAGTACTAGCTAGTGATAAAGATGCTATCTCCCTAGAACAACAGAAAGCCCTGAATAAGTTGCTTTGGCTCGGGCACCTGCTACGTATGCCTGGTCATCGCTTACCTAGAAGGGCCTTGTTTAGTCTGCCAAATGTAGGGTGGTGCAAATCTCGAGGTGGAGAGAAGTTGACTTGGCATCGGGAAATGAGGTCACTGACGACCAAACTGGGTGCCGTTGGTCCGTCTCGCCTTCCGGGATGGAGTCCACGTGACTCGCCTTGTGCTTCGCTCGAGACTTTATGGGACATGGTTCGCAGTAGACACCAGTGGCGCGTCTGCTTCCGTCTCCTTATCGGATTGCCTGTTTAAAGTGTGTTTGCTGCTAAGTTATCTGCAGGATAATGGCTGGTTATGACGCGTGGCAGTGAAAGCCGCAAAGAAGCTGTCTCGCCGATGCCGCCTTATCTTTGCACGATAGCCAGCTGTTTGTGACAGTATGTTGTCTTCACAAGGTGTAGGCACTTTGGCACTGAGTGTTTGTTATGGCATTAAGATTTTCAGGTAAGTCCCCCTTCTCTCCCTCTTCTTCTTCTTTATTTCCTAGGTCCTCATGTTTGTATGGCAGCGAAGCATCAGTTCAAACGGCTGATGTATCGCTGTTGTTGATTTTTGATGATTGATCCCATGGAACTGTTTTTGTTGCCTCCGTAATGTGGAACACAAGGTATGCAAACGAAAGCATGAGTAAGTATATTATGCACAGATACACCATCTTCGTACCCATCCTTCTCCGACTCTAATGTGTTCGTTTCGCAAACAACGAACATACGCCGAACGCGGAAGCAAATGGTACTCAGAAAAATTTGCCGTCACTGCTTGCACACTTTGCCCTGTAATTTAGAGGGTTTAAGCTGCATCCTGCAAAACTTCTAATTATGAGAAATGCTTTTGTTTTTCACACACCGATCACAATCCAGAAGCGGACAGAAATCAGACAAGTGATCACCTGATGTCACAATCAGGAAAGAGTTACTCTCGGATACGATTAATTGCATACAGAGCGGTTGCAAAAACAGAAAAGTAGTAACACCGCTTATCCTGGCTGGCTAGCCAAACAACCTTACGGTGTCAGCTGGGTGTTTCGAGTTTACCTGGTTCCAACAAATAGTTCGGCGGAAGTGTTTCAGGAAGTGGTGGGTTTTCGTCTGGCAAGCCTTCTCTCTATAAAAAGACAAATCTCTTTTCGACAACACTGTGAGGTGGTGGTTGCGACTCGCCAACAACAAAGTCACCCCTCGTTTATCAGGACAACAGCTTCAAGTCCACAAACATTAAGCATCATTTTAGCACTGGCGGCACGAGCTAAAGTGCAGAAAAGCATTTACCTACTCCATAAAGACGGCTACAGACGCCTACACGCACACATACACACAGCCATATAACAACGAAAATAAAAACCCTATTGTTCCATCACACATCCACTGAGCACATTTTGTACTCTTACTATGATCATGCCTGTGCAGGTGTGACTCGCGCAGTCCAGAACAAACATTTTAGTTTATTTAACGGGAATTAACGGGGATGGGCACGATACACTATTGGATGCAAGGCAGCGTAGAGCCTATAACGGACGGACGTATTAAAAGCGTGGCAAGTCACTGCTCGTGTGGGACAAGACTGGAACAGCATGCCAGAGCTGGCCGTTAACCCACAAAGTGAGAAAAGTTTCAAACGGCTGTTGGACGCTTATCCCATTAGGGTGCAAGTATCCTGCTGTTTTTGCTGCGAACGTAATAGTACTCTAAAGAACAATGCCTCGCAACGTTTCGCACCATCCTTCGTCTAACCGGGTTGTGATGCAGCTGAAAGAGGATCTTTTACCTTATCTCTACCCCTCATATAATGTCCAATGCATGCGAATATTGTGTCTTATTTCAAATGGAGCATATGGTGTGAACCAGCTTCTCATTTTTCACCTTTGTTACAAATTTTTCTAATCATGCACAGTGAGTTAAATCAGCTGTTTCCTATTTATTGCAACAGTGCCTACGAACGTGCAATAGACGGCACTTTGTCAAACTTCGCTTGATCAAATCGATTTTTGATCACCGTTTTCACCGGACTACACCATACCCGCCTTCGAGTACGTACCAAATGTTCCACCCGGTACATCCTTACGATCTCAGAACAATATACATCTTCGTTTCCAAAACTCACCTTTAGCAACACGTTTTAATTTCGAGTGTTTGTCCGCAAAGCCGCATGATAACCCTGTCGTTTTCTAACTCAAGTGCTTGCTGGAATCGTTTGAAAATACTAAAGAATTCGTAAGGTAATCTAGCCGAAATCGTAAGTAACTTCGAAGCAAATCCTAAAAAGCAAATGGTTTCGGAGTGGTGCCGCCGGTTGCCGTTATGAATTAGTGGGATCGTGCCGGCAGCTACTCACAGTCAGCCGATCGTACAATCCCCATTCCTCACAAGTTGCAGCCTAAAATTCTTGTTTGTCTTACACCCGTTCTTTCCACCACACTGGCTGGTCTGACGCACCATCTATTACCAGGATGTCCTCAGCACACTTGCTGTAAACACACCTGTATAGTCTTAAAGTTATACACGCTACTTAAGCATCCGCGAGACAATCCTCCAATGGCATACAAAGTGAAGACAATGCCCAATGTTTATTGTACCTGTCTCTGAATTACGTTAACACGGGGTGCGCAGAAAGGAGTTACTATGTCTAAGTGCAAACGCTTGCCACATCTATAAATCAGAAACAAATAAATATAGTTTTTATTATCGACAAGGAGAGGAATGTCTTTACAGGCATGTTCATGTTAATATAACAATGCGCAATCAAAAAGGTGCAAAAATCTAATATGTTTGTCATAACAGTGTATGTCCGTGTAGGGGTATGTAAGTATGTAATTGTGTGTGTGTATGTAGCTGTGTAGTTTGTGCTTGTAATTGTGCTGCTCCATTCTCGAATGTTTGATATCGTCGGCAATGTGCGAGTAGAAGATTGCTGTCCGTGGGTTGGAAAGGATTATCCGGATATAAAGGGAGCAGTGACTTTATTTTGTGGCGAGTCACGACGGCCACGTCACAGTGTTGTTAAGCAGACATCTGTGGCTTTTTGTAAGGAGAACGATTGCTAGGCGAAAACCCACCACGTCCTGGAACACTACCGCCGAGATATTTGTTGGAACGGGATAAAAGCGAACCACCCAGCTGGCACCACGATGAGGTTGTTCTGTTAAAGAGACTAGCAAAATTATTAGCAAACTGAAAAGTAGGATATTTATCTAGAAAGGTGAATGCAATCACAGAATTGTTATGCGAAGATTATTCCTGAATGCATCTGTCTTACTTCATAATTCCTACTACCTGAAATGGAAACATGAGTGGATGGTGTACGTCACCACTTACATACCCGGACAACTGAGGCTTGTGTCCGACGTTCGTTGTGCGACACTATGACGTGTGGAGTGTGACCAGTGTTTAAATAGCCTTGATGACAACCGAGGCGATCTCAACGACTGGCTCAAATCGTCGAAGGAGCATAGCTATAATAAATAAATAAACAAAAAGCATATTGCCGAATATACACGAGGCACACTAGTGCGGGCAGGATCAATTTATTTACAGTCATAAATAAATACCTCGATCACCGTTTATGGGTAATTAGTCCTGTTGAACGTGCATAGCGAAAGTGTCATTATGCACGAAAGAGTATATGGCATTGTATTACATGTTGGAGTCATTTTGGCCAGTCTACCTGCGTTGCCACTACACCGATTGTTATCGCGGCTATTTGCAGTCAGTTGTCGACATTTCCTTTCGCTTGTCAGGGACCAGATTTGTTAATGTAAATGAAGCATGTTCATCTCGGATGTAATGTAAAATCAGTAGGCATTTTCTATAGAATTTCCTTTCAGGAATTCTCTGTATATTGGCAGGTTTTGATGGTTTCGATATCCATTGCAGGACCTGAAGCTGTTGGCATCATCATATGATACAATTGATCCGGGCTTAGGGTGCGTGAATGGTTCCTTGCGTCCATGGTAATACGTCGAAATCAGAAGTGGGCTAGATGGTAGGAGCAGGGGATTGCTTGTGCATCAAGTGCGATGCTTATGTAACCTGTAGACAGCGCAAGCTTGGAACAAGCAGATCGGGGAATAAATTGAATTCCTGTAAGTGACGGCCTGTTTGGATCGTTATTGAAACTGTGCATCAGAGCAAAACACACGGGCCAGGTAGGCGCTGCAGTCAAGCCCCCGAAAGTTATCTTTTGTTTTGGCTTCCAACCTTTAGGGAGTCAGAGAAGCAAGTGATCTATACATAAGCAAAGTGTGACGTAGTGTAGAAAAATATTAACATCGGTATTCCGAAAAGCGAAGACAGTATATGCACCGGAAAAGTTGATGTAGGGCTTGACACGGCGAGCCGTCAAAGCGGAAATCATGCTCCTGTCTACAACAATCAATTATCCCTAGAAACGGGGTTCCAGGAAACACAACTACTCGATAGTTATAGTTAAATAAATAAATAAATACGATGTATTCGTCCCAGCAGCTCGTAAGCTACATAACACAGCCTAGTCCGGAAAAGCACCAGATGCGTTTCGCGTTATTGTGTTTCGTTAGTAATGCGCATTCTCCCTGTCCCCTATTGGGGATCGAATCCATGAACATTAGAGGCGAATGCCAACTAGCCGGCAGCCTAAGCCATCGAGCCACGCGGGCGACGGCTGGACAACGTTAGTTACAAGTTACCTGGAATATGGCACGACTCATCTTCCAGTGCCACACAAAATACAAGCTTAGCAGCTGACACTGGCTAGTCTGCGATTTCATGACGTCTTCTCACTACAGGCTACATCCATAGCATTTGAAACTAGCAAAGAATTTATATTTTATATTACTGGTGGGTGGTCTAAACCATGACAGCTGCATGGAAATGCCATCTGCCTAGCAGCTTAATTCACTGAGCGATGCGGGACGTTGGCTAGGCCACCTATTTTGCCAGCTAACTGAGATTTAGCGCGATCTATATTTCACTGCCGCGCAGAATACTACTTTTGCAGAAGGGAGGGGCTCACCTTCAAGGTCATGACGTCCAGTCGCTAGTTATTACATCCAAAGCAGTTGAACTTGGAAGTTTGAAAGAGTTAGATCCCTTTAGTAATTTGAATAATGAGAGAGAGAGAGAGGTTTACCGAAAACCGACTTGGTCAGGGCGGTCCCTGCACTTTACCAGCTTCTCCCAAATGCGGTACAAGCGGATCTTAGTCAAGACGCTATTCAACCGTGCAAGGAAAATATGCACTACCGACAGTTTAGATGATGAGATAAACTCGCTCAAGGATACGCTGTTGAAAAATGGCTACCCAAGTAGATTCATCGAGGAACATATCCAGGCGAGGGTGCCGAGACAGAAGGTTTCGATAGTGTCTAAATAGAAGATCTAAATCGAGCTATCATTTAAGGGTGATTTTGCCAATATTAGGACAATAAAGCGCATAACATCCGCAGTCCGGAGGACTTATTATGCTGCTGAAACTGTCCTTATCAACCGGACTAATTGAATACCTGTTACCCCAATGACGGAAAGACAACCTATTGGCGCAAATTCACATTGTTTTTACCAAATTACTGGTAGTTGTGGTATACACTACATCGGCCGTATCAATAGATCGTTGAACTCCAGAATAAGGGAACATGTACCTAAATGGCTGCAGCGTCAAATAACCCAGTCGTCGGTTTCTCATACCATCTGTTCACGTAAACCACCTGCTTCATCCATAGGTAGTCATTTAGTGGCCACCGGTCACCAGCTTGATTCGGCCAAAATGTTTGCAATTGTGTTTAGACATACTAACGCCCGTTTCCTACGTTTTGCAGAGGCAGTCGCAATCAGCCGTATCAAACCCGCACTCTGTGTGCAGAAACAGCTGTTCGTAAGCCTACGGCTGCCCTGGTCGTAGGGGTGTCAAGCCTGCCCCTTTACCCTGTTCTAACTTGTTCCGGTCTCACCCTACCTGTCGTCTTATATATTTTCATGTTATTGTGTTGGCACTGAAGAGACAATACGAAATGTTGATATCTACCAGCGTTCGTCTTTATACGGCATTATTAAAATTTGAAGTGACTACATATTTTATATTAGTCGTTATGGCAGGATTTTTGTGGTACCTAATGTATAGGACCTAATAGCTCACAGGTTACATAGTACAGCCTGGTCCGAAAAAGCACCAGACGCGTTTCGGCATAGTGGGCTCCTCAGTGGGGCGCGTTCTTCGGTCCGCTACCGGAGATCGAACCCATGACAAAAGGAGGCAGATGCCAACTAGCTAGTAGCTTAAGACACTGAGCAATGAGGGAAGTTGGATAGGCTACATAGTTTGCAAACCAACTGGGTTAGGGCACGACAGCAAGTTACTACCTCCGAGGCTGACAATTGTTAACCTGCAATCTCCTGACTTCCTCTCGCTAGACGCTACGTCTATGCTTTCGTTCTAGCAGCTTACAAGCTTCCATCCGTCTCCATGGCTCAGTGGCCTATATATATATATATATATATATATATATATATATATATATATATATATACATATATATATATATGTCGCGAGAGCCTATGTATCGTGCTGAGGCTGGTGGTGGCTAGATCCTGACAGATGGTCTACCCAGTGCTGCTACTGTTGCGCCATTGGCACATCCTGGGCACCTCCACGTGGCGACCGCCGGGTGGGAGTTGGGTTTCGCTCTACTCCCTGCTAAGATAAAAGACATCAACACGCATGAGTTGGTGAAATGACCATGTGCTAGACCCGCTGACTTTCGGGTATTCATTTAACCGAAGGCTTCGGCTGAGGCCCCGAGTGGTTCTCCTGTCAAATGTGGGCGCTTGCCAGTATTTTAGTCCATCCTCTTCGGAGGTTAGGAAGTGGTCGATGGCCCACTTCCCGTAAAACCTAGCCATGGGAGAAAACAGGTCTACGGATTATAAGCTCACAGCTCGATTGGCGTAGAGCACGAGCGCAACACATTCTCTCTGACGATGGGAGGGCATCTCCGGGTGTTCAATGGTTTGCTACCGCCAGCATCAAGCCAGACAGCTCCTGGTCAAATTGGTGCAAACCCGCCAAAACCCAACTGCGTCTGGCCGTGGTCGTAGGTGTACCCTACTAAGGTCGCAAAACATACATAAATCGTTCCAGTACCTCAAAGGCTGTGTGGCAGCGGTCAAGCAGATTCCAATCGGTCTCTGCAACCACATTCCGAGCTGGATCTGCTCCCCACTGCATTGTGGGACAGGCTATTGAGCCAAAGGCTCCGGGTGGAATCCCTCAAGCATACCTCCGAAGCACAACGACCACCTCGATTGCGATTGCCCACCAATGTAATTGTATGCCTGCGCGCAAAGCACTCAGCATCGGGTGCTGGAAGATGCGCACACTACTGGACCGGAACTCCAGCGAGCGCCCGGAGCGACGCACTGCTCTGGTTGCGATGGAGCTGGAGCGTTACCACATCGATATTGCGCCGCTCTGTGAAACTCGGCTCGCTAAGCAAGGTAAGTTGCATGAAGCAGGTGCTGGCTACACATCCTAATGGGTGTGGAACGCCGCCTCAGCACCACGTGAACATGGGTCGGATTTGCAATATCGGATCGCCTCTATTGCCAGTTTGTGGGTGAACCAACGGGCGTCAGCGCGTGACTGATGACTGTTCGCCTATGACTCAGAAGAGGTAAGTTTGCTACTTTTATAAGCACGTGTTATCTTGATAACAGGCGGAAACAACTCTACACCCCACTATCCTCTGTGGTGCGGTCTGTTCCGAGGAGTGACCGACTATTTCTACTGGGTGATTTCAACGCACGCGTTGGGCGTGATGCATCGGTGTGGACAGATGTTATCGGTTCGCATAGCATTGGTTCAGCGAATGCGAATAGTGGCAGGCTACTCTCACTGTGTGCTATCCACGTCCTGACGAGCACGAACACTCGGTTTGCACTGAGTGCGAGAGATATAGCAACTTAGACGCACCCACGGAGTGGTCAAGCTCACTTGCTCGACTATGTCACCGTACGTCGACGTGATATGCGTGAAGTGAGCGCGTGACACATGTACTGCGTGGAGCTGAGTGTGGCACTGATCACAAATTGGTGCGCACCAAATTGTATACATATTTTCGTAAATCTATGTATTGCACTAGTGTCTCGAATAGACGTAATTTCACATTCTCTCTCTCGGTACTGTGGCGAAAAGTATTGTGCAATTGCTGCACGCCTGTGTGATGTGGAATGCATAGCCACAGTGGGCGAGCTGTGGCACCATATTCGCGACCAGGTGGTGGCTGCTGCCGAGGAGACCATCGGGCGCGCAAATCGCAAGCGGCCTGATGGGTTTGATGAGAACAAAGTAACGATTGGCGCATTGGTGTCGGAGAAGATTGCAGCATTTGCTTCACACGTGGCAGACCCCAGTGACTTGGGGAAGAGTAGTCAGTTTCGCAAACAACGATGACAACTGACCAGAGAGCTCCCTCGCATTAAAAATGCATGGTGGACGGAGAAGGCGAAGCAAGTGGAATGCTACGCCGAACGTTGCCAAAACAAGGAATTCTTTGACTCATTAAAGGCGGTGTGTGGTCCGAGATTAGAGCCGCTGAAGACACTGATCGATGGTAGTTCAGGCGCTACCTGCAAACGGACTGCAGACATAATGCAGCTCTGGCGAAAACACTTTGACTATCTCTTGAAAAACGTTCCAGAAATCGACTGGCCTACTTTGAATGGCCTCAAGCTGCACGATGTGAAGGCGATTCTGGCGGACACGCCGACACTGGACGAGACGCAGACAGCACTTGCTCAGCTGCGAAACGGCAAGTGTGCCGGAGACGAGGGGATACCGCTCGAAGTATTGAAACACGACGGACCCACGTTGTTGACTGCGCTGCACAATCTGGTGCAACAAGTATTAATTGAGGAGGAGAGACCATCTGAGCTGAAGGATGCCGTTGTGTTACCACTGTACAAGGGCAAAGGTAGAAAGCAATGTTGAACGAATTATCGTGGCATCAACTTGCTGAGTTGTGTGGTCGAGTTGCTTGCCCAAATCCTGCTCAACCGTCTCGTCAGTCAGGCTGTGGAACCTAACTTGGCGGAAGAGCAATATAAATTCCGTTCGGGTCGCAGCACTATAGCTGTGGTGTCTGTCGCTCGTTAGTTGCTGGAGAGGCGCAGAGAACGACGCCAGGCGTTGTACTCGCCCTTTGTTGATTTCACCAAGGCATTTGATACGGTGAACCGCGAGGCATGGTGGCTGGTGTTGGTGGTGTTTGGTTGTCCGCGTAAATTTGTAAATTTAATTGAATGCTTGCAGAGTGGCATGCGAGCGAGGGTGCAGGTGAGTGGAGAGACCCCGGATGATTTTGCACTTGTCTCTGGTGTGAAGCAGGGCTGTGTCTTAGCTCCTGCCCTGTTTACTATATATCTTCATGTAATGATGTATGGTGCTTTTGATGTGGCTTCTGCTTACGGTGTTCGTGTGGAGCACCATATTGATGGTGGGTTGCTGAACAGCCGTGGTTTCGGTGAGAGAACTCTAGTCCGTGAGACAACTATCCGTATGTTGCTGTTTGCTGAAGACTGTGTGTTTGCGCAATGTGTGGATGAGTTGCAGCACATGACTAGTGCTCTGGCTTCGACAGTGGCCAATTTCGGGCTCATCATCAACACAAGCAAAGCTGTCTGTCAGTTGCAGCATTCACCGGAGGTGCAATCTTCAATATTGCCGCGAATCAGCATTGGTGCTGAAGTATTAGAAACCACCACCCGCTTCTGCTACCTTGGGAGTGTGATGTCGACTGATCAGCAGCTACACAGTGAGCTGCGTATCCGCGTGTCGAAGGCAGCGGCGGCATTCGGGAAGCTTGAGTACCGAGTGTGGAACAACCATCAGCTTTCAATTGGCACGAAGCTGATGGCGCACAAATCCATGGTGCTGTCCGTTCTTCTAGACGGCAGTGAAACGTGGACGATGTACCGTCGGGATGTGCGATATCTCGAGCGGTTCCATCAGCAGCGTTTGCGACGGATTTGGCGCATTAGTTGGAGCGACATAGTTGCTGACACGGAAATGTTGCGACAAAGTGGGATGTATGCAGTGGACTGCATACTTTTGCTGAGACACCTGAGGTGGCTCGGTCATGTGTGCCGCATGAATTCGACGTGGATACCGAAACAACTCTTATATGGTTAGCTGAGTATGGGGAAGCGGCATGCGGAGGAAGCAAACTTACGTTACCAGGACATGATTAAAGTGAGCCTCTCACGTTCTAACCTTGATTGCAGGTCATGAGAATCGAAGGCGGTTGATCGGCGTGCATGGCGCAATCTGATCACGAAGGCAGTTGTCGAGGTGCGGGAGAAAGACCTCATGCATGCAGAGAAGAAGCGGCAAGTGTGGAAGCAGTATGCACCGATGGGTTGTACTCCATCGACATCGAGCGCATGATGCTGTAGCAAATGCGGTCGCGAGTGCCTAAGTCCGGCAGGCCTAGTGAGCCATGAGCGAGGCCACTCGGAACCACTACCGAAGCGACGACGGGTGCTGCAGAGAACGAAGGCAGAACCAGCGCAGCGTTTGTAGGTACGCTGCATTCGATTTAGTAATCTCGTGCTTGCACGCTAAGTCTCTTTATTTCAAGTGGTGGGTTTTCAATTTTAAACTAATGATTTTCTTTCTCAAATAAATGTCCACCTGCACGCTCTTCTATACACCTGCACAACTAGCTTAATCCTATTGTAGTTAATTTTGATATCATTTTCGCGTTTGTGTCCTTTCCGTAAACTATATTTTCTGAGGTCGTGAAATTACTTCTGACGTTTTGTACACAACTTATTTCATATGTTCATTAATTCAAGATTTTTGTCACGTTTCCTTTTGCATTACTCGATTTATTTTATTTGTTATCTTTCTCTCAAGTGATTGGCCGTTGCTTGATATCCCCGGTATGGCTGCGCTTGATGTGCGTGTTGAAAAGTGCCTAACTGTCTATTACCTACTACCTCGTCTATACTGGCTCTAGGAGATAGTTGGTCGTTGCTGGAGGGGACGGAGTGCACGGTGCTTGTGGCCGAGTTAGGATCAAAGTGTGATTCCGTGCACTCAGTGTGGAGCAGACTACGGTCCAACCACCGCCTTGTGTGCGCTTGATTCTCCAAACACAGTGTGCTTGTGTTTGCCTGTGAAGGAGTGTGGGCCGGCTCCGTTGACGAAACGTGGCTCCCATCCACATGCCTCCTGGTCTTATTCCTTCGGGTTTACACTGGATATGGGGTGTGTGGTTGGAGCTGTGGGTGGTGCAGCGCAAACCACCCATAGTCCCTCTGTAGGCGCAGATGTCTTGTGGCTGGCCACAGTGACAGGCAAATCCGAAACCGGATGCCGCCAAACATATATATATATATATATATATATATATATATGTATATATATATATATATATATGGTTGGCGGCATCCGGTTTCGGATTTGCCTGTCACTGTGGCAAGCCACAGGACGCCTGCGCCTACAGAGGGACCATGGGTGGCTTGCGCTGCACCACCCACAGCTCCAACCCCACACCCCATATCCAGTGTAAACCCGAAGGAATAAGACCAGGAGGCATGTGGATGGGAGCCACGTTTCATCAACGGAGCCGGCCCACACTCCTTCACAGGCAAACACAAGCACACTGTGTTTGGGGAATCAAGTGCACACAAGGCGGTGGCTGGACCGTAGTCCGCTCCACACTGAGTGAATGGAACCACTCTGCGAGCCTAGCACGGCCACAACGACCGTGCACCCCGTCCCCTCCAGCAACGACCAACTGTCTCCTGGAGACAGTATGGACGAGGTAGTGGGTAATAGACAGGTAGGCACCTTGTCAACATGCACATCAAGCGCAGCCACACCGGGGATATCAAGCAACAGCCAATCATTTGAAACGACAAAATGAAATAAAATAAATCCAATAATGCATACAGATACGGTGGCATAACTCTTCGCTAAATTAGCATATGAAGTAAGCTGGCTAGCAATGAATCCGCGATAAGGAAAAAATGTCCACAAGTTACTCAAAAATGCTACAAATGCAACAAAATTACCGAAGATAAGCGCAATTAGCGAAAGCGACGGGGCCAGCTAATAGAAGACTATTCAGATAGACAAAACTAACCAAATAAACTGGAATGAAATTTATGCAGCTTAAAGAGACCTAGTTTAAGTGTAAGTTGGTTTAGCCCAACTGTGGTGAAGAAGCATCAAGAATGCAACATCAGCCTCAGCATGGGCACTATATATATATATATATATATATATATATATATATATATATATATATATATATATATATATATATATATATATATATATATAGTGTCTTCTTCTGTAATAATCAGGGAGGTGTAACTGTACGGACATTTTGTGTCCATTTTAACAGTGACAGTAGCAAAGTGTTCAGACGTTCATGTCTAGAACTGTACAATGGTGCAAATGTAAATAGCATACTTGGGCTTTTATGATATCGGGACCCGTTTGTAAGGATATAATCCGTCTGTCATAAATTGTAGGCACAGATCGGCCGATAACAGCACAACAATCCCGATGATCGATTAGAAGATACTTGAAAAGCAAGCTCGAGAGAGATGTGATGATGTACTGAGGTCGGGTGCACGTAACGCAGATAACAACGGTGAAATCGTAGCAAGAAGAGATGACAGTATGTGCAGATGTATATGTGTCAGTGTAACGAACGTTTCAAGAATGCTGAAATTTGACGCTTGTTGACTTGCCAGTATGAAGGCATGGGCTGACTTTATTCTGTGGCGAGTCACATCCGCCACATCGCAGTAACGTTAAACGGACATTTTTGACTTTTTATATGGAGTACGCTTGCCAGGCAAAATCTTACCGCGTTCTGTAACACTGCCGCTGTTCCATTGAAGGGCAAGTTGTAACTGGCTTTGTATTTTTTAGAACGCGTATTGGCTCGGGTACGCGCAGTCAAGTTGTGTCCCATTTTCCGTTAGCTGATACGTATTAGGGGAGTGACAATTTGGTTCCTGGATTCTGTCCTGTTCCGACCGAATGGCTGGGCTCCATTCGTAGGCCATAAATGGAATATTTTTTGAATGTGATGTGTTGATTTTCTGCAGAACCACGTTAAGTCTCCGAGGGGTATCCAATGAAATAGATTGATGTGTTATTGAATAGTTAATTGTAATGTGTGCCACAGACACATGAAAAAGATGCATAGATCTAACGTACTTTCGACTTAGCGACTCAAGTGATAACGATGTCGTTTGCATCAAGGTAGTTGGGTGGATTGTTCACGACGTAAATGTCCAAGTAAAGATTATCCATTGATGCAAATAGCCGGTCAGGTGGTAAGGAACACATGCGCATCTCATAGTCGTGCTAACTTGCAACCTGTGACGAGGGCGCATATGAACGACTGTACCATAAAAGAGCTCAAGTCCACTGTTTTCGAGTTTGTTGTTAGACAAACTCACCTACCCATGAAGAATCCGTTGGGAATGTGGTGGTGTCCATGTATGCCACACTGGATTGCCGCTATCCTCGTGCCCGCCTGATGTGGTACAGGACTACTGTAATGGTGTATGCGAGATGATATTGCTAACTTATATATGAAAAGTACAACGTATGAAAAGTACATGGTAACTGTTTACTTAATAAGCAGCCGTTGACTGAATCGGGCACACGAAGCATAGGAGCATGATGTACTAATGAGTCAGGACGGTTAAACAATTCGCAAATATTCTCGACCTCGCGCGGGAGAGTGCAAATCGCTGATAACCCCAAAGCGTGAACACTGGGAAATGGTATGTGCGCCGTAAACAAAGGCGGCATTACATTCTTCGTTGACATGTGGAAAAGTGCATGCATGCAACGAGGTTACCGTGGGTAAAGTCATTTGTACACGTATCGCCTTCTATAACATCACCGAAAACATTATAATGACGGCATCCATTATAGATGCAACATATGGTAAAAGGTAGCTAAAGTTTGCACCAAGAAGGCAAAGATGGATAGAGTCCGTGAGATGCAGAAAGACAATGCTATTGGTAAAAACCGAGTGTTATTGCAGCTAATCCAGAACATGGGGCTGAGAAAGACATCAGTTCGCGAGGCAACAGCTGAGAAACATGGAAAGTTGATTCATTCGCAGTCTCGGCCACTAACCCATTCAGCAGAACTTTTGTACAGCAGTTCGGCAGGTCTTCCGCAACTATGCCTCTTGCCGAATCCCCTGAGCGGATGTGCGAAGTACATGTCACGCCTCCCACTTCGGAAAAAATCTGATTTGACTTTTCCGTGATGAAAGGAAACAAAGCTCCTAGACACCGCGGTGTACCTTAATTTGTGCTGAAAGATGGTGTCCTTGATTGGCTGCATTTGTTTCTCTGTGCGACATCACTTGGAAGACTGAAGACGTGCCTACAGACGGGCCATTGTCGTCACCAGCTTCAAGAAGGGTCAGAGTAGTTTGTACGAAAATCATTGAGGCATTCGCTTTGTTTGCGTTAAATTAACTTCTCAAAGACATCATTCCCCGACGACATAATGATCCCGGTTAAAACCGAATGCCTCAAAGGCTGGCTGGTTTCAGCCCAGGTGGTGGCTGCACTAATCACCCTTGTACTCACCATTAACATTCATCACTATACATGTTAGCTGAAAATGGTTAGCACCTCAGCCATCTTGTCGCAATGCGAAAGAGAAGAAACCAGTAAACACAGTAACGAGTGGACATGGTTCTGGTGAGCTAACAGCAAGTTATTGTGCCTTAAAAATGTTATATTGTACCTAGTACTTGAGATCCTGATTGGAGGGGAGACAAAGTTGCGTAGCCGAACAATCTCTCAGTGGTGCCAGCTGAGTGATTCTGATTTAGCCCGTTCCAGCAAATTGTTCGGCGGCAGTGTTCCAGGACGTGGTGGGTTTTCGCCTGACAAGCGTTCTCCCTATAAAAATGCTACAAATTTCTGCTTAATAACACGGTGACGTGGCGGACGTGACTGACCAATAAATAAAGTCGCTGCCCAAGCTTACGCTGACAGGATTACTAGATCCACAGACGTTACCATGTCTCCAGACACCGGGGACGCCAGCTAACTCATTCAAAAAGCAATAACATATGTACAAACACAAACAACACACTAACCTTCATACCTACATTTATGGATCCACATATATGAAAATCCTATTATACTATTGGACATTTCTTGAGCAATGGTTATACTATTACTATGATCCTGCCTTTGATGGCGTGCCTCGCGTAGATAAGAGTAAAAATTTAGTTTTTTATTTTTACGGGAGCGGTATGGACAAACGAACTCACAACACAAACGCCTTTGATTTCGGCTGCCAGTCATGTCACTAGGAGTATCTAGGCAAACGTGTTCATTGTTCCTTGGTCCCCAACAAGGGAACCAACAAGCTTTGACCGCGACCAGCAACCGCAACACTTGGCTTAGCCACGGAAGCCTGATGGGTGAAATAACGGTGCCAAGGTTGGAGGAAAACTATGCACTTCGAAGGTGCAAAGCATAGCCCAACATAGTTGACAGCCGGTGCTAATGTGCGAAGTGTCACTTGGCACGTTTAGGAGTTGTCACAGAGGTGGGCAATATCATCAGTATGTTCCAAGTCAAAAATTCGTTAGCCTGGAAGCAGGTCTACACCCTCTAAGTCGTGTCCCATTAGCGCTATCTCCATGATTTCATCAATGGCGAAGTTGAAAAGAAAAGGTGATATCGTGCATCGTTGTCTTCCAACACTGGAGATCTTGAAAGGCGATGACAGCTTGCCGTATACCCTCACTCTGCCTGAGGTAAGCGCATAAAGCGCTCGCATAATAGTCACATACTTCGCGGGCGCACCTTTCTTTAACAGCCAGTGCCAAGGAGCACATAAATCTACTAATGCAAAGGCAGGTTTGATGTGGAGAAACAAGATAACGATGAGCCGCCAATATACGTGATGGTGCTGCAACAACTGACGTAATATGAATATGTGCTCGATGCACCCAAGACCACGAGGAAACACGGCTTGCCTTTCACGAATCTGACTATCACGAGCGCCAGTTAGTCTGGGTAGGAGTACAGACGTAAGTAATCTGGCGGCGATGGGGGTCAGACTAATTCGTCTACGGTTGCCGCATGCCAAACGCCAGTCTGCTTTGAAGATCCCGACAATAACGACGTCTCCAGTCGGTTGTGACATTTTCCACATCCCACAGTTTCTAGTAATTCGTGTAAATCGGCAACAAGAGCTGGGTTCTCGACGTTGAAGAGGACTGAATGTAGATCGCCTGGTCGCGGGGCCTTGTTCAACTTCAACAGTCCGATCTCACGTTTGACTTCTGAGCAAGAGGGCGGTTCCAAAGGGACAGTCTAGGTAGCATGGGAATCAATGGCCGGTAAGGAAATTAATAATTCCGGCTGATTGAATTGCTGTTCCGAATGCTCAGCCCAACGCGCCAAATGTTTTGACAAGTTGTGCATAGGCTGCCCACTCTCATTATGTGTAGTTTCGTTAACATCATGTCTCCTGCTGCCCGTTTCTCTTATCAGACGGAACCAGTTTCAATGGTTACCACTGGCAGTGGCCACTTCCAGCTCTGACGCACGACGAGACCACCATGATTTGCGGTCGCTCTTCAGGTCGCTCTTCGAGGCTCATTGTGTTCGATTCCATCCTGAATATCACAGCGAGCATCGATAAACTCCAAAGACTGCAAAGTCGATTTGCCGCATGATGATTTACCTACTTCTAGTATTGTCTGGCTAACATGCGGTGGCCCGAGCGTCAGGGAATCGTTTGAGAGAAAATTCATAGTATGGCGTGGGTAGAATACTGCTAGCTTGACCAAGCCCAGACAGGAGAAGGATTAGTGACCTCACCCAAAGCCTTTGTTTCAAAATCCTGACCGCAAAGCAACGGGCTTAGCAATGGACAACAAGGAGTGCGTTTTAATGAATAAGGAGCCATCGTCATTCGAACCCCAAACCGAAGAGTTAGGTGATTGCGTTTGTCTGACTTTTAAACTTTGGTATGAGTGGCTTTGAAAGTGCAAAAGCGCACCATTCAGCATAGCTCAACGCAACGCTGAGGCAAGCAAACAGTCGCACCGCGGTAAGGTCCAGCGGAGGCACACTTAAGGACCATAGATTTTGTTCAGTATACTGATGTGGGAGCGACATTCCCTCCGTTGAACAAACCAGCTTGTAGCACTGGAGTATCAGGATGAGTTTACTTAAGTCTGACTCCTCGATTATGCAAACACTACGGATTACACGAACGAGTATCACTTGACGCTTCAGCAAGTGCTTTACACTTTCGAAGTGTAAAATACCGCTGCAGGACTGCACCCATACACCTCCCAGTCCTAGATATCATCAGAAAGTCACTATAAGCAAGGGACTCACTTCTCTTGGTAGCTATGTCACGTCCGGTAGTGACATCATCGAGGAGGTTACTTAGCGAAACATCAGGGGCAGTGTGGCTTTCCTGAGACTCAACCATCTATGTAGACCGTGGTACATTCAGCTGGTCGGTGAAAGACAGGGTGTAGGACACTGATGTGGAGCTTGGCTTATTGTATGCATCGGAGACCTGGCTAGCCCGTAGTGAAGACCTTAAACGCTTGGCACTGTTGGACCCCAGGTGCTTAGGAAATAATACTCACGTCTAGTGGGTACACCGAAGGAGCAATGCTGCAGTCTACCAGTTGGTTGTTGGCAAGAAACCGTCCGGTGCTTCACTCGAAGCGTTGCTGAAACCTAATCGATTAAGTTGGCATGGTGATGTCCTCCGGATGCCCGTTGACCAGTTTACTCGGCGTGAACTATACGCCGTGGCTACACCAAGTTGGACGAAACTGCGGAGTAGCCAGTCCATGACGTGGCTTAGAGGCATGAAGAAACTGACTGAGAGACTTGGTCAAGCTGGATAGGGCCTCGGAATGGTCCACAGCAATGGTTGACGACCTTAGTAAACATGGCGCTCTCACGTAGTCATTGACGTTCGTGAACTAGGTTTCCTAAAACTAGACGCTCATTTTCGTCCCACTCTGACTAGTTTAGCCACTTCCTTCTTCCATTTTTTACATGCTATTAAATCCACTATTTTGCAGCTGTGAATTACTCCTATTCTAGCGATGTGATTTGTACTTGGTGGCGCAGTACAAAGCTGCTCAAAGCAACTGAACTGAACAGCTACATCAAAAAAGCTATTCGAGTAATCATCACGAACAGGCAGATTAGTAGCAAGCTGAGCGTTTTGTCAAGTTTACCAAGAATAATATACTGTCAATATCCGCAATGGCATTCTTACTGGGTAAATGAAACCCATGCAAGCGTTTTGCTCTGCATTCCACTTCCCTGTCTAGATAACTCGACAGAGACACTGTTCTATCCAGAAAAATATAACTGCACTTTGCTGTTGAGCAACGCTCAGCAATTCGTTGAAATTGCTCCGGATGCGCAGAAACGTCGCTGCTATCCAGGGGAGCATATTGCTTCGAACACAAGCCAGTAGACGACTAATGGAAACACCGGTTACAGATCTTATAATGCGTGCTCCCCGGCAGGTAAATATCCACGTTACTACGTCTCACTTTACTATCTAGAACCACAAAGTCAACCGGAAGAAGACCGCGGATCCAAGATAGGTCTTTTCCAACCTGCAAGGAACCCAGTGAAACCAAGGAGGAATCAAGGAGAAAGGAGAATAAGATAATGTGAATGAAGAACCATATTCGTGCACAGGTTTAAGGTGGCCTAATGACCAACCGACTACTGTGCTGTTTGGAAGGACCGAAAACGATACGCATGTATTAGTATGGACTCACCTGATGCTAAAAGGTGGGCCATGACAGTTGAGAAATTCGTTGAAAGCCTATTGCCCAATGTATTCACGATTTCGAATCATGCAACCAGAGGTGAATTGGTTATATACCCCAGTCAATCGCTTATTTCAGTAACATTTTCAACTTAACTCAGTTGTAGTCAGACGGTTTTCGAACAAAGTTTCAAAAAGCTTGTATGATGAAACACGACAGACGCGTCAGCAAATTTCAAAAATACTACCGGCGGTACCGGTAAAACAAAAGTACTATTCCTCATTGGATGAAAAGGTCGCACCAAAGGTAGGAAAGTAAGCGTTACAGGCAAATCGTCAAGGAAGCAAAAAACACAGAGGCGTGTTTCCGGGTAGATTGGGAAGCAGTAACCTACACTCACATATGGTACCCAGTTTGTCGGTACTACTACTTTCGAGTCACCACCGTACACTTGTAAAACGTCGCCATAGCAAATTGAAGTGGCTTTACATCCTTTTCCATATCCTCAGCTTTCCGACAATACTTTTGTAGCAAACGACGAAACTCGTCGGAATCATGCACCAAGATTAGAGCGTCTAATGTGTTTCCAAGTGATTTGCATGCATTATGTAGTCTACTACAACAACTGAACGTATTACAATAACCTCCTATACAACTAAAACATTAATTTAGTTAACATATACATAACCAATATGCATGTCACCACCTGATTTCTCACCACGGCATGCATGTGGCCTAGAGTGAGGATATTCAATCAGTCTGTACTGACGGTACAAAAATGTCTGCTTTTCCGATCAAGTAAATAAATAAAAGTTAGTTATTCTCAAAAAAGCGAGGCACATGTTTACAGGCATGATCATGTTACGCTTAACTAGTGTGATTAAAAATGTACAAAAATACGTAGTTGACATAACAGTGAATGTATGTATACGAGTGTATATACGGGCGGGAGAGCTTATTGTTCACTGGGGTTGGTAGAGGCTAGATCCTGACAGTTGGTCTACCCACTGCTGCTACTGTTGTGCCGTTGGCTCATGTCCTGGACACCTCCTCATGGCGACCGCCGGGTGGGAGCTGGGTTACGCCCTTCTCCCTGCTAAAATCCAGGACACCAATCCGCATGAGTCAGTGAACTGACCATGTGCTAGACCCGCTGCCTTTCGGGTGTTCATTTAATCGATGGCTTCGGCTGAGGCCTCGAGTCGTTCTCCTGTCAGGTGTGGGCGCCCTGGCAGTATCCTAGTCCATCCTCTTCGGAGGTTAGGAAGTGGTCGATGGCCCTCTTCCAGTAAAACCTAGCCATGGGAGAAAACAGGTCTACGGATTATAAGCTCACAGCTCGATTGGCGTAGAGCACGAGCGCAACACATTCTCTCTGACGATGGGAGGGCATCTCCGAGTGTTCAGTGGTTTGCTACCGCCCGCATCAAGCCAGACAGCTCCTGGTCAAATTGGTGCAAACCCGCCAAAACCCAACTGCGTCTGGCCGTGGTCGCAGGTGTACCCTACTAAGGTCGCAAAACATACATAAATCGTTCCAGTACCTCAAAGGCTGTGTGACAGCGGTCAAGCAGATTCCAATCGGTCTCTGCAACCACATTCCGAGCTGGATCTGCTCCCCACTGCATTGTGGGACAGGCTATTGAGCCAAAGGCTCCGGGTGGAATCCCTCAAGCATACCTCCGAAGCACAACGACCACCTCGATTGCGATTGCCCACCAATGTAATTGTATGCCTGCGCGCAAAGCACTCAGCATCGGGTGCTGGAAGATGCGCACACTACTGGACCGGAACTCCAGCGAGCGCCCGGAGCAACGCACTGCTCTGGTTGCGATGGAGCTGGCGCGTTACCACATCGATATTGCGCCGCTCTGTGAAACTCGGCTCGCTAAGCAAGGTAAGTTGCATGAAGCAGGTGCTGGCTACACATCCTAATGGGTGGGGAACGCCGCCTCAGCACCACGTGAACATGGGGTCGGATTTGCAATATCGGATCGCCTCTATTGCCAGTTTGTGGGTGAACCAACGGGCGTCAGCGCGTGACTGATGACTGTTCGCCTATGACTCAGAAGAGGTAAGTTTGCTACTTTTATAAGCACGTGTTATCTTGATAACAGGCGGAAACAACTCTACACCCCACTATCCTCTGTGGTGCGGTCTGTTCCGAGGAGTGACCGACTATTTCTACTGGGTGATTTCAACGCACGCGTTGGGCGTGATGCATCGGTGTGGACAGATGTTATCGGTTCGCATAGCATTGGTTCAGCGAATGCGAATAGTGGCAGGCTACTCTCACTGTGTGCTATCCACGTCCTGACGAGCACGAACACTCGGTTTGCACTGAGTGCGAGAGATATAGCAACTTAGACGCACCCACGGAGTGGTCAAGCTCACTTGCTCGACTATGTCACCGTACGTCGACGTGATATGCGTGAAGTGAGCGCGTAACACGTGTACTGCGTGGAGCTGAGTGTGGCACTGATCACAAATTGGTGCGCACCAAACTGTACATATATTTTCGTAAATCTATGTATTGCACTGCCGCCGTGAATCGGCGTAAATTTAACGTCCACTCCATCGGCATTGTGCCGAAATGTATTGAGCTGGAGAAGGTGATGGCTGCACGCCTGTGTGATGTGGAATGCATAGCCACAGTGGGCGAGCTGTGGCACCATATTCGCGACCAGGTGGTAGCTGCTGCCGAGGAGGCCATCGGGCGCGCAAATCGCAAGCGGCCTGATGGGTTTGATGAGAACAATGCGACGATTGGCGTATTGGTATCGAAGAAGAATGCAGCATTTGCTTCACACGTGGCAGACCCCAGTGACTTGGGGAAGAGTAGTCAGTTTCGCAAACAACGACGGCGCCTGACCCAGAGTTCCGTCACATTAAAAATGCATAGTAGATGGAGAAGATGAAGCAGCTGGAATGCAACACCGCAAGCCGCCAACACAAGAAATTCTGTGACTCCTTCTAGGTGGTGTATGGATCAATATTGGAGCCGCTGAGGACACTGATCGATGGTAGTTCAGGCGCTACCTGCAAACGGACTGCAGACATAATGCAGCTCTGGCGAAAACACTTTGACTATCTCTTGAAAAACGTTCCAGAAATCGACTGGCCTACTTTGAATGGCCTCAAGCTGCACGATGTGAAGGCGATTCTGGCGGACACGCCGACACTGGATGATACGCAAAGAGCACTTGCTAAGCTGAGAAACAGCAAGTGTGTCAAAGCCGAGGGGATCCCGCCTGAGGTATTGAAACACGACGGACCCGCGTTGTTGACTGCGCTGCACCACTTGTTGCAACAAGTATTAATTGAGGAGGAGACACCATCTGAGCTGAAGGATGCCCTTTTGCTATCATTGTACACGGGCAAAGGTAGCAAGCAATGTTGCACGAACTATCGTGGCATCAACTTGATGAGTTGTGTGGGCGAGTTGCTTGCCCAAATCCTGCTCAACCGCCTCGTCATTCAGGCTGTGGAACCTAACGTGGTGGAAGAGCAATGTGAATTCCGTTCGGGTCGCAGCACTATAGCTGTGGTGTCTGCCGCTCGTTAGTTGCTGGAGAGGCGCAGAGAACGACACCAGCCGTTGTACTCGCAGTTTGTTGCATTCACCAAGGCATTTGATACGATGAACCGCGAGGCATTGTGGCTGATGTTGGCTAAGTTTGGTTGTCCGCGTAAGTTTGTAAGTTTAATTGAATGCCTGCAGAGTGGCCTGCGAGCGAGAGTGAAGGTAAATGGAGAGACCTCGGATGATTTTGCACTTGTCTCTGAGGTGAAGCAGGGCTGTGTCTTAGCTCCTGCCCTGTTTACTATATATCTTCATGCAATGATGTATGGTGCTTTTGATGCGAGTTGTGCTTAGGGTGCACGTGTGGAGCACCGTATTGATGGTGGGTTGCTGAACATCCGTCGTTTCGGTGAGAGAACTCTAGTCCGTGAGACAACTATCCGTATGTTGCTGTTTGCTGAAGACTGTGTGTTTGCGCAATGCGTGGATGAATTGCAGCACATGACTAGTGCTCTGGCTTCGACAGTGGCCAATTTCGGGCTCATCATCAACACAAGCAAAGCTGTCTGTCAATTGCAGCAATCACAGGTGCGGCAAATCAGCATTGGTGCTGAAGAATTGACAACCTTCTTCTGATTCTGCCACCTTGGGAGTTGATGCCGACTGATCAGCAGCTACACAGTGAGCTGCGTATCCGCGTGTCGAAGGCAGCGGCGGCATTCGGGAAGCTTGAGTACCGAGTGTGGAACAACCATCAGCTTTCAATTGGCACGAAGCTGATGGTGTACAAATCCATGGTGCTGTCCGTTCTTCTAGACGGCAGTGAAACGTGGACGATGTACCGTCGGGATGTGCGATATCTCGAGCGGTTCCATCAGCAGTGTTTGCGACGGATTTGGCGCATTAGTTGGAGCGACATAGTTGCTGACACGGAAATGTTGCGACAAAGTGGGATGTATGCAGTGGACTGCATACTTTTGCTGAGACACCTGAGGTGGCTCGGTCATGTGAGCCGCATGAATTCGACGTGGATACCGAAACAACTCTTATATGGTTAGCTGAGTATGGGGAAGCGGCATGCGGAGGAAGCAAACTTACGTTACCAGGACATGATTAAAGTGAGCCTCTCACGTTGTAATCTTGATTGCAGGTCATGGGAATCAAAGGCGGTTGATCGGCGTGCATGGCGCAATCTGATCACGAAGGCAGTTGTCGAGGTGCGGGAGAAAGACCTCATGCATGCAGAGAAGAAGCGGCAAGTGTGGAAGCAGTATGCACCGATGGGTTGTACTCCATCGACATCGAGCGCATGGTGCTGTGGCACATGCGGTCGCGAGTGCCTAAGTCCGGCAGGCCTAGTGAGCCATGAGCGAGGCCACCCGGAACCACTACCGAAGCGACGACGGGTGCTGCAGAGAACGTAGGCAAAACCGGCATAGCGTTTGTAGGTACGCTGCATTCGATTTACTAATCGCGTGCTTGCAATCTAAGTCTCTTCATTTCAGGTGGTGGGTTTGCAATTTTGTCGTAATTCTTTTCTTTCTCATGTAAATGCCTACCTGTACTCTCTTCTCTAAACTTGCACACGTCGCTTAAGCCAGTTGTAATTAATTTCAATAACATTTTCGTGTTTGTGGCATTATCTTAAAATATGTTTTCTGACCTTTGGAACTTATCTCGGATACCTTTGTAAACAACTTATTTCATATGCACACTAATTTAAGATTTATGTCACCGTTTCCTTATGCATTACTCGATTTATTTTATTTGTTATCTTTCTCTCAAGTGATTGGCCGTTGCTTGATATCCCCGGTGTGGCTGCTCTTGATGTGCATGTTGACAAGGTGCCTACCTGTCTATTACATAATACCTCGTCCATACTGGCTCTAGGAGATAGTTGGTCGTTGTTGAAGGGGACGGAGTGCACGGTCCTTGTGGCCGTGTTAAGATCAAAGTGTGGTTCCATGCACTCAGTGTGGAGTGGACCACGATCCAGGCACCGCCTTGTATGCGCTTGATTCCAAAATACAGCGTGCATGTTTTGCCTGTGAAGGAGTGTGGGCCGGCTCCGTTAATGAATCGTGGCTCCCATCCACATGCCTCCCGGTCCTATTCCTTCGGGTTTACACTGGATATGGGGTGTGTGGTTGGAGGTGTGGGTGCTGCAACGCAAGCCACCCATGGTCCCTCTGTAGGCCCAGGCATCCAGTGGCTGGCCACAGTGACAGGCACATCTGAAACCGGATGCCGCCAACAATATATTCCACCAGCTCGATTAAAAGACCATTCTAGAAGCCATATACCCAAGCATCAGGCATCTTGCTCTCCCTTTATCCTCTCTTGGCCCCATTTGCTTAGCCTTATCTGAGTTATAAGTGCGCTGCTCAATATTAGCAACAGCAGTGGACAAGCATGATAAAAACCAGCTCCTATTCTTTACCCGCTTATGCCAGTAAAACGTTTGCATTTCCATGTTTCGCTTCGCTGGCATGAAAGCTAAACAGCGACAGAAAGGCCCTGTCACACTAGTAGGCTGGACATACAGAAAAATTTGACCACCACTTCGCTTTATCTCGGCCGTCAGTGCGTTATTTTATCTTTCGCCTGGCTCCAAAGCCTACTATGCGTTATGCGCAGTGGTTGGTGAACAACCAACGCCCACATTTTTACCTACTTTCCCACGCTTGATTTACCTTATCACTCTTTACTTAGAGTGCTACAACCGCTCTCACCAAATATACCACCAAGGTAATAGCTGATATGACAGCACAGTACTAGTTCGCGTTACCACCTGAATGAACACCGCTGGCACTCGCTTCAGAACTTCACATTGAAGAGAAAATCACGAACTTAAGCAAAGCGATGCACAATAGTTTGCAGCAACACACGAAACACAATAATCCCTCATGTTCGAGCAAGCTCGATCCCTAGGATTAACTTTGTTAATGTCCCAGCAATGCAAACAGCAATGTTGTACACACCCGAAGACTTTTGCAAAATTTTCCAACCTCCTTTCTTTATTATTATCAACAGGCACCTCTAGTTCACTGGTGCTGGTGACATAGCCTTATAGATATAGAAAATAGACTCTAAGAGATAAAACTTACAATATTTATCTAACAGATATGTGCGTTTTTCAGGCCCCTACGTGTGAAAGTATCCTAAATGTCTCCTGTAATATTCAGGTAGACCTGGCTCATGCATTGTTGGCATGACATGTGCAACCACGTAGAGGCTTAAAAAATACTCAACTCTGGATTCATAGTGGTTTACCTGGTTCATTATCTTCTGAAAATGGTAAACTGAGAACTTCTAAACGTGGGTTAATTATAGTGTGTCCTGAACTCTCTTGCATATTTAACATTCCTAACTGGATTCCAAGCGTTTTCGGAAAGTATTATCGCTTATATGCCTATATTTACTATGTATGCCGGAAAATTTTGCCACTTACGGCCACTTACAGCCTACCTAATTACTGCTGGGAATACTAGGTTATAGCTAGAGCATTTGTAGATAGGTATGCTTCGCCGTTTCGCCATAATTAACATTTTCCTTTTTCTGTTATCTGCTTGCAAAGCAGAAAGCCAATTTTAGAGAAATAACCTAATGGTGTTATTCTTCAATCGCCTTTCAATCACTCCTGAACTACTACACATATCACATTGCCCTTACTTTTAACGTACTCAGCGGTAAAGACTTGTTCTGAGCAGCTTATCTTTTTACTACTTTTTGCAACCTCCTAGACTAAAAATGGATTTTCTTTTGTTCTGGGGTTTACTTAATTTGAATTTTTGCATCGAGGAGCAAGTTTAGCGCAAGAACTTCCGGTTATATTTCTTTGCTAAGTTGTATTTTCTGGTTTTGTACGCCGCCTTAGTAAGTCTTTTAGAAAACGCGTTTTATTTTTAGTTGCATGTCTAGAAATTATTTTTAACCCTTTCCTGTTCCTTATAAATCCATCGTTCTTATTTCTTTTCATGTATACACCATTAAGTGTACTGACTGAGCCTGCCGAATTAGGCCAAAAATTCATGGTGAAGTTCATGGTGATTTGGATCCTACTTCAAGAGAAAACATGCACGATTACTGCTCCGCGCAAATTTTCGCCACTAACCAATTTTAAGGAGCACAAAGGTCGCCTGAAGGAGCCAGATGAATTTCAAGGTGGGCGCGTGCAACCCCTTCAGCTGTACACGTAACACGTCCTTTGCATTCGTAATTGCGAACAAGGAACATATATTCTCATTGTTCTCACTCTCGGGCAAGTGCAATGGCTCAGTGTAAATGTTGCTCTGATCCCTTGAGGACACCGCATCTAGCCAGTCTAGAAATATATGTATTCATTTAGTTATTTATATAAGTCGTTATGGTTGTAGGGCAGTGAAGCCTCTTCAAACATGGCTGGTGTAATGTTGTTAATAATGACGATTGGCTCATTGTATCTCCAGGTTAGCCAGCATTGGAAGTATATTTGGCGTACTAACTGGATGTGTCCACTATACAATCCCTGAAATGGGTAAGTCAACCAGGTGTTTCATCAATGCAAATATTAAGTACGTGTTTCTGTGGTACAGTACAAAGCACCATACCTCTGTGCTTGTGCATTGTGCGTCCAAAGCAATTTGCACGCTCCCATGAGGACGTGAAGATTTGAAATTGGTTCAAACATTCGCCATGCATCTGGTCAGTTCTCATTCGCAGTATCATATGGAGGAGATGCATTGAAACATTGCAATCCTTGCCGGTGTTAAAGGACCCAAGCGGGTTACACTAAGCATCAGGCTAAGAGGAGCGCAGTTGAAATATCTGTGTTCAGTCAGTGGTATGACAGGTTACGAGTACTGAAGAACCGTACTCGGAGACACAGCCTCCGAGACTCGTAGTTGAGTGACAGTGATTCGGTCTGCGGCCTAAATGGAGCCAGTGTATGAGTACCGAAGCACGATAGACTGCACCACAGGCTCCGAGGCTCGTGGTTGAGAGAAAGAGGCCCAGTGAGTTGGAGAGTTGGAGCCAGTGTATAAGTGCCCAAGCGCAGTAGACTGAACTACCGGCTTCGCAGCTCGTGGTTTGGCCATCGATGCCCGTTCCGTTGGAGATTTGCAGCCAGTACTCAAGTGTGTTACAGTAAGTTCGATGACCCTTGGTCTAAACAGTTTCAAACTGTCACCTCTTGTTGAACTCCCTGTGTTGAGCAAAAGAATTCCTGTGATTCCCTCCTCAACACCGTTAAGAATACGTCGGGTGAAGGTAAAATCTTTGCGATAAAGACGGTAACCAATGCAAAAGTGATTCCGTTTTCTTCAGTCGGAGAGTATAGGACAGGTCCCGCAGCTCAGGAGCAAATTTGGCTCAACGCTGTGGAACCTGCGCAGTCATATTATATTCGCTTTTCTTAAGCATTTAAGCGGCAGGTAGCCAAGGTTCGAGGGGCCGGCGTACATGTGAAGTAAAGGGAAGTCGAAGGAGACCTGGGGTCTGGCGAGAGATGGCTCTACGCATAGAATGGAACATCCTGTAAGCCACGGCGCCCTATTTCTTGGTAGCTTGATTAGACTTAAGGTCAAGCGGAATTTGCACTCCCAGATCCCCCTCCTGAGTGTCGTTTCTGAGCACATTCCCACAATATGGTAGGTTCCAAATGAGTAAGGCGCGCCAACTAGAAGAACCGAATATTTCTCAGGATGCATTGGCAACTGCAACTTAAATGACTAATCACGTAGCAGGTCTGGCGTCGGTTGTAACTTGCCAACATTTTTCATTCTTGATACCTCCATCCATAGCTTCAGATGGTCGACGTAGCTTAAGCAGTCCGCTTGGAGTGCTGACCAGTAAGCCATTGTTGGAGACATAGAAAAGTTCGGGGCCGAGGACGGAACCGCTGGGACTACCCTAGTCCTATGAACAGGAGCTGAAAGTGTGCGTTTACTTGCACCTGCATTGTGCGACCGAGAAGGTAGTCAGAGATCCGAGAAAGAAAATTACCGTTGATACTGATTACTCTGTGTTTAAGCAAAATTACTTCTTGCGGGACCCTGTCGAAAGCTTTGCTAGAATCAACAAACACAATGTCCAGGCGTTTACCGGAACTTAGCGACTTCGCTCATTTCGCCTTAGCAACCAGTAAGTTTAAGGTACATGAGCGTGCATTGCGAAAACTATGCATGCACAAGAGAAGGCATTCGGTTCCCCGAGGTAGAGATGGAACGCCTGCTTTACCATCCTCTCCACAAGCTTACACCCTATTGAGTTTAAACAGATTCGGCGTTGGCTGGCTGAATATTGAAGGTTCCCTCCATTGTATAGGGGTTATACCCGGATACCTCAACAGCTAATATATGGTCAGCTGAATGTGTGGAAACGGCATGCGGGGAACGGAAGCTTCGTTATTGGGACATGCTCAAAGTGAGCCTATCACGTTGTAACGTTGTTTGCAGGTCATGTGAATCGAACGCGGTTGGTCAGGTTGCATGGTACGATCTGATCACAGAGGCGCTTGCCGCGGTGTGTGAGCAAGACCACATGCATGCATAGAAGCGGCAGTCGCCGATGAATTGCAATCCAGCGAAATGGAGCGCATGGTGCTGTTGTACATGCGGTCCCGAGTGCCTGAGTCAGGCAGGCATCGAGAGCCATGAGGGAGGCCATTCAGAGTCAATAACGAAACGACGACTGGTCTTGCTGGGAAAGTAGGAAGAACCGGCGCAACGTATTTAGCAACGCTGCATCCAATGTACTAACCACGTGCCTCACGCTGCGTCTTTTTGTTTCAGGTGGTCAGTTTGCTATATTGTCCTATTGCTTTTTATCTCATATTAATATCTACCTGAACCAAGTTATATAAACCAGCACAAGTTTATTAGCATATTTTTCTAAACTTTCATAACCTTTTTGTGTTTGTGACATTTTCTTGTAACATATTTGCTGAACTCTTGAACTTAGCGCAGATTTGCTCTTAACCAAGTTATTGCATATGCTCTTTTAGGGAAGAGTTATATCACTATAACTGTGTGCATTAACCATTTTGTTTTACTTGTTGTCACCGTCTCAAGATATTCGCTGTTGCTTGATATCCCCTTTGTGGCTGCGCTTGATGTGCGGGTTGACAAGGTGCTTACCTATCCGTTCCCACTATCTCGTCCATATTGGCTCTAGGAGACAGTTGCTCGTTGCCGGTGGAGACGGGGTGCACGGTCCTGGTGGTCGTGATAGGCTCCAAGTGTGGTGCTATGAACTCGTTTAGGAGCAGACTACGGTTCAGCCACAGCCTTGTGTGTGTTTGTTACCCAAATACAGCGTGCTTGTTTGCCTGCGAGGAAGAGTGTGTCGGCTCCGTTGATGAAACGTGGCTCTCATCTGCAAGTCTTCCGGTCTCATTCCTTCAATTTTACACTGGACATGGGGTGTGTTGGTAGAGCTGTGGGTGGCGCAGCGCAAGCCATCTATGGTCCTTTGTAGGTGCAGGCGTCATGTGGCTGGCCACAGTGACAGGCACATCCGAAACCGAATGCCGCCAATCAAATGGGTTTGGAAATGCCCACTTTTCAAGCCGACATGAGACGCTCAACTTCAAAGGGACGACCAAAAACCTGCAAGGTAGGCACAGCGATAGATACATTCCGGCCCAAGTCTAAGTAAAATGTGTGCAACCCATCTTGGCCGGGTAAAGCTAGCGGATCTAAACCAAGAATAATTTTGACCACAGAATTGATGTGAATCTTTACTTGATCCAACTGGTAATGCAAATTGAATACAGTGTTGCCGCTGGAGGGAGTTGCTTTTGCGAAGATAGTGGCTTACTGTTGGGACAAGAGACTAGCTATAGCAACATATTCGTAAAGTAAACTTTGATGCCTACATAAACACACTGCCGGCCCTGGTGATTCTTTTCAGATAAGCTAAAAGCATTTTGGTTGTCGTTCTAGAGTGTTCTGTTAATGCTAGCTCACCTAGTTGACCTTCCTGACGCTTCCTCGTGACATAAACATTCCTGATAGTCTTGTAGGAAGAGCAACCTGACTGTATACCATTGCCTGAAACGATCCTACATTTCGCGCCTTCTGTGCTTCGCGGAGTTCAATTTGAAGCGACCATCTGAATCCCCTCAAGTAATACTAACCTATTAATTGCACGTAATAGCTGGACTGAAGCTGTTGATGATGGAGTTGGAGTCGATGTCATCTACCTGGACTTTTCAAAAGCGTTTGATCGTTTAGACCATCGAATTCTCCTTCAGAAGCTTCGGAACTACGGCATTGGCGATCCAATCCTGAGTTGGATTAGCAATTTGCTACAAGAACGACGCTAGTGGTGAGAGTCCGAGAATCATTTTCTCACGCAATCGACGTGACGTGTGGAGTACCACAAGACTCGGTTCTTAGACCTCGTCTATTCTTGGTGTTCATTAACGATTTGGCGAGATCAATTACTTCCGATTTCCTATTTTTCGCTGATGATATCAAGATATGGCGAAGGATCAGAGGACCGGATGACCATGAACGGCTCCAGCACGATCTTAACACAGTGTCGAACTGGTCAGTTCAAAACGCTCTACCGTTCAACGTAGACAAATGTCGCGTTGTACAATTACGCCATAGACATAACTACACCTACATGCTTGGGACAAACGAATTGCAGAATAGCTCCCAGGAACGTGATCTTGGTGTGATCGTACAGAGCGACCTCAACTGTTCAAAACAGGCTGAGGTAGCTGCGAAAGGAGGCAACCAGCACGTCGGCATGCTGCGAAGGGCATTCGGGAGATTTGACCCATCAATCTTCCCAATGATGCTCAATTCCTACGTGCGCCCGCATGTTGAGTACGCAATCCAAGCTTGGCAACCTTGGTTGAAACGCGACCTAGAAGCGATAGAGGCACCACAACGAAGAGCAACAAAAATGTAAAGGGCCTGTGCTATCACTCTTACCACCGAAGGCTGAAGTTGCTGGGAATTTTCAGCGGACGTTATCGAAGGCTGCGCGGCGATCTCATATTAGAGTATCAGATGTTGAGTGACCCCAACCACGTATGCCGCCATTTGCTGAAACTTAGCCACAACACGCAGCTCAGGGGCAACTGCTTAAAGTTGAAGGAACAATATAGCCGTCTAGAGTGTCGACGAAATTACTTTTCCCTTCGGGTTTGCAAACCATGGAACGCACTTCCAGACTCAGTTGTATCCTCTCCTACCCTGGATGTTTTCAAAAAACGATTCGATGTTGCTCTCAGCTCCCAACATTTTGTTACCTAAGCTCCTCTGTTGTGGATTACGCCAAGCATGTTTTCAACAGGACTAATGTATCAAATGGACCTAAGTGAGCGATCATATTTTATTTTCTCACTCCTTACCTCAACTATCACTGCGCCCCAGTGTCTTTCTGAACGTTTACGCGCGATATTTCTTTTTCATTTTACACTGATGTTAATTATCGAAGTATTCATCTCGGCAGACGTTCGATAGATGACCCAAACATATTTTAATTGCATCATATTCACCGCTACCATCCTACGGGACGTGTCAAGCACTTGCTTTTATCCCGTGATAAATCATTGTTCATTGTTCATTGTACCCAGACTGAGTACACTGGCGAAAGTACAGGCAGTTCCTTCCCATGCTATTCTGCGACAAAGGTAGGCAAAGCGCAGGAGCTAGCGGCTTACGCTAGGTGGAGAGCCGTTGCAAGCCACTGAAATTTCGGACTACCTATGTAGTTTTATTAGCGGCGTTGGATTTGAAGTCAAAGTCACAACTCTTATTTCGAGACAACAATGCGGCATTGCTTAGCTTTCCCATCTACGTCTCCTGCGGGACACAATTCCGCCTACTGTAAGTTTCCTAAATCTAGCAAATAACATTAGCGGACAAGAAGCGACCGGTTACGCTTAACCATCTTTGCCTTCTCTTTGCGGCTCTTACGTCCCAATGAACACTATGTGAGTAATTTGCACTCTGATTCCCCTTTATGAGGACTGACATGCACCTCGGTGATCAATGGCGGCAAGTATAGAGAGATCAGTCTACTCTCATTTGGCGATACCTTGTAGTAACACTGTTATTTGCTTTTGCATTTTTTGTAATGTAGTTTCTTCAGCTTAGTTTTTGTAGCGCGGCACATCAGCTGATTTGTGCTGCACGCCCTCACTTAATGCGTATTGATGCTGATGACGTCCTCATGCTTATATCCGGTAAGCGTTTGACCTACAGTGCTTTACCTTTCATTAAGGCAGTGCAGATGCCTTCCTCTGTTTCTGTTGCCACAGACGAGATACCTATGACACTCATGCGACGCTGTGTCGCAGATTGTGATGCTTCTCCTTATACCAGCTACAAACCAGTACTCCGTTTTCAAGAGTTGTACGTTATGAAAGAGTTCAGCACTCGCCCGAAAGGTCGGGAGTCTTTGCGAATGGTTAAGACGTCCGTATCCAAAAAGCCATCATACTTACACAAGTCGTGCGACCCAATACCTATACCGCCAGTTATCCAATAAATGGTTACCATGCTTTCGTTATGTATTTTCATGTACCTTTCAGCGTTGACCAATAAGCTGCACGTACAATGTTACAGTAGTCCGCATCACCTCCTACAACCATCTTTACGCAGTCGGCGTCAGATGTTATGAAAAGCATTTTCCGCCTGTCAGCAATGTGGTGTATTGTAACAATCCGGTGTGGCAGGGCTGCACATAGCCACATTTCCGAAAAGCCAACATACCAAGGTAAGGAAGTTAGTCTGACCATCATGTTGTTACTTGCTGCTTACAGTACTCCAAGGTACCTTTGTTCACATGCACCAGCCTTACAGTTTCCTGTGTGCTAGTTCAAATAAGTTATCTTAGGAACTTTCGTTCCATGTTAGGTTTTCTTGGAAATGTATATCATGATTCAGTGAGTCAAACATGCATCACACTTATGCTGCTTGTGTTCATGTGTATTTAAAAAACACACTACTCCATTCCTCAGTGGTTGCGCTTTGTGTATACATGGCGCTTAAGACATTCCCCACGATGACGCGAATAGTTGGAACCGGTACAAAAATCACCTTTTACCCATTTGGCATTTTTCTTTCGCATTACAGTTCATCCGGCAATGTCACTGCAAAGCTATTCAAACAGTTGCAAACATGACGGCAGCACCCGGAAAGCCATGTGACATGAGTTCATTTGTACTTGTTGGCTTAATACTAGTAATCGCATTTGAGAAATAACACGCCCTTTTATGGCACCGTGGCTTCGGTTGTTGCTCCACTGATGCATCCCACCGCATCTACCTGGGTTTCGTAAATACCGCTCGTGCAAGCGTGAGTAGCCAACAGTAAAAGTTGCACCAGTTCCGCTTTTGGTGCCAGTGATTCCCAATTCGAATTCGCTAAGTGAATACCGTTCGTGCAAGCCTACGGATCCATTGGAAAATGCTTTGCTACTGTCCAGACTGATGGCACTGCCACCGAGCATGTCTAGGCTCACTGAACGCCGGTATCAAAAGCCTAACCAGTCAACAATTTAGGATATACAGTCACAGCACGTACATACCTAGGCTTCCTAATGAATAACGCCTTCGGCAATTGCAAGCATTAAACCCTGCAAGTTGCATGACGATGATGATGCAAATGTAATACTATGCACTAATTAGGCTGACGAGAGTGGCCTTCCATGAAGTAACGCTAATCAGCGAAGTGTATGAAACACATCTGGCTGGCTAGCCGAACAACCTCCTCGTGGTGCCAGCTGGGTGGTTCGGGTTTAACCCGTTCCAGATAATAGTTCGGCGGCAGTGTTCCAGGATGTGGTGCGTTTTCGCCTGACGAGCGTTCTCCCTATAAAAAACCACAAATGTCTGCTTAACAACACTGTGACGTGGTGGTTGTGGCTCGCCACAAAGTAAAGTCACTGCCCCGTGGATATCTGGATAATCCTTTCCAACTCACGGACCAAATTTCTACGCGCACATTGCTGACGATAGCAAACATTCAAGGATGGAGCAGCACAGTTACAGTCGCAAACTACACAGCTACACAAACGCACATACAATTACATACTTACATTCCCCCTGCACAAACAATTACTGTTATGGCAAACATATCAAATTTTTGCATATTCTTGATCACGCATTGGTTTCTCAAATTGATCATGCCTGTAAAGGCATGCCTCGCCTTGTCGAGAATAAAAGCTTTATATATATATATATATATGGTTTATAAAATCCCGCCAATTTGAGAAGACACAGCAGTATCAATACTTACGATGTACAACGCAGTGGCCGCAAAACACACTTTCCAAGCGTACGTAATAAAACCTGGACGAATATGTGAAAAATATACAGGGAAACGTTCGTAAAGCCAAAGATACTATAGTGTTTTACGAGCATTTCCATGTATCTTTTTTCACATATTCGTCCAAGTTTTATTACGTACGCTTGGAAAGTGTGAGTTGTGGCCATTTTAGAGGGTTGCCTATTCCGGGAGCCCAGAGAGCGATTCGAGAAGACGGATCGAGTTGCAGGGAAACTTTTATTGGCACAGTAACAGATTCCCTGTGATCTAGCTATAAAAGAACGACACCGTGGACGCTCTAGCTAGGGGAACGGATCAAGCACAGCACACAGGGCAGTTGCGCGTTGCAACCGAAACGAGCGCCAAGCAAAAATGGCGATGAGCAAGTAAAGCATTCGAAATCAGCAAGCAGTTCAACAAACAACACCGGTTGCCTCAGTGTACAATTATAGAATTTTGGTTAGAATTTTACACAAGCAAACCGGGGAATCTCCAGACTGCTACATCATTGCGTCGTACCTCGTAAGTACTGGTACCAGGCAGCTATGTTGTACATTTCTAGATACGCAGCCCTATTGAGATCATATAGGGATGAACCACATTTTATAATTTTTCATGCTTCATTGTATATGTTTGAACTGTTTTGTGGCATTGGTAGCAAGCTTTTAGCTACGGTATTGGCAGTCGCTTCAGACCACGGGAAATACTACATATATTGCAGTAGCGTAGCTCTTATCGTGTATAGCGATCAAACGGTGTTCGGACTAAAGTATATGGGTTTTATTTATGTCAACGATTTAGCTAGAAAACCGGCTTTTATTTTCGGCTGCGATTAAAGACATCTGATTTTGGCGCTTCAGCTCGTCCTTTAACCAGATATATTTGTAATATTTTACCTTTATGGATTCAAGGTAATTGTGCCGAAGCGCCCTGAGCTTTTGGAAGCTATTTTTTTTAACTAAGGTTCACTTATTTTTGCTACAAATCATTGCGACTCATTTTTTATATTTCCGATGTCATCGCTTCACTTCTCTCTTTCCATGAGCCCACCATTTATCGCGACCGTATGTTACCAAAATGGTTACTGGGGCTGGAATAATTATCGTTGAGTAACAGTGCCTACAGCGTTGGTGCGGTACTCGCGCTCAATGAGGGCTTAAATTTAACTCCGTTATTACCCATGCAAGAGCAGGTGGTTACTGTACATTATGATCTGACACTTCGAAGACACAGCTTTTAGCCAAATATAGAAATATACCATTATTTATTTACTTATTTAATTTGTTATGTTGTCACAACTAAACTGGTCTATAAATATTGTTATTTTTATTTCTCTCCATAGTTGCTTGCTTCATTCTGCATCATTTGCCAAGCCATCCTTAATATATACGACCATATCAAAAGGCATAGTGCGTGTATCTTACATGACGTGCTTGCAGATTTCCGTGGACTTCTCCCAGTTACGATGGCTGTCTAAAAAGGAATCCGTATGCCTTGCTACTATACGAAAACATTCACGGCTACACGGATGAAGGTGAAGTACGACGTAACCTTATATTTCTCATTTAATACTACAGTACATACATAGAATTAGTCCTCAGAACTTGAGCTCGTACATATATGGTAGACGGCATCCCTTTTCGGATTTGCATGTCTCCGAAGCCAACCATATGACGCCTACGCCTACAGAGGGATTATGAGTGGCTTGCGCTGTAGCACCCACAGTTCCAACCACACATCACATATCCAGCGTAAACCCGAAGGAATAAGACCGGGAGACATGTGAAGGTGATCCAGTTTTCATCGACGAAGTCGGCCCACAAGCATGCACACGTAAACACAAGCAGGCTGTGTTTTGGAAATCAATTGTATACAATGCAATGCCTGGACCGTGGTCCGCCCCCCACTGAGTGCATTGAACCACTCTTCGAGCCTAGCACGACCACAAGGACCGTGTAATCCATCCACACCAGCAACGACTGACTGTGTCTTGAAGCCAGAATGGATGAGGTAGTTGGTAATAGACAGGTAGGCACACTGCCAACATGCACATCAAGCGCAACCACACTTGGGATGTCAGACGACAGCCAATCACTTGAACTAACGATATCAAATAAAATATGGCTGTTGAAGCCTACGGCTATGCCAGCATAACACTTCGCTAAACTAACATATACGGTATGGTGGTTAGCAAACCAAAGTCTGATAACTACAATATGTCCAGGAGTAACTCAAATAATGCTACCTGCTCAACAAAGTTATTGGAGGTAACCACATTTGGTGGAAGCAAAGTAGCCGTTTAGTAGAAGGTTATTCAGGTAAACAGAACAAACCAACTAAACTATAATGAAATTTATCCAGGTTCAACCACCTAGTTTATACGTAGTTTGGTTTAACCCAGTTGCGGTAAAAAAGCATCATGCATACAGCGTCAGCCTCAGCATGGGGCACACGCACACACGCACGTATATCGGCTGGCGGCGTCCGTTAGCGGATTTGCCTGCCACATTTGCTAGGCACCAGACGCCTGCGCCTACAGAGGGACCATTGGTGGCTTGTGCTGCACCACTCATAGGTTCATCTCACGCCACATATCCAGTGTAAACCCGTAGGACTAAAACCGGGCGGCATGTGGATGGGCGATAGGACTTATCGACGTATTTGGCTCGCACTCCTTCACATGATAGCACAAGCACGCTGCATTTGGGAATCAATCGCATACAAGGCGCTTGCTGAACCTTAGTGCGCTCCACACTGAGTACATGGAACCACCCTTCCAACCTAGGACCAGCACGAGGACGGTACACCCAGTACCCTCCAACAACGACCAACTGTCTCCTGGAGCTAGTATTAACGAAGTAGTGGGTAACATACTAGTAGGCACTTTGTCAACATGCACAACAAGCGCAGCTACAACGGGGATATCAATAACACCCAATCTCTTGCGAAGGCGACATCAATTAAAATAAGTGAAATAATGTACACAGGTACGGTGACCTAACACTACACTAATTGAGCGTATAAAAATGTTGGTTACGAAACAACCTGCGATAAGTACAAGACGTCAGAAAATAGCCTTTAAGAAAATACTAGAAGCGCGAAAATTTTGTCAAAATTTACTAGCTTTAGCTTGAACGACCTGTGCAAGTTCATAGAAGATAATTCAGGTAGAAATTGATATAAAAATCACTAACACAATATAGCAAACCCAACACATGAAATAGATAGACAGCATGTGAGCACGCGGTTAGTTAATCCGATGTAGCGCACCTACAAACCCTGTGCCGGTTCTGCCTACGTCCTCAGCAGGACCCGTTGCCGCTACGGTAGTGGTCCCGAGTGGCCTCACTCATGGCTGACTAGGCCTGCTCTACTCAGGCTGTCGCGACCACATGTGCTACAGCATAATGCGTTAGTTGTCGATGGAGTAAAACCCATCAGGGCATGCAGCTTCCGCAATTGCGGCTTATTCTCTGCATGCATGAGTTCCGTCTCCCGCACCCTGCCAAGTGCTTCGTGAGCCGATAGCGCCATTCTCTCCAATCAACCGCTTTCGATTCCCATGACCCACAATCAAGAGTAGAACGTGAGAGGCTCAGTTTGATCATGTCCTGGTAACGAAGCTTCAGTTTCCCCACATGTGGCTTCTCAATACTCAGCTGAGCACCGAATAGTTTTTCGGTATCTGCGTCGAACAGATACGGCTCACATGACCGAGCCACCTCAGGTGTCTCAGCCAAAGTATGCAGTCCAACTCATACATGCCACTGCGGTGTGCCACTTCCGTGTCAGCAACTCTGTCGCCCTAACCGATGCGCAGCTTCGTTCGCAAAACTGTAGGTGGAACCGGTCGAGACACCGCACCTTCATTCAGTATATCGTCCACGTTTCACTGCTGTAAGGAAGAACGGACAGCACCATGGATTTGTACACCAGCAGCTTCGAGCCAACAGTAAACTAATGGGTGTTGCACACTTGGTACTCTAGCTTCCTGAATGCAGCCGCTGCATTTGAGACTCGGAAACGCAGATCACTGTGAAGCTGCTGGTCAGGCGAGCTTACATTCACAATATTGCATAAGCGTGAGGTGATTTATAATACTTCAGCACCTCTGCAGGTTTGCATCAATATTGAAGCTTGCACATACGGTAGCGGCTGAAAGAGACGGTTTTGCTTGTGCTGACGATGAGCTCGAATTTGGTCGCTGTCGAAGGCAGTGCATCTGTTGCAACGCATCCGCGTTTTATGCAAACAACGCGCGGTCGTCAGCAAACAGCAATGTACGGATAGTTGTCACCCCGTCCAAGGCACCCGCACCAAAACGACGGATGTTCAGCAACCCACCATCAATACGATGCACTGCAAGGACACATAAGTATAAGCCGCATCAAAAGCACATGACACCCTTGCAGGGATACATATTAAACAGGGCAGGGGCTAAGACATAGCTTTGCTTCACAAAAAAGTCAACTGTAAACTCGTCCTGGGTCTCTTTACTCAGCTACACGTTCGCGTGCATACCACTCTGCAGACATTAAATGAAACTTAAATGTTTACGCCAGCAGCCAACCTTGCCCAATATCAGCCACCATGCCTCGTGGTGAACAATATCAAATGCCTTGGTGAAAGCCAAAAAAGCGAGTATAACGGCTGGTACCGTTCTCTACATTTCTCTTGTAACCGACGAGCCACAAGTACCAGATCTATTGTGCTGTGGCCGAAACGTAATTCACACTGCTCTTCCGTCACGTTCGGTTCCACAACCTGACCGACGAGGCGGTTGAGCAGGATTCAGGCAAGAAACTCGCCCACACCGCTCAGCAAACTAACGCCATGATAATTCGTGCAACCTTGCCTGCTCCCTTTGCCCTTGTACAGTGATAGCACAAGGACATTCTTCAGCTAACGCCGCACTTCCTCCTCAATCCACAAGCGTTGCATCGATTAGTGCAGCGCATTCACCAACGCAAGTCCACCGTGTTTCAATACTTCAGGCGGAATCCCTTTGACACCAGTACGCTTGCCGTTTGACAGCTCAGAATGTGCTCTCTGCGTCTCATCCGGTGCAGCGTGTCCGCCAGACTCGCCTTCACGTCGTGCTGCTTGAGGCCGTGCAATGTAGGGCAGTCAATCCGTGAAAGGTTGTTCAGGAGACAGTCAAAGTGTTTTGCCAGATTTGCATTTTTTCGCAACCTGTAGGCAGGTGGCGCCTAAACTACCATTGATCAGCGTCCTCAGCGTCCCCAACCTCGTGCCATAGCCGCCCTCGAAAATTCGATGAATGCCTTGTGTTGGCGGTTTTCGGTGTCCATTCCACCTGCTTCGCTCTCTGTCCGCCATGCATTTTAATGCGAAGGAGCTCTGGAGTCCGTCGCCGTCAAATTTGTGAAACTGAGGCTAAATCCTCAAACGACGGGGGTCTGCCAAATGTGCATTAGACGCTGTAGTCCTTTTCCGACACCACTGCGCCTGTGGTCGCATTGTTCTCATTGAAACAATCAGTCTGCTTACGATTATCGCGCCCGATGGTCTCCTGGGCAACAGCTACCACTTGGTCGGGGATGTGGTGTCGCAAGGCGTCTGCTGTGACTATGTATTCCACTTCACACAGTAGGGCAGCCATCGTCTTCTCCAACTGAATAAGTTTTTCCACAGTACCGTGTGAGAGTATGTTACCTTTAAGCAATACATAGATTTACGAAAAGCTATATACAGTTAGGTCCGCACCAATTTGTGAGCAGTATCATGCTCAGCTCCATGCAGTGCTCACTTCACGCATTTCATTCTGACATACGAGGACGTCGGTGAGCAGGTGACCGTGCTCACACGGTGGGTGCGCCCCCCGTTGCTATATCACCCGCACTCAATGAAAAACGAGTGTTCTTAATAGTTAGTCTTTGAGTGGCACACAGTGAGAGCAGCCTGTCACCGTTCGCATTTGCTTAATCAATGTCATACTGACCGATGACATCAGTCCACACTGATGCTTCACGTCCAACGCGAGCGTTGAAAACACTCAGCAAAAGTCGTCGGTCGCTCCCCGGCACAGACCGTATCATGGATGATTGCTGTGTGTTCAAATGATCGCGCGTGTCATCAGGATAACACATGGTCAGACCGCTCGTGTTTATAAAAGTGGCAAACCTACCTCTGCTGCGTCGTAGGCGAACAGGCATCAGTCGCGCGCTGATGCTTGTTGGTTCACCCATCAGCTGGTCATTTAGTCGACCGGATATGGCAACTCTGTGGTGGCGTTGCCTAATCAGTATTGGGTGTAGCCGGCACCTGCTTCATGCAACTTCCTTGCTCCGCGAGCCTAGTATCAGCGCACGCACGCATGCACACACACACGCACAAATATATATATATATGTTTGCATATGCCAGCCATGTTTACATACTAATAGACAAATATATGCATGTACATAACATTGAGTAAGTGAATATATATACATAGTTGTAAAGATCTATAAATATATATAGGTGTAGGAACATGCAATGTGTATATCAAAAGTACATTTTGCTATAAGTATATACTTCTATTCCATCGCAACAAGGCTGGAACTTACCGTGGTGCGATGGTTTGTGTGCCTCAGTGATCCATTGAGCTATACTAGGTGGTGCTTTTGCACCTTCAGAGCCACTCATACCAGATTGGTCAATGGTTAGAGGCCAGACAAACTCAGCCTCCTGATCCTCCAGGTTGCGGGTTGGAATGAGGGTGGCTCCTTATTCCTTAAAACGGACTCTTTGTAGTCCAGTGCCAAACACGCTGCCTTGCGGTAAGGTTTTTGAACCAAAGGCTTTGGTTGAGAACCCTAATCGTTCTCCTGTCTAGGCCTGGGCAACCTGACAGTATCCTGCCCACGCAATACAATGAATCCTTCCCCAAACAAATTTCTGCTGCTCTGGCCACCGCAGAGGACAATCAACGGTGCCCTATCTGCTGCATCGACCAGGGTGGATAGGGGTTTGGATGCTACTGCTCAAGCCTTCCCATTTTCTTATTCCCCTTCTTGCGCTTTTTCACCCTTATCGTCCCGTTCCAGCTTTACTTTTATCCCCCCTGTTTTTAGCCCCTCAATTCTCGGTCCTCCCCCATCTTGCTTCCATAGTCGCTTGTCTTTTATTTTCAACTCACAGGTGAACGCAGAGCGTCATTCCTGAGCTTCCAACAGGCCCATGTCCAGGCAAGCGGCCCATTCCAGTTCATCGGCTTCTATTTGGAGCCTTTGATATTCCTTCAGATTGGCATGCCTCAATGTTCGCACATTGCGTCAGATCGGTCAACAGGCAGCACTCGCCCGAACATTGGAGTCCCTCTCGATCGATATCTGCTGTTTATCGGATACCCGACTGCAAGACTCAAGCTCTGTACTCACTCTGCGATCCCCTTCAGGTGACACCAGCAGCACTTTCTCATTGCGCCTATCCGGTGACGATACAGCTTCGAGCACCGGCCAAGCCGGTGTTGGTATTGCCCTGAGTCCCCTGGTTGAAGCTGCTCTGGTTGATTGGATTCCAATCAGTAGCCGGATGTGTGCGGTCTGATTGGCTGGCTCGTTCAAAACTTCGAAGTCGCGTGGGACTAACAGGCGTCTATTCTTTATCGCTGCCTATGCACCGACAAACTGTAGCGATGACTCGGTAAAAGACGACTTCTACCGCCAACTGAACGAACTCCTTCGCCACAGAGGAAGCTCGGACACTGTAGTGCTGGCGGGGGATCTGAACGCTCAAGTTGGAAAATTATCCACAGGTGAACTGCATCTAGGCGGACAACATGGTGTAGGTTCCCGTAAAGATAACGGTGAGCGGTTACTTCATTTGTGTGAGGATGATCGCTTATCTCTTGCGAGCACTAATTTCAGACACAGCACCCGCCGGAGGGTGACTTGGCGCCCACCAACATCGAACCAGCCCTGGACGAAGATCGATCACATTGCGATCAGTTACCGCTGGAGAGGCTGCGTCCAGAACTGTCCTTCGATTTGGAGCACATGTGTGGACACCGATCATGCACTTGTAAATGCTGACCTGCGGATGCGCTTTGGCGGACGCCCGCGACGAGGTTGTGAGCGCATTGACACCGGCAGACCGGTGAATCCAGCTATTCTGAATGCTTATCAAATTATGCTGTCATCCGAGTTGGATAAACGCTCACTGGATGCAATTGAAGCTCACTGGTCTCATATGCAACAGGCCTTACCAACAGCAGGCAAATCCTCATGTGGTATGTCTAATCGCCAACATGAACATTGGGTCTCTTCACAGTCTCTGGGACTTATCGATGTTCGTCGGCATATTCCGGCTGGAAGCGAACACAATGAAACTCGCAAAGAGCTCCTGGCGAAACTCCGTGCTAGCCTGAAGAGAGACCGCGAACCCTGGTGGTCTCGTCGTGCAACAGAGATTGAAATGGCCGCTGCCCTTGGTAATCATCTTGAGTTATTCCGTCTGATACGGCAAACGGGCAGCACGAGACCTGGTGTTAGTGAAACTATACGTGACGAGAGTGGACAGCCTATCCACAACTTATCAAAACGCCTTGCACGTTGGGCTGAGCACTTAGAAAGGCAATTTGATCGGTCGGAATTGTTAGATTTCTCGCCGACCAGTGATCGCCCTGCTCCGTGGGCTGTTCCTTTTGATCCACCCTCTCGCTCAGAAGTCGAACATGAGATCAAACTGTTGAAGTTAAGTAAGGCCGCGGGACCTGATGACCTTCCTCCAGCCCTCTTCAAATTCGGGGGACCTGCTCTTGTGGATGATGTACACGAGTTACTAGTGAAACTATGGGAGCAGGAAACTGTGCCAACCGATTGGAGCCGCTCCATCATAGTCCAAATTTTCAAAGGAGGCTCATGATCGGAATGCGGTAGCCATAGAGGAATCAGTCTGCTCTCCATCGCCTCCGAATTTCTTGCCTTTGTCATCCTTCACAGACTGACTGGCACTCGTGAAAGCCAGATTCGTAAAGAGCAAGCTGGATTTCGTTGAGGTCGTGGCTGCATTGACCACATCTTCACCTTGCGTCAGTTGTTGGAGCACCGTCACATATATTGGCGGCTCACCGTTGTCGTGTTCCTCGACTTCAAAGGTGCATTGGATTCGGTGGATAGACATGCACTTTGGGACTGTCTACTCAGGAAAGGTGTACCTGGGAAATATGTGAATATTATCCGAGCATTATATGCGCGTAGCTTGGGCAGAGTGAGGGCTTACGGCAAGTTGTCGCCACCATCCAATATCTCCAGCGGCGTGAGACAACAATGCCCGCTGTCACCTTTCCTCTTCAAGTTCGCTGTTGACGAAGTCATGGAAATCGTGTTTACAGGACACGAATTAGAAGGTGTGGAGCTACTTCCAGGAGAATGACTCCTTGATTTAGAGTATGCTGATGATATTGCCCTCATCTGTGACAGCTCACCAACGTACCAAGCGGCACTGGACGGATTAGCATTAGCTGTCCGTCACTTCGGGCTTTGCTTCGCACCCTAGCAGTGCAAAGCGTTCCGCCAACATTGGTCTGGACCGCGTCCTACGCTGACCCTTGGTAAGGATCAGCTAGAAGTCGTTCAAAAATTCAACTACCTGGGAAGTTGTATCAGCGTCCGTGGGATTGAAGACGAAATCACGAATCATATGGCAAAAGCTCGGGGCGCTTTTGCTAACCTTCGCCATTTATGGCGGCGGCGCGACATCACTCTTGCCCTGAAGGGTAGAGTGTGCAATGCAGCAGCACGTTCGACCCTATTGTACGGTTGTGAAACCTGGCCGCTTAAAGCAGCGGACCTGAAGAGGCTAGTTACGTTCGACCACCGGTGCCTTCGTAATTTATCTCACATTTGGTGGGAACACCGCGTGAGTAACGAGCATGTTCGTCGCCTTGTTTATGGCACAAGAAAAGGAAATGAACCACTCAGCACCGTTATTTCACGCATCAGGCTCCGATGGCTCGGCCACGTGTTACGCATGCCTGCCCACCGACTCCCGCGACGTGCGTTGTTTGCGCGCCGGGGGTGTGGATAGAAGAAGAGGAGGGATGGCCAAGCGATGACTTGGTCGAGAGGAATGAAGGCCTTCACTTCTGAGCTGGCCTCGGTTGGAGCGTCTCGGCTCCCTGGTTGGGGTCCGAAAGACGATGAACACGTTTGGTTGGACACACTTGCTGATATGCTTAGGAGCCGACCTCAGTGGCGTTCGTGCTGTGACTTTCTTTGTCCCACCCCATCCCTCTTAGCCTCCACCTTCAACCACGATCTCATTATTTAACCTTATATAATTTTGCATAGTAATTTTTTTGACGCATTTTAGCCGGCTGGTAGCTTACCGGAACGATGCCCATCCGTTACCGGTAGCTCAGCCAGCTTGCACCAGTTGTTTTTTTCTCTCCTTTTTTCTTTGTATTGCGGCACAGTAGCTGAGGCGTTCCCCACCTCTAGCTAACGTGTGTGCTGATGATGATATATTTCTATTTCTATAAATAAGTATATATGGCAGTCAACATGTCGTCCTATATACTTATATACAACTTTAATCTTCTTCGTTGTAAAAAATTGAACAGAGCTTATGGTATTGATTTACGGTTCACATAAGCTATACGTTCTTTTTGGCCTTTTCAACAAGTGTTTTCTTTGCACAAATTTACGACTGGTAGCCGGCAATTAGCATTTGTCATTTCCCGTTGATTTACGCCACCGTAATAACTTTCCGTTTCTTCGCATTTCATAAACATATTTCACAATTTCGAAGCAAATTTAATCATGGATTTATCCTTAGGTATGCATCTCTACCGATTTCACGGCTGCCCTAATTTCTTGCCACATCATTATTTGGCCTTCTTTGCCGCTCATACTTGTATTTCACAGGCTTTCCACCCTATGTTCCATTATACGTCATCATTTCTGTCGCGTTTGGCGGGGAATGTTTATGTAATCATTTATTGCCACTCCACATAACTGTCGCCTCACGAGTGGCTACTTTTGTAATGAAAAGTAGGCCTAGAGGGGCTTTTTGTTTGGGTAGGCCATCCTAAATATTTTTGATTTTATAACTGGAAGTGAAAATTTTGTATATGAGATGTTCAGTACAGAACTACTTACAAGAAACTGTTATAATTTTAGTAGCAAACAGCACGCTGTGTTATAGGACCTTAACGGTAGGGGTTAATTGGTTGTGGAGCACCATGTTTGACGACTCTGTAATTTTTCGTATGGTCTGCGACCGCTATAAACGCTAGGAGGAAGCGGAAGAAACGGTTCGCAACTTCCAATAGGCGACTACCTCCAGTTTCTTCAAATATGGTACGTTAACTGCGAAGCAGCATTAGTAGCAGAGTGGGAAGGATTGCTGTATGCGTTCAGTACCGGTATGTGCACTTTCAGTGCCTACATACAAAAACTGATGGAACAATTAGAAAACGGTAGGTGGTATGTGGATTATTGACTTTTGTTTCATAGTTTTCTTGATTGCGGCTGCAGTGCGCACTTCCTGCTCAGTTTAAGAAGGCAGACGTGTGCGGTGCAACTTCAACTTAACCCACACTCACTGTTTGCAAATTGGTCAGCCATGGCCATATCCCAGCAACCGAAGTCTGACGGTGGAGCAAGTGGCCGAAGTGTCATCATCATCATTATACACATCAGCCAGAGGTGGGTAAACACCTCCGCTATGGTGCCGCAACACATGAAGGAAAAACATACATACATACATATTTAACAAAATACACAAAGGAGAAATAGATCCAGCAGTCGCATGCCAGCTGAGCTACCAGCAACGGATAGGCAGCATTCCGGTAAGCTACCAGCTGGCTACTAAGCAAAAAGAAAAAAATTTATTATGTTTTACCTTACGAAATGAGGTTGTAGATGGAGGGGAGGCCAAAAGAGCTGCGGGTAGACAAAGAAACTCACAGCACAAACCCCACTGAGGTCGGCTCCTTGCCATGTCAGCAATTGTATACAGCCTAAGGTGTTCACCATCAATGGACCCCAACCAGGGAGCCGTGACGTTCCAATCGAGGCTAGCTCCGAATTGAGGGACTTCATTCTCCTTGCCCAACTCATCGTTTGGCCACCTCTTCTCTTCTTCCACCCAAATCCCTGGCGAGCAAACAATACAGTCGAGGGATTCGGTGCGCTGGCATGCGCAACACGTGGCCGAACCATCGGAGCCTGGAGCGGGAAATAACAGTGCTGAGCGGTTCAGATCCTTTTCCTGTGCCGTAAACAGTGCGTCGAACACGCTCGTTACTCACGACGTGTTCCCACCAGGTGTGAGCCAAACTGCGAAGGCACCGATGGTCGAACGTAACTAGCCTCTTCATGTCCGCTGATCTTAGGGGCCAGGTTTTGCAACCGTACAGTAAGGACGAACGTACCGCTGCGTTGTACACACTACCCTTCACGGCGAGAGTGATGTCGCGCCGCCGCTATAGGTGGCGAATGTTAGCAAAAGCACTTCGAGCTTTCGCTATACGGTTCGTGATCTCGGCTTCGATCCCAAGGGCGCTGCTACAACTTCCCAGGCAGTTGAATTTCTGAACGACTCCTAGCTGATCCCCACCAAGGGTCAGCGCAGGAGGCGACCCCTGCCAATCTTGGAGGAACGCTTTGCACTTCGATGGTGCAAAGCAAAACCCGAAGCGGCAGACAGCCAGTGCTAATCTGTCTAGCGCGGCTTGGCACGTCTGGGAACTGTCACAGATGATGGCAGTGTCGTCTGCATACTCCAAGTCAAGAAGTCGTTCTCCTGGCAGTAGTTTCATACCTTCAACGTCATGGCCTGTAAATGCAATCTCCATGAATTCGTCAATAGCGAAGTTGCAGAGGAAAGGTGACAGCGGCCATTCTTGTCTCACACCGCTGGAGATATTGAAGGGTGGCGACAGCTTGCCGTAAGCTCTCACTCTGCCCGTACTACGCGCGTATAATGCTCAAGTAATATTTACGTATTTCTCGGGCACACGTTTCCTGAGTAGCCAATTTCAATGGGCACAGAGATCAATCGAAATGAAGGCACCTTTGATGTCGAGGAACACGACTACGGTGGGCCGCCAATATGTGTGGCGGTGCTCCAACAACGGAGGCAAGGTGAAGGTGTGGTCGATGCAGCCACGACCCAGACGTAGCCCAGCTTGCTGCTCACGAACCTGGCTTTCACGTGCGCCAGTCAGTCGCTGAAGAAATATGGAGGCGATGGAGATCAGACTGATTCCTCTATGGTTGCCGCATTCTGAGCGCGAGCCGCCTTTGAAGACGGGAACAATAACGGAGCGGCTCCAATCGGTTGGGACAGTTTCCTGCTCCCACAGTTTCACTATTAATTCTTGTAAAGCATCAACAAGAGCAGAGCCTCCGAATTTGAAGAGGGCTGGAGGAAGATCATCTGGTCCCGCGGCCTTGTTCAACTTCAACAGTCCGATCTCACGTTCGACTTCTGAACGAGTGGGTGGATCTAAATTGACAGCTCACAGAGCAAGGTGATCAGTGACCGGCGAAGAATCGAACAATTGTAGCCGATAAAATTGCATTTCAAAATGCTCAGCCCAACCCTCCAAACGTTTTGACAAATTGTGGATAGGCTGTCCAATCTCATCACAAATTGTTTCACTAACCCCGACTCTTCTGCTGCCGGTTTCCCGTATCAGACAGAATAACTTACGATGGTTACCAAGGGCAGCGGTCACTTGCATGTCTGACGCTCGATGAGACCATCAAGATTCGCGGTCTCTTTTCAGGCTAGCACGGTGTTTTTCCCGGAGCTCTTTGCGAGTTTCATTGTGCTCACTTCCAGCCGGGATACGCTGGTGAGCGTCGATAAATTCCAGAGACCGAGAAGAGACCCTGTCTAGGTTGGCTATTAGACATACCACATGAGGATTTGCCCGCTGGTAGTAAGGTCTAGCGAACATGTGACCAGTGACCATCAATTGCATCCAGTGAGCGATTACTCATTTCCCATGTCAGCGTACTTCGATACGCATTCAGAACAGCTGGCTTTGTCAGTTGGCTGGTGTCAATGCGCTCACAACCTCGTCGTGGACGTTCGCCAAAACGCATCCGCATGTCAGCACATACCAGTGCATGATCAGCGTCCACACAGGTGCTCCAAATCGAGCGACAGTTCTTGACGCAGCCTCTCCAGCGGTAACTGATAGCGATGTGATCGATCTTCGTCCAGGGCTGGCTCGATGCTGGTGGGCGCCAAGTCACCCCCGGCGGGTGCTGTGTCTGAAATTAGTGCTTTCGAGAAATAAGCGAGCATCTTCACACAAATGAAGTAACCGCTCACCGTTATAATTACGGGAGCCTACACCGTGCTGGCCGCCCAGATGCATTTCATCAGTGGACAACTTTCCAACCTGAGCTTTCATATCCCCCGCCAGCACAACAATGTCCGTGCTTCTTCTGTGGCGAAGGAGCTGAGTCAGTTGGCGGTAGAGGTCGTTCTTTACCAATTCATCACTACAGTTTGTGGGCGCGTAGGCAGCGATAATTGATAGACACCTATTTTTTCGCGCTACTTCGAAGTTTTGAACGAGCCAGCCAATCAGACCGCACACATCCGGCTACTGATTGGAATCCAATCAACCAGAGCAGCTTCAGCCCGGGGACTCAGGGCAATACCAACACCAGCCTGGCCGGTGCTCGTAGCTGCATCGTCACCGGGTAGGCGCAATGAGAAAATACTGCTTGCGTCACCTGAAGGGGATCGCAGAGTGATCACAGAGCTCGGGTCCTGCAGGCGGGTCTCTGATAAGCAGCAGATATCGATCCGGAGGGACTCCAATGTTCGGGCGAGTGCTGCCTGTTGGCTGATCTGTAGTAATGTGCTTATATTGAGGCATGCCAATCTGAAGGAGGATCGAAGGCTCAAAATGGAAGCCGACGAATTGGATTGGACCGCTTGGTTGGACATGTGCTTGTCGACAGGAGAGGAGTGATGCTCCGCGTTCACATGTGATTTGAAATTAGAAGATAAATGCCTAGCAAAGCATGTTGGGGGAGGGCCTAGAATCGGGGGTTGCAAACAGGGGAATATAAGTGAAGTTGGAACGGGACGATAAGGGTGAACAAGCGCAGGAAGGAGAATGAGAAGATGGGAAGGCTTGAGCAGTAGCATCCAAACCCCTATCCACCCTGGTCGATGCAGCAGATAAGACACCGTTAATTATCCTCTGCGGTGGCCAGAGCAGCATAAATTTGTTTGGGGAAGGATTCATTTTATTGCGTGGGCAGGATACTGTCAGGTTGCCCAGGCCTAGACAGGAGAACGATTAGGGTTCTCAACCAAAGCCTTTGGTTCAAAAACCTTACCGCAAGGCAGCGTGTTTGGCACTGGACTACAAAGAGTCCGTTTTAAGGAATAAGGAGCCACCCTCATTCCAACCCGCAACCTGGAGGATCAGGAGGCTGAGTTTGTCTGGCCTCTAACCATTGATCAATCTGGTATTAGTGACTCTGAAGGTTCGAAAATACACCACATAGCATAGCTCAACGGATCGCTGAGGCTCACAAACCATCGCAACACGGTATGTTCCAGCCTCATTGCGATTTCCATTTTGTAGACTTTGATAGACACATTTAAGCGCAGCCGTGTAATACGGACGTATGTGTGCAGGACTTACGCACGACGGATGACGAATGCTAACTTTAGTACATATGACGGCGACACAAGCGGAAAACAAGCGGGAGGTGTTGGACGTTGCGCGCTTGTTGGAAGGGCATGGCAGATGCCGCGTGAACAGTAATGGTGATCAAATAAGTTGGCTGCGTTTTGCGCCCTCATGCATGGATGGTGTCGTGTTCAAATATTGTACTTTGTTTTTGCACTCGATTCGCTTTTCCTTCTCACACTATTTTTTGCCCACTTTGGCCTATCGTGTGATTTTGCATTTCATTGGTTGCAATGCGAACCCCTATCGATTTAATTGTATTGCGCGTGTGTGCGGACGGTTTCCTCCCCACATACGTTCCAGTGCTGTGCTGGTCTGCTGCTTTTTCGGAATACAACAAATTGGCGTCACGTATTACTGATGTCCTTCCATGCTGCTGCCCCGTGCGCCGTTCTTGAATGACTTTGCGGTTACCCCAAATGCAGAATGCTGGGAAGACTGGAAAATTAGTTTTTCAGATTATATATGTGCTACCAGTTCTCAATCCATCCGTGGCGCTGAAAACGGTGGATCCGTTAAAGCTTTTGCGCTTGCTCCTCGGCTCAGGGTGGACGTATATTTGCTGCTCTAAACTAGCGGGAGAAAGCCATACCAACTGAGGGTTATCGGCCCTCGATAAACAATGGGTGTTGGATTGAACACCTTCACTACGCGGTATAATTTTGCGCAGCTGCAACGCGCATTTGGTGTATCAGTGGATGCATTCATTTTCCGTCTTGTTTGTTCTGTTCGAAAGTGTGACTACAACGGTATTCCCAAGAAAACCTTAAAATGCCATGCTAATACAACAATTGATTTTTGGTCTCCCGGATTCTCTGATCTGAGTCTCTTAATAGGGAACGCAGAAAAGCTCACATGGGACACAACCTATGACGTGGGTTGCGCAAAAATCGCAGTCACGGAACAAAACAAAATTTTCCTCTCTAACTCAGGAAATACTGAAATTGACCGTTTGGATTCTACACGCTCTGTGAAGCGATCCTCAGTTAGAAATAAGTGTTACCGCTGTGGAAATGCTGAACGTCGTGAAAATGATAAGTCGTGTCCTGCAAAGAGTGAAAACTGCCGGAATTGCGGTAAGACCGGCTATTTTGCTCGGGTTTGTCGTTCCCGCCCCACTTCTTTAGTTGATTCTGCAAATGTCTCCAGAGCTTATCCGGTCACCACTGGACAATCCATATATGTTGTTAATGAATGCAAACATCCACTTTCGTCTCCAACTCGGAAACCCAAACGGCCTTCGCCAGATATCCTCGTGCTTTTTGAAGTTAGAAACAAAACCACTTGTCTAGACATGGAACTAGTTTCCGCGTCATCAATAACAGTTGTGCTATGTTGTTTTTACAAACGGCATTTTGAACGACTGACTGTACAACGTTCCGCTTAACTTTCAGCAGCTACTCCACCGGTGGTGTCGACATACACGGTTTTGTTACGGCTTCAATATTTCTCCTAAACAGCAGAAAGCGTTCAGTTGTAGTTCCTATCTCTAAAAATGATAATAAGCCTCAGCCGGGACGTAATGCCATGGTCTTATTAAACGTATCCTCCTGGGTCAGTCGGATGACCAACGCCAGTGTCAACCTTCATTCGTTACTCACCAGTTACCAATTCTCTTCGTCCGGATATTGGTAGAGTGTCAAAAACAAGGCACCGCATTCGGTTCATCGCGGATTACAAACCGTTTAACTTTTCTCAACCTAGGGCTGTACCTCGGGCCAAACCAGAAGTGTTGTCACAAGCTTTGAAAAGTATGGTCACGGAAGGCTAGCAAGCATCCATGCAGTGTTCTCACTAATCGCCGTTCAAAAGAATGATGGCTCTATTCCTGTATGCGCCGACCTCGAGTGTTTATTCTACCTATACTTGCAAACCCGTTCCCGCCACCTTCTTGCGCCAAGTTGATGGTTGAGCCATCAAAGGCCAAACGTTTCTCAAAACTGGATATTCGCAGTGAATACTATCACATGCCACTGGCTGCAGCTTGTCGACAGTTGACATCTTTCCTCTCGCAAGCCGTTTTGTATCAATACGAACTGCTACCAATGAGACTTAGTAGTGCCCCAGCAGCTTGGCAAAAATTTATTATTTAAGCGCTATCAGATCTTAAAGGATGTGTTGTTTATATGGATGCTATTTATGTCTTTAGTAGTAAGACCACCGAACATCAGGAAAATGCTTTGTTAGCGCAATTCCTAGATGACCCTCGTGCACACTTGAAACCACCAGAGGAATAAGGGTTGCAGGGACTACAAATTGCTAGCCACTAATAATGCCGTTGCTTACAATGGAAAGCTCCTGCCGTAGGGTATAACATGGAAGTGTTAGGTTGGATCTTGGTCCGGCTGGGCCATGAAGTGGATAAAATCCCACACAAATTGCACACTGATTCACCTGGTCTGACGAAGCAGTTATGTTAAAAGCGAAAGGTTACTAAACTACTATACAAAACCTTTTGTTTCCAAACCTCGCTGACTCATGACTACTCGATCGGTTACAAGTATCTTCCAAGAATTTGAAGTGGATATGTACTTCTGAATTTACATTAGGACAGGGTCTCTATCAGTGTGCTCTCCTATCAGGTCAAATGTTATTGTAGGTGTTACGTCTGAGAGATGCGACGTCATGCTTACCTCCACCAAGTCCACATTTTCCACTTCGTTGGACACTGAGTGTTTCCACAAGGCAACTACAAGTTGTTTAAGGCACCCTGGCATCTATTTTATACCATAATCATAGTTCAATAAACTTGAGCACAAGTGACCCAAGCTTACCGGCTTTTGTTATCGCGTCTTAGTAACGTTGTAAAAATAGAATTGTCGGTGCGTAAAATGAATCCACTTCCAAATAAGTAAAACAGCTGCTTCTCACATGCTCAGTCGCATTCGATGGCCGTCTTCTCCCCGGTAGAATGATTTCTTTAATATCAGCCAAGGTATGTGACATACGCAATCACATTCTCCTAGTCATCGCGCAGCTAAGACAGAACTGCAGCCAAGCCAACATCAGAATTATCCGTTGAAACAAAGTTTGGACGGCGCTCACTGAAGATGGTTACCGTGAGATTGGATTCAGTCATCGCTCGTATGGTCTCGTAGTCATTGTCTTGTTCAGTAACCAAACGATATGCCTGGTTTTAGCTCGCCATTCTCCATGGCAGACAGGACCAACCAACCTCTAGCGAACTAGCCTACATCCCCTTTTTAATGCTTTATTACCAACAGGTTCCTACTTCATTTTAACCTCCATCACGACTGTTTCCCATACCTTATTCGCACGTCTGCTCGCTTTTGTTCTTCCTATCCCTACCTAGACGAAACTGCATCAAGACTTCCATCTCTTTGATCCAAATATTTCATTTACTGTTCCTTCTAGAACGTTGAGATTTACATCCTTAGCCGCATCTTTGCTTACTCCACTCCTCCCTTATGCTTAACCCGACTCTGTGTATATTGTATTCGGCACCTCTTCTGGTCCTTATCGCAACTCTTCAATAGTGGCCTAAGAACACATAACGCCTGTGACCAATCCTAGGCCTCGCTAGATTCTCGTTCCTAATATCATGCCTCTCAGCTCACTTCAACGCCTCCATCTCTTGCTTGGCCTCTCTTTTGGTCCATATCGCAACTGTTCAATGGTGGCATAGGCACCACTAGCGTCAGCGCAAAATCCTAGGCCTCCTCTGATTCTCTTTGCTACTGTGGCACACATTCTTAAAACTTTCGACTAATCCGGACCCGCAGGTCCCAAATGCCCATAGGCCTCAAACCAAGGCCTCTATTCATTTGAACATCGGCTGCCATTAACGAAGGTTTTCAATTTTAAATGTAACTACCTCATGATACTCGTCTCCGTCTGATACATTATCTGCATGCTTGGTTCCCCTACCGAAAACGAAAGTTCCGGTCCTTGATTAGTTTGCCTCTCGGCTCCACTCTCATGCTTCTCAGATCACAATTACGTCCCCCTCTCTTGTTTGGCCTCTCCTTTGGTCCGTACCGCAACAGTTCAATGGTGGATTAGGTTCCCATAGCGTCAGCACAACATACTAGGCCACATTTGATCCACTTTCCCACTGCGACACGCACTCTTAAACCCCCTGGACCGCACCGGCCTCCGGCTCTAAATGCCTATAGGTCTCAAACAAAGGCCTCTCTTCCCTTGAGCATCGATTACAGTTCTCATTAGCAAAATGCAATTTCAGGCCTCTGATTGACTTTTGCCTCTCGGCTCCACCATCATGAATCTCAGCTCACAATTACGTTCCCCTTTCTTGTTTGGCCTCTCTTTTGGTCCATATCGCATCGACTTAATGGCGGTATAGGTATCACTAGCGTCAGCGCAACATCGTAGGCTTCCTTTGATTCCCTTTGCTATTGCGGTACTCATTCTTAAAACTCTTCGACTATCATGCATCTCCGCTCACAATTACGTTCCCCTCTCTTGTTTGGCCTCTCTTTTGGTCCATATCGCATCGGCTCGATGGCGGTATAGGAGCCTCTAACGTCAGCGCATCTTACTAGCAACCGTTTGATTGTCTTTGCTACTGTGGCACTCATCGTTAAAACTATGGACTACTCCGGCCACTCAGGCTCCAAACGCCCACAGTCCCAAGCTATGGCCCCTCTACCCCTGATGATCGGCTGCCATCGATTAAGGTTCTCAATGGTATAGGTAACGGCCGCATGATTTTCGTCTCCGTCCGATTCATTTTCTGTATGCCTAATCCCAGACGTCGCTATATGTTCTTGCTGCTGTGGCTCTCACTCCTAAACCTTTTGGACTAGTTGGCCTCTCAGGCTCCAAATGCCTATGGGTCTCAATCAAAGGCTTCTCTTCCTTTCAACATCGATTCAAGTTCTAATTGGCATAAAATACAGCCTCATGTACTCTACTCCGTCTGATACATTATAATACGCTTGGACCCCTGCAAATTGCAATTTCAGGTCTCTGATTGACTTTTGCCTCTCGGTTCCTCTATCATTCTTCTCAGCTCACAAGTATCGTCTCCCTCTCTTTTGGTCCATATCGCATCCGTTCAATGGCGGTATAGGTACCTCTAACGCCAGCGCAACTTACTAGCGTTCGTTGATTCCCTTTGCTACTGTGACACTCATTATTAAACCTACTGGACTTGTCCGGCCTCTCAGGCTCCTAATACCCATCGGTCTCAAATCAAGGCCTCTCTCATTCAAACATCGGCTGCCGTCGGCAAATGTTTTCATTTGTATAAGTAACTGCCTCTTGTACTCGCCTCAGTCTGGTACATTACCTGCATGCTTTGTCCTTCTGCCGAAATTGAAATTTCAGGTCCCTGGTTGAATTTTGCCTCTCGGCTCCACTCTCATGCTTCTCAGATCACAATTACGTCCCCCTCTCTTGTTTGGCCTCTTTTCTGGTCCATATCGCATCGGTTCAATGGTGGTTTAGGTTCCCACAGCGTCAGCACAACATACTAGGCCACATTTGATCCACTTTCCTACTGCGCCACGCACTCTTATGCCTCCTGGACCGCACCTGCCTCCGGCTCTAAATGCCTATAGGTCTTAATCAATGGCTTCTCTTCCTTTAAGCATCGATTACAGTCTCATTGGCATAAGAAACAGCCTCATGATACTGGCTCATTACCTGCATGCTTGGTCGCCTGCATAATTGCAATTTCAGGTCTCTGATTGACTTTTGTCTCTCGGCTCCACCATCATGAATCTCAGCTCACAATTACCTTCCCCTCTCTGGTTTGGCCTTTCTTTTGGTCCATATCGCATTGGTTCAATGGCGCTATATTTATCACTAGCGTCAGCTCAACATCCTAAGCTTCTTTTGATTCCCTTTGCTACTGTGGTACTCAGTTTTAAACCTCTTCTACTACTCCAGCCTCTCAGTCCCCAAATGCCCATAGGCACCAAACCAAGGCCTCTCTTCTTTGAGGATCGGCTGCCACCGATTAATTTTCTCATTGGTATAAATGACTGCCTTATGTGTTCGCATCCCTTTGACACATTATCTGCATGCTTGGTCGTTCTACGGAAATTGCAATCTTAGGTCCCTTGTTGAGGTTAGCCTCTCGGCTCCATTCTCATGCTTCTCAGCGCACAATTACATCCCCTCTCGTGTTTTGCCTCTCTTCTGGTCTATATCGCAACAGTCCAATGGCGGTATAGTTATCACTAGTGTCAGCGCAACATCCCAGGTCTCTTTTGGTTACCATTACTTCTGTGCGTCTCATTCCAAAACATTTTGGCCAAGTCAGTCCTCTGAGGCTCCAAATGTCCATAGGTCTCAAGCCAAGGCCTCTCTTATTTTGAGCACCGGCTGCCATCGACTCAAATTCTTATTGGTATAAGTTACAACCTTATGATACTCTTCTTTGTCTGAATCATTATCTCTATGCTTAGCAACGCTCACCGAAATTCGAATTTCCGGTCTCTGATTGACTTTTGCCTCTCGGCTCTACTATCATGCATCTCAGCTCACATTAACGTCTTCCTCTCTTGTTTGGCGTCTCTCTTCGCTCATATCGCAACTATTCATTGGCGGTATAGGTACCATTAGCCTCATCTCATCGGTCATTCCATTGATTTCAGCCAGCACAACTTTAGCCTAAATTTTATATTTATGCAATAACATAGTCCTGTTCAATTTTGTTGGCAGTTTGCTCGGTCCGTTTTTCTTCTCACCCTTGTTCGTCAGGATAACATTACCTGCACCGAACACCGCTGAAGACGTACCTGCGACGCTCCCATGGACACGGATTCAATAAAGAACAAAGAAAAACCCGCACTTCATAATCATGACACACTAAAGAACCTAGGAAACTGATCAATTCAATACAAGTCACCTGAGTCGTCCGACTTCGACAGCCCCAACCACTTGTAATGGACTCCGAAGGCGACTACACAGCCATAGGAAACAAATTGGCGTTGCGTGACTGCGAATATCCGCGAGGATAATCGGTCAGATACCATCTTGCCAATGTATATCAACAGCCGGCAGTGTTCCAGGACGTGGTGGGTCTTCGTCTGGCAAGCGTTTTCCCTACAAAAAGCCACAAATGTCTGTTTAACAACACTGCGACGTGGCGGATGTGACTCGCCACTCAATAAAGTCACCGCCCCTAACACATTGGCAAGTTGATCGACACCACATTTACAAGTTCTGTGCATATATTGGCTCTCGCACGAACACGCCTACATATCTGACTAGTGACATACCACTATTCTTAAGTATTTTCCACCCGTTTCCTCATACTTCACTCACTGACCTACATTGCTTACGGGACCTCATCGGACTAGTTCCTCATCAACATACCATATAAGTGATCTGATCACTATTTTTACCTCTCGCATTCTGTGTACATAGACTACATACAACCTTTGGGCTCTATGGGCCCACACTACTGTCTCCAACTTTACTACTCCCAATGTTGTTGCTGCTTATTCCGCTATCATGTACAATAATGCAATATGCTGATCATGCCCAAAAAGGCGTGTCTCGCTTTGTCGAGAATAAAATATTTATTTATTTATAACAGCTCGGTAACGGTCAAAAAGTCGATAAATGTCGAAGGTGCTAAGAGCACAAACCAAGAGATGTTTCATCTGTGCAGCTTTGCATGATTTCGGATAATCAAGGATGGCTCTGGTGTTATGCACATTAAGCCTAATACCCGAAGTAGCAACAACATGACCAATAAACGTGACGATCCGGTCTTCCCCGATTTCGACTTTTCATCTATCCACAATCGATCCATCCTAGGGATCTCATTAACTTCCCCATCTACGCCTTATCGCCACCAAACCAACCCTAAACAGGACCTGACCATAACCTACTGCATGACCTACATGCCTACGACAATGCTACTGCTCCAACTGCATCAATCTTACGTGGCAGTACAACAGTTTCTGCTCAAAGGAATGAGCCCTTAGACCAGTTACCTTAACAAGCCGTTATCTTGCAGTCGTTTACCAACACGCTATCGGACAACCTGTGGGCTCACAATAACGTATACGGCCAGACACCTCGATGCATCTCCCCAGATCGCTGTGACGTAACAACTGCAACGTGTGTAGTACCTGCACGTGAAATATCTGCTTCACTATTTACTGACTACACCGTTGGGACACGCACGGATACTACACACGACCACGACTTCACTCTCTCTAAGGACGCACGCAGTCGAACCTGCAATATGCTCCCTATCAATGTAAGATCCATCAAGCACAAACAGCACCACGTCGGTCCATTTGTTCTTCTGTCCTCCCCACAAATTGTTCAGATCACGGAAGCCTGGCAATTCTCAAGTACCGCTGACAGCTATCTAAATATCCCCGGGTACACCAAGTTTTGCAATGGACGAATCAACCAACGCGGAGGTGGATGCGTTATTTACTTACGGGATGACTTTGGTGCCAATAAATTTCAGCTGTTACCAATTGGAGACCCTGCGGATTCAATCTGGATGCAGATTAATGGGGTACAATCGACCTCCTAATTGGTTGCATATACAATCCCCCACATGCTTCTAATATCAAGAATAATGAACGAGTAAACCTCTTCACTGATGTCTCCACAATGTCCCCATGCTATAATCTAGTGGGTACTGACTTTACTATGCCACATGTCTCTTGGAATGGCCAGAGTGCACCTCTCAGTTACAGAGACTCTGCTGACACCGTATATACGGACAAATTGTCAGCGTGTCCGTCGCAACGAGGCTGGACCTTAACGTGGTTCGACTGTTTGCGTACCTCATTGACCCATTGAGCTATACTGGGTGGTGCCTCCGGGCACCTTGAGAACTACTCCTACCAGGTTGGTCAGTGGTGAGAGGTCAAACAAACTCAGTCTCCTGGCCCTTCAGGTTGGGGGTCTGGAATGGGATGGCGTCCATTTCTGTAAAACTAAATCATTGCCACCTCCCCGCTGCCTTGCGGAAAGGCTTTTGAGCCAACGCTTTGGATGAGGACCCTAATCGTCCTCCTGTCTAGGTCTGGGCGCCCTGGCAGTATCTCAGCCCACATACATCCATGACATTTTCTACAAACCTAAACTTCATCCTGCATCGGCCGTCGCGCAGATTATCAGGGGTCGCCTTATCTGCTGCATACAGCAGGGCGGATAAGCAAAAACATGCTACTGCTGGCGCCTCCCTTCTTTCTTTTCCACCTGTCTCTCTTACTCCCATCCGACCCCCATTACTAACCTTCCTTCTATAATTCCCAGCTTAATTGACAGCAACCGAAGTGCCACTGTAGTAGAACCACCTGCAGCCAACGTCTCGCGCCAGACACCGGACGCCTTTCGGCAAAAGTAACATATAAGGCCACGCCATTCCTTTTCTATGGCGACATTCAGCGTTCGCACTCTAAGACAAACAGTTCAGCAGGCTGCACTAGCACGCACCTTGGCACACTGGGAATTGATGTGTGTTGTGTGTCCAAAACTAGGATCAGTGACCCTAACGAAGTTATTGAATTAACTGCACTTGGCTTATCCTCTCGTTATTGGTTGCACGCAGCCGTAGACGCCGATGCAGCACTCACGGGTCAAGCTGGTGTATGTATCATTCTCAGCTCCGAGGCAGAGTCATCATTGGTTGATTGGATTCCGATGAACAGCCGTTTATGTGCAGTCCGTTTGACGACACTAGCTAAGGTTGATTCACGAAGTAGTACAAAACGCTGTTTGTTTATTATTTCTGCTTATGCTCCCACCGTCTGCAATTCAGATGTTCTCAAGGACACATTCTATGACGAACTGAATGCCCTACTACGCAGTGCTACTAGTTCAGATATTATAGTACTTGAAGGGGATATGAACGCACAAGTAGTGCTTCTGAACTCTTCAGAAGCTCAGTTGTGTTGTAATTGTGGGCTTAACTCCGAACGGAGTGACAACGGTGAGCGTCCGGTGCAACTGTGTGCGGAGCACCAGTTGTTTCTTAGCATCACTGCTTTTAGACACAGTGGGCGCCGAAGTGTCACTTGGCGTCCTCCTGTAGCTGGCCAGCGATGGATCCAAATTGACCACATAGTCATAAGTTACAGATGGTGTGGTTCCAGCCTGGATTGCCGCTCGTACTGGAGTACCTGTGTTGACTCCGATCACGCCTTGGTACGCTGTCGTTTCTCCATGAACTTTAACGGGAGGCGCACCAAACGTCCCCTACGATTGGCAACGGAGAAATTGTCTCAGTCCTCGGTCAGGCAAGTCTATTAAGAAGCGCTGCGTATCGAACTTCCGCTGTCCTGTCCTAATGACGCTGAGCTTCAGTGGAATAGGATATCGGCCGCCATGCACGACGCAGGAGCATCTGTTTGTGGCACTATCAGTCCTCACCGCACCAATCACTGGATATCCGAGATCTGTGAACCTGTTTATCTAGAAGACACCTCCCGGCTGGCTCTGAACACACTGTGACCAGGCGGGCTATTAGGCGTGCACTAAAGCAGAGTCTACGTGCTGATAAGGAAGCCTGGTGGACCGGTCGGGCTCAAGAAATGGAAGAGGCAGGAGCAGTAGGCAATTACCGGAAGCTCTTCTAGCTAATCCGCACCACTGGTCCCAGGAAATTAGGCGTCAGTGAGACAATCAGAGACAGCACGAGTGCGCTGATACACAATAAGGAGTGCCGTATGACCCGTTGGGCGGAACACTTTTGACAACAGTTCAGCTGGCCCACTGCTCCCGGACCTCATCCTACTCAGGTGATGCAGGACGAGCCATGGACGGTTAGTTTAGAGCCTCCGTTAGAGGCCGAGGTCCAAAAGGCGATCACAGCCCTAATTCGTTTTTGTGCCGCTGGCCTGGATTCCCTCCCACCTGCACTATTTATGGATGGAGGTGAGGTCCACTGCAAAGCACTGACCTCCTTATTCTAATGCATCTGGAAGGAAGAAAGTGTCCCGACTAATTGGAGCGAATGGATTATAGTGGCACTATACAAGCAGGGCAGTCGCACAGACTGTGCGAACCACAGGGGTATTAGCCTAACGCCAGTTGTGACAAAATTACTGGCCTCGATTCTCGTTCGTCGCCTCATTACGGAACGGGAATCCCGGATTAGGGAAGAACAGGCAGGTTTCCGCCCAGGACGTGGCTGTATAGACCATATATTATCTTTGCGTCAGGTGCTAGTGCAGCGCCACGCATACCGCAGACCGACAATAGCTGTGTTCCTCGATTTCAACAGTGCGTTCGATTCAGTCGATCGATCGATTCTGTTCGAAATACTTGCACGGAAAGGTGTTCCCACGAAATATGTGAACATCCATCGCGCTCTATACTCGAACACTACAGGCCGCGTCAGGGCCTACGGTGTCCTGACGGATAGCTTTCCGACCGCAAGTGTCGTTCGTCAAGGTTGTCCGATTTCCCCATTCCTGTTCAATTTCGTTGTGGATTCTATCATGGAGTGTTCCCTTGCGGAATCTCTCTATGTAGACGTCGAAGTGCAGCCTGGTGAATGATTAGTTGAACTAGATTATGCGGACGATATCGTCTTGCTTTACTACAATGTTGGGGCGGCACAGTCAACCCTGAATAGCCTATCCAGAGTGGCCCCATTATTTGGTATGCACTTTGCACCTTCAAAGTGCAAAGTGTTGCTGCAGGACCACCAGCCACTTGATGATCCCTTGACGCTTGCTAACGAGGAACGCGAGGTGGTTGATCAACTCACTTATCTTGGCGGCTGCATCAGCAATGATGGGCGCATAGCAACTGACATCAACATACGCATTGCAAACGCCAGAGCTACCTTCTTGAACCTGCGTCATCAATGGCGACAGAAGGGAGTTTCCCTTCGTCTGAAAGGCCGTGTATACAATGCCACAGGGAGGGCCGTTCTGCGCTATGGTAGTGAGACTTGGCCGCTTCGGTCTGAAGATCTGAGGCGCCTTCAAGTCTTTGACCATCGTTGTCTGCGAAGCATTGCTGGAGTCGGATGGCACCAGCGTATCCGCAACGATGCTTTGCGTTTGCGCGTGCTAGGAAGTGGTACTCATGCTAGCTCCCTAGAACAACAGATAGCACTGAATATGTTGCGTTGGCTCGAGCCCGTGCTACGTATGCCTGGTCACCGCTTACCTAGGAGGGCCTTGTGTAGTCTGCCAGGTGTAGGGTGGCGCAAGGCTCGAGGTGGACAGAAGTTGACTTGGCAACGGCAAACGAAGTCACTGACAACCAAACTGGGTGCCGTTGTTCCGTCTCGCCTTCCGAGCCGGAGTCCACGTGACTCACCTTGTGCTTGGCTGGAGATTTTATAGGACATGGCTCGCAGTAGACACCAGTGGCGCGTCTGCTGCCGTCTCCTAATCGGATGGGCTGTTCACAGTGGGTTTGGTGCTGAATTATCTGCGGGGTGCTGGCTGATTATGACGCGGGGCAGCGAAAGCCGCAAGGAATCTGTCTCGCCGATGCCGCCTTATCTTTGCGCGATAGCCAGCTGTTTGTGAAGGTGCGTTGTTAACACAAGGGGTAGGCGCCTTGGCCCTGAATGTTTGCTTAGAGCATTAAGGTTTTCAGGTAAGTCCCTCTTCTATCCCTCTTCTTATTCTTTATTTCATAGCCCCTTATGGTTGTATGGCAGCGAAGCATCAGTTCAAATGGATGGTGTACTGCTGTTGATGACGTTGATGTCAGCGTGTGCGTGCTAATCGTGCAATCCTGCGCTCTGCGGTTAATTGGACGTATCCTTTCACACTCTTGAGACACGGCTTCGGAAGTACGCTCAATCGATTCCGTTCTCTGAGCTCTATCCAACGGCGTCTATATATTTGAAGTAAGTCCAACGACACGCTGGTACATCACAAACAAATTCTTCGGAAGTCTATTCACTAAGGCCAACTTGAGTAACTTTGCGTATTTGAGTTGCATCAGTACCTTTGGGATACCATTCGACAGATCTTATTTAAGGCTTTCAGACAATATATAACTTAGTGCTGTGCACCAGGGTATACCATAGTTACAAGCATGTTTGTCATCTCACCTTACCACCATATTTATACGTGCATTTCACTGCACAAAGCCTGTGTGATTTTGCATACCCGTGCGCCTAGTGGCACACCACCCAAACACGCTGACCGGAGCAGACAACTGCGGCCGCCCAGACGGAGTGAACAGCGCAACCTAAAAGTGCATACCGACCATTGATCCATGGGCCGGAGAAGTTTGTCAACCGGGAATCCAGTGAGCCACAGACCCCAGGTCAACCGTAGCTCAAACAAGCGGGGAACTGATATCCGCTCTAAAAGCACGTGTTCGTTCTGTGCCAATTCATTTGACGCGACAAATGTGAACATTACACTTAACGGAGCTAACTGCGTATTGACAGACAGCTTGTGGTTTTGTGACATATGTTCAGATAGTCAGATAATTAAGATTGTTCAAAAACTTACGATAAGGTGTGAAGCATTGGCTGTTACGTCTGCAGACCAAAAGGAACTAATCGCGGCATTGGAAGGGAAATCTCAGAACTCGAGTTGCAGATTAGTGCATTACGTAGCCCGAATCCCCGACCTGTTAAAAGGCAAAAGCTCTCTAACAACAGTGCTACGCAGTCCAGCGAAAGGCAAACACCGTTTGTGAAAAAGATCAGTGAAAACAAGCAGCTTGTACGGTAACCCAGGTCTCACGTAGTGCACCAAAGCGTGCAGCGTTACGCACCAATTGCAGGATCACCCCCGTCAGTAGCTGGGCAACACCAAATGACCCCTACAGATAGTGTAAATAAATAAATAAATAAATAAACTTTTATTTTCGACCATGCGAGACACACCTTTACAGGCATGATCATGTTTAGCTAACAGTGTGATCAATAATGTACAAAAGTACATGTTTGGCATGACAATGTATGTAAGTGTATGAGTGTATATACGTATGTATTTGTGTATGAATGTAGCTTGTGTCTTTAAATGTGCCGCAGCATTTTTGACTGTTTGTTGTCGTCAGGAATATGAGCATAAGCGATTGATGTCCTTGGGTTGGATAGCACTTTCCGGATATCCACGGGCCAGTGACTTTATTTTGTAGCGAGTCACATCCGCCACGTCACAGTGTTGATAAGCAGACATTTGTGGCTTTTTATAGGGAGAACGCTTGCCAGGCGAAAACCCACCACGTCCTGGAACACTGCCGCCGAACTATTTGCTGGAACGGGTTAAACCCGAACCACCTAGCTGGCACCACGAGGAGGTTGTTCGGCTAGCCAACAGCTAGCCTTGGCCAATCGTCCAAAGAAGACAATCCAGACACGCCCACTAGACAAAGCTACGCTCACAAGGAACTGCAGAACAACCAACTACTACGCAACAAGACGACGTTTACAGTAATATGTTCAAATGTCCCAGAAGCAACTAGCTACTCGCTAAAAGGTAGACCAGCCCAGGAGCAAAACCGGTGGGCTGAAATAACCTGCGCACTCGGACTGAAAGTTCTCCCAACTAGTCTTAAACGCCTTTCGCGAAACCCATCATCTCCGCACTTAGGGGAACCTCGGTCACTGCTAGTAAGGTTTGGCGACACGCGCGACCTGGAAGATGTTCTCTTAACAAGCCACATGCTGGTGAAATATTCTGTAAGTGCCTGCATTTTTCCTGCCAGGCCATGGGCAGAAAGACAGAAGCGTACATCCAACCCCAGTTCGTCACGTTAAAATGAGATGAAGAAAGTGGTACTGGTTCGTGGTGTGCCAGAAGCGAAGCATGACGATAGCAGCGAACGACAGAAGCACGACTTAGGAGAAGGGCGGTACATCGCAGAACTATACGACATGAAGAATGTCGTGGCTTTTGACGTCCACCAACTACCAAGGTAGCGGGCCACGAATCTTGAAAGCTACCTTGGCTGCACTCGAAATGGTATCAGTGGCAATCCAAGCACGGCATGACAACAGGAAACTTGGGCAACCAGAAGTAAGGTTAAGATCATTCCTTCAATTAGTACACACCTCAGATATAGATGAGCCAGCCTCAATTGTACCTATCTCAAACCAGCCAACTGTGCAAACAACCGTTTAAAAAAATCTTCAGCAGACTGGCACTATTTGTGCTGGTCACTCACAGCGAACCGATCTCCTGATGCGTCAACAAATACAATGCTGCTACGCCAACACTCAGGAGCTGTACTCTAAGCTCTCGGAGCTGCGCCACCGACATGAATCAACAACTTGGGACCTCATAGCAGTTACTGAAACTTGGCTCTCAAACGACATACTTGATCCAGAGATTGAACTCAATGAGATGTCAGTCATTCGAAATTATCGTCCATCTCGCGGTGGCGGTGTTGCTCTTCACAATCAAGATTATTTGAAATGTGAGGCTCTTACCGAAAATTTCCTTGTTATTCCCGACGCAATATTTTGTCGACTGCACCTAGCAGGTCGAGATGTTGATTCACAGAGGAAGAGTGATGCTTGCCTCTTAGCCGTTATTTATAGACCACCAAACTCCTCAGCAGACAGCAATAACATTCTGTTAAACGCCCTCCGCTATGCTGTTTCACAAAAGTACTCTCACTATCTTATAATGAGTGACTTTAATGTTCCTTCAATAGCATCAATGCCCCTTAATGGGCCATCATTTAAATCGAAACTCTTCGAATTCATGGCTATGGCAGTTTTGTATAACCATGTGCATCGACCAACCAGACATCGCGGTTAAAACAAGCCATCAATCCTGGACTTACTCCTGACTAATGAGGAGTTGATGGTTGAGTCAGTAGCATACGATCTTCCACTGGGCTGTAGCGACCATTTAGTCCTAACATTTGGTTATGTATATTATGAAAGTATTGTTGCTAAAAAAAGTGAGACTCAACGAAGTATTACGGACCATTGTAAGCTGCGCAGCTTAGCAGCTACCTTTGACAGGGACCTACAGGCGCACAGCTCAGCAAATGACGGGTGGAATGAATTGGAAGACAAAATTAACTGGGTCATACAATCAGCATCGTAGGTTGTACCATTAACAGCATTGCGCCAAACCAATACGTGGATCCGGAGCAGAACACGTAAATGGATCAACAGAAGGGATGAAATCTGGAGGCAACATTTGCTAAGCCCATGTGATATCACATGGCAAGATTACAAAGTCATCAGAAACTACTGCACGTCACTCATTAGAGTCGATAAGTACGAATGACAGGAGAATATGGTGCTGAAATTTACGAGTAACACCAAACTGCTATACAGATTTGTGAATGGCAAAAGAAAGGTTAAGCCCGGAATACCACCACTCAGGACGACCAGTGGCCTAACAACTACTGCTGTGGATGCCGCGAACGCACTAAGCTTGCAGTTTAGCTCTGTAGCTACATATGTCATGGAACCTTCGCCCTAGCAACTTCCAACCAATGTCTTGGAAACTCGCTCCGATGTTCAAAAGCAGCAAGTGTGGCGAACTTGAACTTGCGACCTTTGAGGCGAGCTCTCAGCACTTTTGTGCAGCGGCTAGTACCATAGTGAATTAACTTCTCATGTTGAATATGCAACTCAGACCTGGTTCCCATGGTTAAAGCGAGACGTCCGCCTCTTGGAACAGCCACAAAGGCGACGCGTGGACTATCCGGTATAAGTTACGAAATGCGTCTTCGTGTACTCGGTGTGTTCACATTAGAATACCGACGGCTTCGCAGAGATCTTATTCTCACATGTCGGTACTAACCGAAAGCCAGTATCCAAGAACATCCCTATTGACTAGCCCCATACCAAAAAAACCGAGGCAACTACCCGAAACTAATGACGCAACACTCTTGATTGAATTGTAGAAAGTATTTTTTCTCACTTAGAAACCGTTCTCACTGGAATACATTACTAAACTATACGGTGAACGCACCAGACATAAAGACATTCGAAAGACGCTTAGATTTTCATTTTAGTGATAAACGATAGGCTGGCTAGCCGAACAACCTCCTCGTGGTGCCAGCTAGGTGGTTCGGGTTTAACCCGCTCCAGCAAATAGTTCGGCGGCAGTGTTCCAGGACGTGGTGGGTTTTCGCCCGGCAAGCGTTCTCCCTATAAAAATGCCACAAATGTCTGCTTATCAACACTGTGACGTGGCGGATGTGCCTCGCCACAAAATAAAGTCACTGGCCCGTTGACATCCGGAAAATAGTATCCAACTCGCGGACGTCAATCGCATATTCCCACATTCCTACCGATAACAAACAGTCAAAAATTCTGCGGCGCATTCAAAAATACTAGCTACATTCATATACAATTACACACATATATACACCCATACACTTACATTCACTGTTATGCCAAACATGTACGCTGTGTACATTTTGATCACACTATGTTGGCTAAACATGATCATGCCTGTACAGGTGTGCCTCGCATTGTCGAGAATAAAAGTTTATTTATTTATTTATTTATTTACACTTTAATAAAGTACAATGATTTAACCACTGATATTTACGTTCCACGTTGGAACATTCTGTTTTTATTTTTTTATTGCATATCCATCCTGTGGGTCTTGTAAAGTTATGCTTTTTATCACATCGTACACCATCCATCCACTAAACTGTATTCAACACGTCCGCGTTCCGACGGGGCTCTGTAAAACTCATGAACGAACTTTACGCAAAGAAGCTCGGATGCTGTCAATAGCGTAAAAGATGACATCCCAGGAAGCGAAAACAAGGTAGTTCATCTATCATTTACGCTCTCTATCTCACCCCATCTCTCAACTAGTCTAGCTGATGAATCTCGGATGTTCAGAAGTATTAATGGGAATAACTTTTCTATGCTTGTCCGATCAGCTAATTGATATACCTTTTTCTATTCAAAGGATGTGGACACGCCACTCATGAACTCTACAACAACATCACCAACTCTTTAGACGTGTTCACTCCGCTAATGCATAGCCACAGATCAAACCCGAAAAACCGTTCATCCATATAAACAGGGTGCTTAGGACGCTCCGGAAAATGCGTCAACAATACTCTAAGACGCATAATTTCCATATTTTTGTTCGCATGAACAAAGTCATACACAATTGGCAGCACGCCCGGGTGATGGTAAAGCTATCTGAAGAGCGCGCTTCCTGTAACAACAAGGATAAAACCAAGTCCCTCAGATAATGAAATATCGAAACAATCGTACAGCAAAATCTATCATCTCTCTAAGACTTTCCGATCAGTCAGTAATTAGCGATCCGAAGGAAATATCTGAGATTCTTAATAGCCATTTCTGCGCTTGCTTCACTGACATCAGCCTGATCTTGCCAAATGCTGTACCCAAACTTACCCGCGACTCGCTAGACGCAAATATCTTCGACCTACGTTCTATAACCCGCGTAATTAGACCACTGAAGCTGTCACTACACCCTGGCCCTGATGGTCTCCCACCTGCACTGCTGATACTCGGCGGCCAGGAGCTTCTTTTTCTACTTCTTAACTTATTTACACTCTCAATAAAATTCGGCGTGTATCCATACACACGGAAGCATTCCATAGTTTTCCCTTGATATAAACATGGTAGCCGTCAAAACATAGAAAACTACCGCCCCAACCACACGCTTATTACCTCGAGAATGATGGAAAGAATTGTTCAGGAAAACTTTCTGAACTTTCTACTTAGTCGCAACCTTATCGATGGACAACAACACAGCTATTCAACGTTCAAACCTTGTCAGGCTTGCCAATGTAACTGCACAGATTGATGCTAAACAAGCACTGCTCATAAGCTTCCTTGACCTGAGAGAAGCTTTTGACAGAGTTCCACACGCCGGACTAATAGTAAAGCTTACATCCTACGAAAGTTCAGATCACCTGCACTTATGTTTCCAATCTTATCTTTTATCACACAGGCAATCAGTAAAGTTGGACGAGTCTATAGCACTTCCCAAACCAGTCACAAGTGGTGTTTTTCAGGGCAGCGTACTAGGCCCACTGCAATTCTTGCTATATATCAATGACCTTTTCCAGGTAATACAATATGGCAATTCCTACTTGTTTGCCGATGACATCAAAATGGGGTTCTCCGTTCACCCAACATACCTGCAAGCCGGTCTTTCCCAAATTCAGAGCGACCTAAGGGCTATGGATGTTTGGCGCAACACTTGGAATCTGGCATTCTCAACGGCGAAACGCAACATCCTCTCATACCGCCGCACCTTTCCGCCTAAGGCGTTAGCGCTTCAAGGCACACCGCTTGTTAATAGCTTCACAGTTCGAGACCTAGGTGTACATTAATCCAGTTCTTTGAACTTTTGCAGTACAAGTGTGGCATTACTCAGCAAATGCAAGCTCCTACATAAGCTACTTATTCAAACCTAAGAAACTGCAAAATGTAGGCTTACTCTACACAAAACCTGTGCCCGATCTCTGCTAGCGTACTGTTTCTTTGTGTTTACCAACCGAACCTTGCTATTGGTGGCCGAAGTTGCATTCTAGCGTCGAGGCGGTTATTCGGTTTGGTTATGCCTGCCAACCATCCGCTAAGGGCGCCATGCCCCAGTAAGCTCTAGTCTAAGCTATCGTGTACCCAATGGAGTCATGGGCAAAAGTTGCCAGTGATACTATGGGTGCATTGTGCAACAATGACTGTGTTGAAAGTGTCTTTTGAACGTTATACGAAAGCAACGGCCGTATAGGTAGGTTGCTACCATCTACATAGAATACAGGGAGTTGCGCCATTAAGTAAATCACGCGGCATCGGTTTGCTACGATGCTAAAATTGCGTGGGAATACAGGAAACAGAATTCAAAGATCAGTGGCGATTGAATAGTGGATAAACTGCTGGTAGCTAGCCTACTAATATAGGGAGAGCAAAATAAGTAAGTAAAGATATAAATCGCTTGCGACGTAAGAGGTTCAAAGGTCAGTTGGCGATAAAGCAACGGATGGATAGGACTCAAGCGCGGAGTAAAAACGTTCGGGGGATCTAGGCAGAAAGATGACGCAAAGATACTAAGGGTATAGTGCTATGGCCCACTGAGATGGGAAAGCCTGTGAGAGAGCTAACCTCCAACAGATTTAAGTGTCGACACCTTTGCTTCAAAAAACAGCAACAGAACACCTACAAAGGATTTGTTAGGAAGCGAATGTACCGACTAGGTGTGAAAGGATTGATCGATAGAAGTTGTAGTGCAAAAGAAAACCTGCCCTTTCATTATCTTGTAACATTGGATTTTATGGTTGTTTTAACCTTCGAAACGTACATTTGTTTTACCGAACGCACGTCCGTTATCACAAAACCGTTTTGGTGAGTTCCTCGCTGCACGTTTCTGGCTCTGTCTGATGCGCTTCCTATTCTTGTAGCCTGTACAATATACGTTGGGTTCAGTTGCCTCCGACTTCTATACTGTCGTATTTGACACGTCTTACGTGTCATTGCTTACCGACTAGTATCCTAGGCTCCGCCCAACAATTGGTGACCCCCTGACAGGAACACGCCGCCCGCCATTTTCATTCTGGTGAGCTCGTTCCAGTGATTTTGTGATTTATTACTTGTGACCATATTGTTTTCTTGCCTACCACATATTTTGTTTGCTTGTTGCAATGGATAATCTAGAGGATAAACGGTCTCCATGCGCGGTTAACGCCGTTCAGCCAGCCATGGTCAATTCGGTTGCATTGGCCTCTCCTTTTCTGGAGAATGATCCTTTATTATGGTTTTTGCATTTAGAATCCACATTTTCTATTCGTAAGCTTTCTTCTGATTTCGCCATGTATAATCAGTTAATATGTTACCTTCCTTATAGTATATCCTCGCAGGTGAGGGACATCATACTTTGCCCCCTCTAGTAATGAAATTTGAGACAATTAAACAGGCTATTATTCAGCGAATCACGCCATCTGGCCAGGTCCGTTTGCAGCAGCTATTTAGTGATCTGCAGCTAGGAGGTAGGATGCTGTCAGCCCTGTTGCGCCTAATGCAACAGCTCATCGGCACGTCCAACATGGACGTGGGGATTCTCCGCGAGCTGTGGATGCAACGCCTTCCTGAAAGCACACCGGCTATCCTTGCAGTAGCAAGTGACTTGCCCATCACAGCAATTTCAGATCTAGCAGACCGCGGCATCGAACGGCACCAGCCAGAGGCTGAAACCAAAGCACCTAAGCAGCTTCGCGATGGCGCAAACACAACGACAGGCGCGACTAGCCCTCCGTCGGCAATCGCTGCATTATCATTGCAGATAGCGTCGCTTCAGCGCCAGATAAAAGAACTCGCCTTACAACGTAAGCACTGCAACCCCTCTGGATCAGCGCACATGCGCACAAAATCTGATGCCTCAGCTTACTGCTTTTACTACTCGCGTTTCGGTACTAAAGCCCGTAAATGCGTACAGCCGTATAGCTACTCCATTATAGATGAACCGCCACGCCGGACTGTAATGACCGCGAATGTCGGCAAAGCTCAAAGTCGTCTCTTCTACGTTAGGGATTTTGACTCTGATACCCAGTTCTCAGTTGATACCGGGGCGGAAGTCAGCGTCATTCCCCTACGCCAGATGAGCCTATCACTTCTCTGTCGACAAGCCTCAGTGCCGCCAATGGCACGCCAATACCCACCTATGGTCATCGGTCACTTACCCTGGACCTAGGTCTTCGGCTCACTTTCCGCTGGGTATTCACCGTCACTTCAGTTCCCTTTGCCATCATCGGCATTGACTTTCTCAGGCATTTCTACCTCCTGGTCGATGCGAAACTCCAGATGATAGTCGACACTGCAACAAAACTCAGCGTACGTGGCATCACCGACGAGGTCACATTTATATCCTCGGTCTATGCATTGGCCCAGACCACGCCAGCCTACGCTAATCTCTTTTCTGTATATCCCAAGCTCGTTCGGCCAATGAACGCAGCTTCGCCCGTGGCAGCTCAAGTCACGCAGCACATATGGACGAATGTCCCACCTGTGTCATGCCATCCACGCCGACTATCGCCTGAGAAACTAAAGGTAGCTAGGGCGGAGTTTGAGCGAATGCTTGAACTTGGAATAATCCGCTCTTCCGACAGCCCTTGGTCCTCACCCCTGCAGATGGTGCCCAAGAAATCTGGTGACTGGCGCCCTTGCGGTGATTACCGCGCACTCAATCGCCTAACCGTCCCAGATAGGTATCCCATCCCACACATGCAGGACCTTACCGCATGCCTCACAGGTAAGTTGATCTTCAGCAAGATCGATATGCTTCGCGCCTATAACTAGATACCTGTGGAAGACAAGGACATTCCTAAAACAGCCATCATCACTCCATTCGGTTTGTTTAAGTTTTTAAGAATGCCATTTGGACTGTGCAACGCCGCACAAACATTCCAACGCTTGATCCACGATGTCACTCGTGGCCTAGACTTCGCCTATTCCTACCTCGACGATATTTTAGTAGCCAGTTCATCGGAACAAGAGCACATCGAGCATCTTCGAACGCTTTTCCAGCGCTTGACCCAACACGGTGTCACATTCAACCCGACTAAGTGCGAACTCGGCAAATCAACGGTAGAATTCCTACGCCACCTCGTTTCATCGTCTGGTATTGAAGTCCTTTCGGATAAGATCCAGGCAATCAAGGGCTTCCCAGCTCCCACCTCGTTCAAGCACCTACGTCGAGTTTGTGGTTTGGTCAACTACTATCGACGCTTCATTCCACGCTGCGCTCAGCTCATGCAGCCACTGACTGACCTACTCAGAGGTAATGAACGTAAGTTCGCTTTCCCTGAGACAGCACACGCAGCCTTCGCCGAGCTCAAGGATGCTATCTCCAACATAGCCCTCCTCGCTCATTCGGAATCGACGGCACCTCTTTCTATCACGACTGATGCCTCAGACGTCGCGGTAGGAGCCGTCCTCCAACAACACGTTGGTGGGCAATGGCAACCCCTTGGGTTCTTCTCCAAGCGCCTGCAGCCAGCGGAATCCCGCTACAGCAAGTTTAGCAGAGAGCTGCTGGCCAGTTAGTTAGCGATACGTCACTTCCGGCACATACTAGGAGGCCGGGCTTTCACGGTCTACACCGACCACAAGCCCCTTATCTTTGCCTTCAACTCGGCTTGCGACAAATACTCACCACGGGAAACAAGACGCCTAGACTTTGTCACGCAGTTCACTGCTGACATACGTCCTTGCTCAGGTGTCGACAATCCCGTCGCCGACGCTCTTTCACGTGTCAACCTCACTATGCAATCTTTGCCTACCGTCGACCTTGCCGCAATGGTATCAGCTCAGGCTCAAGACGAAGATATACAGCGCACTCTGCAGTCCAATTCTCTGCATGCGCAGCCTGTTTCTATCCAAACCACGGAAGGAACCATCCTGTGTGACACTTCCACAGGTTGCCGTAGACCACTCGTGCCCGTCTCCTTCAGACGCACAGTCTTCGACGCACTGCACTCACTGTCACATCCCGGTATCTGTACATTTTGAAACTGGTCACCGAACGTTTCGTTTGGCCACGCGTAAACAAAGATGTTCGTACCTGGGCTCGCGCCTGCCTTCAATGCCAGTGCATGCCTTCACTACGCCCTACCCCGCGCCGTGAACAGACTAGAGATGTGCAACTGCACAGAGGACCCTCTACCTGCACTCACGTCTTCCTCCGCACCGGCGCAGTGCGGCGCCCTCTCCAGCCTCCCTACACTGGCCCTTTCAGAGTTCTGCAGCGGACTCCGAAACATTTTACTATAGACCAGAATGGTCTCCGAACAACGGTGTCTATCGACCGCCTCAAAGTGGCTTTCTTTGACGAGCCACTTGCAGCTCGTCCTGTTGTTCTCGCACAAGCACCCGCACCTGTGGTAACTTCCCGAACACTGGATAACCCGGAACCCTCCGTACCCCTTGACTCGCAACCTATCCCGCCGCAACCCCAAGCCACCGACCGGCGCGGTAGACAGGTCAAATGTCCGGTCCGTTTTAACGATTTTGTAAGCGTTTGCTATTTCCCTTAACACGCCTTTTTCGTCTTTAATGGTTATCCTGCGTCCCATCTACAAACGTTTTGCAAAATCGAAAAAAACCCAAAACATTTTGAAAACCTAAAAAGAGTATTTGCTTTTATCATACATGCCATGTTCCCTCTCCGGCGTCAAGCCACTTCCCCGACCCTTGCCAACCCCCTCTGAGTTTTACTTTCCAGAAACTCAACCGCCGGAACTGCCCAGGCGACCCTCGAGTGACTCGCCAACCGGCTCAGCGCAACCCTGGAGTGACTCGCCAGCCATTCCAAAGCCCCCTTCCTCATCAAAGGAACAGCCAGTCACCATCGACCGCAGACACGCACGAATGGATTGGTCCCAAAACGCCACCCAGGCATTGCCGCCGAAGACGCCGGATTCCTTCGTGGGGCGAGGAGGCCCGCATAACGTCATGGGATGTAGACGCCCGGATTTCTCCGTGGGACGAAGACCGTGGACTAAGGTGCACCGTCGGGTCTGCAGAAAAGGGAAGGTCCTGTCGGCCTTGTTTCTGGACTAGCCAGTATTTTTTGCAGTCCGACCAGCCCGCCCCGACGGCCCACCGATGGTGCGCTCTGGTCCACACGATCGTCATAAATAAAACTACCAAAAGCCTGGACCCAGCGAAATCTGCTGCACAACCTACTTTGAAAACTCATACTCAAACCTCTGTAAATATTCGCATCCCCCTCAACTTCCATTTTCCCCCACTAGCAGCTCTAACGAAGGCCTTCACCCTTCAGCATTCGAGGGGAGGTCCTTGTAGTGCAACAAAAAACATGCTGTTTCAGTATCTTGTAACTTTGGATTTTATGGTTGTTTTATTCTTCGAAACGTACATTTGTTTTACCGAACGCACGTCCGTTATCACAAAACCGTTTTGGTGAGTTCCGCGCTGCACGTTTCTGGCTCTGTCTGATGCGCTTCCTATTCTTGTAGCCTGTACAATATACGTCGGGTTCAGTTGCCTCCGACTTCTATACTGTCGTATTTGACACGTCTTACGTGTCATTGCTTACCGACTATTATCCCAGGCTCCGCCCAAGAAAGCTAAGTAATAATGATCAGTTGAAGCAAATCGAACAAATGTATACGCAGCCTCGCACAGAGAAAAGGGGGACTGTAGGGTGTTAAAGAACGGTACTAGAGTATGCTGATCGAGGAAAAGCCAGTAAGTCTGTTGGACTCATACATGAGTAAGTGTCGCAAACATAGCAGCGAACAAGTGTTAACTGAGTACCTAGAAATGAGAACCTAACGGGCGTCTGTGTGCTGACCAGATGAGAGGCGTGATGAACTTAACAACTAAGCGTGGTTAAATGACGGAAGTGCATCGAATAGCCGGCATGCAAGCGTACATTAAGGTTGCTGAATATACAAGATCATGAGGCATAACCGCGGCAGCTAGGGTGCATAGGTAATAACGCCAAGCTGGATAGAGCCGGGGAATGCTAGCCCGAGTATTGGAGGATTGCAGGTAAAATTCTCCAAGACATCACCGCAAGTCAGGGATAAATGAACATCTAGGAATGTGAGGCAAAATGGCGGCTTGCGCTGAATACATGGATATGCATGCACGGCCGAAGAAAGCTAAGAGAGGTTTCATGATAGAAGAATAGCAAACAAGAGAAGCGCAAGCATACAATGAGGTTGTTAAATAGTTCAGGGCATAAGAGGCGCAGAAAATCACATCATGCTGGGGTGCTAATGGAATATAACTAAGAAAGCCTGAGCCTGAAGAAGCTAGTGTTATAGCTGAACTACAATTAATTAGATGTCGCAGAGGAGTAAGTGACAGCTGAGCATCTAGCAAGAAGCAGTTGTGCACGAACCGGATGAGATAAGGAAGGTCGCCAGAAGAGAGCTAAAAAGGTTAAGTGAAGAAAGGACAGCAGACTGGAAGAATGCAGGCATACATTAGGTTTACTGGGTAGTTACATCATATAAGGCTGACGCACGGCGGCGCGTAGGTACAGAATTCATACTTGGGTGCTAGGATAATACTATCTTGGATAGAGCTATGGAGAGCTAGTCACAGAGGTGGACGCTTGTAGGCGAAAAGACGAAGACGTTACAACGAGTAAGAGATATGAGAACCTCTGGAATAGAGAGGCTAAGGAGCGGCCGTGCGCTGACTTGATGCGTTAGTAAGGAGTGCCAGGAGAAAGCTAAAAGGTCTACATGAAAGAAGGACGTTAAACAGGCAGAATGCATGCATACATTACGTTTACTGAGGAGGTCGCAGCATATGAGTCAGAAGCGCGCAGGTACTGAGTCCTGTTAGAGTGCCACGATATTAGTGCTAAGGTAAACTGAGCCGGAGAACGCCAGCGAAAGATCTGGACTCCTACATGAGCAGGTGTCACAGACCTTATAGCGAACAACGGATAAATAAATAAATAAATAAATAAATATATTTCTAGACCTGCTAGAGGTTGCACCCTAAAGGGTTCAGATCAATGCTTACTGTAGTAACCATGACAATTTACCCCATCAAACATCACATTCAGACTTGTGCACATTTTGTTTTACTTTGCACCCATCCCAAGCCTATATATACTGGACTGCAATTTTGAACCGGGTCCGCCATCTTGCCCGCGCGTTGCCGGCTGTTGCGCTCCTACGTGGTGTTACTCATTGCTTCACCATTTTCTCCCATTGTCCTCAAGCTATATTCACATAGCTATTGTACATAGCTATTTTCTCAAGACAATCTTTATATCCCGCCGTCTTCTGTCTTACCGGGCTACGAATTTCTTGTGTAGCATTCGTCAAGGCGTTACATAATTGGTGACCCCAATCGCATTCCGGTGAGTTCGTTCCATTTCTTCGGTTTTTCCACGCAAATCATGGCCTCAGTTTCTAAAAAGTGTGAGGACTCACAGTCTGTGCAAGCGGTATCTCTGGTAGTTCCACCCTTTATTGAAAAAGATCCCGTCTTGTGGTTCATGATTTTAGAAGCTGAATTTACTTCTAAGCATGTTACCAACGACTCTGCAAAGTTTAATCACTTGCTAACACGCCTGCCGACTGATGTTACTTTAGCACTAGGTGATCTTATTATTACATCTTGCCCTCCTGACCGCTATAATGCTCTCAAGAACGCTGTTATAAAGCGTGTTACTCCCTCAGTGAAGTCCCGCCTGCACAAACTTTTTACTGGTCTACAGCTAGGTTCTAGTAAGCCATCCGCGCTATTGCTAGAGATGCGTGGTCTTCTTCAAGGATTGCATATGGACGAGTCACTGCTTCGTGAGTTATGGCTTCAGCGTTTGCCTGAAACCGTACAAGCTATGCTATCGCTTGCGAAATCGCAGCCTTTGTCAGAAGTTGCAGATATTGCTGATGACATGATGGAGCGCTTCACCGGACCGCCGTGTCCGTCGTCTACTTCTCTTCGCTCACCTGACGTAGGTTTTACTGTTGACCCTTCGGTCCAAACCATCGACACCGCTACTCCACCTTCGACTGGTGAGCCCTTAGCAGAGATAGCCGCGCTACGGCAAGAAGTTCAAAACTTAAAGTTACTTCGGCACCCACTGGATTCTCCATCCCGTTCCCCTATCCCATCTCGAAGAGGAACACGACTCCCAATTTGCCGTTATCACGCACGTTTTGGAAGTTCCGCTAGAAATTGTATAAAACCATGCTCATTTCCCGTAACGAGAAAAAGGACAGGCCGACACGTACTGGCGACGAACGCCGTCGGCCGAAGTCGTCCAAATCGCCTCTTCAAAATCGTTGATAGGAACACCGGGATCATGTTCCTGGTTGATACCGGGGCGGAAGTTAGCGTGATCCCACCGGTTCCAGGCGACGCGACTAAGCCACAGACAACCAACTTGCGTGCCGCTAACGGCACCGCCATCCGAGTTTTCGGTCAACGCTCCCTTACCATTGATCTCGGACTACGACGTCCCTTTCGATGCATTTTCACCATCGCTGCTGTTCCGTTTGCTAAATTGGGTATCGACTTCCTCCAACACTTCGATCTTCTCGTCGATACGCGTCATCGCAAACTCGTTGACCAAAAGACCCAGCTTTTCACATGTGGAGTTCGCACACCTTTTTGTTTCTGTCACTCCCATTTACATTCAGCCTGAAGCTGATAAGGAATTTTCAGATCTGTTCAGACAGTTTCCGCAGCTGGTACACTCAGCTGACGCTACGCTTCTGGTCGCGTCTAGCGTTACGCATCATATACGACCCCGTGGCCCACCGGTTTCTGCACGGCCACGACGTCTCGCCCCTGATAAGCTAAAAGCCGCTAAGGCGGAATTCGAGCACATGCTCGAACTTGGTATCATCCGTCCTTCCGAAAGTCAGTGGGCCTCACCTCTCCACATGGTGCCCAAGAAAGGCGGCGACTGGCGGCCCTGCGGAGACTACCGGGCGCTGAACAAGTGCACAGTTGCAGATAGGTACCCTATACCGCACATCCAGGACCTTACAAGTAGTCTCGGTGGTAAGTCAGTGTTTAGTAAGATAGACCTGACGCGAGCATATCACCAGATTCCTGTAGAGGACTGCGATATCCTCAAAATGGCAGTTATAACACCCTTCGGTTTATTCGAGTTCCCTCGAATGCCTTTCGGGTTAAGGAACGCTGCTCAAACATTCCAGCGGTTCATCCATGACGTTACTCGTTGTCTGGACTTCGCATATCCTTTCGTGGATGACGTCCTAGTAGCTAGCGCCTCTAAGTCGCAACACTTAGAGCATCTGCGTACGCTATTCCAACGCCTATCTGATCGAGGCGTTACCTAGAACCCTAGCAAGTGCGAACTAGGAAAATCGTCGATCGAATTCTTAGGTCACCGTATCTCAGCTACAGGTATTGAACCACTGCCTCAAAAGGTAACCGCCATCAAAGATTTCCCTGAACCTACATCGTTTAAACAGCTTAAACGTTTCCTTGGGATAGTTAACTACTATAGGGGCTTTATTCCGTGTTGTGCTAGGATACTGCAGCCCTTGACTGACTTGCTTCGGGACAATCAACGTTCGTTTGTTTTTACCAAGTCTGCGCGATTAGCCTTCTCAAAGCTTAAAGACACAATCGCTAATGCTGCTCTCTTAGCACATCCCGTACCATCTGCTCCAATTTCTCTCGTCACTGATGCCTCAGACGAGGCCGTTGGTGCTGTTCTTCAGCAGGCTGTCGACAATACCTGGCAACCTTTGCGTTTCTTTTCGAAACGGTTGCAGCCAGCGGAGACACGTTACAGCACCTTCGGGAAAGAACTTCTGGCAGTTTACCTCGCCATCAGTCATTTTCGTCCTTTTCTAGAAGGCAGAAGCTTTACCGTCTTTACTGACCACAAACCTTTAGTTTACGCCCTCGACTCGTCATCCGACCGATACTCTCCGAGAGAGATACGCCACCTGGACTATGTCTCACAGTTTACGTCAGACATACGGCACGTCTCGTGTGTGCAGAACTCCGTCGCTGATGCTCTTTCTCGCGTCAGCTCCATCAAGTCCGCTGAAGGTATCGATCTAACGGCAATGGCTGCTGCTCAACAGGCCGTTCCAGAGCTGGATCAGCTTCGTAATTCTAGCTCCTTGCGCATACGACCAGTTCCACTGCCTACTTCGGATGGAACCATACTTTGCGATGTTTCGCAACATTCACCACGAACAGTGCTTCCCCAAGCTTTCCGACGCACTGTGTTCGACGTTCTTCACAGTTTATCACATCCAGGCATTCGTGCCACAGTAAAGCTCGTCACACAACGCTTCGTGTGGCGCAACGTCAACCGGGACGTTAGACTGTGGGCTCGTACTTGCCTTATTTGCCAACAGTCTAAGGTTCATCGTAACACGAAAAGTCCGCTTGGTTCATTTCCACTTCCTGATGCCCGTTTCCACCATATCCATGTTGACCTTGTTGGGCCACTGCCCCCATCTAATGGCTGCGTTTACTTGCTGACTTGTATAGACCGCTTTACGCGATGGCCTGACGCCATCCCAATGCCAGATTGCTCATCAGACACTGTCGCTCGCGCTTTTCCAGAGCGATGGGTCTCACACTTTGGTTGTCCTGCCGTTGTGACAACTGATCGAGGTTCACACTTCGCAGGCACATTTGCTCACCTCCTTCAGACCCTCGGCTGCCGTCACACCCAAACGACTGCATTCCACCCTGCCGCCAACGGCATGGTTGAGCGTTTTCACCGCCAGCTGAAAGCTGCACTATGTGCACATGATAACGCAGACTGGTACGAAGCGCTTCCCACCGTTTTACTTGGCTTACGAATACTGTCAAAACCGACATTAACGCTGCTCCGGCCGAACTCGTTTATGGCTGCACATTGCGTCTCCCTGGACAATTAGTCGCCCCAACCCCGGAGAGGGCATGGAACTACAAGAGCTACATAGCTCGTCTGACGCACCACATGCGTCAGCTGCATCCCGCGAGACCCAGGGAACAACGCACTCCAGGGCACGTTCCGAAAGACCTTTCTACATGTTCTCACGTATTCTTACTTGTCGACCAAGTGAGACAGCCTCTCTCCGCACCTTACACAGGTCCATACCGTGTTATTAAACGGTCTTCAAAAACTTTGGTGATTGACCGTGGGGGTAAAAGGGATACTGTCTCGATAGATCGCGTCAAGCCTGCGTTCATCGATGAACAACAGTTTGTTCCATCATCGACCTTAACGCAATCTACAGAGCCACCTGTAACGACGCCCAGCTTTTCAGCTCCACCACAATCCCAGTCACCAGATTCGCCTCAAACTAATACCAGTCACGGTAGAAGAGTTCGTAAACCTGTTCGTTTCTCCGATTTTGTCGAACTCATCCATACCTCATGAATCTTTTTCATTTTCTCTCATCGTTTGTATTATGTTTTTCCGTTAGCGGAGTACATATCGGTATCTGTCCCCGAGTTTTTTCCCCCATCTATCAGGTAAAGTCATAAGGCTGGCACGTTTGCGTCCGTCCGTTCAATGGTTGGCTGTTTCTCAATTGTTTTGGTCGTTTGGATGCTTTGGTCTACCCCCAACGCTTTGTCGTCTCGCCCGCCCATGTTGGCCTTTGGATCGTGGTCTGCTTGGCTCAATTTGGCTCGCCTTGGTCGTTTGTCTGGCTCGCCTTCCTGGCTTTGGCTGCTCGTGTGCCTGGCTCGTTGTTTTTGGCCCCCCACGGCTCGCCAGTACGAACAGGATTTCAGCTTCGTTGTGGCAGTGGATTGGAATGCGGTGGGGGAGTGACCTCTCCCAAGCGCACCGTCTTTCAGCAGCGGTGAAAGGTCCTACCGGCCCTTTTTCTGGATTATCCAGTTTTTTTGTAGTCCGGTGTGCCCGCTAGGACGGCCCACCGATGATGCATTCCAATCCACAAGAAGATTGAATAATCCAAATGCGACCGAACTCCTGTGATTCTGCCTTTATACCATTGCAAGCCAACAGCGATCGAAGTCCTCGTCCCTCGGCCTTCTAGGGGAGGCCTGTGTAGTGACCATGACATTTTACCCCATCAAACATCACATTCAGACTTGTGCACATTTTGTTTTACTTTGCACCCATCCCAAGCCTATATATACTGGACTGCAATTTTGAACCGGGTCCGCCATCTTGCCCGCGCGTTGCCGGCTGTTGCGCTCCTACGTGGTGTTACTCATTGCTTCACCATTTTCTCCCATTGTCCTCAAGCTATATTCACATAGCTATTGTACATAGCTATTTTCTCAAGACAATCTTTATATCCCGCCGTCTTCTGTCTTACCGGGCTACGAATTTCTTGTGTAGCATTCGTCAAGGCGCTACATTACATTTATCCGATGCTCTTGCATGGAAGTAGGCAAAATATAGGCATATGTTCATTGTTAGCAATTACAAATGCATTGGCACTGTTTGTTATACAGCTACTGGGTCGCAGGCGCCCGGCCTGACATTGTTCTGGTTCCTTCAGGCGATATTGAGCTCCTTGTTCATTTGTTGTGAAAACTTCGCGGTGGTGCAGTTGTGCCTTTTCTCCTTGGAACAGAATCCAATGCGCCACAAGTTCACTAAACTGATCGCACCTTAATTGGCTACTCAGTTGCCCAATTGTTGTTGCGCACATGGAAGAAATGAGTGAAGGGATTATAAGGCATATGAAAAGTTAAAAACAATTCCGTAAATTGCAGACAAAAATAGAAACAATTTGTTATGAGGAAAAATAAAGCTGCGTGCTTCAGTAGAAAAATACCAATTAACAAAAAATGTAGCCCTACTTTTCTTACGCTGATATTGCTCTCCGGCGCGAAATTTCAACCTGAGTTATTCTCAGATAAAAGATAAAGCCTTCCTACAGCTAGAGTACCGCGTAAAGTAGTATAAAGTTACACTGGTCTGGACCGGCTTTAGCGCCTAAATACGTTGAACGTAAAAGCAACACAATAAGTGCAGTAGTTTTCGAGTTATTTGCAATTAAAGGATGGTCTACGAATAAGGCCATTTTTATTTTTCGCTAAAAGTGGCTTTCTGCTTTGCAAGCTGATAGCAGAAAAAAGAAAAGAAAATATAAAAAGTAGGGAAGTGGCGTATGTTCTAGATAGGCAAAGCTATCCAGAAATGCTCTAATTAGCCAGGAATACCCTGCGACAACTACGGACTTCGCAGGTAGCCGAAAAGTAAACTTTGCAGGCGTACATGACAAATATATGCAAATAAGGGATGATCTTGCGCGAAAACGCTAGAAATCCAGCAAGGAATATTATATCTACATGGGAATTCAGGGGAGCTTGTAATTAACTCACGGTTAGAAGGCCACAGCATACCATTTTCAGTGGATACTGAACCACATAAACAACCAGTAAAATAGAGTTTAGCATTTTTTAAGCCTCTAAGCTTTTCTAAAGCTTACAACAAGGCCGTATGAGCCAGGTCAACCTGAGTAACCCAGGGGATCTTTCAGATCCGTTGACAGATTTCGGCCTGCAAAATACACACATTACTTAGCTAAACATCACAAGATTTATCCCTTAGAGCCGATTTTCTATATTCATGAGGCTCTGTCTCTAACATTAGTGAGCTATAGGAGCCTGTCACCAATAATAAAGAAATAAGCATGGGAAAATTTAGTAAAATTTAGCTAAATGCATTTGGGCGTGAAATCTGCTTTGGTCTACATTGGTTGGGCTTTAACAACTCTACTTCTGGTGGCTGAGATTGCTCATACTTGAGGTATTGTTATGCCTCATGTGTAGACGCATACTACTGTGCAGCTCTTTGATGAATTTTGCTTTATTTCTCTCCATTTTTAAGTTCCCAAGATAGTGCCGGCCGTGTTCATCCAGATGGAATGTTAACTGGTACTCAAATGTCACACCGACTATTTCTTCTGTGATTTTCCTGGCAAGAGCTGTTCTAACACCCTAAGCAAATAGCGATAAGGTAAATCAGGAGTAGAATAGTAACAAAAAGCAGTGGGAGCTGGTCGTTCACCCACCATTACGCGGTTAGAAAAGACAGGCTAAAGAGTAACTGTGCGCAGACCACAAGAGTTATGTTTGCTCACCAGAAAAGAGCTGAGAAAGGTTCCAGGAAGAAAGGAGAACAAACGGATGACGCGCAAGTATACAAAACGGATGTTTAATAGTTCAGAGCATAAGAAGCTAAGACGCAGCGACGCGCAGCTAATCATACCACGCTGGGGTGCGAGTGGATTATAGCTAAGGAAGCCTGAGCTCGAAGAAGTCAGTGAGAGAACTGAACCACAATTAATCGTGTGTCACCGACGAGTAAGTGGCAGCTGAGCATTTAGCGGGGAGCAAGTAACGGACAAATGAACGTCTAGAAAGGATTGGTTAGGAGCAGCTTTGAACAGACCACATGAGTTATGTTTGTTCTACAGAAGAGAGCTAAGAAAGGTTTCATGATGGAAGGACAGTAAATTGGAGGTGCGCAAGCATACATTAAGTTTGTTAAATACTTCAGAGCAACAGACGCTAAAGCGCAGCGGCGCGCAGGTACTCAAATCCTTTTTGTGTGCTAAGGGAATACTGCTAAGGAAAGGCTGAGGCAGGAATAGATAGTGAGAGCTGGACTTATACATGGGAAGGTGTTGCAAGTGTTGCTGAGATTAATGAATAAAGGAAGGTCTAAAAGGAGAGACTAAGTATTGGCTGGCCGCAGACATGATGGTAGAAGTATGGTTGCCAGAGGAGAACTAAAACTGTAAGATAAAAAAGCATCCAACAGGCGGTGCCTAAGCAGAAATTAAGGTGGTTGAATAATGCACAGAGGCCACCATTTCCGCAGTGTTATAATGTCTAGTCAGGATAAGAAATCTGACGGGATAGTTGCTATGAGATGCAGATATGTTAGCGTATGGTCTCAGATGCCTGTTGGCAGTCATGAGGTGAGAGGCAGAGATCCGGGGGCGGGGGGAATATTGTAACGGCAGTTGAGGACATGCATTAGTTTTTCTTGGAGTTGTGTGAGGTCGGATCGGGAAGACGCTTAAATGTGGTCAGGTCCATTTTCCCACGGTGCATCTACAAGTCTGTTAATACTTAAAATAGTACAAACATGCCTGCCTGTGAGGTACCTATTAACTGCTGAACGAAATTGGATTACATTATCAGTTGCTCGCACAGTATGTGGAAGCCTATTCCACACATAAGCGTATCTGTAGATATAGCAGTTTGCACGCGTACTAGTGGGAGCTATCGGCAGGATAATGGACGGTGATCTATTACCAAGAGGACACGAAATATTGCCCGATGATAGCAAAGGTGTTAGTGCGTTCGCAAAAGGATTGTGCAAAAGCTGGTTTAGGAGGTTGAGGTTAGTTTTCAGCCTGCATAGCCCTAAAGACTCTAGCGAGAGTTCGGTGCACCGAACGCGATAGTTGAGAGTAGAGTGGCCCAGAAAAAGTTTGGTAACCGATTGTTGAAACATTGCAGTGACTACTCCGTCGCATTTTCTGGAGTTGGCACAAACAATGAAGCAGTACGCTAGCAGAGGTCGGGCGCAGGTTCTGTATTGAGTAAGCCTAAATTTTTGCAGTTTCTTAGGTTTGAATACGTAGCGTACGTGGGAGCTTGCATTTGCTGAGCAATGACGCACTTGTACTGCAAAAGTTCAAAGAACTGGATTAATGTACACCTAGGTCTCGAACTGTGAAGCTATTAACAAGCGGTGTGCCTTGAAGCGCTAACGCCTTAGGCGGAAAGGTGCGGCGGTATGAGAGGATGTTGCGTTACGCCGTTGAGAATGCCAGATTCCAAGTGTTGCGCCAAACATCCATAGCCCTTAGGTCGCTCTGAATTTGGGAAAGACCGGCTTGCAGGTATGTTGGGTGAACGGGGAACCCCATTTTGATGTCATCGGCAAACAAGTAGGAATTGCCATATTGTATTACCTGGAAAAGTTCATTGATATATAGCAAGATTTGCAGTAGGCCTAGTACGCTGCCCTGAAAAACACCACTTGTGACTGGTTTGGGAAGTGCTATAGACTCGTCCAACTTTACTGATTGCCTGTGTGATAAAAGATAAGATTGGAAACATAAGTGCAGGTGATCTGAACTTTCGTAGGATGCAAGCTTTACTATTAGTCCGGCGTGTGGAACTCTGTCAAAAGCTTCTCTCAGGTCAAGGAAGCTTATGAGCAGTGCTTGTTTAGCATCAATCTGTGCAGTTACATTGGCAAGCCTGCCAAGGTTTGGACGTTGAATAGCTGTGTTGTTGTCCATCGATAAGGTTGCGACTAAGTAGAAAGTTCAGAAAGTTTTCCTGAACAATTCTTTCCATCATTCTCGAGGTAATAAGCGTGTGGTTGGGGCGGTAGTTTTCTATGTTTTGTCGGCTACCTTGTTTATATCAAGGGAAAACTATGGAATGCTTCCGTGTGTATGGATACACGCCGAATTTTATTGAGAGTGTAAATAAGTTAAGAAGTAGAAAAAGAAGATCCTGGCCGCCGAGTATCAGCAGTGCAGGTGGGAGGCCATCAGGGCCAGGGTGTAGTGACAGCTTCAGTGGTCTAATTACGCGGGTTATAGAACGTAGGTCGAAGATACTTACGTCTAGCGAGTCGCGGGTAAGTTTGGGTACAGCGGTTGGCAAGATCAGGCTGATGTCAGTGAAGCAAGCGCAGAAATGGCTATTAAGAATCTCAGATATTTCCTTCGGATAGCTAATTACTGACTCATCGGAAAGTAAAAGAGTGGGTCCCCTTAAGCCATTTCGTTAAGGCAGAGAAAAGACAGAGGTAGCGATATGTCAACATTTCGATTGTTCTCCTCAGTCGCAAACACAATTCGATCAGAAACATACAGGGGATTATATACATGGGGAAAAATAGAGGCACCACCAATCAAATGTCACAGTCAAGACCATGGCAACCGAATGGATTGCCTCAAGAGTTTCTGTGCACATAGCACAGGTTGATAAGCCTTAATTAACAACGCCTCACTAATTGCTAGCATTATCGGGTTTTTGTTACGTAATAACACTTTGAACGCTGTCTCGGGGTTTACGTGATGACGGGTTGTCAAGAGGTGCTTGGTGATAGACGATGCCGGGCTCCGATTGATTCTCAGATTCGTCCCATGTTGTTGCGTAATCACTTGTCCTAATCACTTTGGCAAGTGTTCCGCTACCCTCTGAGCTAACTGACGGTTTGTTCTGCTTATGTAAATGTCACCGCAACCGCAGGTGAACTGATAAACAACGTGAGAGGCCGAACTACCCGACGAGATGCGCTGACGGTTATGAAGAACAACCGCAGGTGAACTTGAGGAGTGCATCCGCTCAGGTTCCCTCCTGCGGCGATTCGCCAAGACCTTGTCTAGGAACAAGTTGCCGATAAACAACACCAATCTGGCCAGGATCGCGTCGGCGCATATCGACGCCTGTCTGGAACGGGAACGGAAATTTCTCGAGACGCAGAGACGATTCGCTTGCACACTCAATGAGTTGCCGTTGGTTTGTCGATTAAAATTTGAGGCCTTTTCCGCTGAAGTTCTCCGTCGCACGAGAGCAAAAGCAGTGCACAGTCTGCAGGGTTCTCTTGCTAAAGCCACCAATGCTTCCTTTCCTACTGTTTGCTTGAAGCACGTATACAATATGTCCTCCGCTCAGTTCCCGCGCACTCAATTGGAAGTTCTCTCGCTTGGAATGAAATACCGACTGCCGCCAAAATCCCTAGACAAAGTCACTACGCAGGCGCATTTTGAGTATCTGAACGAACAGCTCAGTGACCTCACGCCAAGATCGACAGAAGATGCGGGTTGGTTTCGGGCGAAATTGGTAGACATTGCGAACCAGGTTCTGTGTACGCCGGTAAGTCAGAGGTGCTGTCTGCAACCTGAACACTATACGGCGATCAAGGAGTTGAAACAAATGATGCACGTAATGTTCCTGCAGCCGGATAAGGGATCGGGTATTGTGGTAATGAACAGGCCTGATTACATTTCGAAGATGGAGTCCATTCTGGGAGACACTCGGAAGTTCCAGCTAGATAATACACCGGAAAACAACATCCTGGTGGAGAAGCAGGTGGCAAGGAAGCTCCAGATTCTCCTGCTACATGGTTACACCAATGAGCCACAGTACAGGCACTTAAAACCGACCGGGACACAGACACCTAGAATGCGAGGCGCTCCCAAGATACACAAAGCAGGATTTCCGCTACGTCCGATTATGTGCATGAACAATTCACCTTACCACAATGTCGCGTGGTGGCTGGCCAAACTATTAGATTCGGTGCGTAAACTCCTCGCTACGTATTGCCTGAAGGACTCCTTTGAACTGGCTGAGACATTGGAACAATTGTCACTGAGTGCACAGCTTATGGACTCAATGGATGTGGACACCTTATTCACAAATGTACCTTTACGTGAGACGGTTGATAATTTATGTGATTTTATCCTGAGTCAAAATATCTCTGTTGGCCTGCCAGTGGAGTATTTACAGGATATGATTCTATTGTGCACCGAAAACATACGGTTTGAATTTGAGGGGACCGCATACAAACAGATCGACGGGGTCGCTATGGACAGCCCGCTGGGACCAGTTTTAGCCGACATCTTCCTCGGCCTGATAGAAAGACAATTTGCTGAGAGCATTGGTGAAGCGAAATTGTATAGACGATATGTGGATGACATTTCAGTCTTCACCAGCGGAGGACATCTTACTCGGCTGCTGACCATCCTAAATTCGATTCACCCTAATCTGTCCGTATCCCATGAAGTGGAAAAACATCACTGCCAGTCGTTTTTGGATATACTCATTAAGCGACAGGCTGAAGGTACGTAGCAGCGCACTGTTCACCGCAAATCGACTTGGACTGGACAGTACCTTCATTTTTCAAGCTTCGCTCCGATCGCATACAAACGCGGGTTAGTGAGAACTCTCTTCTACCGGGCTAGGCGTATTTGTAGCCCCGAAACGTTACAAGCCGAAGAAGAATTTCTACGCAAGACATTAATTTCTAATGGATATCCTGAGAAGTTTATTCAGGTACACAGCAGACCTCCCAGCGTGAAAACACCGGTGTTGACGGCTAAGAAAAAGACTGTTTATTTGTTCTTGCCGTTCAAGGGGGACCATGTGGCAAATGACGTCGGACGCAAGCTCCGGTCCGCCCTAACGCCAACCTACACGACAGCCCAGTTGCGACAAAGGCATACCACGCGAGCACTTGTTCTTCATAACCGTCAGCGCATCTCGTCGGGTAGTTCGGCCTCTCACGTTGTTTATCAGTTCACCTGCGGTTGCGGTGACATTTACATAAGCAGAACAAACCGTCAGTTAGCTCAGAGGGTAGCAAAACACTTGCCAAAGTGGTTGGGACAAGTGATTACGCAACAACATGGGACGAATCTGAGAACCAATCGGAGCCCGGCATCGTCTATAACCAAGCACCTCTTGACAACCCGTCATCACGTAAACCCCGAGACAGCGTTCAAAGTGTTATTACGTAACAAAAACCCGATAATGCTAGCAATTAGTGAAGCGTTGTTAATTAAGGCTTATCAACCTGTGCTATGCGCACAGAAACTCTTGAGGCAATCCATTCGGTTGCCATGGTCTTGACTGTGACATTTGATTGGTGGTGCCTCTATTTTTCCCCATGTATATAATCCCCTGTATGTTTCTGATCGAATTGTGTTTGCGACTGAGGAGAACAATCGAAATGTTGACATATCGCAACCTCTGTCTTCTCTCTGCCTCATTGGCAAGTCTTAGAGAGATGATAGATTTTGCTGTACGATTGTTTCGATATTTCAATAGCTGAGGGACTTGGTTTTATCCTTGTTGTTACAGGAAGCGCGCTCTTCAGATAGCTTTACCATCACCCGGGCGTGCTGTCAATTGTGTATGACTGTGTTTATGCGAACAAAAATATGGAAATTATGCGTCTTAGAGTATTGGTGACGCATTTTCCGGAGCTTCCTAAGCACCCTGTTTATATGGGATGAACGCTTTTTCGGGTTTGACCTGTGGCTATGCATTAGCGGAGTGAACACGTCTAAGGAGTTGGTGATGGTGTTGTAGAGTTCATGAGTGGCGCGTTCACATCCTTGGAATAGAAAAAGGTATATCAATTAGCTGATCGGACAAGCATAGAAAAGTTATTCCCATTAATACTTCTGAACATCCGAGATTCATCAGCTAGACTAGTTGAGAGATGGGGTGAGATAGAGAGCGTAAATGATAGATGAACTACCTTGTTTTCGCTTCCTGTGATGTCATCTTTTACGCTATTGACAGCATCCGAGCTTCTTTGCGTAAATTTCATTCAAGAGTGTTACAGAGCCTAGTCGGGACGTGGACGTGTTTATTACATTTGTCCGTATATATGTTGTCAGCAGATCCTCTGTATCTGAGAGGTGCACCCTGGCTATTCCATAGACACATGGCATAGTATTATCAGCATGGGGACATTGTGAAGATATCAGCGGGGGTTATTAGCCCATGAAGCTTGGTATCTGAAGCATGTGAGGATCGTATATGCAACCAAGTAGGAGGTAAATTGTACCCCATGGGTCTGGATCCAGAGGGAAACCTCTGGGTCACCAATTGGTAACAGCTAAAATTTATTGGCACCAAAGTCATCCCGTAAGTAAATAACGCATCCACCTCCGCGTTGGTTGATTCGTCAATTGCATAACGTGGTGTACCCGGGGTTATTTAGATAGCTGTCAGCGGTGCTTGAGAATTGCCAGGCTTCCGTGATCTAAACAATTTGTGGGGAGGACAGAAAACGAAATGGACAGATGTAGTTCCGTTTGTGCTTGATGGATCTTACATTGATAGGGAGCATATGGCAGGTTCGACTGCGTGCGTCCTTAGAGAGAGTGAATTCGTGGTCGTGTGTAGTATCCCTGCGTGTCACAACGGTGGAGTCAGTAAAGAGTGAAACAGATATTTCACGTGCAGGTACTACACACGTTGCAGTTGTTACGTCACAGCGATCTGGGGAGATGCATCGAGGTGTCTGGCCGTATACGTTATTGTGAGCCCACAGGTTGCCCGATAGCGTGTTGGTAAACGACTGCAAGATAACGGCTTGTTAAGGTAACTGGTCTAAGGGCTCATTCCTTTGAGCAGAAACTGTTGTACTGCCACGTAAGATTGATGCAGTTGGAGCAGTAGCATTGTCGTAGGCATGTAGGTCATGCAGTAGGTTATGGTCAAATCCTGTGTAGGGTTGGTTTGGTGGCGATATTGCGTAGATGGGAGAAGTTAACGAGATCCCTTGGATGGACCGAGTAAGGATAGTTGAAATGTCGCAATCGGGGAAAGACCGGATCGTCAATGTACTTTGTTCGCGAAAGCGGATGGCTATTTGAGGGCGATGAATGTGGGCTAACTTGGGTAATATTCACTTTCATAAGAGAGGAGGGGCACCGAGGAGTTGGGAAAGGTGGAACTTCGTTTAGAAAGTAAAAGCTTTGCGCCTGTATGTTCACGGGATGGCAAAGTTTGGTACTGCTGTATAAATGCCATCTACACGCCAAGATTAAAATTAGGGACTGATGGATCTACCCGAGGGGTTTAAATCAGCGGTTTAGAGGGGGCTGTAAGGAACAGAAGAGATTTCGCGAAACAGTAGAGCAGGTGCTAGCTCTTGATGGATTGGGCGCGGTGGACCACGCCTTGTAGGGCCCCATAATAATGGACGGTGGTAAAGGGTGCTGTGTTGCGTGCGGTTAAGTTATACAGATGTACGAACTGTGGCTGTCCAGCTTTTGGGAAGGGGTTGTTTAGAGAGGCGTCTGCAGCTTTGGTACGTTTCGTTCGATGGGGAGTACCGTAAGAACTATGTCCAGGACCAGATGGTATCGGGCCCCGTGCGTTAGGCTATTATTGGTAGATGGGGGCGCAAGCAGCCAACTTGGGAGCTTCAAGTAGGTAATGGTTACCCGGTGGCTGGCGTAGCCTAGCCGTGAGCCCAGACCACATCGACGACTGATATCTTGGGGAAGACGGTTTTAGGGTTACCTGATGCCTCGCCTGAGTCCAAGCGTTGTCGTGTACCATCCGGTACTCAGGCACTTTCTTGTTAACGTTTTTGTGCTTCTGGGTTTCGTGGTCCTGCGGATCTTTTATGGGTTCTTTGTAGATGCGGATAACAAACACCTTTGGCGTGCTTTACAGCGTATATTTGGGTTTCCAAAAGATACATTCGCATTGTTAATTACACTCCTGATGATGGGAGTAACAGGCGAAGCGAAAGATAGGATTGCTGGTTCAGTATCAGAATCGCACATATCTGAGTCACAATTCCATGACGTTCTGAATGTTTCACCTTCGGCAGTAGTTGCATCCTCTCGATCTGAACCGGATTTGGGTGTAGTCACTTTGGGGTTGTGGGTTTGTTGCATCTAAATCAACAGCGCACAGTGGTGTAAAGCATGTGACGGACGATGCAACTTCTGTTGCAGGTCGGGCTTTTACGTTGGATGATGTAGCGGTGCGCGCCGTCGACCTTTGTAGGGGTCATACCCTCTCTGTTCTATATGGTACCGAAGTTAGCCTGTTGTTTGAGGAGAAACCTGGAGATCATGAAGCGTGTTGCAAACTCAGGACTTACAAATCTAAGCATGGTAAGACTTGTTCGGCAGAGAAGCTTTCCTAGGCGTTTAGCTGTGCAGCAATCTAGCGGTAATTTGCAGACGTTTAGTAGCTTACGTAGCAAATTCTCAGGTGGAAACCGGTCCGGGATATTGCATAGTGCGACATTATTTACGCGACGCAAGCGCTATTTGGCTACTTGGGCAAGTACTTTCAGGAGCATGCCAGCTTGGTTTAGGTCTGACGACTTTTCAGGTTTTTGTATGCCCGACAGGTGTACTAGGGGCGTAACCTACTTCAAGGTCTTATTGAGGTACATTATGTCACTTTTTGGCGAATTCACTTGAATTTCAAGTGCATGAATTTTTAGCGTCGCCTCAGTAAGAGGGTCATTAAGCATGACGTTGCATTTCTGTGAAAGAATGATGGCAACTATATCAGATGTTGATGTAGGCTTTACAATCCCTTTATCACTAATCACTGAGCTGTAACTATTGACCACCAAGATGGGGTCAACTTGGTCCAGGAGTTGGTCGTCGCCAACGTCAGCTAAACCTGAGTTGACGTTAACAATGGAGAATGTAGTCGATTTCGCTCTTCGTTTAATACGCCTCATAGCTGCAAAAGGTTTAACTACCATTATACAAAAATACTGAGCACGATACCACAAAGCAACAAAGACGACTTGGACAGAAGTCCAGGAAAACCCGATGTACGGTTATAAGATGACAGTGTGATATAATTAAATATCACAAACTGTATGATAACATCAATGGGAGCGATTTAGCAACACTGAACAGCCAACCAGAAATCTTCAACCTATTCGAATTTACCGCGGAGACAAAGGTGAATTCAAGACGGCTGCATACAGCTCTTTCCTAAAGGGCTTTTGAGCAGATGCACACACCTAAGTCAGTGCTCTGTACAAGCTAATACCAACTTATGACGTTCCCGTCAGATACGCTGCCCTGTCTACCGGTACGCTTTAGCGGATGACACCACATGCCAATTCTTCGGGATGCTGACATTAAAGTAGATCGTTCACGGACATGTAATGCCTATACTTTCACGAACGTAGGAGGGGACTATGTTGGGTACAAATAATCTGTTTTATTTTTGCCCTCGATTAGCTTATTCTAATCACACTCCTATTTAGCACTCCTTGGCCTATCATGTAATCTTGAATTTGATTGGTTGCAATGCGAACCTATATCGAGTTAATTATGTTGCACGTGGGTGCGGACAGTTTTCTCCATTCACATGTTCCATTGCTGCTTTGGTCTGCTGCTCTTTTGGGATACAACAGATGGTTTGGTACAGCAATAATATGTGGTTGTTGGCGGACGCAAAGTATCAGATCAAATACCGGGAGTACGTTATGTGGCGTTGCCTGCTGTTGGACGTTACTGGCGTTGCGATGTGCTTTTGCTATACGTTGCTGCGGAATGAAACATCTGACAGTTATATGTTAGCGGTGGAAGCGATGCTGAGCATGGTTCCGGCGAAATTCCGAGCTAGCACAACAATGATGCACAAAGCTGCAAGTCAAGTGGGCGCGTTTCACTCGTTGTACTCTCGAGCGCATGTTGTATTGTATCGATTTCCTGCAATTCCAGACATGGTTAGACATTGCTGACACCTGCAGGATGTGTTTTCCGAAGTTCGGAAGCTACTACGTCAGTGGTTGCATAAGCTGATCTATACCAGATATGCGAGTTATTTTTCTAAATTTTTGCATGCCATAGAGGTGCGAAATATTTTATGTGGTACATAGTTGATTCGCAAGTGGCTACCGTTTTCGTCCTCATGGACAGCAAAGCGATTGCCAACGGTCTACACATTTGCTTGCTTCACGAACAACAGGGTGGAAATGGAAGACGGGCTACTAAAGTGGCAATTCAGTGAAAGGTCGTCGGGTGTTCTTCTGTTCACAGAGTTGCCGGATCGCCTACATGCGATATTTGATGAGAGACGGACGAAGTTCTCGAGGTGACACGTGACCCCTATGTGCCGCTAGTGCATGTAGCAATGTTCGCAGGACTGTTTGTAGGTTTAACGTCGCACGCCTTGGAACAGTTCATAAAACATCGGTCAGCAGAGGACATAATGAGGTGTGCTCCTTAAGGTACAGCTTGGGTGGTGGAGTGTACTCGGCGTTCCGGTTAACGTAGTTCCGTTGTACATGGTGTTGGAAGTGACTGTTTCATCAACTTTGATGGATGCCGTGCACGCACAAGTGTCACATCGCGTGCGCGCTGGGAAGAGATCCAAATGTATTGGTTTAGTGTTTTCGGTGGCGTATACCATAATCCCCTGACCCAACAGGTTAAATAAAATCCATGGAGACGGCGAAGGTAAGTGTGTTGGAAGCTGTAGTCGGCTCACAAGCAGTCATTTTGGTTGAAGCCAAAATGTTGCGCGCCGCGGAGGTGTTTTTGAAACTAAAACGCACATCTGGACCATGTCAGCTCCGGGATATTAGCGCATGACCAGCTCATTGCGACGTCTATGCGAGTTATTGTAGTGTGAAAACGATCTGCACTTGCTCTGTAAGACCAGTCACTCGGAAACATCCGTGACTTTGGATATGTACGAGGACGTTTTGTGGTTGCCTGGGAAGCCGGGGACATCATCCGTGGTTCCAAGTCGTCATGCAAGAGGTTATGTTACAGAGGAAAGGCACGTGAAAAGGGTACGTGCACAAACACAAGCTCCGGAAGGCGGGAACCACCACTAGTACTGAGAGGGACGGTGATCTCCATTACGGATACGCTGCCGCCCGACGCACTCTTTCGCAAGACGTGGAACAAAAATTCCAGCCTTTACCTGTGCAATTCCCTGAGGGGAGGTGATGCTTCCGGACCGACTTAGTTAGCGAGAGACGAGTGCTATTTATGTATGCGTTCAGAGGACGCAGTGGGTAAGAGCGATACCGTGGATTGGATCACGTGTGTTGACCGCGGGGTTTGGCTTCACCAAGCCTGCAGTGGGTATGATGATGAAGACTTCACATGTTTGTTTTGTATGCGCTAATCAGAAGTGGAAACGGTACACTTACGCCATCAATGCTCTCGGTAAGTTCCCTTCTTACCATGTTCATGAACTATATTAGTAACTAAATAAATATATATGCATTATTCTCGAATTCATCGAGCCATACCAACTCAGGTATGATCAAAATTTATAAGCAGTCATATGGCGCAACCGATAGGTTACAACGCACGTAATTTGCTATGGCCAAAGTTGCACATTTCGCAGAAACAGTCAAAGCAATCAGAAGGAGCAAAGTAATCAGTGGGGTGCAGGTAAAATGGTTTCATTGCGTAGAGTGAATGCAAATAGCACAGAAGGTAGAGTGGGCATAGTATATGAAGCCAGAGTAACTTTGTTGTATGTATCAACAGGATAGTAAAAGTGGCTAGTCGATATTCCAGTGTGTAACAGTGAACACTCGTGAACACTGGGCAGAAGCTGTTGATTGCGGGAAGGCAGTGGACGTGCTGTTTATTGACTCTTCCAAGGCTTTTTACACCGTTCCACATTCGCGCCTTTTGTACAAGCTGAATTCCTGTGATATTTCCGGACCAGCCTTACGATTGATTTCAGCTTTCCTCAGCGTAAGGGAAATGTGTCTACGGATGGATTCGAGCCTGTCCTTCCGCCAATGGGTTCTCAGTGGTTTTCCGCAATGTTCGGTCCTTGGCCCCCTTCTCTTCACTTTATACGTTAGTGACCTACCTGATGAATTGGGTGTGCCATCCCTAATGTTTTGCGGATGTTTTCTTTACTGGCACTACTGGTTTCTTTTATTTTTCACGTGGACGGCACAGTGGGGCTGTTAGTGCACGGCAATTGGGCATTGTTTGGTTGACCGTGTGCATCGTATGTGTTGATTTGGCACTCTTTTGGCACATCAAGGCAACGGTTTCCTTGTTGGATCAACGACGTTTTTGTAGGTGAAACATTCGCGGGATTTTCCCACTGTTCCGGTCCCACTTGAACTTGACCTCCGTTGAGTGGTAGAGAGCAGCAGGGGATATTGTGTCAGCTCCTTCGCTTCCAGACCTACTAAGGATTGCAGGCAAATTGGCTGTCATAGCTCAGGAAGTAGTATCAGTCACGTAGGATTCTGTAATGCTCAGTAGAAGGACGGCTAGCAAACGTTTGCAACTCCCTTCTGCTTGGGCATTGACATTGGGGTCCGGCAGTCGGTTCCGGTCATTAATTACTCGAGTGGAGAGAGTAACATCTGAGCGGACTTTAAAACTCCTCGGTTTAACCAACTTCCAGCTGTGACCTCCAGTCGAGCTGCCAAGGCTTAGCTGAAAAATATGCCTTAGCTCGTTTCCCAGTTCTCTTTGTAAGATGCCTCCGGTATAGATGAGGTCTCCGCGACCTCGGCGATAGTCTAAGGAAAAGAGGTTCATCCTCTGTAGTGGGGTGGGGTACGTTAGTTTGCCTCTCCCAAGGACAAATTTCGTGGCTGGTCGCTGAATTTTTTCTATCTTGTCACCTTCATATTTAGATACAGGGACTAAAGCCGGAGGTCCAAATTCAAGAATGGGACGGGTATGGGAGGTAAAGGGAAGTCTAAATAAGTGCGGCGTCGTTTTAGAGAATGATCTCCTCATAACGCCCTACGTCTTGTTCTCCACAGCATTACTCGCTAACGTGTCGAGGGTCGTTTTGCGATCAGAAGAAATTATTGCGGCCAGGTCCTTTTCTTGTGTGGCAACCTTGAGTAAGTTCCCGCCAAAGTGATACATGCCCAGTGGGTTAGCAGCACCTATAGAAAGGACTGAGCACTCATCATTGTTGACCGGCAAACCCCACTTGAAAGACCAAGAGTGCGGTGGACCACGCGTTTCCTGTAATCGGGCGGAGTCTTCCACGCTGGACACTTACGGCCATAGGTTAAGGTCGACTGCATAAATCAGATAGTCCGTTTGTAGCATACTAGGTAGATCATTGATATATCTTGGACGGTACCGGTCCGAAAACGGAGCCTAGTGGTACGCCACTATACATAGGCACTAGGAAGGAAAGGGTGTCGTTTACTTACACTAACATGTTCCGGCCTTGCAAGAAGTGACAGCTTCATAGTGAGACGATCCTTGTTATTTCAATTCCGCAGAGTATAGAGAGTAATTCCTGATGTGGGACTCTGTCAAAAGCTTTGCTGAAGTCTATGAAGATCACAACTAAACGTTTTCCAGCGTCCACTGATTAAGCCCCCTTCCCTCTAGCGACCACCAGGTTGGTGATGCAGGAATGGTCCTTTCTAAAGCCATGTTGGGTGGCTGAATTGAAGTTCCGATCTTCACAGTGTCGGTTGATAGCTCAGTTAATGCGCTTTTCCTTGATCTTGCAGGAGACCGACGTCAAGCGAATTGGCCGATAGTTCGCAGGGTCCTGGCGGTTTCCGCCTTTGTATTTCGGCATAACTGCACCCGTCTTCCAATCGACAGGTAGTCGACCAGCTTTAAGAGAGAGCTGAAAGGTTTGCCAAAGTGGGACGGAAATAAATTCCGCTACCACTTTGAGTAATTGTGGGTGTAACCCGTCTGGGCCTGGTGAGGAAGATGAGCTCAGTTCTAGTAGTAGCTTCAGTGTAGCACCTGCATCGATATACACATGACCGGTGCGTACACTTCCTTTCAAATGGATGGAAAATGCCTTCTGTCTTCAACGATGCCGCCGGGTTCAAGAAGTCCGTTCCACCTTCTGCTGTGCGCGAACTGACTTCACTTGTTGTGCGGTCATCCTCGCCTCTACCTCACATTACCCTTACTGCTGCTACAGGCTTCCTTGTCAGCAACTAGGCTTGGCTTCATGTCCAGCGGAACAGTCCATGCGGTCACATTGTGCTAAAACTCGACGGATAGGTTTCCTCCCATTTACAAAACGTTCGCCAACCGGTCGGACATGTAGTGACCGGTGCAGTGACGATTTATGATGCCGCAAGCAGATTCTCAAGCATGGTGGCAGCGATACCAATGCGGGTGAACTGATACACAATAACGAGTGCCTTATGGTTCATTGGGCACCCGGGAAAAATCGTTGGGCAAGACAGCGCTGTAGTAAAGTAATACTGTGGAACCCGCTTCAAAAGGTGCATTGATATGATACTGCGCGGTAGAATTAGGTTTCTCTACATTCCTTAAGCAAATCACGTAAACGAAAACGTCATCCCTGTTTTACTGATTGCACGACATTTCCTTGTTACCTAATTCTTGTCTTCTTAGGATTCATGATTCTTGACAAGGTAAGTGACGAGGCCAGACCAAAAGTTTATCAATGGTGGAATTTGTAGCTTTAATGGTTCAGTCGGCCGTATGCACCCCCTTCTCCTGTTGATGCGTGGCACCGCAATGAAAAATTATCAAACGTCTTCCACCGAACTACGATACTTTTTAGTTCCTGGTAATTTTGTCTAAGACATTGATGACGTGAACCAAACACTCCACTATCGAGAGGTGCGCTACATCGCTTCCAAGTGACTGAGTAAGTCAAACCCGCGTTACATCTATGCATATTGCTTTCATGTGTGTCTGCGGAATAAATTTCCATTTACCATTCCTCAGGGTACGCGCGTTGTGGATCAAAAGCGCCTCACACGCTACCCGTGATGACGTAAATATTCGGAATCGGTACAGACGTCAGCGCTCCATTTGTGTTTCTTTTTCTTTACCATTTCCATATTCTCATCAGTACTCAGCATAATGCATTCAACGGAGATGCATACAATGACGAAAACAAATAAAAAGCCATGTGGCTCCATTCAATTGTATCAGTAGCGTTAACAAAGCCCATTACTTACTTTCCTTTTGTCGCGATGCCTACGGTTACCACTGTGGATTACCTCCTAACAACAATAATGCCTTCTTTACGAATTATATGCATTTCATAAACACTGGTTATGGAGGCGCGCTCTGCCCATAGCGCAGTCCTCTCCCGTGCCCATTATGCTGCCACCAGCGTGAGACCTACGTAAATTTATGTATTGCCAATCAAGAACGCCTGTGAGACCAGTCATTGCTAATTCCATAGTGGCAGAATTGATGACGCTGAGCTGGGCACAGTTAAAATCATTCCTTTAGGCGTGCAGGTACATGCTGTTTTCATTTATTAGCAGTGCTTACTATACTGCCGCCCATATGGATGCAAATATCATGAAACACTATTAGCACTAGTGAAGGCCGTTCATGTAGGCTCCTGTTGCCGATAACATAACTGTCGCTGTAGGCCATAATTATGCTTCCCTGTGCAACATACATAGGCTTACTAAGCACCGTTCCTTTACCGCAGTGTAGTCAAAACATCTGCCTGTTTAAAGATCTTTATGACACTGCGGCTATAGAACCCATGCTACTTTTCCATGCATTGCTCGTGCAACCAATCGCGGCCAACACTGGAGTGCGGTTCAGTGAGCAAACAAATGCCACCCGTGAGGCTATCATATGACCTTACTATGTACCCGTCACGTTCGCAGGAACATAAACCTACCTATAATCGTGCTAATATATATGGGCTACTTATATGAAAACATCGCAAAAACGTTTATTGATTTTTCTCCTTCTTCCTTTTGCCATCCTATTATTCCCTATGCTCCCTATAACTTCCGCATATACTGGGTGTGATGAATTTCCCTTAGTATTATTCATAAAACGGTATCAGCTTAGGAATGAAATTCGTAACTTACTTACTTTACACTTGACACCTTGATATGCACCATTACAGATACCGGTTAAACTCCATGGAAACTGACAGGCACATACTTAAGTATTTACTCATTCACGTACGGATAAGGTCATTTATATCTCTGTAATGAAAAGAAGGTATACAGTGGTCCACTGCCGTCCAGTTGCGGGTATTTGTATGAGGTAATCATAGCGGGGAATAATAACGTGCCGTCCCCTTAAATGGCATAGAACTGATGATCAATGTTACGGTAACACGCGTACAAATGTCTTTCTACATGAGGATATAAGCACGGATAGATTGGAGGGGTAATACCATTTCTAATCACCTTAAAGTTGCAGCCTTAGGAATGCATATATTTGTAATTAAATATATGCATTCCCTTTCTGACAGCATTATGTACACATAAATGTACGCCTTATTAAGCAATATCCATATATATTGTTGGCGGCATCCGGTTTCGGATTTGCCTGTCACTGTGGCAAGCCACAGGACGCCTGCGCCTACAGAGGGACCATGGATGGCTTGCGCTGCACCACCCACAGCTCCAACCACACACCCCATATCCAGTGTAAACCCGAAGGAATAAGACCGGGAGGCATGCGGATGGGAACCACGGTTCATCAACGGAGCCGGCCCACACTCCTTCACAGGAAAACACAAGCACACTGTATTTGGGAATTAAGTGCACACAAGGCGGTGGCTGGACCGTAGTCCGCTCCACACTGAGTGCATGGAACCACTATTCGAGCCTAGCACGGCCACAAGGACCGTGCACCCTTTCCCCTGCAGCAACGACCAACTGTCTCCTGGAGCCAGTATGGACGAGGTAGTGGGTAATAGACAGGTAGGCACCTTGTCAACATGCACATCAAGCGCAGCCACACCGGGGATATCAAACAACAGCCAAACACTTGAGAGAGAGAGAGAGAAAGAAAAAGAAAAAGAGTAAAATAACTCGATTAATGCATAAGGAAACGGTGATATAAACCTTAATTAAATAGCATATGTAATAAGTTGTTTACAAGAAAATCCTAGCTAAGTGCACGAGGTCAGGAAGTATAGTTCACGGTATGCCACGAACACAAATAGGCTACATAAATTGAATACAATTGGCTTACGCGAGGTGTGCAAGTTAATGGAATAGAGTGCTGGTAGACATTTATATCAGAAAGAAAAGCATTAAGGCAAAAACAGTAAACCCAGCACCTGAAATAAAGAGACTTAGCATGCAAGCACGCGGTTAGTAAATCGAATTCAGCGTGCCTACAAACGCTGCGCCGGCTCGCCGTAATTCTCTGCAGGACCCGTCGTCGCTTCTGTAGTGGCCCCAAATGGCACAGCTCATGGCCCACTAGACATTTATATGAGAAAGAAAGGCATTAGGAGAGAATCGCAAACCCACAACCTGAAATAAAGAGACTTAGCATGCAAGCATGCGGCTAGTAAATCGAATTCAGCGTGCCTACAAACGCTGCGCCGGTGCTTCCTACGTTCACTGCTGGTCTCATCGGCGCTTCGGCAGTGGTCCTCTCTCTCATGGCTCACTAGGCTTGCCTGACTCAGGCACTCGCGTCCGCATGTTCTACAGCACCATGCGCTCGAAGTCAATGCAGTACAATTCATTGGTGCTTGCCGCTTCCGATACTGCCGCTTATTCTCTGCATGCACGAGGGATTTCTCTCGCACTTTAACAAATGCCTTCGTGATTAGATCGCGCCATGCACCACGATCAACCGCCTTCGATTCCCATGATCTGCAATCAAGATTAGAACGTGCGAGACTCACTTTAATCATGTCCTGGTAACGTAGCTTTGGTTTCCCCACGTGCCGCTTCCCTATACTCAGATGACAGTATAACAGTTGTTTCGGTATCCGCGTCGAATCCATACGGCTCACATGACCGAGCCATCTCAGGTGTCTCAGTAAAAGTATGCAGTCCACTGCACACATCCCACTTCGGCGCAACACTTCCGTGTCTGCAACTCTGGCGCCCCAACCGATCCGTAAAATTCGTCGCAGACACTGCTGATGGAACCGCTCGTTATATCGCACATCCCGACGGTACATCGTCCACGTTTCACTGCCGTATAAAAGAACGGACAGTACCATGGATTTGTACACCATCAGCTCTTGCCAATGCTAAGTTGATGGTTGTTCCACACTCGGTAATCAAGCTTCCTGAATGCCGCTGCCGCCTTCGACACGCGAATACGCAACTCAACGTGTAGCTGCTGATCAGTCGATATCACACTCCCAAGGTAGCAGAAGCGGGAGGTGGTTTCCAATACTTCAGCACCAATGCCTATTTGCGGCAATATTGAGGATTGCACCTCCGGTGAAGGCTGAAAGAGACAAACAGTTTTGCTTGTGTTGATAGTTAGCCCGAATTTGGCCGCTGCCGAAGCCAGAGCACTAGTCGTGTGATGCAACTCATCCGCGCTGTGTGAAAACAACGCACAGTCGTCAGCAAACAGCAACATACGGATAGTTGTCTCACAGACTAGAGTTCTCGCACTGAAACGATGGATGTTCAGCAACCCATCATCAATACGGTGCTCCACACGAACACCGTAAGCACGAGCCGCATCAAAAGCACAAGACAACATTGCATGAAGATATAAATTAAACAGGGCAGGAGCTAAGCCACAGCCTTGCTTCACACCAGAGACAACTGCAAAGTCATCCGAGATTTCTCCACTCAGCTGCACCCTCGCTCGCATACCACTGTGCAGACATTCAATTAAACTTACAAACTTACGCAGGCAACCAAACTTACCCAACACCAGCCACAATGCCTCGCGGTTCACCGCCTCAAATGCCTTGGTGAAATCAACAAAAAGCTAAATACAATGGCTGGTGTCGTTCTCTGCACTTCTCTTGCAACTGACGAGCTGCAAACACCATATCCATAGTGCTGCGACCCGAAAGGAATCCACATGGCTCTTCCGCCACGTTAGGTTCCACAATCTGACTCACGAGCCGAATGAGCAGGATTCGGGCAATCACCTTGCCCACACAACTCAGCAAGTTGATGCCACGATAATTCGTGGCACAGTGCTTGCTTCCTTTGCCCTTGTACAGTGGTAGCACAAGGTATCCTTCAGCTCAGGAGGCACCTTCTTCCCAATTTACAGGTGTTGCACCAAGTGGTGCAGCGCAGTCAACAACGCGGATCCACCGTGTTTCAATACTTCAGGTGGGATCCCGTCACCTCCGGCGCACATGCCGTTTCGCAGCTGAGCAATTGCTCTCTGCGTCTCATCCCATGTCGGCGTATCCGCCAGATCCGCCTTCATATCGTGCTGCTTCAAGCCGTTCAATGTAGGCCAGTCGATCTCTGAACGGTTGTTCAAGAGACAACCAAAGTGTTTCCGCCAGATCTGTATTATGTCTGCAGTCTGGGTGCAGGTAGCGCCTGAACTACCATCGATCAGCGTGCTCAGCTGCTCCAATCTCGGTCCTTACACCGCCTTTAAGAAGTCAAAGAATTCCTTGTGTTGATGGCGTTCAGCGTAGCATTCCATCTGCTTCGCCTTCTCCGTCCACCATGCATTTTAAATGCGACAGTGCTCACGGGTCAGTCGCCGTCGAAGTTTGCGAAACTGACTACTCATCCCCAAGTCACTGGGGTCTGCGACATGTGCAGCAAATGCTGAATTCTTCTCTGACACTAATGCGCCAATCGACACATTGTTGTCATCAAAGCAATCAGGCCGTTTACAGTTTGCGCGCCCGATGGTCTCCTCCGCAGCAGCTGTCACCTGGTCACGAATGTGGTGCCACAGGTCGCCCACTGTGGCTATGCAGTCCACATCACCACACAAGCGTGCAGCCATCGCCTTCTCCAGCTCAGTATGTTAAGCCACAGTACCGAGGGAGAGAATGTTAAATTTAAGCCGATTCACGGCGGCAGTGCAATACATCGATTTACGAAAATATATTTACAGTTTGGTCCGAACCAACTTGTGATCAGTGCCACACTCAGCTCCACGCTGTACACGTGTCATGCGCACTTCACGCATATCACGCTGACGTACGAGGACATAGTCGAGCAGTTGAGCGTGACCACTCCGTGGGTGCGTCCAGGTTGCTATATCACTCGCACTCACTGCAAACCGAGTGTTCGTGATCGTCAGGCCGTGAGTGGCACAAAGTGAGAGCAGCCTGTCACCGTTCGCATTCGCTGAACCAATGCCATGCGAACCGATAACATCTGTCCACGCTGATGCATCACGCCCAACGCGCGCGTTGAAATCACCCAGCAGGAATAGTCGGTCGCTCCTCGGAACAGACCGTAGTACGGAGGATAGCTCAGTTTAGAACTGATCACGCGTGTCATCAGGATAACACTTGGTCGGACCGGACGTGCTTATAAAAGTAGCAAACTTACCTCTTCCGAGTTGTAGGCGAACAGACATCAGTCGCGCGCTGATGCCCGTTGGTTCACCCACCAGCTGGCCATTCAGGCAATAGGATATTGCAAATCCGACCACATGTTCACGTGGTGCTGAGGCGGCGTTCCCCACCCAGTAGAATGTGTAGCCAGCACCTGCTTCATGTAACTTACCTTGCTCAGCGAGCCGAGTTTCACTGAGCGCCGCAATATCGATGTTGCAGCGCGCCAGCTCCATTGCGACCAATGCAGTGCGCCGCTCCGGGCGCTCGCTCGAGTTCCGGTCCAGTAGTGTGCGCACGTTCCAGCACCCGATGTTGAGTGCTTTGCGCGCAGACATACGATTGCATTGGTGGGCAATCTCAAGCGAGGTAGTCGTTGTGCTTCGGAGGTTTGCTTGAGGGACTCCACCCGGAGCCTTTGGCTCAATAGCCTGACCCACAAGGCAGTGGGTGGTTTGGAGGTTTGCTTGAGGGACTCCGCCCGGAGCCTTTGGCTCAATAGCCTGACCCACAAGGCAGTGGGTGGTTTGGAGGTTTGCTTGAGGGACTCCGCCCGGAGCCTTTGGCTCAATAGCCTGACCCACAAGGCAGTGGGTGGTTTGGAGGTTTGCTTGAGGGACTCCGCCCGGAGCCTTTGGCTCAACAGCCTGACCCACAAGGCAGTGGAGAGCAGATCCAGCTCCGGAAAGTGATTGCAGGGACAGATTGGGGTCTGCTTGACGGCCGTCACTCGCAGCCTTTGAGGTTCTAGAACAATTATCATATGTTTTATGAACGTAGTAGGATACGCACCTGCGATCACGGCCAGACGCAGGTGGGTTTTTGGCGGGTTTGCACCAATTTGACCAGGGGCTGCCTGGCTTGAGGCGGGCAGTAGCAAACCATTGAACACCCGGAGGTATCCTTCTACCGTTAGAGACAATGCGTGGCACTCGTGCTCTACGCCAATCGAGCATTGAGAATAAAACCCGTAAACCTGTTGTCTCCCATGGCTAGGTTTTACGGGAAGTGGTCCATCGACCACTTCCTAACTTCCGGAGAGGATGGACTAGGATACTGCCAGGGCGCCCAATCCTGACAGGCGAACGACTCGAGTCCTCAGCCAAAGACTTCGATTAAATAAACACCCGAAAGGCTGCGAGTCTAACACATGGTCAGTTAGCCGACTCATGCGGATTGGTGTCCTATATCTTATCAGGGAGAAGGGCGAAACCCAACTACCACCCAGCGGTCGCCACGTGGAGGCGCCCAGGACATGAGATTATGGCGCAGCAGTAGCAGCAGTGGGTAGACCATCTGTCAGGATCTAGCCACCACCGGCCTCAGCGCACCATAGGCTCTCCCGCCATTTATATATACATATATATATATGTGTTAGGTTGAGGTTAATAATGCGTACATTTATGTATACATAATGCAGTCTGAAATTAAACGCATATCTTTAATTACAAATATATGCATTCCAATTTTGCAACTTTATACATATTTATACAATATATATATATATAAGGTTTCATCAACCATTTATGTACCATAAGAAAACACATTCCGCCATTGTGAGCATTTAGCCGCCACATATTGACCAGGGACCGACATGCATTTTCACTTATCCTTCACCTTATATCACTTAACTTACTGCTCCCTGGGCATTCATATATGCAACTGACGCTTTCGCGTTACTTTTCCTTTATAAATACACATTCCGTAACAAGTCCCATATGTAAATAGGTACGCGCATACTGCATGGTTATATGCCTATTCGTGCCACATCCGTTCACCCCGTTATTTACACACCATTCTCACAGCCATTTCCGTTCTTGTCTACCTAGTTCTCGAAGTACGCTAACCATACTACCCAGTCGTTTCCCAAAAAAGAAATCACATAGGAGGATGTGAGGTAAGCAACTTATGCATTTCCCCTTCAATTTAAGTGTATCACTCTTTATATTCTCCCTTAAAGTGGCTATTTTTCATTTTCTGTCTAGCTGAGTGCACTATTTACTTATCCAATAACATAGGTACGATTTCGACACATTTATGCAAGTGGAAACTCCGAGCATCTGCTACCAAGGTTACAGTAACCTGTGGTACTATAAAGGCTACAGGATCCCAATTCCTTTATACATCCGCTACTGGTTTATTTATAGTATTTACAAATCATTTAACTACATTTCAATATCCTACGCTACCATTATACTCCCGGCTGCGCCCGTTGATCTTGGCCCGCAAACCCGTTCCCGCCAGTGGTGAGAGTCCTGGTCCCCATTTCCTACTCCTTCTCTTCAAATAGGCCATGAACTTCACATACACAGATAGACATCATTTGCATTTATAATAACGGTTTTCAGGAAACAACCTGATATATCATTACATTTAATGTTCCATTCCATCATACCAACAGCAATAACTATAAACCATCTGGCAATTCCAACGACCTTTGATGTCACTGCATACGATGACCGCAAAAGACTTCCCGCCCTTAAAAGATCAGCCCCTCTCTGTTGCGTCAGAAAGGGACCGTTCTATCCGCCACTAGCGCGATTATGAATGCGGGCTGTTATTCAAGTTAAAGTTCAGTTGGGACCGGAACGATAGGATATTCCTGTGAACGTTCTTTCTTTTTCCTGTCGTCGGATCGGAATTGACAGGTGTGCTTGAGATGTTGAAAAGCCTAAAACAAAGATCGCATCACACCCTGTCCAACCAATTACTGCCCACATTTTCCTGCCAAGCAGTCTCTGCCAGGCCGGTTTATGTGAAGTAAAAGAGTGAAGGATAAGCTAAGGAAACAAGAGGAGGAATGTCAGCTAAATAATGATAATACCAACGTGAGAAGGAAATTAAAAATAACGAAGGGAAAGTTGAAGACACAAGTCGGTTGGGAGAAGGGGAAGGTTTGGTACTGCCATACAGGAGCATCTAACTGACGCTCGAAACCCTCTACCGTAGACTCCCTAACCACGTTAGTCGGATGCGAGTTCCAACGTTCAATAACTCGACGCGACAAGCGAGTTTCCGTCCTTACCCGGTTAGAAAGCTTTTGTGCAGCTTTAACACAAAAAACAACGTGACAACCGCTAACTCTGCGGCTCTTACACCAGGAAAATTAGATAATTGCTTCGTGCTCTTTTCCGATCCACGGAAGGATGCACTACATGACGCTAAGATGTCAGTAAAGTCAATAAAATTGGTAACACCTAAGTGTTCCTCGCCTTTGCTTTCAGTCTGTAAGGCAGCATCACAAGACCAGCTGACAGACGCGCTTCCTAAAGTCCAAAACATCAAAAATGAGCTAAGCTCGGTGAAATTAGAATTGCAACATATCAATCAATTGTTAGTAAAAATTCTACCGCTGGCGCTGCTATCGGATCTACATAAATCAGACAAAGTGGAAGATCTTAACGCAGCGGGTGAATTGCTCAACACGCTCGCTAAGGAAGTCGACGAACGAGTCATCCGTGCAAGAAATGTAATAATATTTAATGTGCCAGATCACGTACCACTTGAGAAAGTGACACGCTTACCTCTAAGTGTATGCAAAATGGACCGGGATTGCTGCTCATGCAGCCGCCTTCGATAAACGAAAAAAACCGACCATGCCCAATTGTCCACAAGTTCAGCAGCCAAGATCAAGCTTAATGCTTTCTAGGCTACAAGTTCATCATAAGAAAGCAAGCAAATCTCGGGCCCATACTGATTAAACAGGACATGACGCCACTGCAAAGGGCGCTCATGTCAAATGTACGAACCCCTAAGAAGCGGACTACACAATTCCATAAATATGTTCCTGAACCCTCTCCAACAGCCTCTAAGAAGGAATGCTACTGAATGGTCCCCAGTAACCGCTGTCACGACTTTTGCCAATTCAATTGTCAATACGACACCAATACCGGGCATGCAGTTAAATGATATTCATCTGAACGCAACTCCCACGGCAAGCTCATCAATGGCCTACAACGTTGACATGGACATGTCACAACGACAAGTAAATCTTATCGCATTACACGTACCGGCAGTTGAAGGACAGGCAAAAGTTACGGCCCCCTTGAATGCAATCATGGACAGAACAGAGTGCAGCGAGACGCCCAACAACGTGTCTGATGTGCTTGACACGTACACTAAGCTCGATAGCTTCTGCTTTGTATCATCATATGCACCGTTTTCCAGTATCGTAAACGATCTCACGCAGCCTGATACTGACACGGAATCTAAGCCCAGATGCCCAAACCCGGATTGTTTGATAACTGTGTCTCCTCAACACTCTTCCAACCCACAATATTATAACAACAAGCCGATGCCCAAATGCACCAATACGGCCAAGATAACGCCCACTTGTTTAAATACAAACCACGCTTTACGCCGAAGCCTAGTAAAGCGACAGTCAAGGTTGATCAGCCACAACGTAAGAATTATCTCCTCGTAACCCCTAGCCCAACAACGAGTAATTGGATTAAACACAAACCCCTCTGCAAGGCCAGCCGATCCGCATTGCCACTCTGGTAAAGCCCAAAGAGATACGCAGACCGAACTAAGCATGAAGATATAGGCAACACAAATTGTCCGAACACCAGTTGACTTCAACACCCTTGTTATGAAGCAAAATCTACTACATCTACAGTCAGGACTGAGCGGTCACAACGTAGGAATTACTTACTTAGAACCCCAAGCCCTGCGACGCACAACCAGGCCCCGCATACACTTTGCTCCTCTACCGGCCGAACAGCAATGCTGCGCGGGCAAAGCCCAATAAGATGTGTCGTCCAGACCAGCCATACAAATATAGCCAACATAACTCATCATGGCAAAGCTAGGCCTTCACCCCCACGACATGAAGCGAAATCTCCTACAGCGACAACCGGCATTGAGCAGCCGCAACGTAAGAATTAATTACTCAGAACACCAAGCCCCGCCGTGCGTCTCCAGACCCCGCGCAAAATCCAATACACTATTGCCCAAAGAGCAAAATCACCGGGGCGAAACCCACCTGGGCGCAAAGAACCGATGAATTCTGCACATGCCCCGATCCCCCATACACCCAATCCATCAAGCCAGTCAACACTATTTCAACAACACACCATACTGCCACAAATCATGACGACACCTTCAGCGGTCTACTTTTTGTGGGACGCCGCAAGTTGCGGGCCCCCTCTTCTGGCCCGCGAGGGTCAAGCGATGGCTCTCTATCACCTGACGCGATTTCTAGACATGGCACAACTGATTCCAACCAACATTTCTCAGGCATCCAGACGGTTCCTCTAAACGCCATCCTTATGACCGACTACGGGCTAGATTTCTCGGCTCGTATGCATCAGCAGTTCCCTCCACATCCTTCCCCCCGGATTCGATGCTCCATGCTACTCCCAATCTCTCCAATTAATTTCCACTAACCTACCCGGCACGCACCTCCACGCATGCATGCAAACAAGCCCCTCACCTTATTCTGGATCGCCTGTGATGCTGCTAGACGATTCACACAATTTCAGCAATCCAACCAATAAATATCCACCAAGAGATGCCCCAACACTCCCTACTACATTTCACTTCGACGAATCTAGTAAGTTGGTGATCCACAATACGCTTCTCATCAACGCCAGGTCTATTAATCAAAATAATCACCTTCTGGGTCCGATTATTACTATGCCTAAAGAACAACTGGTTCTAAGCACAGAGACATGTCACTCAGCCAGTTCGTCTGACTCACCCATCCAAATACCGGGCTACTCTTCATTCTGCAGTGGACGCAAAAAGCGATGAGGTTGAGGATGCCTCATATACGTCAGCGAAAACTTTCATGCATCCTCCTTCCAAGTAATATCTTTGGATGACCCCGAAGACTACATTTGGATTCAAGCACATGGCGAGCACCTAGATCTCCTCATTGGTTGCATCTATATCCGATCACATATCTCAACAGCTGAAATCAATAATTTGGTCGAGCTCTTCACCGAAGTTTCGCTGTTACCTGCACGCCTTTAATAATCGGCGGTGACTTTAATATGCCGCACATTGAGTGGTCTACCCAATTCTCACCTCCTAAATATAGAGCGTTTGTCGACCTTATCTTCGCGTACGACTGGACCCAACATGTTAACCTACCTACCAGGAAATCTAATATCCTTGACTTAATATTTACAACAGGCATCAACCAAGCACAGGTTTGTGCGCTTGACAACCTTCTTGGTAGTGATCATAAGGCAGTGAAGTTAACATTCAGACTGCCCACTACTAAGCAGTACAACCTCTCCCCCAGCGAATCCTTCCGTCCTCTACAACGCGTCGATTGGGAAAGCTTCTCCACTCTTCTACGGTCTCTTAACTGGGATGCATTCTTTCTGGCAACAGACAAAGATATGGCCACCCAAGGAATATACAACCACATTATGTTCTGTGTTGACGTGGTCGCTCCTAAGCAGAACATGAGGAAACCTACGAAACCGAGGGGTGTAGCTGATACACATAGGGTCCTTAATAAACTGAGAATAATGCGCTCCAACTACAACAAGCCAAAGGATTTCCACATAATAATGCGCATGAACGACACAATAACAAGTTGGAGAAACCTGCAAGCCACGTCCGCCACATCAGCGGAACACGCTGCACTCAGCAGTAACAACAAGGTTAAAGCATTTACCCAACTAATGAAACGAAGAGCAAACAACAGAGCTCCAACAATTGCCTCATTATCACTTCCTACTGGCAATCTCATAACGGACCCCGTTCAACTCTGTGAGTATATCAACAAGAACTTATGCAACTCTTTTTCGGTCCCCGATTCGGGTACTTCGCTTACAACACCCCTGCATACTGCCGATAGACTGACCATCATCGAATTTAACCTACGCGCAATCATGCGAGGTATTCATACGCACAAAATGTCCCAATACCCCGGTCCCGATGGCGTTCCGTCTGTAGTGCTGATACTAGGAGGTCCAGACATTCCAGTTCTCCTCCTTACTCTATTTACACTATCCACGACAACCCATACCTTCCCCGCTGCTTGGAAGCATGCTGTGGTCCTACCACGACATAAACGAGGATCCGTCTTGACATTGACAATTATCGGCCTATCAGCCACACACCCATTGCATCAAGAATTATGGAGAGACTGGTGAAGGCAGAAATTCTTAACTTTCTTTTGCCTCGTAATCTCATTAATAGGTCTCAACACGGGTTCCTGCCCTGGAAATCCCGCCAGAATAGTAGGTTTAAATTTTTATACAACGACACTTACGCGATAAATATAGGGCATAAAGTGGTCATCATCTTCCTCGACATGAAAAAAGCATTCGATTCCGTTCCACACCTAAAACTACTGACCAAACTCGCCTCTTTTGGCATCGCCGGAAAGCTGCTCTCCTGGATTGCATCCTACCTATCAAATCGAACACAGTCGGTGAGCCTGGTCTGCACGCAGGCTTCAAAAATTGCTGTCACCAGCGGAGTCTTTCAAGGAAGTGTCCTGGGCCCCGTGCTCTTCTTACTCTACGTCCATGACGTCTTCCAAGTCTTCCGCTGGGGAACGCCATACCCATTTGCAGACGATCTCAAAGTCGTATTTGCTTTCGCCTCCGATAATATGAAAGATACTCTATTCACAATACAAAGAGACCTTATGGCGCTAGAAAACTGGTGTGCAATATGGAATCTCGAATTTTCCCCAGGAAAAAGCAACATTCACTCTTACAAATGCACAGTGCCACCAAATACCCTTACTCTCAATGGCGCTCCTCTTACCGTTAGCCACTTTGTTCGTGAGTTGGGGTTCAATACTCCAATACCTTTAACATTGCAGAACAGGTAAGCTATAGTGCAGCTAAAGCTAGGTCGTTAATGGGCTATATCTTCAAATCTATGACGCTTTTGGAGGATCGAATGACACTGGATAAAATGTGCGCTAGGCCTATTCTCGAATACTGCTCGATAGTCCTTATGAACTCGCGCAAGTGCGACAGGATTGCACTCGAGAACGTACAGCGATCCTTCACCAAACGTCTATTGGGCTCAAACATACTGAACTATCGTAGTCGATGCAAACAACTGGGACTGGAACCGCTGTGGCTACGTAACCTAAAGATAAAACTTACGTTTCTATACAAACTTAAACAAAAGCCGAAAACAAACCTGACACGACACATTTGAACGGAAGGAGATACCCGATATCATCTGCGCAACGCGACCTTTTCATTCAGTCTGCCGGCTGCTCGTTGTGGCATACGACATAACTTCTTCCTTTATAGATGCGCGGACACCTGGAACAAATTACCCCTGCAAATCCGATCATCAATGACCAGTACACACTTCAGCAATGCTATACGGAGATTCCTCGACGTAAGCACAGTCTCCGAACTATTAAGCCTCAAAGTGACGGAAGACGAGCTATGGAAGACAGGACCGAACAACCTCTAGCAAATTAGCCTACATCCCCTTTGTAATGCTTTAGCACCAACAGTTTCCTACTTCATTTTAACCTCGCTGCACGACTGTTTCTGATACCTTATTCGCACGTCTGCTCGCTTTTGTCCTTCCTATCCCTACCTAAACGAAACTGCATCAAGACTTCCATCTCTTTGATCCAAATATTTCACTTACTGTTCCTTCTAGAATGTTGAGATTTACACTCTTAGCCGCATCTTTGCTTACTCGACTCCTCCCTTATGCTTAACCCGACGCCGTGTATATTGTATTCGGCACCTCTTCTGGTCCTTATCGCAATTCTTTAATAGCGGCCTAAGTACACGTAACGCGGGTGACAAATCCTAGGCCTCGTTAGATTCTCTTTCCTACTATCATTCTTTTCAGCTCACTTCAACACCTCCCTCTCTTGCTTGGCCTCTCTTTTGGTCCATATCGCAACTGTTCAATGGTGGCATAGATACCACTAGCGCCAGCGCAAAATCCTAGGTCTCCTTGGATTCATTTTGCTACTGTGGCACTTATTCTTAAGACTTTTCGACTAGTCCGGCCTCTCAGGCCAAAAATGCCCATAGGCCTCAAACCAAGGCCTCTTTTCATTTGAACATCGGCTGCCATCAACGAAGGTTCTCATTTGTAAGAGTAAAAACCTCATGATACTCGTCTCCGTTTGCTACATTATCTGCAAGCTTGGTCACCCTACCGAAAACGAAAGTTCCGGTCCTTGATAAGTTTGCCTCTCGGCTCCAATCTCATGCTTCTCAACTCACAATTACGTACCCCTCTCTGGTTTAGCCTCTCTGTTTATCCATACCGCAACTGTTCAATGGTGGATTAGGTTTCCATAGCGTCAGCACAACATACTAGGCCATATTTGATCCGCTTTCCTACTGCGCCTCGCAATCGTAAACCTCCTGAACCACACCGGCCCCGGCTCCGAATGCCTATAGGTCTCAAACAAAGGCTTCTCTTCCTTTGAGCATCGATTAAAGTTCTCACTGGCATAAGAAACAACCACATGATACTGGGCTCCGTCTGGTACATTACCTGTGTGCTTGGTCCCTGCGAAATTGCAATTTCATGTCTCTAATTGACTTTTGCCTCTCGGCTCCACCATCCAGAATCTCAGCTCACAAATACGTTCCCCTCTCCTGTTTGGCCTCTCTTTTGTTCCATATCGCATCGGTTCAATGGCGGCATAGGTATCACTAGCGTCAGCGCAACATCCTGGGCCTCCTTTGATTCTCTTTGCTACTGTGGTACTCATTCTTAACCTTGTTGGACTACTCCGGCCTTTCAGGCTCTAAATGCCTATAGGTCTCAAGCCAAAGCCTCTCTATTTTTGAGGATCGGCAGCCATCGATTATAAATAAATAAATAAATAGTATATTCTCGAATTTCCGAGACACACCTGACCAGGCATGATCAACGTTTACAAGCAATTTATGTTTCGCAACAAACACGTTGCTATGTATGTAATCGGCAGTAAGCCGAAAGTTGTCCAAGCTTTGGAAATTGTAAAATTAATCTTGAGGTATAAATTCGTCAAAACATGACGACCACTTGGGTTCTAGTGGGCGTAGTGTAAACAGGCTGGGCATTCCGTTTGTAGAGAAAACTTGTCAGGAAAGTATTACATTAGGATTCAGGTCGGCTTGCCAGTATGTAGTTGTGGGCAGTGACTTTATTCAGTGGCGAGTCACATCCGCCACGTCGCAGTGCTGTTAAGCGGACATTTGTGACTTTTTATAGGGAGAACGCTTGCCAGGCGAAAACCCACCACGTCCTGAAACACTGTCAGAAATCCGTTTGTACACTAATGTAAAACTGGCAGAGCAGCTCGTCGACTGGTTTAACCCTCGGTTAACCGCCGTCAATTGCCTTCTAATTCCCTCTGTTAGCTGAACAGGTTATTTTTGCTCGCGGCGGCCATAATGGCTGAGGCCTATGGAGGGTTAGACCTTCGTCATCTTCGTGTCCAGGTGAGCAAAACTTCCGTTTCTTGCTTCTAGAATTTACAGGATTATGTATACTTCGCAGGAGTATAAAGGCGTCATGTCCAGCTACCATTACTGGACGACGGTCGTGGTAGTGAGTGCATTTTTATCCACTTGTTGTACAGCCGTGTTCTATGTAGGTCCTTGAGGGTTTCTATATCCTGTCCCAGGCACAAGCTCTTTCACATTCCGATCCCAGATCCCCAAGAAGTTCCAGACCTCGGAGAAAGGGAAGGTGAGAGACAAACAGGGCCGCAAAGAACAGACGTGGAAACAAGCATTATTTATGTCCTATGGTCTAACATTTAGAGGAAACATATGATGTACAATGTGTAACAATGATTATGCTAAAAGTGTCTTTTGAATATTCATCGGAAGCAAAGCCCTATAGGTTGGTTGCTACCGTATACCTTGGATGCAGAGCGTTGCACCGTTAAGCAAAGAAAACACAGGATCCGTTTGCTATGATGCAACTGCTGCGTGGGAAGATTCGCTGGGGAGCGTAGAAAATGCTGACCCAGGGAAAGCCAGTGAGTCTTTTGGACTCACATGGGTAAGTTTCGCAAAAATAGCAGCGAATAATTGAGGAATGAACACCTGTAAATGAGAAGCTAAGGGCGTCTGTGTACTGACCAGGTGAGAGAGTGCCGAATTAAAAAGCTAAGAAGGGCTAATTGACGGAAGGACCGCGAATAGCCAGAATATATGCGTACATTAAGGTTGCTGTGGACATCAGAACCTGAGGCCTAAGCGCAGCAGCCAGAGTGCTAGGGTAATAGTGCCAAGCTGGATAGAGGCATGGACTGCTAGCCCGAGACTTGGAGTATTGCAGGTAAAAAATGCCTAAGACAATACAGCAAGTAGTGGGTAGATAAAGGTCTAGAAATGTGAGGCAGAAGAGCGGCTTATGCTGAATACCTGGATATGTTTGCACGACAGAAGAAAGCTAAGAGAGGTTTCGTGACAGAATGGCAGCGGACAAGTAAAGCGCAAGCATACAAAGAGGTTGTTAGATAGTTAGAGCATAATAGACTACGACGCATCGACGTGCAGCTAATCAAATCATGCGGTGGTGTTAATGGAGTATAATTAAGGAGGCCTGAGCCGGGAGAAGCCCGTGAGAGAGCTGTACTACGGCCAATTAGGTGTCGCGGATGAGCAATGGCATTTAGGTGTGGCCTTATAATTGCTAGTGGACACCTGATTAGGGCAACAGACAGCAAGTGTATGTGATGCACGCAGTCCCAGGGATTATAGCTTGGAGGGAAAAAGTGTGGACTTTGGCAGCTCAGTATATGCACAAAGATGATAGTAGCTTATGAAGAAGGACTGCTGCTAAACACGGAAGCCAGAGGTAAGACGAGGAACAGTTAGAGTCGCTGTAAGTGTGAGTATCAGTGATCAGCAATGGAATTTGCATGAAGCCTCTTAGTTGCTAGTGTATGCCCTTAATTATCCATAGTAAATCAGCAAAAAGCGGATGTATGTGACGCAGACAGCCACAAAGTATGTTCGAGATAGAAGAGAGCAGCTCTTAGCAAGCTCCAGAAATGCGTGGAGCCTACGATTACTGGTTGCTGCTAAGCAGAAGTGCTTAGGTTTAAGAGGATGGACCGAACATGGCGCTGCGAGAAAATTTCGGTGGCCTGATGTAGCCAGTCCATTAGGCCATTTGGTTACAAGTGGATTGCTACAGTGTCACAGAACACATCAACAAGCCAGCGAAGGTAAGTGATACAGACAATCTGGGAGATTACCGGATGGAGCAACGAGGAATGTCTCCTAGTAGCTCCATATAAGCTCAAAGATGTGTGGAGCCTACAATGAATCTCTGCAGTAAACGTAATGAAGATAAGAAGAACAAAGGGTAATTGTGTTAAGGGAGAGAACCGGCGGACAGCATCTGAATTCCATTGAAACTTCTAGTTATTTATTAGATACCGTGACAGAAGAAGTCAGCAAACCAGTGAAGGTATGTGATGCTAACAATTCAAGCGAGTAAGTGGGAGAGATACAGAGTGGCTACTAGCGTAGATATGTATGCTAACTGCTATGACTGGCTGCAGCTGAAAAGTGGTGACATAAGTAATACGAAGAACTGATAATGATGCAAGGTGAGATAGCGAGTATCCGCAACTAGCAGTGGCATTGGGGTGTAGGCTTCTAGCGGCTAGTGTTATAAGTATTAGCTCATGATTCTCGTCTCCGTCCGATTCCTTAACTGTATGCCTAATCCCAGGCGCCGCTATTGGTTCTTGCTACTGTGGCTCTCATTCCTAAACCATTTGGACTAGTCCGGCCTCTCTGGCTCCAAATGCCTATAGGTCTCAAAAAGGCTTCTCTTCCTTTGAGCATTGATTAAATTCTCATTGACATAAGTAACAGCCGCATGTACTCCCCTCCGTCTGGTACATTATCTGTATGCTTGGTCCCCTGCAAATTGCAATTTCAGGTATCTGCTTGAGTTTTGCCTCTCGGCTCCACTATCATGCGTCTCTGCTCACAATTACGTTCCCCTCTCTTGTTTTGCCTCCCATTTGGTCCATATTGCATCCGTACAATTGCGGTATAGGTACCTCTAACGTCAGCGCAACGTACTAGCACCCATTTGATTCTCTTTGCTAGTGTGGCACTTATCGTTAAACCTATTGGACTACCCCGGCCTCTCAGGCTCCAAATGCCCGTAGGCATCAAAGCAAGGCCTCTCTTCCTCTGAGGATCGGCTGCCATCTATTAAGGTTTTCAATGGTATAAGTAACGGCCTCATGATTCTCGTCTCCGTCCGGTTCATTATCTGTAATCTTGGTCCCCCTACCGAAATCGAAAATTTCGGTCCTTGATTAATTTTGCCTTCCGGCTCCACTATCATTCTTCTCAGCTCAAAAGTATCGTCTCCTCTCTTGTTTGGCCTCTCTTTTGGTCCATATCGCATCGGTTTAATGATGGTTTAGGTTCCCATAGCGTCAGCACAACATACTAGGCCACATTTGATTCGCTTTCCTACTGCGCCTCGCACTCTTAAACCTCGTGGACCACATCGGCCTCAGGCTCCAAATGTCTATACGTCTCAAACAGGCTTCTCTTCCTTTGAGCATCGATTGACGTTCTCATTGGTGTAATTAACCGCCTTATGTGCTCGCCTCCGTCTGATACATTATCTGCACGCTTGGTCCTTCCGCGAAAATTGCAATTTCAGGTCCCTGGTTGAGTTTTGCTTCTCGGCTCCATTCTCATGCTTCTCAGCACGCAACTACGTCCTCCTCACTTGATTGGCCTCTCTTTTGGTTTTTATCGCAACAGTTCAATAGCGGTATAAGTACCACTAGCGTCAGCGCAATATCCCAGGTCTCTTTTGGTTAGCTCTTCTTCTGTGCCTCTCATTCCAAAACCTTTTGGACAAGTCAGTCCTCTCAGGCTCCATATGCCTATAATCGTAAACCAAGGCCTCTCTTATTTTGAGCACCGGCTGCCATCGACTCAAGTTCTCATTGGTCTAAGTTACAAACTTATGATACTTTTCTTTGTCTGAATCATTATTTCTATGTTTGGTATGCTTACCGAAGTCCGAATTTCCGGTCGCTGATTGAGTTTGGCTCTCGGCTCCACTATCAAGCATCTCAGCTCACATTAACTTCTTCCTCTCTTGTTTGGCGTCTCTCCTCGTTTACATCGCAACAATTAAATGATAGTAAAGGTACCACTAGCCTCAGCTCATCGGCCGCCATGCAATTTCAATTCTCACATCCCCGTCTATTGGACTGATGGCTTTCTTATTCCACCAGCGTCAGATGCTGAGCACTTGAACTTCTTTGGGTCTCATCCACTCCTATGTTTAACCATACTCGATTACATACTTTTCGGCAACTCCCCTCGTCGTCGCATATCTTGGGATGAAAACTTGGCAATTGGCGATGCTGTCCGTATTATTTCCTTACCCTTGGTCAATTCCGGGGCCGGGACTACTGTCTTTTTCTCTCTACAGATGTCGCAAGTATTGCTGTCTGTTTTCTCTCTTGTATTCCACACTGTACACCTATCAGACTATGCTGAGCCTACTAAAGCGTGCCGCTCTTGTGTACTAACTAATCAGGTTGCCAGCAACTCACCAATTAGTGAGTCATAACTAGCAGTCTATTTGACTTCAACTTTCCACCGTGGCTGTCCACATCAGAATGGTACACGCAGCATCTTTTGCGGCTACTGCTCACAATAATGATATTCTAGGTCTCTTCAGCGTTGGCCCTACAACCATTTTCTAACTAAACCTATAGTATTCAAGCCCTTCTCTCTCCTATTATTAAAGATGAAGGCCAGTCAGCAAGCAGTTTCTTCCACATAAATAACCCGACTCCCGGTATCACCCTTTCCTGTCGTATATTTGACCTGTTTGCCGCACTGCAGAAGTCCCTATCTTTTTCCGCTATTCGAGGTCCCTATAGGGCTAGCTTTGCAACCGCACTGTCGCTACAGTTGTAGTATATAAATCCCATTTTCGTCACAAATTTGACACTTCATCTCACCCCTTCCCCCAGCTGTCTAGCATCCGATTGCTGAACATGTTGCGTTATTGCTTTCATGGCCTTAAAACCGGCGTAATAACTTCACTGGCTCTCGTACATTTTCGAGCTATAAGCTCTAGCACTGTCAACAGTTCGCTTAACTTATAACGTACGCGCTTATTAAACCACTTACTATGTTCATCTGATTCCCTCAACTCATTTACCGGTTAAAAACGCCTGATGCTCACGGTTCCCAAACAGGACAACTTTTGCGTACGCTAAGCCACGTCGGCCAGCATTTTCCTTTCACATTCAGCAAATATCATGTCTCGTGCTACAACGCAAAACTACGGATACGGATATGATGTACAACATATACTGTCACTCCATTGCTTTCAGCCAGCACAACTTTACCATAAATTTTATATTTATATAATGACGTAGTCCAGTTCAATTTCGTTGCAGTTTGCTCGGTCCGTTTTTCTTCTCACCCTTGTTCTACAGGATAATATTACCTGCACGGAACACCGCTGAAGACATACCTGCGACACTCCCATGGGCACGGATTTAATAAAGAACAAAGAAGAAACCCGCACTTCATAATCATGACACACTAAAGAACCTAGGAAACTGATCCATTCCATTCAAGTCACCTGAGTCGTCCGACTATAACAGCTCCAACCACTTGCACTGGACTCCGGAGGCGATTGCACAGCCATAGGAAACAAATTGGCGTTACGAGACTGCGAATATCCGCGGGGCTAACCGGTCACATACAATCTTGCCAATGTTATATCACCAGCCGGCAGTGTTCCAGGACATGGTGGGTCTTCGTCTGGCAAGCGTTTTCCCTACAAAAAGCCACAAATGTCTGTTTAACAACACCGCGACGTGGCGGATGTGACTCGCCACCCAGTAAAGTCACCGCCCCTAATACATTGGCAAGTTGACCGACACCACATTTACAAGTTCTGTGTATATATCGGCTCTCGCACGAACACGCCTACATATCTGATTAGTGACATGCCACTATTCTTAAGTATTTTCCACCCGTTTCCTCATACTTTACTCACTGACCTACATAGGTTATGGGCCCTCATCGGACTAGTTCCTCATCAATATACCATATAAGTAATCTGAATACTATCTTTACCTCTCACATTCTATGTACATAGACTAAATACAACCTTTGGGCTCTATGGGCCCACACTCCTCTCTCTAACTTTACTACTCCCACTGTTGGTGCTGCTTACTCTGCTATCATGTACAATAATGCAATATGCTGATCATGTCCAAAAGGCGTGTCTCGCCTTTCCGAGAATAAACTATTTAGTTATTAAGTTATTTATTTAATTGCGAAGTTGAATAAAAGTAGATAAGTTGAAATATAACAGTAAGTTGTTAAAAAGGAAACGGAATATAATGAAGGGTTTATGGAAGTCTACTGTATGTATTTGAAAACGAAGGAAGTTGGAGAATGTATTGTAAATTGTCCAAGACATACAAGAATCCACCTAAAACCTACAACCGTGTGTACCGGAATCACACTGCTGAAAATACATTATTTCCAAGTGGCGGATGAGACGCTCCGCGTCAGAACATGCGTGCAAAAGATCGCTGATCTTGAAACCTAGCAACAGTAAATCATTCTACTATTATACATATGTTATAGACAACTGAAATATAACTATACATTTTCACTATTAGTTGTCTACTGACTAATTACATAACAGTAGTACGTTTTTATTTCAGTTCTCTTTACAGAAATTCCACTGCAACTCCGCGAGGAAATCCATCTTTGACAAAATGCGACAAAAGCTTTCTCTGCTCGGGAGGAAAAGGATAAAAATGCGTGGTAAGTTTTCGAGTGAATGTTAAAATTTTTCTTGTACAGACTGGTGGAAAGCTTCCGCCTAGGTGGCATAGGGAACCTAGCTCGTTACTAGACAAGACTCCTAAGGGAGGGTGCCTGTCCGCAAATTATCTCGGTAGGGAGAGTGAAAATAATACTTTTAGGCCGTTGCGCATTGCATCTATTATGCAGAAGTGATGAATGTGCACGTGCTGATTACCAGCGGTTTTTATATAACTCGATTAACAAAGGCGTATTATAATTATTATGTTATAGGCAGCGGTTTTAGAAAGAATGTAAGTACAGATAAAGAGGGATAGACTGGAAACCAGTTTCGACAAACTGATAAGCAAGCTAGCGTTATATAAATTTGATTTTGCTTTTAAACAGCGAAAACACAGTAGGAAACACAAAGACAGAGGCTTGCTTATTAATTTGGAAAAGCAGAAAGTAAACTGCTCCTTTATTTAGAAATGTGTTGCGTCCTGCAACTGATTCCACATCAAATCAGACACAAATTCCTACAATTTTTAGTTACATATATATGTTTTAGAACACTCTCAGGGAATTATGGTTACCTTAGCGTTTGCTCCACTACTTTACTGTTGTTCGCAGACAGACAGCTGCAGTATTTTCCCAAATTTGCAACCAACTGTTTGTTATTTAATTGTGGGTTATTTGTAGCTAGTTACAAATCAGATAGTCGTCCACATGCCCTGAAAGCAGTGAACTGCATTTTTAGACTGTTGGGCCCGACCAGTAGTGCTCACCTAGCTAGCACAGCTACAAGGATTTTCCTGGTTATCCGTGGACAATTTGTGAACAACCATGGCATGTGAACATATTAATAGCAACCCAATTACCGTATTTAGGGTATCACCTGGCCTAACAGGCGACGATATGTTAACTTTGATTAATGTATCGTGTCCGATGCATATGATAACTTAGATCAACCCGAGCTTTGTTTCCTAGTACCACTATGTAGTGGCACAGAATTAACTACGAGATATGTGGGCAATCAAAATAACATACAGCATCTTTGCTACCTAAAAGTCGACTATGTATTATATTTTAAAAATTAACTGAAATCGCTAAAATGAGGCGCATTGCTACTTTAATTGAGGTATACTTAAATGAGTTTTCAGGTGTTATTTCACATTGCAACCATGGAGCCTTACTTCAATAGCATCTTCGTTTTACATTCGTTCTATAGATTCAGTACTATGACCAGTAACCAGTAGGTTATTTCAGGGCAGTGTCTTAGGTCCACTGCTGTTCCTCCTCTATAGCAACGCTGTGTTTGACTCCTTTTCACACAGTAAACCATTTCTATTTGCAAATGACATCAAAGTAGTCTTCGCACTCGGCTCAGTCCGCCCGCACAACGGAAGTACCAGTGTACAGAGAGACTTAAAGCGCTTGAACATTGGTGCAGCCTGTAGAAAATGAATTTCTCGCCTGCAAAATGCAAATTTATATCACACCGTTGCTGTGTGCCTCCCAAGGCACTGAATGTATATGTCTCGTCAGTTGCAGAGTACGCTACAGTTATGGCCCTTGACATACATTACTTCAGTTCACTTAGATTCGCCGATCAGGCGAGCTATAGCTCTGCAAATGCTCTCTCAACCATCGGTATGCTCTGTAAATCGATGCTACTTGTGCAATCACGGCTAGCCTTCTACGAATCCTGCGCCCGACCAATGGTGGAGTACTGTTCAATTGTGTTCACCAGTTCGTGCAAGTGACCGTATAGAAATTGAGAGGGTGCAACGAAAGTTTATCAAATGCCTTATTGGTTAGTCCACGCTTAGTTATCCAGGCAGATGTAAAAAGCTTAACTGGAACTACTTTGCCTACGCAGCCTCAGCAGCAATCTCGTGCTTTTGTTTCAGATGACACATAACCAAGAGGTTAATGCAGATTGATTTGTGCTACAAGTCGACAATGCTCGTTACTCCATACGAGCCAGACAGTTTTCCGTAATCCTGCCTAGGGCTCGCTCAAGCATCCGCTCCAACTTCTTTCTTAATAAAAACGCCGTTGCATGGAATCGGCTGCCGATTGTCATCCGGACAGCCAAGGCTACTCCATCGTTTCGCAGTTCTTTACAATTTCTTAACACTGCCCCAATATCTGAATTCCTAGGAATATGCATTCCTGTAGATGCACTGTGGGAGCATGGACCTGATCGCTACTAAAGCATAACCCCACAAGACAGTCACAACGTTTGTCCTCACCAAAGTATTGGATATCCAGTCCCACCTACAGCTTCCCATTAGCCCGACTGACTTAGTTGGTATCTTCTAATGATCCAAGACTTCTGAATTCCAGTGTATGTGACAACGCACGCCTCGTTGGCATCCATTCCCATTTACAATCTTTTCCCTAGAGCCATTATCTCTGTTTATCAGCAGCTAGTCGCCGTAGGCTCCTTTCAACTCTGCGGATATCCGGAACTCCATAAGAGACACTCCATCTCTACAACGTTTATTCTCTTGGACTGTTTGCACCATAATTCGGCTGGTTGGTTGACCTATTCTGTGCCACTGTATGCATCCACTGTCCACTGAAGGCACAATCCGTATGCCATTGCTGGCCACTGATCTCTCCCCTAGCACAATTACCTGGCGTACGCCTTACTCTCGTCAACTCTTCTTGGTAGCGGTTATTAATTGTTAGCTCCATGCATCTCCTAGCTTGGTAGAAGCAACCCCTTTACTCTGCAACCTACATTTCCCTTGAATGTCTGTCTCAAACCTTCGCACGCTCGTTGATCGGTTCATTGACACTGTAGGTATGCACTTTTGACCAAACGTCGTAATCATACGGCTTCACCAGCCACCGACAATACCTTTCCTGGAGCAATTTTCTCTGCCTAGCAGCTAGTCGCCGTAGGCTCCATCCAACTCTGCGGATATCTGGAGCTCAGTACTCATCACTCATTTGCCACAAAGCTTATTCTCTCAGACAGTTTGCATCATGGCTATAAATCTGTAAATTATCTGTTTATTTATTTATGTTATTTATTCTCTGCCACCGTAGGATCCACTAGTAACGAAAGGCTTAAGCCAAATGCCATTGCTGGCCACTGGTCGCTCTCTGCTACCGCCGTTATCTGTCGTTTGCTCTACCTTTTGTCACCTCGTCTTGGCAGCACTTAGTTGTTGGTGGCTCCATGCATCTGTGCAAATCTGTAGCTTGATTGGCGCCACCACTTAATTCCAGATTTTATGCTCTTGGATCGTTTGCAACACAACTCAGCTGGTTAGGTGACTTATTCTGTGACACTGTAGGTATCCAAACTTGACCAAGCCTTAATCGAATAGCCCTACCCGCCCACTTATACTCTCTATTCTGGCGCCATTATCCCTGTTCAACAGCAGTTGGTTGCCATAGGCTCCATTCAACTCTGCGGATGTCCGGAACTCACTAGGCATCACACCCTCCCTAAAACGTTTATTCTATTGGTCTATTTGCATCACGGTCTAGCTGGTTTGGTGACCTATGCTGTGCCACTGTAGGCTCTACTTTTAACTAAAAGCTTAATCCGATTGCCATTGCCGGCCACCGACTTATCTCCCAGCGCCCTATATCTGCCATTCGCCATACCCTCGTCAAGTATTCTTGGCATCAGCCTGGTCGCGGTTGGCTCCATGCATCATTGTAGCTTGGAAGACGCCACTCCTTTACTCTCCAGCCATTTTCCTCGAATCCCTCTCTCCCTAAAAAATAAATAAAAAGTTTATTCTCGAATTTGTCGAGACACACCAAGTAAGGCATGATCAATAAGCATGGTGATTTTTCCTTAAAACTGTAGGTGCCCACTGGTGGCTAAATGTCTTAATGTTATGGCTACACCAGCCCCTGGTACAACAGTTCCTAGCGCCCTTAGCTCTGTTTATCAACAGCCAGTTGCCATAGGCTCCGTTCAACACTGCGGATATCCGGGGCTGGCCAGTAGACAACCCCACCCCACAACGTCTCTTCTCTTTGACTGTGCACGTCACAGCTCATCTGATTTGTTGATGTATTCTGTGCCACCGTACGTATTCACTAGCAACTGTGGGCTTAATCCGAATGTTATTGCTGGCCACTGACCTCTCCTAGCACTTTTATCCGCTGTTCGTCTTACCCTTCTTAACTCTCCTTGGCAACAGTTAGTCGTTGTTAGCTACATACATCTCTGTGCAAAGCTGTAACTTGGAAGGAGCCACTTTTTCTCTCGAACCTTCATTTTTCTCCAATCTAGGCTTCTCTTATCTTCGCTCGCTTGTTGACTTAATTATTGAAGCTGTAGGTATCCACTACTAAACGAACGTGCTAATGATGTGGCTACTTCAGCCACTGCTGCCACCGTTCTTAGAGCCCTTCACCCTGTTTAGCAGCAGCTAGTCGCGATAGGCTCCATGCAACTCTGCGAATATCCGGAGCTTACTATGAGTCACTCCATTCCTACAACATTTATTCTCTTACATTACAACGCAGCTGGTTCTGTGAGTTATTCTGTGACACTGTGGGTCTCCACATGTAACTGAATTTCTTAATCCCTTGGCTACAGTTGGCCACTAATGATCTGTCCACTAACGCACTTTCGCTGTTGTCGCTCCTTCAACACCTCTAGCTTCCGCGACCTGGCGTACTCCCCTCGCAGCTCTGTGCATATTTGAGGCTTGCTGGGTGCCACTGCTTATATTTCCAACTGTTTTCTTGTAGACTGTTTGCATCATATATATTTGTTTGTTGGCCTATTCGTTGACGCTGTAGTTACCCATTAGTAACTAAAATGATTAACCAAGCTAGCACTTTTGACCCCTGAAACCAAGTCTATTAACGCCATTTCTCCATCTTCGTACCATCGACGCTTATTCCTTCGTACATATCTATTTAATCCTAACCGGCTTTTATTATGCTCAGTGCCCTATCCTTGTATACCTATGCACATACTAGTGATTATGTGGTCATAGATAATCCTCATCCCGTGGAGTATATTTATTTATCGCCACATCATCACTGTATCTACCGGTTTCCGATTGCAACTAATCGTGTTTACATACCCAGCTTCTGGTATCCGGTTGAATTCTAACGCCGGAAGCTAATACCACTTGGATTGCTTCCCGGAACCCTGTTCTTCATCCTCATGAAAGTAAATTATTCACTAAGCAATGCCTTCTGATGCGTACACAAAAACATTTTCAACGTTATCTCTGTTACACACAGTACACCAGTTGTCTCGAATACATGTCTTAAAGTAGGCTTTTCCCTATGCTTGGTAACACGACTGTCCTCTTTAGTCTCCTTTGGGCCTGCTCTACTCTTTCCCATTACTCTGAGGTTAGCAATAGCTTCGAGATCCGGGATTGAACTGAGAAACTACCTCAATCTGAAATCGGACGAAATAAGAAACAAGGATTTACCTGAAACATGGATTCACTTCAAAACCAATCATTCGCACCCAACACCTCAACCACCGGTGACAGTGAAGGTAGCTAGACACGAATTCTTCCACCGCAGAAAATATCCACTAGCAAAGAAGGCGAGTCCCCATACACTGGAGATTCTACTTACTTGCAAAATCATGTTTCCTCCCCGAATGACCCCAACGTCTACGTTGGACTCTGCCTATGCCAGTTGTCTATCCAACAGAAGAGACACTCGAATGGGAATAACTGAATAAACAAATGCTCCATAAGTAGCGTTACTAGTTGCACATGACCGAATTCAGCAACTGACGAGCGTGATCCAAGACGTGATGGGTTTTAGTCTGGCAAGCGTTGTCCTTATAGAAGGCCAAAAAGGTCCGTTTATCGACACTGCGACTTGGCGGACGTGACTCGCTGCTGAATAAAGTCACCTCCCACTGTTAAACACTGGAATAACGCCTAGTCCTTCAGCAATATTTTACTGTCAAGTACAACCAAGATACTCTCAGTTTTCAGCTACCGTCCCCACTCCACCTACCTTGATTTTTATTTACTCTGCACACATTAAACCATATTATTGACACTCCGCTGATGACGTTGGTCCTCACGAGCAGGTTGACTGTTTCAGAAAATTGTACCAATTTTGGCCACAACCAGTTACATGGTTTTTAACGTATCTGTTGCGCCACGTAATTGCTTGTAAATTTTGACCATCCCTGAAGAGGTATGGCTAGATGAATTCGAGGATAATATATTTATCTATTTATTTATTTATGCAGCCTATTCGCCCTTCAGGTCATTTATGCATCGCAACAAAGTCAATTTGGTCTTTTGCAATAGCCAATGAAGCAAGTTTCCCAGCGTTAAGTATGATCGCAGGGTTTATAGGGACGTGCGGCGGAAGCACTGCAAAACAAAATGCAAAGGAATACGGCGGCCCTAATATGTGCTTCTTAATAATGTTAACCATTTTAATTAGCAAACGGGACGACGGTTGCAGCGCTTTTCCCAATGTCGCTGGGGATGGCCGTAAGCTAATGATGCTAAAGTTCAATCTAGCCCACAACTGCTTTCTTTTCGGATGGCACTCTCTAAACCGGTTACTTAAGTAGGAGGAATGCAATCAGTCCGCTGAATACTTTCCATACAACGCCCAAAACTGCGATCTAAATCAATATATCGAGAATACGTTCGGGAAGCACGTCACCAGCCAAGACGTCCGTAATGTTCGCCTCAGTGTGCGCTCGCCCTTGGCATGTAGGTGAAACGGCATGTTATTGTTGCTATTCAATGCGCGGTAGGCCCTTCAGAGCAAGAACAGGATGGGTTTGTGCAAACCATTTATGAAAAGGGCCTTCTTATGCACGTATGCTTTGCTCGTAAGCAGCAAGTGCCAAGGTGTCGCCGAATTCCGCACGCTGCGTGCGTGGATGCAACCCATGGTACAAAACTTGGGTACGTATGATATTCGTCGTTAAATTTCGCTACAGTTTCGAGTTTTACCAGCTCATGCTAACAGTTGGCGTGGGTTAGGGCAGACCAGCTTTTATAAGTTTGTGCGTTAGTAAACGTTGAAATTGTTACGAAAATTATTAAGATCCTTTCATGATGTTATAGGCCATGGTTGCTCCTACGTACTTTTGTTAGGGATGAAGTGGCTGCTTAAATGTGCGCAGCCCAAGAAGCATGCCGTTGTGACATTCTGCTGTGCCACTTGCATGTCCGCCATACCGTTCAAAGGCACATGATTAAACCGAAGCTTTTATAACGTTCTGTAGACTAATAGCTCCCACACACCTTACTTATTTCACCGAATGGCTGCAGGGGATACAGAGACCGAGTATGCTATGTTTCCGAGATTCTCACTGTTTTAAGTCCCAGGAGCATCTTAGCCTACTGCAGAAGACGGATTCTTCTTTCGTACGGTTGCTATCATAACATTGGATGTTCATCAAGCGGCCGTGTGCGAACTACGTACAAACGGGATGGGTGAAATTTGGTAAACCGCCAAACGCCTTGTCGAGACTGCCAATCTACGTTTGAAGAAAATCACGCATGCATCCGACCGCCTTTATGTGGCCGTGTGCAAAGTGTGGAAACTATCTGAGGTCCTACTGAAACAATTCCAGCTGCAGGATACATATTTTTGTGACAGACACCAGGTGAGTGAAAGTGAAGGTAACATCTGCTGCCAGATTCTAGTAGGATGTCTCAAAATGTACGCGGGCACCCTGGTTATGCGCCCTCTGGCGACACCCAAGTTTGGTGTCGTGTACTCAGATATTGGAGCAGGACTGCCATGCCATGTAGACAAATACAGTTAGTAACTTGTGGCGGTTTGATTGCTGCGCGAGGTAAACCCATTTAGTTGGACCCCGTGCGTGCGACATCTCTCTAGATTGCCAAAGGATGGTCCATTCAGAAGGTAATTGAGATCACCGGAATGATGATTTGCTGTGGAAGTCCTTGGGAAGACGTCAATTGTCTCGAAGTTGTTGGCTGTTGAATATGGATCAGTCATTGCCAGAAGATGAACCGTCATGCGCCAGCCGCCGTGTCTGTGGAAATCTAAGGATGAGCAAGCAACGAACAAGAGGCAACCAAGCAGCCATACAGAGAAATGCATTGGTAAAACTATTAAAGGACTGATTGCATACACTAATACATAATTCCTTGTACTATGTAATTTTGTTCAGTATAAGGGATTTACAGATGCCTTTTTTCATCCCGTCTGTTGTGTGGCTCAAACTACAACTACGACGCACGAAGAAGGTACAGCCGAGCGCTTGGTTGAAAGCAAGATAAGCGTGTTCACAACGTTCAACGAACAGTACGGGTATTGGAAAAGTGCATAGCAAAAGTGGCGAAATGGTGTACGAAAGCCTCAATTATCCTTTGTGAAAGCCGTCAACAAAGGCGTATCAGCTGAGGTGAAGCTGAGACCCACTGGATTACAGTGTACAGCAAGGAGCAGTCAGTAAATATAGTGGCGTAACAAAAGGAGAGGCAAATGCAAAAATGGGTAATAAAGGGTGCATAAGCCCACGAAGCTTCCAAGTAATGTAATCAGATAGTTAGGTCAGCAAAATCAAGCGAGGTAACGTCACGAGGTTTGAAAAATTTGGGAGAGAAGTAGCCGTTATGGCGGAACTTGATTAGGCGGTGCGTTGGCTTAGGACGTACAAGAATTACAGGAAAAGCAGCTATAACAACTATGGGTGAACAAGTCAAGCGGATTCCAGAATAAAGGAAACATAGCGTTGAGCGTACAGAGCGTACACCACTTAGGTCTTGGTAGTATAGCAGCAGTCAGGGTGGAATTGGCTGATAAAGTGAGACAAGTTCACGGCAGCGAAGTGAGAGCTGTCTGTCCGGTGGAAAAAGGAATGAAAACAGAGCTTGATAAGAAATGCTTATGGTCGAGGTAAGAAGGGTTTATTGCTACAGGGTTAACAAGCCTACAAGGCGTTCCAGGCCATGTGAATACAACACTTTGGTCTTCCGAAGCAAGAGAGTTAGCATTCAGGAAGCAAACAACCGACATGGTAAAACTGGATTAGTCGGCCCGTAGGATTATGGTGTGCAATATAGGTGGGGAAGTGCTGTAACAATAAAGAGTGGACATGTCTAGCAGTGTCTTGGAGCAGCGAACTAGTGAGTTGTATCTGAAGAGCCGATACCGCTTAAGTCTCGGTAGCGTAGGATCAGTCAGCCAGAACTAGACTAGTTAGGTAAGGTAGCTAAATAAATAAATAAATAAATAGTTTATTCTCGAATTTGTCGAGACACACCAAACCAGGCGTTATCACCAGTTGCGTGCAACTAAGTTTCGTAGCACACACGTTGCTATGTATGTAATCGGCAGTAAGCCAAAAGTTGTACAAGCTGCAGAAATTATAAAAGTAATCATGAGGAATAAAGTTGTCAATAAGTGACGATAGGTTGGGCTCTAGCGTGCGTAGTGTAAACAATCAGGGCACTATATGTATGGTGAAAACGGTACGTGTAGGAAGGGAGTATCCAATGCTTGAACGAGGCAAGAAAATATCGAATTAGGATTCTAGTCGACTTGCCAGTATGTAGTTGTGGGCAATACCTTTATTCAGTTGCGGGTCACATCTGCCAAGTTGAAGAGTTGTTAAACGGACATTTATAGCTCGTTATAGGGAGAAGGCTTGCCAGGCGAAAACCCACCACTTCCTGGAACACGGTCAGAAATCCGTTTGTATACTAATCTAAAACTGGCAGAGAAGCTTGCCGACTGAGTTCACAGTCGGTTAACCGCAGTCAAACTACTTCCGGTTTCCCTTGTTAGTTGATCAGGTATCTTGGACAAGGCCACCATAATGGCTGAGGCCAATCGCGGATGGGAGCTCCGCGAAGGATCGTCTTTGTGCGTGTCCAGGTAAGCAAACACGTCAGTTTCTTGCGTCTGGATATTTCAGATTTATGTATACTTTTCAGGAATGTGCTGGCATCATGTCCAGCTCTCATTTACTGGACAACGATGGGGGTAGTGAGCGCAGTTGTATCCATACGTTATGCAGCCATGTTCTTTGTAGGTCCTTATGGGTTATGTCCTGTCCCAGGCAAAAGCTGTTTCTCGGTCCAACACCAGATCCCCAAGAAGTTCCGGACCTCGGAGAAAAGGGAAGGTGAGAGGCAAGGCAGTGAGGGCTATCCCTTTATTTGAAGAAGGCGTGAAAGCAGATCGCACTAATGAAAGGTTATGGTCGGGAGGAGAGTTTTATTGATAAATGGTGGAAAAGATCGCGTGCCCTTCCACTAATGTAAACGGATAGTTTGGTCACCCAAACCATGAAAGGTGTTGGCAAAACAAATTCTGAGTGAATTCAGAGAGCAGGAAGCCGATCTGGCGGGCCCGGATTAGTCCGCCGTTGGATTATGACTTAAAACAATTGCGGAAAGAAGGTTATAACCCCTATGGGTGAACAAGTCTAGCAGGCTTTAGCATAAAGGAACCATAGCTTTGAGCCCGCATAGCGTATAGGGCTTATGTCTTGGAGGCATATGAGCAATCAGGGGAAAATAGACTGGTCAGGTAAAACAAGATCAAGGAAGGGCAATGAGAGCTGGCCCATCAGTTGAAGCGGAAATTTTATTATGAGCTTATCTCTTATCGGGCATTGGTAATAGCTAAAATTGCAGTATGTTAACCGGAGACCAGAAGGTGGCTACGTAAGTTCGATTGGTTGCATTCGGAAAGCAGAGGGTACAGTGAAGTTATGGCGAGACTTGTACCTTTCCCAGGGAATACGGATTATCGCAGGGCACCTGCTTAATATCGAGCACGTAGGTACATGAAGATGAAAGTGAAGACCAATGAAGGCCGGATAGGACGCAGTGGATAGGAACAAGAGATAAGGAGTCAGAGGTAGGCCGAACTAGAGATGACAACGGTGGACATGGCTACAAGGAAAACATCTACCATTAGCGTTAAGCACTCTACTTATTAGTGGATCCCTAGGTTGTCATGGAAAAAGCAATAAATCAGCAAAGGTATGTGATCCACAGAGTGTACGAGAATACATTTGCAGAGCTAAGGAGAGGCTCCTAGCAACTGCGGATAAACACAAGGATGTGGGAGTGTACGAACAATCGCGGTATCTAAACAGAGGTGTTAAACGTTAGTCAAATGATAGATAACTGCGCATATGCACTGACAAGCAGTAGGCAAGTGCAGCCAGTAAATTAAGAATACACTCTCTAACAAATACCTAAAGCGTGAGAGAATAAGTCAACAAAATAGCGAAGGTGAAGAGGCAGACCTTTCAAGGTAATAAACATTGGAAAAATCTGCATTGCCTCCAAGCAAGCGCCGGTTTTGTGCAGGTACATGGAGCAAAGACGAGCAACTGCAGCTAAATAAACTTGCCAAAGGAGAAGAATGAAAAACAATAAGGCAATAAAGGGGAATACCAGTGCCAAGAAATGGCATTTCGATCAAGCCTACTATAGCATTTCCCAGTACTCTGGTGGCCCTACTCTCTCAACGTATGCCAAAAAGTTATTAGATCAGGTGTGTTAAAGCAGAATAAATTGACAACGGTCCAATAGTAGCTGATGGTCTACCTCACAATGTCTCACTCTTTCCCCTAGGTGTAGAACGCTCGTATTCATGCATGTGGGCACATGGGTACTTGACGGTGTCGTACATCGTAAAAATGCTGATTTATGCGCGAATGTAAGAGAAGGTAAGTTGGAGAGGCATATGCGTCTCCTAGCGAGCTTTGGACGTGCGCAGAGATGCATATATCCAACGACGAATCTTTGCAAAACGCGCGGTGATGTTGACATAAGGTCCATCGATAATGGCAAAGGGATAGTGCGTATGGCTAACAAAAACGGCATTCGGATTAAGCCTTCTGGTCACGCCTGGATACCTACTGTGGCGCAGTATATAGCAACATACGAGCGTAGGCGTGTGATGAAGGCAATCCAAGCAAATGGAAGTTGGATAAATTAAGGGTGGCTCCTAGGGTAGATGGGCTTGAAACTTACAATGACTCGTTGCAGCTGAAAAGAGGTTAGGCAGGTAAGGCGAAAGACAGATCATGGTGCTAGGAGCGAATCTATCAGTGGCTAGCAATGGCAACTGGATGAAGCCTTCCAGTTACTAGTGGATACCTACAGTGTCACAAAATACGATAACAGCCGGCAACGTTATACGTTGCAGACCTTCCAAACAAATATGTGTTCGAGATATCAGGATGGGCGCATAGCAAGCTTCGGTAGGTGCGGAGAAGCATTTTGCCTACGACCACTGGAGGCTGCGGAACGGAGGTGCCAAGTTTAGACCGCCGCCGGACAATGGCGCTATAAAAGTGTAGCAGTGGTCAGCTGTATATATTTTATTCAGACTTTTAGCCAATAGTGTTTGCCTACAGTGTCACAGAATACGTCAACAAGCGGCAAGTGCATGTGACGCAAAGAATGCCAGGTGATAAATAAATAAATAAAGGTTGAAGAGATAAGAGAGTGGCTCCCAGCAACACCGGATGTGCTTAGATGTGTCCGGAGCCCACGACGAATAGCTGTTGCTAACCAGAGGTGCCATAAGTAAGGCAACCGAATGATACTGGCGCTAGAAAGAGCAGCAGTGGCCAGGCGTAGCCATTTTATCAAGGCTTTTGTTTACGGGTGGATGTCTAACTTGTCACAGAATAAAGCAATGAACTAGCGAAGGTAAGTGCTACAGACATCTCAAGAGAATAAAAATGTATACATAAGGAGTGGCTCCTAGCATGCTCCAGAAAAACCCGGAGCTGCGTGAAGCCCAGTAGGACTCGCCGCAGCTAAGAAACGTTTGACGAAGTTAACCAAACGACAGCGCTAGGAGAGTACCATTAGCCAGCAACGGTAGCTGAATAGTCTTATAGTTAGAAGTAAATGCCTAAAGTTTCATAGAATTACTAAACAAACCAGCAAAAGTATGATACAAACAGTTCAGGATCCTAAAGTTGTACATGTGTAGAGATGCATGGAACTTACGACCACCGGCTGCTGCTAAACAGATTGACGTAGGTTAGACTAACAACCAAAAATTGCGCTAGGAAAAGGATTACCAATCGCCAGCATTGGCAGTCGAATTAAGCCTTCTACTTACTAGTGGTTACCTACAGTATCACTGAATAATTCAACAAACCAGTCAAGGTAGTGATGTAAACACTCCAAGCGAAAAAAGTTAAAGAAAGTAGCCGTGGCCCTTGGCAAGCTCCGGATAGGCGCGGAGAGGTATCGAGTCTACGGCGACTCGCTGGTGCTAAGCAGTGGTGACGAAGATGAGACTAACCACAGCTAATGGAGCTAGGAGAGAGTACAAGCAACCAGCAACGACAGTTGGATTAAGACTTCTAGTTACTAGGGTAAATCTTCAGTGACACAGTATAAGTCAATGAATCAACAAAGGTAATTGATGCGAACGGTCTAGAAGTACAAAGGTCGGAGAGATATAGAGTGGGTTCTGACAAGCGGCGGATATCAATAAAAGATAAATCAATTAGGGTTTTATTTCCGGCAGTGCGGGGCACGCCTGGGTAGGCATTATCATGATAATACAAAAAGGTATGTTCGGTAATGGTATAATAATAAAGCATGGTAATTAGTTACATACTGGATGTGGTTCCGACCAAACTGTATACATATTTTCGTAAATCGATGTATTGCACTCCCGCCGTGAATCGGCGTAAATTTAACATTCTCTCCCTCGGTACTGTGGCTTAACGTACTGAGCTGGAGAAGGCGATGGCTGCACGCTTGTGTGGTGATGTGGACTGCATAGCCACAGTGGGCGACCTGTGGCACCACATTCGCGACCAGGTGACAGCTGCTGCAGAGGAGACCATCGGGCGCGCAAACTGTAAGCGGCCTGATTGGTTTGATGACAACAATGTGGCGATTGGCGCATTGGTGTCAGAGAAGAATTCAGCATTTGCTGCACATGTCGCACACCCCAGTGACTTAGGGAGGAGTTGTCAGTTTCGCAAACTTCGACGGCGACTGACCCGTGAGCACCGTCGCACTTAAAATGCATGGTGGACGGAGAAGGCGAAGCAGATAGAATGCTACGCCGAACGCCGCCAACACAAGGAATTCTTTGACTCCTTAAAGGCGGTGTATGGACCGAGATTGGAGCCGCTGAGGACACTGATCGATGGTAGTTCAGGCGCTACCTGCACCCAGACTGCAGACATAATGCAGGTCTGCCGAATAAACCTTGAATGTCTCATGAACAACCGTTCAGAGATCGACTGGCCTACATTGAACGGTTTAAGGCAGCACGACGTGAAGGCGGATCTGGCGGATACGCCGACACTGGATGAGACGCAGAGAGCAAATGCTCAGTTGCGAAACGGCATGTGTGCCGGAGGTGACGGGATCCGCCTAAAATATTGAAACACGGTGGACCCGCGTTGTTGACTGCGCTGCACCACTTGGTGCAACGGGTGTGGATTGAGGAGGAGGTGCCTGCTGGGTTGAAGGATGCCCTTGTGCTACTACTGTACAAGGGCAAAGGCAGCAAGCAATGTTGCACGAATTATCGTGGCATCAACTTGCTGAGTTGTGTGGGCAAGGTGATTGCTCGAATCCCGCTCAACTGCCTCGTCAGTCAGGTTGTGGAACCTAACGCGGCGGAAGAGCAGTGTGGATTCCTTTCGGGTCGCAGCACTATGGATATGGTGTTTGCAGCTCGTCAGTTGCAAGAGAAGTGCAGAGAACGACACCAGCCATTGTACTCGCTTTTTGTTGATTTCACCAGGGCATTTGATTCGGTGAATTGCGAGGCATTGTGGCTGGTGTTGGGTAAGTTTGGTTGCCTGCGTAAGTTTGTAAGTTTAATTGAATGTCTGCACAGTGGTATGCGAGCGAGGGTGCAGCTGAGTGGAGAAATCTCGGATGACTTTGCAGTTGTCTCTGGTGTGAAGCAAGGCTGTGTCCTAGCTCCTGCCCTGTTTAATATATATCTTCATGCAATGTTGTCTTGTGCTTTTGATGCGGCTTGTGCTTACGGTGTTCGTGTGGAGCACCATATTGATGGTGGGTTGCTGAACGTCCGTCGTTTCGGTGCGAGCACTCTAGTCTGTGAGACAACTATCCGTATGTTGCTGTTTGCTGACGACTGTGCGTTGTTTTCACACAGCGCGGATGAGTTGCATCACACGACTAGTGCTCTGGCTTCGACAGCGGCCAAATTCTGGCTCACCATCAACACAAGCAAAACTGTCTGTCTCTTTCAGCCTTCACCGGAGGTGCAATCTTTAATATTGCAACAAATCAACATTGGTGCTTAACTACTGGAAACCACCTCCCGCTTCTGCTACCTTGGGAGTGTGATATCGACTGATCAGCAGCTACACGTTGAGTTGCGTATTCGCGTGTCGAAGGCAGCAGCGGCATTCGGGAAGCTTGAGTACCGAGTGTGGAACAACCATCAGCTTACCATTGGCAAGAGCTGATGGTGTACAAATCCATGGTACTGTCCGTTCTTCTATACGGCAGTGAAACGTGGACGATGTACCGTCGGGATGTGCGATATATCAAGCGATTCCATCAGCAGTGTCTGCGACGAATTTTGCGGATCGGTTGGGGCGCCAGAGTCGCAGACACGGAAGTGTTGTGCCGAAGTGGGATGTGTGCAGTGGACTGCATACATTTACTGAGACTCCTGAGATGGCTCGGTCATGTGAGCCTTATGGATTCGGCGCGGATACCGAAGCAACTTTTATACGGTCAGCTGAGTATTGGGAAGCGGCATGCTGGGAACCCAAAGTTACGTTACCAGGACATGATCAAAGTGAGCCTCACACGTTCTAATCTTGATTGCGGATCATGGGATTTGAAGGCGGTTGATCGTAGTGCATAGCGCGATCAAATCACGAAGGCAGTTGCGGAAGTGCAGGAGAAAGTCCTCATGCATGCAGAGAAGAAGCGGCAGTTGCGGAAGCGGCAAACACCGATGAATTGTACTCCATCGACATCGAGCGCATGGTGCTGTAGAACATGCGGTAGCGAGTGGCTTTGTTAGGCAGGCCTAGTGAGCCATGAGAGAGGTCAGTCCGGACCACTGCCGAAGCGACGACGGGTCCCGAAGTAAACGTAGGCAGCACCGGCGCAGCGTTTGTAGGCACGCTGAATTCGATTTACTAACCGCGTGCTTGCATTCTAATTCTCTTTATTTCAGGTGGTGGGTTTACGGTTTTTACATAATGCTTTTCTTTCTCATATAAATATCTCCCTGTACTCTATTCCATTAACTTGCACACATCGTCTAATCCAATCGTATTTGATTTCCATAACATTTTTGCGTTCGTGGCAATCCGTGAACTATACTTCCTGACCTCGTGCACTTAGCTAGGATTTGTTTGTAATCAACTTATTACATATGCTATTTAATTAAAGTTTATATCACCGTTTCCTTATGCATTAAGCGAGTTTTTCTCCTTTTCTTTCTCTTTTTCAAGTGTTTGGCTGTTGTTTGATATCCCCGGTGTGGATGCGCTTGATGTGCATGTTGACAAAGTGCCTACCTGTCTATTACCCACTACCTCGTCCATACTGGCTCCAGGAGACATTTGGTCGTTGCTGGAGAGGACAGGGTGCACGGTCCTTGTGGCCGTGTTAGGATCAAAGTGTGGTTCCATGCAGCCAGTGTGGAGCGAACTAAGATCCAGCCACCGCACTGTGTGCGCTTGATTCCCAAATACAGTGTGCTTGTGTTTGCCTGTGAAGGAGTGTGGGCCGGCTCCGTTGATGAAACGTGGTTCCCATCCGCATGCCTCCCGGTCTTATTCCTTCGGGTTTACACTGGATATGGGGTGTGTGGTTGGAGCTGTGGGTGGTGCAGCGCAAGCCATCCATGGTCCCTCTGTAGGCGCAGGCGTCCTGTGTCTGGCCACAGTGACAAGCAAATCCGAAACCGGATGCCGCCAACCATGTAGCAGTGAGCATGGTGATTGAATTTGTGAAGCGCGATTGAATTCATGAGTTTGTGCGCCGTATTCTCCATCATATAAAAGAATCAATTGAACGCTTCGAATTGGAGGATGTTTGTGAAATGGGGATTCTCTGGAAGGGGAAGTGGCGGTGCCTTTATTTAGTGGCGATGCACAGCCGTCACGTCACAGTGTTGTCAAAAGAACCTTTGTGACTTCTTATAGATGGAACGCTCGCCAGGCGAATATTCACCATGTCCTGAAACGCTGCGGCCGAATTATTAACTGGAATGGAACTAACCCGAACCACTTAGCTGGCACCACATGGAGGCCGTTCGGCTAGCCAGCCTTTCATCTTTTGATTGACTATCCACAGAAAGACAAAGAACCACTGATGATATCACCGGTATTCCAAGCAACAGCCAAACGTCCTCGTCTTTCTCCAGACACACCGGTGGTCTGCAGCGCTTGGCCTTACCGAGCACTTCTCGTTCGGTACCGTGCAAAATGCTACGCAAAGCTGCCGTAATGAGGTCATCATGCGCTGAAATTTTGGGGCTGAAGTAGTGCACAGTGCATATTTTGTTAATAGAGAACCTACTCCGTTGTACGCAACTTAGTAGAACTATCCAAAAGGACGTTTGGGAGCCACCTGCCGCTTTAGACACAGGTGCCCTGGCCGCCTCGGTTAATTCGTGGACGCTATAGGTTCCGGGCACCCTGGTATATGCCACTGAAACACTGAACCATGAGCGTCCGACCCTACTATGCGCATGCGCGTTGACACAGGTAAGTGCACTGCATCAGCCAATGCCGATGGAATTCGCGATCACATACACCCCCCTTTAAGACGTAAGCCCGTTTACCAGACCGACGATTGAACTGCAACATCCAAGCAGAGCCCACCGGACGAAAGTCACTTATGTCCCCCGGCACACGGTATTTAATGAACTGCTTTTGGGCGCAGGAAAGTATACGCACCAACACACCTGTGAGCATCACAAATTTTCAGGCAACACGTACGCGGTAACGTTGCACCTTCCCAGTTTCTTACGCCTCACGTCGACAAACGCAGCCAAGCCTTCCACCACCACAGTTAAGAAAAGAAGCGCCGTGGATCACTCACTGAGTTTCTGCTTTAATTGTCTGTTCTTATTTTTCACCCGGCTGGTCGTGAGACAACAGAACGTGCACACCATACTCAAACGAGGTGCCACCCATGAGGACGCAAAGGGTAGCCATTTGCGCATTAAGCACGCACTACACTCAGCGTTAAGCACCTCAATGGCATGCAGGAATTTAACAAAACAGTTGGTAAACCTTTCATAGATGAGCTTAAGCAGGCACTGTTTTAGAAGAGCCTTAGTTGCAGTTGACGCATCCCGCAAGCGCGAGCGACGTATTGTCATATTTAGGACTACATGATACCGACACGATAGGCTAGCCAAACAACGTCATCGTAATGATAGCTGCGTAGTTCGTGTTTTACTCGTTCCAGCAAATACTTCGGCGCTAATGTTCCAAGATGTGTCGGAGTTCTGACCGGAATGCCTTCCCATTGAAAATGTCAAAAATGGCTGTCTAAGGACACGACAAGTTAGCGGATGCGTATCGCCACTAAATAAATTCACGCTACATGCATTTTTGGAGGAACGTACGTACATAAAGTACCTGCTTCAAAACAAAGTGCTCATTGTCCTTCCATCAAATGGTAATACGGCGAGCAAAACCGCAAATACAAAGTCCGTTAAGCATCGCAGTTAAGTCGATAATCAAACATGCTCGTGCATATTGTACCATATAGCACCATTATTGATAAGCTCCGGCACAATATTATCTGCAGCTCATCGCAAATTCTCATTCAGAGCATTTCCCCTTGTTGTTTACGCAGCACCCGCCGGAAACCAGCGCATCGGGAAGCCAAGTTTGTGGTTGTTCTGCATCAGTGCTCTTCCAATTGTTCAGCTCTAGTTCTTGTTCTATTCGTGGCTGCATTGTTACTGCGATTTATATCAGACGGACTATGCCCAGACGAACGCGCACTAACTCATTAACCTAAAATAGTTTCCTTCTACTTCTGTCCTATTTGTACAGTTTTAACCATGGACGTCTGAACAATCTCCAATTGTCATTGTTACACTTGCCGTACAAGCTCTGCACAATCGCACTTGGTTGTTTAGGCCTCCTTGGGCATGCCTTGCATAGTCGGGAATAATATTTATTTAACTATGTATTTACAATAACCAACTTACTCAACATGACTATTTGCACACACATACAAAAAGCTGTCTACCTACATACATAAACATATTTTACTGGTCAACCTGTAATACGTTTGTGCAAGTACCGATAATGCAGGTTTGTATTACCGTGAGCGTACTTATATAAGACGGTCCGCGCACGCCTGGGTGTAAACTATTTATTTATTTATTTGTTCTTCAGTAAAGTCACTGCTACGCGAATAATTACAGCTAATCCGCCGACGTCACCCTTCTGTTCTTACATGGCTAACGCTGTCAAACAGTCAAAAATACAGTGGCACACTTACAAACACAAGCTACAAAGCTACACCTTCGCACAATTACGCATATCTATGCACACACTAACGGTTATACAGCCAGGTTGCATTCCTGTATATTTTCTTGCACACGTTATTTTCATAACCTGCGCATGTTTGTCCAGGCGTAGCTCGAGTTGCTCAGAATTTAAAGTAGTTTATTTTACATGCGCTTTAGTGTACAATGAATGAAACGCATCTACTTGTGCCGCACATATGTTCACCGATATTGTGCGTGCCCGAGGTGACACTGGTACCATGCCGTGTACCGCTTTCGCCGCTTGTGTGTACCTATCGAATGTCGCCTTCTGCGGTGGCGCATAGAGAAATAATATCACAACGCCGGGCAAGTCTGTAAGCATGCATTGCCACAATATGTACCTACCGTGGTGCAACTGCTACGCTGCGTCTGCCAAAATAACCTCGCAGTGTCGTTGAACCATGGCATACATGCATGAGGACGCCAAAATACGGAACGTAGTAGCTTACCATACCTGGTCACCTGACACATGTAATGCCGTTTCAACAAACGAACAACGTCCGCCACTTCCTGCCTTTTTGCCTCATGTGCCGCCGCTTCAAATACCATAAGTAAGACTTTGTCAAGCGTCGTCCATAAACCTTTGCACAGGGGATCGAATTTCACGACTACCGCTTAATGGGGCCAACTACGCATATGCTTTCGACTTTTGTGCCTCAGTCGACCGCCTGTTTGATGGCCATAAGCATTGCTGCCTATTTGGAAAACAGCGGTTGTGCGTTAAGTTGCAGTTGCAGCGTCCATATTCTGCCCACTCAAGCTAAAGAAAAACGGCGCAAGAAAGCAGCAAGCACGCAGCCTGTGTATTAAGAATATCGGTTTAAACGATGTGACGGGCTGCTTTCTACGGTTTTCAGCACGCCTAAATTGCACACAACAAACTTGATCATACCGGTCCGGAAGGTTTTCCGTAACTCTTTTTCTACACTACTTCACATGCTGCTTTGCAATCAACGTCCAAATTTGCCAAAAGCTGGTGGCAGCCGCGAATCTAACCGCTTTATTCCACCTCCCCCCAGCTTTACAGCGGCCGCTTAGCATATGGTAAAAAACAGCATTGTCGTTCAACAGGGAGTACCATAAGCAACGACAATTTGTCGCATGTCAAACACATTTCAATGTGGCATTTGAGATAAAAAGGTGTATAACACAAAGTTTCTTCAGCTACTTAGACACTAAGCATTCCATACAAATATATATATTCTTCCACTAACCAAAGAACAAACATTTCGGCTGGCAAACCAAAACTCAGCGCCCCAAACGGCTACTTTTCCTTACAGTAGCCGGTCCACGGGCGTCACGGTAACACGTTAACGAGTAAGCGGTCAATCGGTTTTGCTTCCTGTTGTCCTTATTCTGCCATTCCACCCTAGCACTTCCCCTTCCCTCTTCCGTGATTCCTTAGCTACCTCCTTTACTTCGGCCCCTTAATGGGCAGTTGAGCTTCCATCCGTCTACGAAGTATTTCTTTTGTATTGCAGCTGATTTCACGAGTTGGTCCATGAAGAGCTTGGAACGCCGGAGCGTAGGAATGGTACATATTTGGTGATCGTATCGGTTTACGACAGCAGTCGAAGAAGTTGGGTTGTAGCACTTAAAGCAATAGTAACCTTCGCTGCCATCGTACCACTTGTTGCTAATCTCCCAAACCTAATATGCCGCGCTCATACTTCTTAAGGGTACATACGTTGCTGCCGGCATGGATTATTATGGGCGCTGAGGAGAACGCCGGCTAAGAAGAGGATAACGTATGCGCTTCGCAGGCGGCACGGTAAAAGGTTAACAGCAAAACGGTCGGTCGGTTTTGCTGCCTGTTATCTTCACTCACCTACTACACTCCTGCACCTTCCTTTCCCTTTGTCTTGCTTGCTAACCTGCCTCCCTTACCTAGGCCTCTAGCTAGAAGTATGAGTACCCAGCCTTCTAAGGGGTATTTATTTTGCATTTCAGCTTTCCGCATTAGTTGGAGACGGAAGAGTTCGGACCACCGGACAGTAGGAATATTACACTTACAACAATTATGCACTATTCGGAGAGTGTTTGCTGCAACTCAGCAAGAGACTATACCTCATCGCCTAGCTAGAAACTTTTCAGGCGCTTTTATCAATAACTGAATAAATATTTTATTCTAGAGAAAGCAAAGCAAGCCTTTTAGGCATGCTCAGCACATTGCAATATTGTTCATGACAGCGTGGTTGGCGGGACCTAGCGCGGGAGTAGTACAGATATAGTCCGGAGTGTGGCCAACATAGCCTAAAGCTTGCATGAAGTCTAGATTCACAGGATACGGGATGTAGAGATACGAAGTAGATCCTTAATGTGGTGTAGGAGGATGAGGAACCGGACTGATGACGGTGGGAACACCGTGCGTAGCAAGTGAGTGAAGCAGGAGGAAACCGCTGCAAGAATAATTTAAGAATAGTGACAGGTCACAGGTCAAACATGACGTCGTAGTCGTACGAGAGAAAGTATATGCAGAGAAGCCTTGAGTTATTGTATCAGTGAACTTGCTAATGCGTCATGGAGGCCGTGCCTTTATTGAGTGGCGAGGCACGTCCACCACGTCGCAGTGTTGTTAAACAGTTAATTGTGGCTTTCCGTAGGGCGAAGGCAAGCCATGGGAAATCCCACTACTTTATACGTTTTCATTTTTACTCAACAATTCATTCCCTTGCTTACGTATTCGTTTTTTCCGACTTTTCATTGAGGCCTGACGAACCTAGTTATACAGTGACCGAACGATTTCTCCATTAATGGTAATCTCGGCCGGAAATAGGATATGGCGCTTACTAATATTATTTTCTGTTTTGATTACTGCTTTCCCTTCTGGTAAAGGTTGGCCTATTTTCGGTCGACAAAGTCCTTTTAAATCCTTCAGAAAATTGAGGTTGGCTACTTGCACTACTCGATATTTCCCTGGAAGCACAACCGTGGCAGCAACCATAGCCAACTGGACAGAAAAAGGACGAGAGTTTGGTTTATTAATCAAATATTATTCGCACTATTTGAGTATTCTTTTATATACTTATGACGACGACATAATTGTTGTGTATGCAAAACATCTTGTTACTGATTAATCATTCTAGTGGTGAAAGTATTTATCTAATTGGTTTGACAATGCCTATTTGAAAGAAGTAAAGTTTTACGTACAGTTTCAATACGGCGCACTTTGACGGCCATTCGGCTACTGCTAGCTCTATATATCACCTAGAGGCGGCCGACACATCTAGTGTGCTATTTGTGTGTAACCGCGCTAGGAGCATACTTATAACCAAAAGCAGATTTTAAACCGAAATTAAAACGGGATGGTATGATATGAACAAATAAATAAAATTCATATGCTCAATTACTCTAGGCACGCCTACACAGGCATGAGCATGTTAAGAGCACACATCATTGCTTAGTTCATGTACAATGGAACAATAAAGTTGTCAAGTACGTTAATCTGTGTATGTATGTAGGTATGCATGTCTACGAAGGATTGCTAGGGTGTGGTGGCAACACCATGTAACCAAATCAGAGGTGCGAGACCGCGTGCTTGGGGCGTATAGTGCCAGTCTTCAGGACGTTATTCTCCGACATCGCATGCGTTGGCTCGGTCACGTTTTGCGTATGTCAGCCCATCGCCTTCCACGTCGAGCGCTATTTGCACTCCCAGGGAGCGATTATAAAAGGTGCCGCGGTAGACAGCCGATGAGGTGGAGAAGGAGAATGAAAAAGGCAATCTCAAGTTTGGCGTCAGTCGGACCAGTCCGCCTTCCAGGTTGGGGACCACGAGATGCTGAATCGCAGTGGTTGGAAACATTAGACGTCATGGCCTGCAACAGACATCAGTGGCGTCAATGTTGTTCTGCAATTTCACCACACCTTTAATGCACCAAAACACACAAAGCAAAACAAAAATACAAAATGGCGTGTGTAAAACCAAAAAATCGTTCCCCTTATTTTTTCCATTAGTGTTCCCATCTTCTTCATTTTTTCTTCTGCCATGGTTCTGATGGCACAATGTCTGTTAACAGACTGTGGGCTAAACCAACTTACACTTAAACTAGGTCTTTTTAAGCTGGCTAAATTGCACTCCGCTTTATTTGGTTTGTTCCGCCTCCTTGAATAATGTTCTATTAACTGACCACGTTGCTTACACTAATTGCGCTTATCTTCGGTAATTTTGTTGCGTTTGTAGAATTTAAAGTAACATGTGGACATTTCTTACTTATCACGGATTTGTTGCTAACCAACTTACTTCATATGGTAATTTAGCAAAGAGTTATGCCACCGTATCTGTATGCATTATTGGATTTATTTAATTTCAGCTTGTCGTTTAAATTGAATGGCTGTTGTTTGCTATCCCTGGTATGTTTGCGCTTGATGTGTATATCGACAAGGTGACTACATGTCTATTACCCACTACCTCAAAGTGTTGGGGTGAGCAACACTATAATGTACCCACCACCTCGTCTATACTGGCTCCAGGAGACAGTTGGTCGTTGCTGGAGGGGACAGGGTGCACGGTCCTTGTTGCCGTGCTAGGCTCAAAGAGCGGTTCCATGCACTCAGTGTGAAGCGAACTAAGGTCCAGCCACCGCCTTGTGTGCACTTAATTCCCAAATACAGTGTGCTTGTGTTTGCCTGTGAAGGAGTGTGGATCGGCACCGTTGATGGAACGTGGTTCCCATCCGCATGCCTCCCGGTCTTATTCCTTCGGGTTTACACTGGATATGTGGTAGGTGGTTGGAGCTGTGGGTGGTGCAGCGCAAGCCATCCATGGTCCCTCTGTAGGCGCAGGCGTCCTGTGGCTTGCCACAGTGACAGGCAAATCCGAAACCGGATGCCGCCAACCATGTCGGTGTGTGCGGGAGAGCCTATGCTGCGCTGAGGCTGGTGGTAGCCAGATCCTGAAAGATGGTCTACCCACTGCTGCTACTGCTGCGCCATAGCCTCATGTCCTGAACGCCTCCACTTGGCGACCGCTGGGTGGGAGTTCGGTTTTGCCCTTCTCCCTGCTAAGATCCAGGACACCAATCCGCATGAGTCGGCTAACTGACCATGTGCTGGACCCGCTGCGTTTCGAGTGTTCGTTTAATCGAAGGCTTTGGCTGAGGACCCGAGTCGTTCTCCTGTCAGGTGTGGGCGCCCTGGCAGTATGTTAGTGCACCCTCTTCGGTGGTTAGGAAGTGGTCGATGGCCCACTTCCCGTAAAACCTAGCCATGGGAGACAACAGGTTTACGGGTTATATTCTCAATGCTCGATTGGCGTAGAGCACGAGTGTCACGCATTGTCTCTGACAGTGGGAGGACACCTCCGGGTGTTCAATGGTTTGCTACTGCCCGCCTCAAGCCAGGCAGCCCCTAGTCAAATTGGTGCAAACCCGCCAAAAGCCCACCTGCGTCTGGACGTGGTCGCAGGTGCGTATCCAATTACGGTCGCAAAACATATGATAATTGTTCTAGAACCTCAAAGGCTGCGTGTGACTGCCATCAAGCAAACCCCAATCTGTCCCTGCAATCACTTTCCGGAGCTGGATCTGCTCCCCACTGCATTGTGGGTCAGGCTATTGAGCCAAAGGCTCCGGGCGGAGTCCCTCAAGCAAACCTCCAAACTACCCACTGCCTTGTGGGTCATGCTATTGAGCTAAAGGCTCCGGGTGGAGTCCCACAAGCAAACCTCCAAACCACCCACAGCCTTGTGGGTCAGACTATTGAGCTAAAGGCTCCGGGTGGAGTCCCTCAAGCAAACCTCCAAACCACCCACTGCCTTGTGGGTCAGACTATTGAGCTAAAGACTCCAGGTGGAGTCCCTCAAGCAAACCTCTAAACCACCCACTGCTTGTGGGTCAGGCTATTGAGCCAAAGGCTCCGGGCGGAGCCCTCAATCAAACCTCCAAACCACCAACTGTCTTGTGTGTCAAGCCATTGTGCTAAAGGCTCCGGGCGGAGTCCCTCAAGCAAACCTCTAAACCACCCACTGCCTTGTGGGTCAGGCTATTGAGCCAAAGACTCCAGGTGGAGTCCCTCAAGCAAACTTCCGAAGCACAACGACCACCTCGCTTGAGATTGCCCACCAATGCAATCGTATGTCTGCGCGCAAAGCACTCAACATCGGGTGCTGGAACGTGCGCACACTACTGGACCGGAACTCGAGCGAGCGCCCGGAGCGGCGCACTGCACTGGTCGCAATGGAGCTGGCGCGCTACCACATCGATATTGCGGCGCTCAGTGAAACTCGGCTCGCTGAGCAAGGTAAGTTACATGAAACAGGTGCTGGCTACACATGCTACTGGGTGGGCAATGCCGCCTCAGCACCACGTAAACATGGGGTCGGATTTGCAATATCCGATCGCCTGAATGGCCAGCTGGTGGGTGAACCAACGAGCATCAGCGCGCGACTGATGACTGTTCGCCTACAACTCGGAAGAGGTAAGTTTGCTACTTTTATAAGCACGTACGGTCCGACCATGTGTTATCCTGAGTACACGCGTGATCAGTTCTACACTGAGCTATCCTCCGTGATACGAACCGTGCCGAGGTGCGACCGACTATTTCTGTCAGGTGATTTCAACGCGCGTTTTGGGTGATGCATCAGCGTGGACAGATGTTATCGGTTCGCATGGCATTGGTTCAGCGAATGCGAACGGTGACAGGCTGCTCTCACTTTGTGCCACTCACGGCCTGACGATCACGAACACTCGGTTTGCAGTGAGTGCGAGTGATATGGCAACTTGGACGCACCCACCGAGTGGTCACGCTCACCTACTCGACTATGTCATCGTACGTCAGCGTGATATGCGTGAAGTGCGCATGACACGTGTACTGCGTAGAGCGGAGTGTGACACTGATCACAAGTTGGTTCGGACCAAACTGTAGGCATTTTTTCGTAAATCGATGTATTGCACTGCCGCCGTGAATCGGCGTAAATTTAACATTCTCTCCCTCGGTACTGTGGCTTAACGTACTGAGCTGGAGAAGGCGATGGCTGCACGCTTGTGTGGTGATGTGGACTGCATAGCCACAGTGGGCGACCTGTGGCACCACATTCGCGACCAGGTGACAGCTGCTGCAGAGGAGACCATCGGGCGCGCAAACTGTAAGCGGCCTGATTGGTTTGATGACAACAATGTGGCGATTGGCGCATTGGTGTCAGAGAAGAATTCAGCATTTGCTGCACATGTCGCACACCCCAGTGACTTAGGGAGGAGTTGTCAGTTTCGCAAACTTCGACGGCGACTGACCCGTGAGCACTGTCGCATTTAAAATGCATGGTGGACGGAGAAGGCGAAGCAGATAGAATGCTACGCCGAACGCCGCCAACACAAGGAATTCTTTGACTCCTTAAAGGCGGTGTATGGACGGAGATTGGAACCGCTGAGGACACTGATCGATGGTAGTTCAGGCGCTACCTGCACCCAGACTGCAGACATAATGCAGGTCTGCCGAATAAACCTTGAATGTCTCATGAACAACCGTTCAGAGATCGACTGGCCTACATTGAACGGTTTAAGGCAGCACGACGTGAAGGCGGATCTGGCGGCTACGCCGACACTGGATGAGACGCAGAGAGCAATTGCTCAGTTGCGAAACGGCATGTGTGCCGGAGGTGACGGGATCCGCCTAAAATATTGAAACACGGTGGACCCGCGTTGGTGACTGCGCTGCACCACTTGGTGCGACGCGTGTGGATTGAGGCGACGTGCCTCCTGCGTTGTAGGATGCCCTTGTGCTACCCCTGTACAAGAGCAAAGAAAGCAAACAGTGTTGCACGAATTATCGTGGCATCAACTTGCTGAGTTGTGTGGGCAAGGTGATTGCCCGAATCCCGCTCAACTGCCTCGTCAGTCAGGTTGTGGAACCTAACGCGGCGGAAGAGCAGTGTGGATTCCTTTCGGGTCGCAGTACTATGGATATGGTGTTTGCAGCTCGTCAGTTGCAAGAGAAGTGCAGAGAACGACACCAGCCATTGTACTCGCTTTTTGTTGATTTCACCAAGGTATTTGATACGGTGAACCGCGAGGCGTTGTGGCTGGTGTTGGGTAAGTTTGGTTGCCTGCGTAAGTTTGTAAGTTTAATTGAATGTCTGCACAGTGGTATGCCAGCGAGGGTGCAGCTGAGTGGAGAAATCTCGGATGACTTTGCAGTTGTCTCTGGTGTGAAGCAAGGCTGTGTCCTAGCTCCTGCCCTGTTTAATATATATCTTCATGCAATGTTGTCTTGTGCTTTTGATGCGGCTTGTGCTTACGGTGTTCGTGTGGAGCACCATATTGATGGTGGGTTGCTGAACGTCCGTCGTTTCGGTGCGAGCACTCTAGTCTGTGAGACAACTATCCGTATGTTGCTGTTTGCTGACGACTGTGCGTTGTTTTCACACAGCGCGGATGAGTTGCATCACATGACTAGTGCTCTGGCTTCGACAGCGGCCAAATTCTGGCTCACCATCAACACAAGCAAAACTGTCTGTCTCTTGTAGCCTTCACCAGAGGTGCAATCTTTAATATTGCAACAAATCAGCATTGGTGCTGAACTACTGGAAACCACCTCCCGCTTCTGCTACCTTGGGAGTGTGATATCGACTGATCAGCAGCTACACGTTGAGTTGCGTATTCGCGTGTCGAAGGCAGCAGCGGCATTCGGGAAGCTTGAGTACCGAGTGTGGAACAACCATCAGCTTACCATTGGCAAGAGCTGATGGTGTACAAATCCATGGTACTGTCCGTTCTTCTATACGGCAGTGAAACGTGGACGATGTACCGTCGGGATGTGCGATATATCAAGCGATTCCATCAGCAGTGTCTGCGACGAATTTTGCGGATCGGTTGGGGCGCCAGAGTCGCAGACACGGAAGTGTTGTGCCGAAGTGGGATGTGTGCAGTGGACTGCATACATTTACTGAGACTCCTGAGATGGCTCGGTCATGTGAGCCTTATGGATTCGGCGCGGATACCGCAGCAACTTTTATACGGTCAGCTGAGTATTGGGAAGCGGCAAGCTGGGAACCCAAAGTTACGTTACCAGGACATGATCAAAGTGAGCCTCACACGTTCTAATCTTGATTGCGGATCATGGGATTCGAAAGCGGTTGCTCGGCGCGTATGGCGCGATCTAATCACGAAGGCAGTTGCTGAAGTGCGGGAGAAAGTCCTCATGCATGCAGAGAAGAAGCGGCAAGTGCGGAAGCGGCAAGCACGTATGAATGTACTGCATCAACTTCGAGTGCATGGTGCTGTAGAACATGCGGTCGCGGGTGCCTGAGTCAGGCATGCTTAGTAAGCCATGAGCGAGGCCACTCGGGACTAGTACCGAAGCGCCGACGGGTACTGCAGAGAACGTAGGCAGAACTGGCGCAGCGTTTGTAGGTACGCTGAATTCGATTTACTAACCGCGTGCTTGCATTCTAATTCTCTTTATTTCAGGTGGTGGGTTTTCAATTTTGCCCTAATGCGTTTGTTTCCCATATAAACGCCTATTTATACTTTCTTCTATACACTTGCACACGTAGATTAAGCCACTTGCAGTTAGTTCGACAACATTTTCGTGTTTGTAGCATTTCCGTAAATAAACCTTCTGACCTCGTGAACTTACCTCGTATTCTTGTGTAAACGTATTCTTTTGTAAACACCTTATTTCATATGCTTACTACTTTAAGTTTTATGTCACCGTTTTCTTGTGTGCTAAGTCTGTTTATTTTAGGTGGTGGGTATTCAATTTTGTCCCAATGCTTTGCTTTCCCGTATAAATGTCTACCTCTACTTTCTTCTGTAAACTTGCACACGTCACTTAAGCCAATTCTTGTCCTTTTCGAAAAACATTTTTGTGTTCGTGGCATTTTCGTAAAGTTTGCCTTCTGACCTCGTGAACTTATCTCGCCTTCTTCTGTGAACAACATACTTCAGATGACCATTACTTTAAGATATATGTCACCCTTTCCTAGTGAGCCAAGCGCGAGGCCAATCGGGACCACTACAGAAGCGACGACGGGTCTTGCAGAGAAGGTAGACAGCACCGGCGCAGCGTTTGTAGGCACGCTGCATTCGATTTGCTAACCGCAGGCTTGCAGGCAAGTCTCTTTATTTCAGGTGGTGGGTTTTCAATTTTGCCTTAATGCTTTTCTTGCTCATATACATGTCTACCTGTACTCTATTCCATTAACTTGCACACTTCGCTTAAGCCAATTGTAGTCGATTTCCATAGCATTTCGTGTTCGAGGTATTCCCTAAAGTATACTTTCTGACCTCGCGAACTTATCTAGGATTCGTTTGTAAACAACTTATTAATATGCTCATTAACTTAAGGCTTATGTCACCGTTTCCTTCTGCATTAATCGAGTTATTTTCTTGTATCTCTCTTAAATGATTGGCTGTTGTTTGATACCCCAGGTGTGGCTGCGCTTGATGTGCATGTTGACAAGGTACCTACCTGTCTATTACCCACTATCTCATCCATACTGGCTTCAGGAGACAGCTGGTCATTGCTGGGGGAAGGGGTGCACGGTTCTTGTTGCCGTGCTAGGCTCAAAGAGCGGTTCCATGCACTCAGTGTGGAGCGGACTACGGTCCAGCCACCGCCTTGTGTGCGATTGATTCCTCAAATACAGCGTGCTTGTGTTTGCCTGTGAAGGAGTGTGGGCCGACTCCGTTGATGACACGTGGCTCCCATCCACATGCCTCCCAATCTTATTCCTTCGGGTTTACACTGGATATGAGGTGTGTGGATGGAGCTATGTGTGGTGCAGCGCAAGCCCTCCATGGTCCCTCTGTAGGCGTAGGCGTCCTGTGTCTGGCCACAGTGACAGGCAAATCCGAAACCGGATGCCGCCAATCAGGTGTGTGCCCCATGCTGAGACTGATGTTGCCTTTTTGATGCTTCTTCACGGCAGTTGGGCTAAACCAACTTACACCTAAATTAGGTTTTTTTAATGTGGATAACATTCATTACATTTTTTGGGTTTATTCTGCATACTTGCTAAGCTTCTCCCAACTGACACACGTCGCTCACGCAAATTGTGGTAGCCTTGCGTAATTTTATCGCGCTTGGAATGTTTTAAATAACTTCCGAACATTTTGTACTTATCGCGTATTCACATTTAACCACCTTCTTCCAAATGCTCTTTTAGCGAGAATTTATGTCGTCATATGCGTTTACTTTATTCGTTATCGGCATTTCGAATGATTGGCTGTTGTTTGACATCCCAGGTGTGGCTGCGCTTGATGTGCATGTTGACAAGGTGCCTACCTGTCTATTACCCACTACCTCGTCCATACTGGCTCCAGGAGACAGTTGGTCGTTGCTGGACGGGACAGGGTGCACGGTCCTTGTGGTCGTGCTAGGCTCAAAGAGCGGTTCCATGCACTCAGTGTGGAGCGGACTACGGTCCAGCCACCGCACTGTGTGCGCTTGATTCCTCAAATACAGCGTGCTTGTGTTTGCCTGTGAAGGAGTGTGGGCCGGCTCCGATGATGAAACGTGGCTCCCATCCACATGCCTCTCGGTCTTATTCCTTCGGGTTTACACTGGATATGAGGCGTGTGGATGCAGCTGTGGGTAGTGCAGTGCAAGCCATCCACGGTCCTTCTGTAGGCGCAGGCGTCCTGTGGCTTGCTACCGTGACAGGCAAATCCGAAACCGGATGCCGCTAACCACATGTGTGTGAAGCCGTGTTTTGGGAGTTGCATATGCTGTTCCGCACGTTCGCTTTTGTCGCCAGTGCTATAGGAATGCTTGATGTCTTTGGAATTGAAGATCCTGTCCAGATGAGTAAAAGGTTGTCTTTAGTTGTTAGCAAGTTACAACAGCCATGTCACGTTGTTGTTTAACGGACTTTATTAACTTTTATATTGAAGTTGCTTACCAGGCGAAGGCCTGCCACGTACTAGAACACTGCTGCCGTACTATTTGCTGGAACGGGGTACATCTGGACTGCTCAGCTGGCACCACAAGGAGATCGTTCGGCTAGCTATCTAGCGGGCCATTACTCAGCAAGTTGCTTGCCCACCGGAGGAGCATTTTGAGCCGTTCTTCATAATGTGGACAAAATTGGGGTTTTGGCGTCTCAAGGGGCAGGTGCCTGTTCTTTTGAGCCTCATCTTTACGCTCTCCTGCCGAAGCTCTTATGTGGCATATTGTGATATGAGCCAGCGATGGTCTACTGTGTGGGCGGAGTCAAGCTAACCAGATATAGAACGCGTACACAATGGCCTGCAAAACGGTGCCATGCTCTCATGAAAACTAAACTGGACAAAAGCAAGTTATTTGTTATGTAACAGGACACGCTTCTGTCATGTTTAGACCGTAGGTTTTAGTGCGTTAGTTACGACAGAAACTGGACTTATGCTACGTACCTCACTTTCAGAACCCCTTCCCCATATATATAACAAGGCTCTCAGTTGAACCCAAACTAACGCGGAAACTAAGCTGGATAAACACAGGTCGCCAAAGGATTGAGCCGCACTGAGTGCTCTTGTACCTGAACATAAGAATGCGACACTGATACAGCGTTGGCACGTGGCAAAAATTGGCCTTACGCAACTGCAAGAGGAGTTCGCTCATCTGTGCAGTTGCCTTTCAAATAAGCTTCGCTGTTTGCGCCGACGTTTAAGCGGGTGTTGAAACGGCGAAACCTCTTTGGAAAACGTTCCATGGATTTGGTGGTTTCCGCAGGCGGCTTCAGTAAAATAATCCCCTACCCTGCCCGTCAAAGAATGGTGAATCTTTTTCCATTAGATTATCTCTCATGTCGCAAATACCTCCTCGATACTAGGAGTATCTTACGAGGAGAACTAAAAAGCCACCTGAGACAGTTGTTTCAGCTGACTTAACAATTATACCCAAACCACCGCTGGTAGCTGTTTAAACTGAGGTGGTTCAAAGTCCGCCCAGATGTTGCACTCTCTACTCCGGTAATTAATGCATGGAATCAACTGAGAGAATCTGCATGTCAATACGCAGTCAGCAGCGTGTATCCAACGTTTGCTAGACCCCTTTCTACTGAGTACTCCAGGATCCTGTAGGACTAACACTACATTCTGCGATATGCCACAGCTACTAGGCCTGAAGTAATTTGAAGCTCGGGAAGTGAAGAAGCAGTCACGTGGTCTCCTTCTGTAGCTACTAATCCATGAATTCAATAAAATTTGGCCGTCAAACTGCAAAACCAGGCCACCTAATCATATGAACTTAGTTTGGCGCAAAGTGCAAACAAGAAACCCAAACTTTAGTACGGCTAGGAGCAGCCTAAGCATCTTTATAGGGAGATAGTAATTTAGTAAGTTAAACTGTAAACATTTGCGATAGTCGGTAGGAACATTTTTGAAAATATTTTAGTTGGCTTCATCTACCGTGTGATTAAACTTTAACGCGCTCTGAACTTGTAGTTTCCATCGGCAGTGTTGCCAGCCCAAACCACAGGGTAACGCGATAACATGATCTAGTAGTGCGATAAAAATACTAATCGGAAGGATGGAATCTAGGTCAGTTAAAGGATAGGGATTTGCTGATATTCTAGAGTGACAGGGTGACTATCTCCACAGATATTTCATGTTTCTTGCGGAATAACCAAAGGAAAATATTCCACGATGTTGGTGCTACGAAGCTCAGACGTCCCACACGCGGACACGACTAGCTCAACACGTCGCCACCGGAAGTATAACGCGCCGTTGAAAGTCGAGTAGTGTATTGGAAAAATCGGGCAATTAAAGCAACTGTACAATACTGTTTGCAAAACGGTGAAATAAAAAGCCAAAATAAACGGGCTTTGAACACTACAGGATGAGATGTGGACCGGTCAGCTGCCCTAATTAATGTGCACGAAGCCGAAGAATTAAGACAGACTCTAAAGTACCAGGGGGCATTGTTTGCTTATCGGTGCAAGAAACAGGACGCGCGTTATGCGGTGGCCTGTAGTTTCCTTTGAGCCTGACCCGGAAGAGCTACTTGTTGCAAGGACTGGAAAGGGTTTCGTGGCTAGTGTCTGCGGTAACATCAAAGGACGATGGTATGGCTGTGTTTTTTCGAATTATTGCGGAGTTTCTGGGAACAATGATAATGAGTTAATATTATAAAAAGGTGTGCTGAAGGAAGGCCGATATGCTAATCGAAATGCCTGCCTACCGGTGCAGGTGGAGGTCACACTCTATTTAAATGCTGTAAATGATGGATTGTAAGTGACGCGTAAAAGGATATGTTATGGAGATTTAAAAAAAGCTCCTAAAGCATCTATAGGTGGATAACAACGATGGAGGCCAAAATTTCAAATACTTGGGGATCGTACATGCTAGAAAATGCATCGTAATCAGTTCTTCTCCGAGTGTTGAACGTAAGCGTAAAATACACATCCGCTGTTCGTCAATCACTGTGCACTTTTGTTACTAATCAGATAAACTACGCTTAGCACGGACCATCAGCTGCTAATGTGGCTAATGTCTACCATGAAATGTCGTACCTGCATTAAGCGTGACCACTGAAGTATCTGTGTCATGGTTAAGGCATACAAACAAGTACAACAATAGAAATATACACTGAATTTAGTACTTAGTTAAGCGCCATAAGTAGATATTTTAACGTGTAACCTTTGCTACAGTGAGGTATTACGGAAGAGCTTATATGTATATTTACTAAGGAGCCTATATTCATGCGCTTTAGCAATAACAAATCTTTGCAGTGTTCATATTTTAATATATGCAATTACTTCTGCGCTTAACTACAATAGTTGTATATCTACGTGACCATACATAAATACGTACATATATAAGCTTACTTTAGAGCTACCATGAAAGAACGCAATAGATGTAATACACAAACACCAGTGCAAGCTAACGGGGATGTTTGATCGCGTGTTGGTTGCATCTGCCGGCAATATTAGGGAAAGGACAGAACAGGACTGTGTCCAAGAACGAAACAAGTTTCTGCTTAACCAGAGTCCTGGTTCTTGTGCCAGGAATCGGAAACGAGTCTCCAGCACTGCACTTTGATAGTAGGTATCTGATTATACAATGGTGAGAAACAGAAGCAAGTGCAAGTGGACTAACACACCTACATGAACTGATGAGAATACAGGCAGTCACTGAAGCTCAAGCAACTTTGGGAAACAGGGCAAGCCAATATTTGTCTAGGCTACCTTTAAATTCCGCCACAAATTTGCATGCCAATATGGCAGAAGGAAGTTAATTACAAACAGGCGCAAACCAGTTTGCGTAGAACCTGGCCCTAAACTTTAACGTGGAGTTTTGCCGCTTAGTTTCATACATTGGCTCCGCAAGTTTCCTGAAGTAGCTGGTTCAAACAGATCGGTGGGCCGCGGACCACTACTACCCTTCATTATTTTGAACCCATCCATTAAGTCACATCCGAAGCTGTGTCTTCTCATTAAAACATACCTGTTAGCTAACCAATCTTCATACGATAACCGGCGCTCGGGCTTCTACCATTCGATGGGCCAGACTTTGCACATGCTGAAGACAAGTAATATCGTTCCGTAGGTAGGGGGCCCGGGCTTGAACACAGTATTCCAGTTGTGGTCTGAGCACAGCTTTTAACAAGGGCAGAAAATCCACCGGCTTGCGAAAACTCAGAACTCCCCTGAGACGAAATAACTCCAGCCGCCGTTTATTAACCGCATGTCTGCACTTTGCGGAGGGCTTAAAATCACTCGTCACGAGGCCACCAAGTTCGCGGGTCTCGGTGACAAGCTGCAGTGTTAAGGACCCATCAGACGTATGCCCTGTAAACGCTTCATCCAGCGGGGTTGGGATTGGACATTTGCTGGTGCTCAGTGGTATATCCTATAATTGTGAGCAATTAAGAACGGTAGCAAAATTTAGGTAACATAGCTCTGTCTCCCCTGCTGACATGCTTCAAGCGGTAAGTTAACATATAGTATGGGTCTTCAAGTAAAGGGACCAAGTCATTTATTGATATTAGAAATAGCAACGGACCGAGTACTGCACTGTTAGCGGTGCCTGTAATGAAACTACAGTCACCGGTCCTAAAATATTGAAGCTAGTTTTATATAATAGTGTAGTTGTCCGAGATGTAGTATGAATCTTAATGATACTGCTAAATAGCACCTAAAGCAAGGCGTGATAGGGTGGATAACCACGTACGCAATATAAGTGGTCGCATGTATGGAAGCTATCGACTTCAAGGATGTACTGCTGAATGGAAGACGGATTACTTAAGTATTTTGCTCCAGTTGTGCGCGGAAGGGCTACCGTGCTCAATTGATGCTCTGCTACTAATTGATTAACTGTGTAGGCTTCAGAGTAATATCAGTGGCATACGCCAAATAAGAAGCTTTAGGCAACTCTTCAGGAATGTGGATGGTGACGTTGCAGTGCATGTGTTGCGTTGTAAAACGTAACAAACCTGACGACCGCCACTATGCGTTAAATAAATAAACAGGTATATTTCTGGACTGGCTAAATACTTAGCGCATAAGGGATCAGCTCAAGGTTTACATTAATCCTACGCGCTTGCATGGGGGTAGGAGAAGTTGAGTACATGTTCCTTGTTGGCAATCAGTAATGCATTGGCTTTGTTGGGTGTACAGCTGATGAGGTTGCACGCGCCCACCTTAAATGCTTCTGGCTTCTTCAGGTGGTTTTGAGCTGCTGGATTGTGTTCGGTGTGAAATTTGCGCAGAGCGGTAGCTTTTCAGATTTGCTTTGGAAGCGGGATCATATTCGCCACAACTTCAAGATAAAAAGTTGGACTATTTTGGCTCTTTCATTTGTCATCTTTATTGGTGCACACCTAGAAAAAAATAACAGCAACGGAATCATAAAAACATTAAAATGTTAAAAATTAATTTTTAGAATTGCAACTAAAAATAAAGCGCCTTTGTTAAAAGACATACTACGGGGGCCTACTTTACTAGAAAAATAAAATCAACAAATAATATAACCAAATTTCCTGCGCTGAAGTTGAGCACTGGCGCCAACTTGTAACATAAGTGAATCCCAGAACAAAAGAAAATGCTTTTCTGAGACTAGAATATTGCGAATGTAGTACAAAACTAAGCTGCATAAAACAAGTTTTCACCGCTGATTACGCTAAAATTAAAAGTAATGAAATAGATGCAGTAGTTCACTAGTTATTCGCAATTGGATGGCGGTCATCAAATAACGCCATCACTTTCTTCGCTAAAAATTTCTTTCCGATTTGCAAATAGATATCAGAAAAAGAAAAAGCAAAGGTAAAAGTTGTGATGCGGTATAACTTCTAAATAGACATAACTATCTAGAAATTCTGTATATGACCCCTGATAGCCTGCAACAACTAGGTATGCTGTAGCTGGCCAAAAGTACTCTTTTCAGGCGTACATAGCAAATGTAGGCAAATAAAAGGTGTTGTTTCGCGAAAACACTAGGAATCCCGCAAGGAATGTTATGTAAGCAAGGGGCTTCAGGACAACATATAATTAGCCAACGGTTGGAAGACCGCAGCGTATCAGTTTCAGTGGATGCTGAGCCACATAAATCACTAGGAATATAGATTTTAGTATTTCTGCACCTCTAAGTGGTTGTAAACGTTATATAATGGCTGCATGAGCTCGGCCTGCCTGATAATACAGGAGACTTTAGGAGCGTTGGACACTTTTTGGCCTGACGAATGCAAGTATTTCCTAGATAAATATCGAAAGCTTTAGCTCTTAGAGAAGGTTTTCTATATTTAAAAGGCAAGACCTCAAACCACAGATGTGGGAAAAACGCGTACGCTTAATGGCAGTGAATTGGTGTTATCCGGGGAATAAGATGCACGCGATAATGGGAATGCTCATTGAGCACTGGTGTTAAACGCTGGACATGTAAAAGGGGAGTACCACGTTGGTTGCTTCGCAGATAAACGTTAACGAGACTGTGATCTCCTGCTTTGCATCGTGCAACGGGAGGCGTTAATAGTGATGTATGTAGCCCAATGGGCAATAAATGCACATGTAAATGAAATAAAAGAAATGGCACTGTAATGCGACTGAGACAACAACATCATTCATGTAAGCATGAGGAACTAAGTCAACCTCACTACCACTATGGCGGTACCATGCTAATTGAAAGACATGGGAATTTACAGCATCAAATAAAAGAACTAAGTGTTCGTAGGAGGAACGCTACCAAAATGACACGGAAGTTGTATTGTGGATCGTTGCTCAAGCCCGATCAAAGTGCGCACGCGCATGCGGCGGACGAATGCGTTCTGTCGCACCAGCAAAGCAGATCACTGTGTTAGGGGTTATGGATGCATATATAATCCACGAGTGCTGGTGAACAAGGAAACGGACAATAGATGACGTGTTACCTAGGTAATGAATATTGAGCGCGATTGCTCGATACCATTTTAAGTGTGAGACCCCAAGTGCGTCCTACCACGAAGTGGCAACTTACTTCTGGTGGGATATAAATGGAGGAAGTAACTTCCTGTAATTGTGGTAGCAAAAGACGTAATAAAATTATATGTAGTTAATGTTACAATGGATAAAACACGCTTCAACATCTACATCGTTCCTAATTTTGAGAGCGTGCATACATAGGTACTTAACCCTAAATGCGTGAAAATCCCAAAATGGTTGGCCCTTAAAAGGGCCGTTTTCTCGTTTCCCTGAGAAGTGCTGTTGTTACGTTCATCGGTCTGATTTAATGGGATTTGGTTGAGGAGGTATGTATGGTGATGGTGGAATGGTTAAGCAAATGTTACGGTACAACCGCCTGTATACCTGAAGCAACTTGCATGTTCACCCAGCGCGGCACATCCGGCACCGCGGACTGCAATCACGGAGGGCAGGTTGAGGTTGCTCACCGGCATGGTAAAAGCAGCAGGGCGCGGCGGAGAAGTGGCACATGTGACAAACAGGCGGACAGAGGGCTCGGGATATGGAAGCAAAGGTAAGACAACAGCGATGCACCCTAACATAACGCCTACCGCGTTTCAAGCAAGGCGGACGTTGCTCACATATCACCTGGAGTCAAGCTAAGGTAAACAAGTGATGGACGGCAGGTGCAGGCTATGAAAAAATGTCAGAGAGCAGTGGAGCACTCTTACCAAAATAAGTGACGGTTGAACCTCCAACGAGATTTCCTGCTGGGCTGACGTTTACAAACACGGTAGAGGCATCAGTGCGAGGCGGACAAGTGCCAGCTGCGGCAGACAGGTGGGGCGGACTGATTACATAAGTAGGTTAGGTAAGAAGTATAGCGGCATGAGACAGTAATAGGTAATGACATTCCATCCATTCACAAATAATCCTGACCTCGTGCGTGAGCGTCTAAAGCACTAACAGCTCACAAAGCGTGGACACTGAGAAATGGTTTGAGCCCAGTAAACAGACAGGAAGCACTTCCTCTGAGATAGGGTTCCCATGTTCATAAGGGCTCCTGGTGTGACGCTTCGCACTTACCTAAGTGAAAAGGCAATGTCATCCGGTGGGCTATATTGGTGCGTGCTAGGTGTCACTAGGAAAGCATGGATGGGGCGATGCCTCTACGCCGGCTGAATAAAAGCTCTATCACTTTAGGCTATTCATTTCTTGGATCTGAATAAGATGCTATAATCACTGCGCAAAGTAAGTGGATGTAATTTGGTACAGCTAAACCAATGATTATGGTGAAGCATGGGAAACGGGTGTCTGAAGTCACGGAAGTGAAGGATGTCGACTTACCTATGAAAGGTACGCAATAGTTCACGCCTTATGGTATTTAGAAGGAGCATGAAACACTGAAACAATGGACCGGGAGGGGATATGTGTAGTATCGCGCTAAATGTCATATGTGCGATTGGGCACTCACTTGATGTGAACCTGAAGCGGTAAACAATGGCTTAATGTTGTTGGATGTCCTATGGCACTACGTAAGCATGCATCAGGGTGGCAGAGTTCTAGCGATGGTCCAAAGGCCACAAGAAAGCTGGCTGTTCACGTGCCAGAACCGATGTGGGCGAAGTTCCCAACGAATCATAATAGATGGACGTACTTGGCCCTTGAAGTCTGACCGAGCAAAGCGGCACCTGCGCAGTGACTGCCTGAAAAGTACGGTACTGGAGGTTATTCGCTTACCGTACTTTACTGGGCTACCAAGTGTAAGATACGTGGCACCTGGATGCTGCGTGTTCTCGAGACAACATCTTTCAAGAGGCTGCATATCTGGTGCACTTGTGGAAGCTACTTGTGTTGTGGCTGCGCGAGCACCATAGGTGAACCAGCCGACCAAGTTGCTGGAGCTAGCGTTCACAAGACAAGACCTTCAAGGTGTGTACGCGCTTCCAGATGATGGACTGCTTTACTTGTAGCTCACCGACTACACAACGCGCATCTGTGACAACGGCCCAACGTGCCAGGTGGCACCGGACAATTAAATATGGGCACGGAGGTTCATTGATAGCGGCCACAAAGCAGACGATTCCCACTGCCTATTTGCAGCCGGTTGTAGAGTCGATGGAACACTAGGTTTATTCACTGTAACCCAAAAGCCTAAGTCTTCCGCGAAAGGGATGACACACATTACGGTTCAGTTGATCCACTAGGTTGAGAACGGTGACGTGCGGTGGATGCGGATGACACGATACAAATCGAGAGAATAAAAATAGTGAACGACGACAAGGCAATTTGCTTGGCGGCAAATGGAATATAAATAAAAGGTACGCAATAATTCAGGGAACTTTATCAGACTTGAACGAACAAAAGCAACTAAGCGCAAGAAATGGAATACAGGAACGCCGGTCCCCACGCACTAGCCTGGTTGTCTCTCAGACATTTTCTTCAAACTTTCGTGCTACGTAATGGACTGCCCACCTCGTGGTTTCTACCAAACTGGATCAGTCACAATGCGTAATGCACGCCGAGGAAGCTGGTCAACAGCCATGCTGCAAAAATTGCCTGGGCAATGTCTGTGAATAGGAAACGGTAAACACTACAGTATGGAACAAGGAGGCTTTGGGCTAAAATACAACTTGCCGCCCTCAGCTGAGAAAGGAACCGGTGCAAGTTCCCCAGCTATTGTCTCCAAAACTGATGGCTTGCTCAAATCAGAATAGCACTCGTTGGTTGCACTCTATTTTACATGGCAGCAGTTGTGATAGTTCAGCGGCAGTCTGTTGTTCAATAGAAGTAGAAATGAAGGAAAGGAAGAAAAGGGGGTGTAGTAGAATGAATCCAGAGGACAAACACTCTCCGGCTGCCTATTCCACGACAGTTGTTTTGTCCAGGGTACCCGGACCCTAGCCTTTGCCATAACAGTCTGTACCACAAGCCAGCGGGAGTTAGCCAAGTTCCCTTGGGGTAACCTATCTTGGCCTTTGGCTTAACAGCCTGACCAATGTGACAAAAGACGGCCAGGCATGAGGCGGTCAGTAACAAACATTTAGCAACCCAAGGCGCACTACCACCTATAACAACAATGTCTGGCGCCGGAGCTCTACGCCAGACCAGCCGTTAGCATATATTCCACGGACCTGCTGTTTTAAACTGGCAGGGCTATCTACCTCGCGCATAACCCTGAAGAGTAAGGGGTTGCTTCTAAATTAAGCACATACCAATTAAACCATCTGGTATGCATGCCTCTAAAGGCACGTAGAAAACGTCACCCAGCCTGTGTACTGCTTCGGTTCAAAAGCGACATCAACCCTTCCTTGTTTGTGCACTGCATTACGACCCGTCGCAAGATATGAATGAACACTGCACGTGCATGCGGAGAACCACGATGTCTTCCAGTCAGAAATCCTGTGGTTTTACTCAGCACACGATGTAGGTTTGGATCTTCTCGAGCTCTTTGGATTTCCTCGACCGCCATAGGAATGGCTCAGAGGAGGTTAGTCATGAAGTTCGCTGTCCTGCTTAGTGACAGCTCAAACAAACCCCACGCAGTGACCGTGACACCTGGTTGTCCCTGCGTGCTGCGAAAATGTAGGCCGCTGTGCTTTCTTGCAAGGCCCATAGGCCCCTCTAGCTCATTCGACCCACTGACCACAAGATGCCTGGTATGAGTGAGACGATATGCAAGTGTTTGGCTTGCCGATTGCCAGCTTAGGGAGACGCTTTGCCCGATGGGCCAAACATTTTCATTCCCAGTTCAATTGACCCTTACCCTCCACTAATATGCTCTAAGAACCCAGCTGCCCACTTTGGTTGCCACCCTTATTGCACATAGCTAAGCACAATCGGTCTGGCAAATCGACACGTAAGACGCTGCAAGGCTGTTGGCTCAGACGGACTACTTACGGAGGTCTACAAATATGAAGGCCCTCCTATCATTAGCTAGCTAACCTCATGATTCTACAAAATTCTGGCATGAAGAAAAGAGGCATTTTCTCTGGGAGAGTCAGTTATACTTCCGGTTAAGAAGTGTTCGCGCTTCCTGCACAAAGCAACGGGGGAGTGGCCACATGTTGGTTACGTCTAGTCTATTGGCATCCATTCTACGCTGTAGACTATCTCTCATTCGTGAATCCCAGTACCGGGAAAAACACGCTGAGTTGCTAACTGGCCAAGAATGTGTGGATCACTTATTCACACTCCGTCAAATCCTGTAGCACTGCCGCCATTACCAACGCCCTACCGCCGTTGCGTAACTAGACGGTCATGCAGCATTCAACCCGGTTGGTCTAGTTGCACGCCTTGGTACGCAGTGCTTGACAGTTCGCACGCCATACGTTATGATATTTCTCGGGACTGCTTTGGTGACGTCTAAAAACCGTACAGCCAAAGGCTAAATGCGCGGCATTTTTGGCACCTCAAGGAAGGGTAGTTAGTGAGGTTACCCAAGAGGTCTAGTGGGCTGACCAATGCTAGGTCCAAATTGATGCTGCATGGGCGTCCATGAACTGACGCAACGATACTTGTTACGTACTAGCTAGAAGACCTACACCGAACAAACCTAACCCCGAAGTACGAGAAAGAACTGCCCCAGAAACCCCCAGTAGATTGAAAGCACCCGTTATCAGAAACCTCTGCCTGCTTCCGAACGAATAAAGTCAATCACCTTTTTGCATGCACCTCACGGCTTCTAGACACCATTGCGACGGGAAGTTGAGCCAAGGAATTGCCAATCACTACCGACAGAGCTTCGGCAGTTGCGTCTGCCACCTGAAATGTGTAGGTACACAAAACGTCAAGCTCACAGCTAACGCAGAAAGGCCACGCCGCGCTTTGTCGGCCAACAAAGCCATCACATCTAAATGGTGCGTAGGTAGACAGACGTATCCCACGGTCCATGCTGTCCTAAGACAGCTACGTTTCAATGAATGCAAGTAAATCGGAAGGTGTACCTACAAGAAGACCTACCTCACACATTTTATTCCTTAGGCTACGCACATTGCTGAGCACTACGTAAACGCTTTTGCAAATAACCAACCTGTAGCGTGTGATTCCAGTGCAGGCAAGAGCAGGGCGGAGAAGGAAAGCCGACAGACCAACGGAAATCTTACTGCCTGGACATCGTGTTCACCAAGTGCTGGTCTGAGTTTGAGGTTCTTCCCTGCCCCGCTCAGCTTCAACCTATCCGCCAGCAGGTCCGGCTGAACACCAACATTAGCGCCAATCCGTATAAAAACAAACCGCCACCGCTACTTGCGTTAACTTTGGTTGTATAGCACCACACAAAGTAACCGCGGGTCAAGGTCCTGCGCGTTAACCGGGATGTTACCTAGCCCAGTCAGTTTCCTGACAGTAACACCGGGAAGCCTGGGCCGAAGAACCTTAGGTACATTTTCACACACTGCAGGTAGTCCAACAAACGTTCAGCAGCAAGTGCGGCAGTAGATGTTACGGCGTTATGGAATATCAAGCTGCTCTTCAGACATCATCAAGCGTTTTTGACATTATGGTGGACACCACCGGTTGGCCAACAAAATACTTTCGCCCGATTTGCCGCATCAAACGGGCATCACTATAGGACACGAGTGCCTCTGGCAGCTTAGGTATTTTACGATCGCTTGCGACCAACACTGCGACCACCGCCAACTCTGAATTCACCAGACAACCCTATTGCCGTCCACACAAACTGACGCAGATAAAAGGCAATGTCGCTGGTAAATAGCATCCTGTACATGTTAGCAGTCAGAGCAGTGCGCTGGTACTAGTACCTCCGGTGGAACTCGTCCCACTACATTCCGCCAGAATCGTCAGGCACCGCTAAAGCAAAGCTTGCGCCCCCATAAGCGGCACATGCCGCTACGCACGCACGGGTGCATAATTAGACGGACAGTATAAAGTGGAAAGCATCAGAAGTGTAACACTTATACGCAGGAAAACGACCAGCATCTAATGGGTGAAGATTAAAAAACGGTTAGTAGACAGAAAACCGAAAACTTCACCGGCAAGCGTCACATAAACGCTTGGTGCAACAGCAATATCATTGACCAAATTTGCCTTTGGAGCACAAAGACTTAGATAATAGTCAAAATTTGTAGTCCGTGTTTAATTACAAACTGCGTTTCACAATATTTCGGTTAAGGTATCCATTAGTGGGGTGCGCCTGGGATTACACTTACCGCGTCGAGGCCAGTACCGAACCAAGTTGTCATGGATTCTATTAGTGAAAACTATCAGTGCATGAAGTAATTAGTACCGCTTCCCATGGGAGGTACCAAGCTTGGAGTACACGCAGGAGAAATTCAAATACTGGTAAGGGAAACCTTAAGGTTGCGAAGTCACAAATTAATACTTGAAAATACTGCACGACGTTGCGAACTCATTATTATGCACCGAATCCTCCATTTCCTCAGCACTTTTTAGCAATTATAAACCATACGACAAAACACAGCAGCGTCGCCCAACATAGCAAACGTTAACCGAACAAGGCTCATCGCTTTATCGCCATTACAAACAATGCGCAACATGGGTGAAATGAAAGCATATTCTACTCAGCTGCAATTGATTCCTTTTGAAGCTAGCATTTAGTAATAATATTTTTACTCCTTATTCACATTTTGGCTGGCGTACTCAAACCAACACCCCCGTACGGCTACCTTTCCTAACAACAATTAGCCACTCCCAACCTGATCTGACCTTTTAGCTGTACCTTCCTATTCCTCTCCGGCACTTATTTTCCCTCTTCCGTGGTTTATTAACCGCTTCCTTGCATCGGCCTCGTACTAGGCGCTTGCGCATCCAGCCGTCTACGAGGTATTTATTGTATTGCAGCTTGTTGCCATAGCTTGGAAAGCCGGACCTGGGGAAGCTTACACATTTGACGACCCTGCCAGTTCACCACAGCAGTCCACGAAGCTAGCTTGCAGTCCTTGATGCAATAGTTTACTTACTACTATCGTGCTGCTTGTCGATGACTCTCTCGAGCCTAATGTCTGCGCTCATACCTACTGCAAGTACTTAAGTTGATACCAATATGGGCCATTCTGGGCGCTGCGGTCCGCACCTGATGTGAGGGGGATAATGTAGCTGTTCCGCGGGCGTACGGTAACACGTTAAGAGAAAAGAGGTTAATGGGTTTTGCTTGCTTTTGTCCTTACCCTCCTTTTCCCATCCGGTATGTTCCCTTCTTGCTTCCGTGCTGCATCAGCCGCTTTGTAGTTACCTGCAGATTCCCCCATGACAGCGTAAACCATCCTACAATTAGTAACATTATAGCTTCTTTATATATTAATGAATTAAGCCGTTTGCCCGTTGGAAGTTTTTGCCCTTTTGATTGAAACACGAACACGATAACCGTCTTTGGCGCGCTTGACTGCTGCGAACGATGCTCCGTCCATGAACTTGACTCCCAACTACATCTCCCTAGCTAGCTCTTGCTTGGTGCCTTAGTTTAGCATTAGCTAGCTCTTCTCCCGTTCAACAAACCTTTTCCTAGCCTAACTTTTGTGTCTGCTACTCAATGCCTTCGGTTAGCCGTCTAGTCTGGTTCCGGACACATGGCGCACTAACTTCGCGCTATAATTGGTGACCCGTGCAAAACATTTTTGGCGATTTTGTTACCAATATTTCTTTTCAGGTCCAGTAATCTATTCTATCTACCCTTTCAAATTTTCTCATCACTATTGGGGTTCGCGCACATGCTCCTTATCTTTCTGACCTTAAAGCCTGGAATGTGCGGATAGTGACGTTCAGCTGAGCGTTCAGTTTCGTTGTCTTTTGCGGGCGGGGCCGCGTAACGATGCGCGCGCTTTCAAAATCGGTGTGATGCCTCGAGATACAATTGATCTAGGGAACTAGGAAAATATGGTGAAATAGCTCAAGCTAAAGGCGGAAGGTTATCTTTTAGCAGGTCTAGATACACAAAAGCGTCTGTCACATATATTAGATTAACTATAAGTGTTCGTACTTATCATAAAATAGAGATGGAATACAAAGGAGGTGTATTAATTTCAGTTCGAAAATAAAAACTTAATGCTTGCAATGGGAGCGAAGCGTATGTCGGTTTATTGATGCAATACAACATAAATTTATTAATGGTTATTGCAAATGTGATTGTGCAATTTTACGCTTGTCCTTATGTTTATGCGCCATTAACAGTGGTAAGTAAAATGGGAATGTAAATAGCTTGCTATATGTTGCATAAAAGCTTGCATCGAATTACGGATGCTTAAATATAAGTATGAATGTACGCGTACATAGCGATAGCCAGTATGCACAAATATAACTATAAATATATTATTGCAAACGGTACATACATATATAAATTAATGCCTTGGCACATGTGTTAACAGTACACACTTTTAAGCATACTTATTAACATGTAAATCTTAAAATATCTTGCACTATTCTGGTTGAAAAGGAATTGTAAAGTACTCAAGCAATAATTGCTATTGATTATGCCGACTAACAGATCTAGGTGATTGTACATCTTGAAATATAGTAAATAGCATAGCTGGAATGCACGTTTTATGGATAACTCCATACATTTAGTATAATAAAATGCCAATGAACTTTTTAGGTGACGTAAATTAATGGCTTGTAGGAAGCATATGCAATCACATCGTGGTAAATGAACAATTTGTGGACAAGGATAAAACAATTTCATGTGTGTATAACTCTTGTATACGCATGACTACGTATTACTGGGTATGCCTGCGAACGTGACGGGTGCATATTAAGGCCATGTTACTGCGTCATAGTATCGCATTAATGTGGATAGTTTACCGGACTTATGCTTGGCGTTAAGTGCCTGCATGCATTGCAATGTAACATAAATACCGTAGCAGTAGCGTTCTCATCCACCATGAAACTGTAACGCATTTGCTGTTTTAACCACAGCACATTCAAGCTGCGTAATAAGGGTCCCCAGGTCCCACAGGATGATGTTATTATGGCCGGGATTGAAACATATGTCCTTGAGCTGCACGAGCTTCCATGGACTGTTGTTAAGGACCACAATTACGTCCCATGAAATATGCGATAATATAGCCAATAGGGAAACTAAATGCATACATGAAACACGGTGGTTTTAACAAATCAAACCAAAAGAAAGCAAAGCGGTGCACGTGCAGTTATTAATGATGGAGATTTTAGTACATAAAGGATTAATGTAGGTTTGCATGGGAAGAAGCGGTTGCCTTCTGCAGGGTGTCGTCGGGACTTCTGTTAGCCCTTATGCAGGGCAACTGGGCGAATATGCCGTGTTCTCGGTTTTAGAGCAAGAGTTGACATTCCGCGGTAATGTGCTCATAGGTACTCACCTGTGATGCACGATGTTTTTGAATAAGTAGTGGTATCCATTTGTCACTATGCTGCGCACTGCTTGGTGGACAGGCGGTAGATTCAACGCGTATAAATTTCAGGTTACTGCGTTGATGTTTATTAGTTTGCACTGCTTCAATGGATCACCCGACTTGGCAGTTGTCATGTATTAATCCTACTTTTTAACGCAACAAGGATACATGGTAACGTGCTCGCGGATAAGCAGCGGTGGATGTGAATGGTTCCGGACATAAGGAAAGCCAACGCGATAAACTCGCCCGACGTTTGAACTTTTCAGAAATATACACCACTAGATGAGTGAGCGTGTATGTAGCTAGGAACCCACCAAGGGTGAACCCCGAGAACCGGTTTGGCCAGCCTTTTAATGGGCCACGGTGGCAGTACAAAATCAATGTAAACCGGACGTGGGATAAAATAACGCGTACGGCAGTATAACTATGAAAATTTGTAGAAAATAAACGTTATATGCAAACATCTTGTGTGCAAAATACGCGGTGGTGGATAGAAGCATGTCATTCTGCATTAGTCTGCAGGCGACAGTACGGACAGAGCAGTCATGCATGTGAAGAGAATATGCGCGCGTCCTAAAAGCCTACTGTGAAAGCATAATACACCAAGCTGAGGTGCTAAGAAGTATTTACGCTGTGGCACATGTTAAGTGGAGGCAGACTAGTAGTGGCAGATTATTGAAGCAGGCACCACGGATAGACAGGGGTTTTGAAAGCGAAAAGTGAACAAGCAGTGCACTTACCAGAGGTGCAACGGTGTATATAGGCGGCAGCCCATGTTACATGTAGGAAAACCATTAGTGGCGGATCACTTCTATAGGCATCATGGACAGATAGGCGCTCAATAGGTGCCCATTAACAGTCGATATGCTTACGGAATGTGCAGCGGAGTTGATAGCGGCGGTACATGTTACGTGGTAGCAGCCCAGTAGTTGCGCATCGCCCATTTACTCAGCATGGAGCGATAGGAGTACTAAAAGCTGTATTTGGCTGGACAACACACTTACCTTTGGTGAATGAAAGTACAAAACGGTGGCAAATGTGACGTAGAGGCTGACCAGTAGTGGCGGATCACTCCTCCAGGAATCACGAATACACAGGAGTTTAAAACCAATTGTTAACAGCCAATACCATTGCCGAAGGTGCAACGGAATATATATGCAGCGGGAAAGGTTTCTTGGAGGAATACCATTAATGGCGCAGCTGTCATGTAAGCATCACGGATACGCAGGGGTCCTAAAAGTCAATTATTAAGAGCCAATGCACTTACCTTAGTTGCAACGGAGTACATAGCAGCTGCAAGGATTACGTGGAGGCGGACAAGCAGTGGTGGATCATCCACCTAGGCAGCAGGCATACACAGCAGTCTTAAAAGCCTCTTGTAAAAAGAGCCAATACAAGTACCGGAAGTGCAAGGGGCAGATAGCGGAGCAAGATAACGTGACGGCGAACAAGTAGTGGTGGATCAGTGACAGTCCGCATAGATAGACAGGTGTTCTAAAAGCCACTTGTTAAGAGTGGAGAGACTTACAGGAGGTTCAACGGATTACATGGCTGCGACGAGCGTGTGTGGAGGACGATCAGTAGTGGCGAATCAACGATATAGGCAGCATGGATACACGGCAGTTTTATGCAGGGGAATGGACGGGAAAGTACAGCTGCATTAATACCGGTCGCAGAAGTTTTCTTTTCATCTACGGATAAGCTACCGATTTCAAACATTAAACACCTAAGTTACCTGATGGCACGAAACTGTGCATATCTGTAGGTGCAGTCTTCCGCTATACCAAATGTTACTTATAAGGAATTTCTCGTAAAACGTGTACGGTACACGAGTGCAACCTGACACAGAATGTCTTGACACCAACGCGCTTGCTTCACGGTCAGACAGCATGCCTTATCCACCGGGTTCTCACCTCAGCGAAACCTGATGTCTCAGGTCCAAAGTTTCTCCAACGTCTTGTAATAGTGGGCACTTTGTACTCCACGGATTCGTGGACAGGACGCCGCAAAATCCACGATCCACTTCCACCGAGTTGCTTCATAGCTGTGTTGCAGGAAGCGGTAGGTCATCGCCTGATTGGCGTTGACCCTATAAAAACCCACATGTGTACCTAACACAGCCTCCTGGTCCTGCGGGACTCCTTGTAGCCCAAAGCCAAACCCGCTGCCTACAGATCAGGTTTTTGAAACAAAGCCTTTGGTTGAGGACGCTAATTGTTCTCCAGTCTAGACCTGGCAACCGGACAATATCCTGCTTGTGCAATCCTGTGAATATTTTCCTCAAACCATTTCTTGATGCTCTGGCCACCGCAGTGGACACTCAACGGTGCCCTATCTGTTGCATCGCAAAGGGTCAACAGGGTTTTGGATGTTAATGCTCGAGGCTTCCCATCTTCTTATACACCCTCTTAAGCTTTTTTAAATTTATCGTCCCGTTCTAGCTTCACTTGTATCCTCCCTGTTTTCAATCCCTCGATCTTGGGCTTCCCCCACCTTGCTTCAGTGGTCGCTTGACTTCTGGTTTCAAATCACAAGTGAAAGCGGTGCGTCATTCCTGCCCTGTCCAGTATCGTCCAAGCGGGTGTTGGTATTGACCTGAGTCCCCGGGGCTGAGGTTACTTTGGTTGCTTGCATCCCAATTAGTAGCCGGATGTGTGCGGTCCGCTTGGCTGGCTGCTTAAAAGCTTTGAAGTCCCGTGGGATTAACAAGTGTTTATTAGTTATCGCTGCCTATGCACCCAAAAGCTGTAGCGATGACACGGTAAAACACGACTTCTGTCATCAATTGAACGATCTATTTTGCTACAGAATAAGCGCTGGCACTGCAACGCTTTCTGGAGATCTGAGCGCTCAAGCGGGAAAAGTATCCACTTGTGAACGTTATCTGGGCGGCCTACGAGTTGTAGTCACCCGTACTAATGACGATAAGTGCTGGCTTCTTCTGTTTGAAGATGCCGGATTATTGCTTGCCAGCACTAATTTTTGATAATCCAACGATGGAGAGGTTGCGTCTAGAACTGTCGTTCGATTTGGAGCACATGTGTAGACACCGACCATGCACGTCTGTGTGCCGACCTGCGCATGCGTTTTTGCCTACGCTCAAGACGACATTGTGAGGGCATTGACACCAGATAAATGGCGAATCCAGTTATTCTGAATGCCGCTGATCGCCCAGCCCCGTGTGCTGTCCATTTAGAACCGCCCTTCGCTCAGAAGCCGAACATAAGATCTCACGGTTGAAGTTAAATAAGGCCGAGAGACCAGATGATGGCACTCCAACCCTGCTCAAATTCGTTGGACATGTTCTTGTGGATAATTTATAATATTTACTAGTGAAACTGTGAGAGCAGGAAACTGTCCCAACCACTGGATCCGCTCCGTCTTAGTTCCAATTTCTAAGAGAGATTCACGATCGGAATGCGGAATTCGTAGTGGGGTCAACCTGCTCTCCATCTCCTCCAAATTGATTGCCTCGGTTCTCCTTCACAGGTTGACTAGCACTGGTGAAAGCCATATTCTTAGAGAGCAAGCCGGGTTTCGTTGACGTCGTGGCTGCATTGACCACACCTATTTGCGTCAGTTGTTGGAGCACCACCGCGTATATGGGCGGACCACAATTTTCCTGTTCCTTGATATCAAAGCCGCAGTCGATCCGGTGGGTGTAAGCGCAATTTGCGAATGTCTTTTCAGGAAAGGTGTACCTGAGAAATACCTAATATTATCACAACGTTATACGCGCGTAGCTCAGGCAAATTGAGAGCTTACGACAAGCTGTCTTCGCCCATTAATATATGCAGTGGTGCGCCAAGGATTTCTGCTGTCACCTTTTCTCTGCAACCGCCAGTAACGAAGTAATCGGGATCGCGTTCACAGGACACGGCTTAGAACGTGTGTACCTGCTCCCAGGAGAAGGACTTCTTGACTTGCAGTATGCGGACGATATTGCCTTTATTTGTGGTAGCTTCCAGACGTGCCAAGCGACACTGCACAAATTATCACGGACTGTCCGTCACTTCGGGCCTTGCTAAGCACCCTCGAAGTGCAAAGCGTTCCTCCAAGCTTGGCGCGGACCGCCTCCGATACTGACCCTTGTTAAGGATCAGCTAGAAGTCGTTCAAAAATTCAACTACCTGGGAATTTGTATCAGCACCCGTGGGATTAAAGATGTGAGCACGAACCGTATAACGAAAGCTCGAGGCGCTTTTGTCAAGCTTCGCCAGTTATGGCGCTGGAGCGACATCACACTTGCCCTGAAGGGTAGACTGTACAGTGCAGCGGTACGATCGACCCTACCGCACGGTTGTGAAACCCGGCCCCTAAGATCGGCAGACATGAAGAGGATAGTGACGTTCGATCACCGGTGCCTTCACAATGTAGCTCACATCTGGTGGGAACACGGAGTAAACAACGAGCGTGTTAGACGTCTTGTTTACGGCACAGGAAAAGGAAATGAACTGCTCAGCACAGTTAGTTTACGCTGCAGGCCACGATGGCTCGGCTACGTGGTACGCGTGTCAGCCCAACGACTGTCGCGACGTGAGTTGTTTGTGCGCCGAGGGTGAATGGAAGAAGTGTGGGTGGCAAAGCGATGACTTGACTCAGAGAAAGGAAGACTCTCAATTAGAAGCTGCCATCGAGCGGAGCGCCTAGGCCCCCTGGTTGGGGTCCGAAAGACGATGAATATCTTTGACTGAATAAACTTTCAGACATAAATAAAAGCTGACCTTAGTGGCGTTCCTCTTGTGAGTTTCGCCGTCCCACCCCAGCCCCTTAGGTTCCTCTCCAACCATGACCTCACTATATAGCCGTATATAATTTTGTATGAAAATTTTATGCTGAATAGTAGCCAGCTGGTAAATTATCGGAACGATGCCCATCCGTTACCGGTAGCTCAGGGGGCTTGCACTTGTTGCATATTTCTTTTTTCTTTGTATTGCGACACAGTAGCTGATGTGTTTTCCACCTCCAACTAACGTGTATACTAATGGGGAATGATGCTTAGCTCCCGCTTTCAGTTTTACAACAGAGGAGGCAGCAACGAGATAACCCTGCTAAATGCATGCACTTTTGCTAGTATAGCCACCCATGCTGATGCGACTGCTGCCATAATACACATACGCAGGGGAAGTCAAAATTAACCCACGGCACATGAAATGCTTACGTTCATAAAGACAAGCAAATGACCGACAGTATGATGCACATTCGCGAATGCCACGTAACGCGTTCCCTTATGCAAATGGCACGTATTTACAAAATTCCGTGCTGTCGTCTTCCGGTCACCTGTAATGCGTTCATGATTATTTGGAATAACATGAACTTAAATTCTGCAGCAAACGCATTTATGCCTATCCTCAGCATGACATGATGCGCAATTTTGATGGTGCCACCTTCAGCATCTGTCAAACATCACCCAGGGGACATCGTTACCGCGCGTTCCAAAGTCCTGTTACTGCAGACACAATTCACAAACCGCCGTTTGAACCTAACCACTTGCTGTCCTATGTGCACCATGTTTGTTCTGCGTTCTGCATCGAGCGGTCGTAGTCGTCAGCAGTCGACGCAATTGCGTAACGCATATGGCACTGATACAGGAAGCCGGATTTACAACACGATGGATCAAGGGTTACTTGCGCGCACATATGTACTGCCAGGGACATTCCACAGAGACCACCGTAGCCGAAGTTTACGGACCTGGGATGCATTCCCGACTGCCATCCATCATAACGCGCTCCTCAACGCTTGCAGATATTACAACGGAGCGCACCGCAATAGGTACAAGTTCAGTTAGGACTGGAACGATAGGGTACTCCTTTGACTCTTTTTTAAGTGTCGTCGGATCGAGAATTGGTAAGCCTGCTTCAGATGTTGAAAAGCCTAAAACAGAGACCGCATCACACCCTGTTTAACCAATTACGGCCCACATTTTTCTGCTTGGCAGTCCCTGTCGGGCCGGTTTGTGTGAAGTAAAAGGGTGAAGCGCAAGCGAAGAAAATAAGAGGAGGATTATCATTTAAATAATGATAACACCAAGGTGTGAAAAGAAAGTAAAAAACGAAAAGAATGTTGAAGATAGAAGTCGGTTAGGAGTAGGGGATGTTTAGTACTGCCACCCAAGAGCATCTAAATGACGCTCGAATCCCTCTACCGTAGACGCCCTAACGACGTCCTCCGGACGCGAGTTCCAACGTTCAACAAATCGGCGTGACAAGCAAGTTACCGTCCTTACCCGGTCAGAACGCATTTTGTGCAGCTTCAGCGGGTGGCCTCGGACAGTAGGCATCTTGGCGGGACTAACTAGCCAGGACAAGTGTGGACCGATCTTACCCGTCAAGACACGGTTAGTGAGGAGCAAGTCTCCACTAATACTGCGGTAGTGTATTGAGTACATACTCAAGCTAAGCAAACATTCGGGATACGATTATCCCCTTAATCTTGGCACTAACCTTTTACCCACTCGCAAAACCTTCTGTAGTTCCATTTTGTCCCTTACAAGACTAGTTTGACAAGCTTGGATAGAGTACTCTGCGTTGAGTCACACAAAAGCTAAGAATAGCTTCACAAAAATATTAGCCGTTAGGACACAGAAAGATCGGCGAATAAACCACCTCGCACGGAACCCTCTACAAGCAGACTTCCTCCAATTGTCTCCAGAGCAAAGCAATGAGGTGTGCGTCATACTCAGATCAACCTGTTTAGTGACAACAGAAAGTTCACTTCCGCCAATTACACAGCGCATGGAATGACTAGCATCTCCAATGCGTAGGACAGGACATTTCGCCTGATTTAACTACATTAACCACAAGGTTGACCAATCCCAGAGTCTATCCAAAGCAATGTGAAATGTCCTAGAGCTACCAGAGATATCCACAGTATTCCAGACCTTGAGATCATCAGCAAACAATAGCGACGGTACTTCAAGCTCCTGAGGTAGGTCATAGATATAAATTGCGAAAAGCAACAGACGTAGAATCCAGCCCTGCGGAACGCCACTAAGAACAGCTTGTATAAATGGAAGGCTAAGCCCCGCGCGTACACACTGTTCTCTCTCCTCTAGGAAAGCAGGGACTCATTTAAGGGCAGCTCCTGATATCCCATACGATCTGAACTTCAGTCAGAGTCGTTGATGTGGGACCATATCGTAGGCTTTCAAGAAGTCGACGAAGAGCACGTCGATGGCGTGACCGTTGTCTACTGCCTCAGCCCAACTTTCATGAGCTATGTGTAAATTTGTCAGGCAGGAAAGTCCCCTACGGATTCCTTGCTGTACCGCACTGAGAAAATCAAACTTAATCAGGTGATTCTCCACCGCATCCTTGAACACTTTTTCACACAACTTAACTACTACGCTTGTTAAGCTGACAAGCTGCCAGTTCGCCAGCAGCGTTCTGCCACCGCCCCTAACAATCGTACAGATGACTGCCACCTTCCTTTCCGAAGGTAGGGCACGGCTATCGAGTGATATTGTAAACATGCATGCCAGAGGGCCACTTAGCTCAGCGGCCAATTCATGCACCAGCTTCGGAAGAAGTGAATCAGGGCCAGAAGCTTTGGAAGGATTTAGCCCTTGCAATAGCCCGAAGACTTGTGTCCCCATTATGCTGATTTCAGTTAGGAAAGAGGCCTCTGGGACTTTTTTGTTTAGCTCAACCTGAGGAAGAAAGGCCGCACGAGAAAAGCAACTAGTATACTGTTCGCTAAGTATACAAGCATTATCATCGTCGGTATGCCCATGGGTCCCGTCCGCTCGTAGTAAAGCCGGTATAAACGAATTTGAACCGCCACATCTCTTTATATAAGAGAAGATTTAGATTAGAGAAGATTTAGATTTAGATTTGTTATGGCTGCGTTAGCCACATCCTCCTCGTACTGAAGAAGAAGAGTTCTAAGATGTTGCTTACATTTCTTTCTAACCGCTCGATAGCTTTCGTAGGTGCTGGTTGATGAAGCCGCTTGGTAAGTTCGGCAGCAATTGGAGCGCTTTTTGAGCAGGTACCTACCCGTATGAGCTATCCAAGGAGGCTGCGCTCGGCACCCGTTGCTTAATGAGTGGGATGTGGGAGACCTCGGTCAGGTATTCCTTAGGTTTCGCCCAGGTTGTCTCAAAGTTGAAAGCACAACGCAGACCTGGAGCTTTGTCTCGCATTGAGTTAAGGTCTGCCCACCAAATATTTGGACATGCCTCAGCGGTATCTTGATGACAAATAGTTAGAGCACATGGAAAGGATATGCAGACATGGTCTTTGGCTCCTGGTGGACAGCCGTAGGTAATATTATATACGAAATCGTGTGACTTCGCACGAATGACATCCAAGGTAGACGGAAGTTGGTTGTGTATATATCTAGTCGGGAGATCCACGAACCTACACAAAGGTCTTTGCAATGTTAGCTCGAGGAGATCCAAACCGAAAGTGTTCGCCGCCCAGCTGCAAGATAGAGCAGCTCAGCAGAGTTCAGGGAAGTTGAAGTCACCCAGAATTAGGCACCTATTGGCAACTTGAATACAAATAAATTGGAAAACCTCCCTAGAGATACTTCCAGGGATTCTAAACCACACTATAACTGTAAACTGAGTGGAGGAAGTGCACACAATAGTCGACAGGGCTTCAACAGCTGATCCGGCGACTGGAACACACAGGTCCTCAACACCTCAAGTTTACAACCCACATAAAGAGGTCCGCCACCACCTTGGCGATCACGCCTAAGCAGTGCGCAGCCAGTTAGACATACTTCACCGTTTGGGATATCCGGCGACAGCCATGTTTCGGTGCTAGCAAGCAGGTCAGAACGAGACTTGTCTACAAGTAGACCCGCCTCGTGTGCCTTATCCCTTAGGCCACGCACATTATTAAGCACTATCCGAAGGAACTCGGCACGACTAGCCCTGGGTCGTACGCAACCTGGAGGGGTTCTGGTAGGGCAGAATTTGACCTCCGGCTGACCATCTGAAAACCCACAAGATGAAGGCCTTGCAAACCAGCCGCCCGCCTGCTCTTAAAGCGGTTGATGGCTTCCGTTAACTTCAGTCGAGCGGCCAGTGGGAGGTCTGGCTGAACGCTGACATTACTGCCCTTGAGTTTGAATGCAAAGATCATTAACGGTTTGCATTCCTCAGGGTTGAGAGGACTACACGAAGTAGTCGGGGTCGCGGATTTAGCGTATCTACTGTGACGTCTCCCAATCTGGGTAACTTAAATAAATATAGGTATATTTCTAGACAAGCGCTAGATGCTGTTCCTGCGTGGGATCTGATCAAATTGTACATAACATCCATGCTCATGCATGGAGAAGAAATATCGTTAACAACTGCTTTTGATCGTGTTTATCTTTCTGAACAGTAAAGCAGGGATAAATACAAACGTTGCGTAGGCCTCGACATTTTTGAAGGCAGTAGTTTGGGTCTCCGTAGCTTATGTTCGAATTCTGCGCTTTTCACCGGCTACCGCTGCCAAACCTTGAGGTGCCTAATTCCATTAGTAAACTATCAATCTATTATGCCAATGGATTGTGTTATTTTCGATGGAAAATGCACCACAAGAGGAAATTTGATCCATTTTCTTTGGTCACATCACCGCATTTCGAGCATCTATTAGTAGCGGGCTCATGGAAAAGAATAGGCAAGCCAAAATTAGATCGTAAAAGTGGAGGGTGGAAACAAGGGAAATAACAGTAGTGGCTAACAATTTAGCCATTCTTAGAAAAGTGTGACTAAAAGGACGGCCCACTTAACTAGAAAATACACTAATATTAGAAAATGGAGCCAAAATATAGCCCAGAAACAGCATACCAGAACCGAAAACCTGGCGCATTTCAAAGTGTAAATCTCCAAACAAGCGGAATCAACGCCGTTTTGGAGCCGAAATGTTAACTAAAACGAAACAACCATGAACGGTCTAGGACAAACCCTAGGCGCCAGTTAAGACAAAGGTAAAATAATTAAGCTAGGTGCAGTGGTTATGGAGATATTTGCATTTTTAGCGTTTTGGCTGCGGATAGCGCTATTTTCGAGCCTCCGCTAAATTCACGTTCTGCTATGGAAGCAGATACAGAAAAAAGAAAGAAAGAATAAAAAAACGGCTAAGCGTAATAAGTTTCGAATATGGAGTAGTAACTGGGAATGCCTAAGATAACGTATAATTCGCTGCAGTAGCGATGTATGACGCAGTGAGCCGAAAAGCATACTTTCTCAGTAAACGTAGTAAAAGTTGGGAAAACAGCCGGAAAGGTTTTAGGGAAATACTAGGTAGGCTGTAAGGATTATTATATAGGTAGAAGAGCACAGGATATGGTGTAGCTAGCTCACAGCCAGAATGCCACAATGTGCGATTTTCAGAGCATATTGGACCGCAGAATCCGCTATGAATGTGGAATTCAACATTTTAATGCTCCGACGTGGATGCGAAAATTATACCAAAGCCGCATGAGCTGAGTCCAAATGGATAAGACAAGGGAACATAAAACTCATTTGCCCCGTCTGAACTAGGATAACGCAAGCATTTCCTACAGCAATATTACCAGTTTCGACTCTTTGATGCTATTTTATACGCCATTATGGTTGTATCACTGGCACTAATGAGCCACGGTGACCTTCCAGTGATAATAAAAAAACTAATGTTAGAAAATTCACAAAATGTGTCCAGGTGAGAAACACCTTGGGTTCCGCTTAGGTTAGACACGAATACCACTTCTTTTGGGGGTTGCGCCATCTCAAGCATGACCGATTAGTGGGCCACAGGTGCTAAAGCACACAACTTCTTGATAGTGGCACCGGGGAAAGCAGGTAGTTGCATCTGGTTGGCACAGAGCTTGAACCATTGCAGGTCATGCAGCATGCATTCCATGGGAAGAGCTGAGACGGATTCAGCAACGTTACGAAAGAAAACGCTACTATCAGTAAAAGAATCACCTCGACGAGGCGTATTCACTGTATGGGTCTGCGACTCGACCCCAGTTTCGACTGGTTTGGCAGGTGACACGACGCGTTTCTTCGCCAAGTGAGCTGGAGTAATTGAGTTTGAGGTTGCACCTCATTCTCACACAGGCCTCCCAATAAACGTGGTACGTTTGCAGTGCACAGCAGAATACTTTCTGAACATTTCGATGTGTCGCAGCGAATGTTGTAATCCAACTTAGCGGAGATAACATTCCCGAAAGCACGCAAAATCTGCAGCGCTTTCATATATCCGTCTGAACCGGGACTTTGGACGTTCACCTCGATTTCCGCCAGCACCTCTTGCCATCCTCTAATCTTCATGCGCTTGTCTATCACACTGTTCGCATGTCCAACTGCGGAGACCGATTCGCGTTTACCGCAATCCAAGTTCTCCGCCGTTTCAGATTGTACCGCTGGATCAATCCACCCTCTACATCCTTGAAGACCGTCGTCCCGATTATCCTTCCCAGCCACGTTTAATAGGTGACCGCAAGGCATACGCCAAGGACGACTAAAAAGCAGTCACAGTTATTGCTTTGGCCTATGCATACGTGGTACACAGCGGATCCGGATTCTGACACCACCTGGTAACATCCACCCGGCACGACACAGACCATAGTCGTGCGCTGAAAATGCCTCATCACCCTTTCGCGAGCATATGCAGTCAATCTGCCTACAAGTTCTGACACCACAAATCCAGTACCGCCTGCTGCATTACTTCGCACTCAATCCGTTGCTACCTGAGAGCCATGATGATCAGCCATGACTTCGCACGAATAACGATCACCTCGAAAAGCGCCCGTAAGGTGGGGCGCTTGCTCAAGGTGCGTTTAAAGTGCATATTTGTATTCTCAACTCGATTAGTGCGATTGCATCCGAACAACATGACATGCCGTAAATGAAGCGCCACCCTGCATCGCCACCATGGCATCCATGTTCTACGAAAATGCTGAAAGCATCTGTGTTTATCTGCCGAATGGTTTCCAGAATTCCGTGATACCGTGTCTCCTCAGGCGTGAATATCAGGTTCCTTATCAAACAGATCAGAAAAGCCTTTTCCGCTGGATAGGCAACTGACAGCTGACTGCACCGTCTGTTTTTGTCCCATAACATGTGGACCCGGCACAACGCCTTGCACGCCTCCGGATGCACCCCTCTGAAATTGTTGCTTTGTGGCGCTTCTTTGTCTACCACAATAGTTAGCACGGAGGTCGTGCTTGGAACCATTGCATACATAGCTGTTACCGCCTCCAAATAACGCTCCGTCGTCTCATGTTGGTAACAAGGCGTAACAAAGATCATCCACACCCCGTGACGTCCACGAACATGCAATGCCATGAGATGTGGCCGCCGTAATTAATCTGATGCGTCGAATTCGCCAGTATAAATTCGACTTATCGTGCAGCTAACCTCGGAATGCATGCAGGTACGAAGAACAGGGAGCGCACCTCCAACTTCTCCCTCACAACCGTACATTGTCCCTCGTTTTCCAACATGGTGATTACATGTTCCACCTCACTAACTTCCTCCGCCTAACTCCGATGTCATAGGTGATATACTTCGCGTCTGGTAATACGGAAGCCGTACTCCGTAAAGACGAAATTCCTTGATTTCACATGTCTGACGAAACGACTCCGTCAACTTTAATACCGCCGCCTCGTGTACCGCATTAGGCCGCCGATTAGCTGGATAAAGTGAAGGTTCCCCAACTGGAACGCATGCGAAAGCCTCAAGCAGGCACGGCCAATTACATAATACCTGTTTTTCAATACCATGGAAAATCGGATATTGCAGTTGTAGCACCTGTAACTAAAAGATTCATTAGCAGTCAAATTGTCGTGAACCTAACTGTTTCTCTTTCACATTCTTACACTTGCTGTGAGCACATCGATATTGAATGAATCGATAACGAAAACCGTTCTTTGCTTACGGCCCGCCGAAGTAATCACTGTGAATCTATAAAATGAGCCTGTATTTTCTCCTTAGAACCGCATCAAACCGCGTTGGAACTCCTCAACGGCCTCGTAACCACCAGTCATCATGCAACGAAAAGATGTATTATCAACCTGCATGGCTAAAGACACGGAACGCGCTAAAATGTACAAGCTAAAAGCTCATATAAACAAACCATACAGTGTCTTCATTCCTTAAATATATGGTATACGGAAATTACTCTTCACCTGCCCTTACCGTTTACATGACTATACAGCGTCTAAACTACATGAGCATGTTTACCCTGACTGTACCAGGCATCCGTCACGGGCAACACTTTAATCACTTATCGTTAGAGGGCCGCTCCGGTTTTCCACAATGCGAAGCCGTCGCAGTACCATTACCCCGTAAAACCTAGTGCGCAACAAATAGTTTCGTGTCAGTTTATGGCATGAATCCCGCTGTCTTTCTGGATTTGAAGTATTATTCAATTCTGTGCAAATGTAATATTTCATTTGTTTAAATGCGTCAGAAGCCATGCACGCATTGCTACCCCGCAAAACCTAGTGCGCCATAAATATATATGATCATTTATGGCATTATGTCCCGATAACTTGCTGCCTTTGAAGTTTTAGTTAAATCTGTGCAAAATGTGATATTGCAAATGTTTGAATGTGTCGGAAACCAGCTACGCGGTACGAAAAGTATTTTCGAATCCGTACGCCGGGATCGTTTGATGAAAGGTCGGAGGTGAAATTTAAATTTTTGTGTTGGCAACTGGTACATCTGTTTTCCGACTATAATAAATGGCCTTCATTATACTAAGGATAGATAGCACAAATTAATGTAAATCGTTTAATAGTAATAGATGGGATACCTTGTGTAAACATTTTACTGAGGTAAATTGGTTAAAGTGAGTAAGGTCGTAATGGTGGCGGAAAATCAAAAGATGGGATTGCGCTGAAAAGTCGTTTAAGAAATGTAGCATTATTTTTGCTTCGGAAATGCTTTTCATGGTTGCATGTATGGATACAGAACCTGTCTGTGTATTACAAGCAGAAACGACTTTTTACAGTGCAGCAGGTGGAAGGGCGAGAAATCTACACGGAAGATTAACTACAGTACGTTGCACATGGACGACTTGAAATGCACTATTTTCAGGCAATTTATTTATCTTGTGTGTTGCTCATGAACGGAGATGCGTAAATAATAAGTGTGGAACTTACGGATAATGCCTTCAAGATAACCTGGAAGTAAATGTTATGTTGTGAATCTGCGGAAATAAGAAAGAAATAACTGTTATGACAACGTCATCACTATGTGCATGGCTTATAACATACGGAATAACATGCATAAATGTGATAAGGAATAATGGCTGAGTAACATCTTCCATTACTGTATGGTTGCGCCTATAAATGGGCAATGTTAAATGAGGATGTATGGAATAGGGTTTATTGTTTTTGTCAGTGAAGATGAATATTTGCAAGTGTTAAAGTTGTTTAGGTAGATATACGCGTATATGAAGCTCAATGCAAATAAGATTAAGCTGTTATGTGCTCAGATGCCAAAGTACATAGGTAAGCGGAATATGAGAAGGCGTACATGTAAGCCATATATATATATGTGTATACATATATGTATATATATGGGAAAGTAAATGGCGGTAGAGTCTATGGTGCACTGAGGCTGGTGGTGGCTAGATCCTGAAAGATGGTTTGCCCATTGCTGCTACTATTGCGCCGTAGTCTCATGTCCTGGTCGCCTCCACGTGGCGACCGCTGGGTCGGAGTTGGGTTTCGCCCTTCTCCCTGCTAAGATCCAGGACACCAATCCGCATGAGTCAACTAACTGACCATGTGCTAGACCCGCTGCCTTTTGAGTGTTCATTTAATCGAAGGCTTTGGCTGAGGACCCGAGTCGTTCTCCTGTCAGGTGTGGGCGCCATGGCAGTATGTTAGTGCATCCTCTTCGGTGGTTAGGAAGTGGTCGATGGTCCTCTTCCCGTAAAACCTAGACATGGGAGACAACAGGTCTACGGATTACAAGCTCACAGTTCGATTGGCGTAGAGCACGAGTGCCACACATTGTCTCTGACGGTGGGAGGACACCTCCGGGTGTTCAATGATTTGCTACTGCCCGCCTCAAGCCAGGCAGCCCCTGGTCAAATTGGTGCAAACCCGACAAACACCCATCTGCGTCTGACCGTGGTCGCAGGTGCGTATCCAATTACGGTCGCAAAACACATAATAATTGTTCCAGTACCTCAAAGACTGCGCGTGACAGTCGTCAAGCAGATCCCCATCTGTCTCTGAAAGCACATTCCCGAGCTGGATCTGCTCCCCAACGCCTTGTGGGTCAGGCTATTGAGCCAAAGGCTCCGGGTGGAGTTCCTCAAGCAAACCTCCGAAGCACAACGACCACCTCGCTTGCGATTGCTCACCAATGCAATCGTATGCTGGCGCGCAAAGCACTCAGCATCGGGTGCTGTAACGTGCACACACACAATTGAACCGGGAATCCAGCTAGCGCCCGGAGCAACGCACTGCACTGGTCGCGATGGAGCTGGCGCGCTGCAACATCGATATTGCGGCGCTCAGTGAAACGGCTCGCTGAGCAAGGTAAGTTGCATGAAACAGGTGCTGGCTACACACGCTACTGGGTGGGCAACGCCGCCTCAGCACCACGTGAACAAGGGGTCGGATTTGCAATATCCGATCGCCTCCGTGGCCAGCTGGTGGGTAAACCAACGGGCATCAGCGCGCGACTGATGGCTGTTCGCCAATAACTCGGAAGAGGTAAGTTTGCTACTTTTATAAGCACGTACGGTCCGACCATGTGTCATCCTGATGACAAGCGTGATCAGTTCTCCACTGAGCTATCCTCCGTGATACGATCTGTGCCGAGGAGCGACCGACTATTTCTGCTGGGTGATTTCAACGCGCGCGTTGGGCGTGATGCATCAGCGTGGACAGATGTTATCGGTTCGCATGGCATTGGTTTAGCGAATGCGAACGGTGACATGCTGCTCTCACTTTGTGCCACTCACGGCCTGACGATCACGAACACTCGGTTTGCAGTGAGTGCGAGTGATATAGCAACCTGGACGCACCCACGGATTGGTCACGCTCACCTACTCGACTATGTCATCGTACGTCAGCGTGATATGCGTGAAGTGCGCATGACACGTGTACTGCGTGGAGCTGAGTGTGGCACTGATCACAAGTTGGTTCGGACCAAACTGTACATATATTTTCGTAAATCGATGTATAGTGCTCCCGCCGTGAATCGGCTTAAATTTAACATTCTCTCCCTCGGTACTGTGGCGAAACGTACTGAGATGGAGAAGGCGATGGCTGCACGCTTGTGTGGTGATGTAGACTGCATAGCCACAGTGGGCGACCTGTGGCACCACATTAGCGATCAGGCGACATCTGCTGCCGAGGAGACCATCGGGCGCGCAAATTGTAAACGGCCTGATTGCTTTGATGACAACAATGCGACGATTGGCGCATTGGTGTCGGAGAAGAATTCAGCATTTGGTGCACATGTCGCCGACCCCAGTGACTTGGGGAAGAGTAGTCAGTTTCGCAAACTTCGACGGCGACTGACCCGTGAGCTCCGTCACATTAATAATGTATGGTGGACGGAGAAGGCGAAGCAGATGGAATGCTACGCCGAGCGCCGTCAACACAAGGAATTCTTTGACTGTTTGAAGGCGGTGTAAGGACCGAGTTTGGAGCCGCTGAGGACACTGATCGACCGTAGTTCAGGCGCTACATGCACCCAGACTGCAGACATAATACAGACCTGGCGGAAACACTTTGAATGTCTCTTGAACAACCGTTCAGAGATCGACTGGCCTACATTAAACGGCCTGAAGCAGCACGATGTGAAGGCGGATCTGGCCGACACTGGACGAGACGCAGAGAGCACTTGCTTAGCTGCGAAACGGCAAGTGTGCCGGAGCCAACGGGATCCCGCCTGAGGTATTGAAACACGGTGGACCCGCGTTGTTGACTGCGCTGCACCACTTGGTGCAACGCGTGTGGATTGAGGAGGAGGTGCCTGCTGAGCTGAAGGATGCCCTTGTGCTACCACTGTACAAGGGCAAAGGCAGCAAGCAATGTTGCACGAATTATCGTGGCATCAACTTGCTGAGTTGTGTGGGCAAGGTGATTGCCCGAATCCTGCTCAATCGCCTCATGAGTCAGGTTGTGGAACCTAACGTGGCGGAAGAGCAATGTGGATTCCGTTCGTGTCGCAGTACTATAGGTATAGTGTTTGCGGTTCGTCAGTTGCAAGAGAAGTGCGGAGAACGACACCAGCCATGGTACTCGCTTTTTGTTGATTTCACCAAAGCATTTGATACGGTGAATTGCGAGGCATTGTGGCTGGTGTTGGGTAAGTTTGGTTGCCTGCGTAAGTTTGTAAGTTTAATTGAATGTCTGCACAGTGGTATGCGAGCGAGGTTGCAGCTGAGTGTAGCTACCTCGGATGACTTTGCAGTTGTCCCTGGTGTGAAGCAAGGCTGTGTCTTAGCTCCTGCCCTGTTTAATATATATCTTCATGCAATGTTGTCTTGTGCTTTTGATGCGGCTTGTGCTTACGGTGTTCGTGTGGAGCACCATATTGATGGTGGGTTGCTGAACATCCGTCGTTTCGGTGCTAGAACTCTAGTCTGTGAGACAACTATCCGTATGTTGCTGTTGGCGGACGACTGTGCGTTGTTTCCACACAGCGCGGATGAGTTGCAGCACATGACTAGTGCTCTGGCTTCGACACCGTCCAAATTCGGGCTCACCATCAACACAAGCAAAACTGTCGGTCTCTTTCAGCCTTCACCGGAGGTGAAATCTTCAAAATTGCCGCGAATCAGCATTGGTGCTGAAGTATTGGAAACCACCGCTTGCTTCTGCTACCTTGGGAGTGTGATGTCGACTGACCAGCAACTACACTTTGAGTTGCGTTATCGCGTGGCGAAGGCAGCAGCGGCATTCGGGAAGCTTGAGTACCGAGTGTGGAACAACCATCAGCTTACCATTGGCACAAAGCTGATGGTGTACAAATCCATGGTACTGTCCGTTCTTCTATACGGCAGTGATACGTGAACGATGTACGGTCGGGATGTGCGATCTATCGAGCGGTTCCATCAGCAGATTCTGCGACGGATTTTGCGGATCGGCTGGGGCGCCAGAGTTGCAGACACGGAAGTGTTGCGCAGAAGTGGGATGTGTGCAGTGGACTGCATACTTTTATTGATACACCTGAGGTGGCTCGGTCTTGTAAGCCGTATGGATTCGACGCGGATACCGAAACAACTCTTATACGGTCAGCTGAGTGTTGGGAAGTGGCACGTGGGGAAACCAAAGTTACGATACCAGGACGTGATTAAAGTGAGCCTGACACTTTCTATTCTTGATCGCAGATCATGTGAATCGAAGGCGGTTGATCGGCGTGCATGGCGCGATCTCATCACGAAGGCAGTTGCTGAAGTGCGGGAGAAAGACCTCATGCATGCAGAGAAGAGGCGGCAAGTGCGGAAGCGGCAAGCATCAATGAATCGTACTCCATCGACTTTGAGTGCATGGTGCTGTAGAACATGCGGTCGCGAGTGCCTGAGTTAGGCAGGCCTAGTAATCCATGAGCGAGGCCACTCGGGACTACTACCTAAGCGCCGACGGGTTCTGCAGAGAACGTAGGCAGAACCGGCACAGCGTTTGTAAGTACCCTGAATTCGATTTACTAACCGCATGCTTGCATGCTAAGTCCCTTTTTTTCAGGTGGTGGGTTTTCGGTTCTGTCCTAATGTCTTTCTTTTTCATATAAATGTGTAGTTTATGTCTAGTGGGCCATGAGCTAGGCACTTTTGGGCACTATAGAAGCGACGACGGGTCCTGCAGAGAATTACGGCGAGCCGGTGCAGCGTTTGTAGGCACGCTGAATTCGGTTTACTAACCGCGTGCTTGCATGCTAAGACTCTTTATTTCAGGCGGTGGGTTTACAGTTTGTGCCTTAATGCTTTTCTTTCTTATATAAATATCTCCCTGTACTCTATTCCATTAACATGCACACCTCGCGTAAGCCAATTGTATTCGATTTCCATAACATTTTGTGTTCGTGGCATCCCGTGAACTATACTTTCTGACCTCGTACACTTAGCTAGGATTTGTTTGTAAACAACTTATTACATATGCCATTTAATTAAGGTTTATGTCACCGTTTTCTTCTGCATTAATCGTGGTTTTCTCTTTTTCCCTCTCCCTTCCTCGCTCAAGTGATTGGCTGTTGTTTTCTATCCCCGGTGTGGCTGCGCTTGATGTGCATGTTGACAAGGTGCCTACCTGTCTATTACCCACTACCTCGTCCATACTGGCTCCAGGAGACAGTTGGTCGTTGCTGGAGGGGACAGGGTGCACGGTCCTTGTGGCCGTGTTAGGATCAAAGAGTGGTTCCATGCAGTCAGTGTGGAGCGGACTACGGTCCAGCCACAGCCTTGTGTGCGCTTGATTCCCAATACAGTGTGCTTATGTTTGCCTGTGAAGAAGTGTGGGCCGGCTCCGTTGATGGAACGTGGTTCCCATCCGCATGCCTCCCGGTCTTATTCCTTCGGGTTTACACTGGATATGGGGTGTGTGGATGAAGCTGTGGGCGGCGCAGCGCAAGCCATCCATGGTCCCTCTGTAGGCGCAGGCGTCCTGTGGCTTGCCACAGTGACAGGCAAATCCGAAACCGGATGCCGCCAACCATATATATATATATATGGAAACGAAAGTATATGTAAATATCCGTATATATATATATATGTATACATATATATGTGTCCATCCGTCTTAACAAAATACCTATATAGATGTTGGGTGTATACATATATATGTGTGTTTGGATATTTACGGATATATATATATATGTATTCATATGTCGCATATATATGTGCATACCTGTGTATATGGATGCAGCTATTTACACCCGTATATAAGGATAAATGCATGTGTACGTGCAACGAATGAGGGTACATGAAATAGCGTATAAATATATACGCATATTTACATATACTTTCGTCACGCAAATCGCGCGCGTTGAAATCACCCAGCAGAAATAGTCGGTCGCTCCTCGGCACAGATCGTATCACGGAGGATAGCTCAGTGGAGAACTGATCACGCTTGTCATCAGGATGACACATGGTCGGACCGTACGTGCTTATAAAAGTAGCAAACTTACCTCTTCCGAGTTATTGGCGAACAGCCATCAGTCGAGCGCTGATGCCCGTTGGTTTACCCACCAGCTGGCCACGGTGGCGATCGGATATTGCAAATCCGACCCCTTGTTCACGTGGTGCTGAGGCGGCGTTGCCCACCCAGTAGCATGTGTAGCCAGCACCTGTTTCATGCAACTTACCTTGCTCAGCGAGCCGTTTCACTGAGCGCCGCAATATCGATGTTGCAGCGCGCCAGCTCCATCGCGACCAGTGCAGTGCGTTGCTCCGGGCGCTAGCTGGATTCCAGGTTCAATTGTGTGTGTGCACGTTACAGCACCCGATGCTGAGTGCTTTGCGCGCCAGCATACGATTGCATTGGTGAGCAATCGCAAGCGAGGTGGTCGTTGTGCTTCGGAGGTTTGCTTGAGGAACTCCACCCGGAGCCTTTGGCTCAATAGCCTGACCCACAATGCAGTGGGGAGCAGATCCAGCTCGGGAATGTGCTTTCAGAGACAGATGGGGATCTGCTTGACGACTGTCACGCGCAGTCTTTGAGGTACTGGAACAATTATTATGTGTTTTGCGACCGTAATTGGATACGCACCTGCGACCACGGTCAGACGCAGATGGGTGTTTGTCGGGTTTGCACCAATTTGACCAGGGGCTGCCTGGCTTGAGGCGGGCAGTAGCAAATCATTGAACACCCGGAGGTGTCCTCCCACCGTCAGAGACAATGTGTGGCACTCGTGCTCTACGCCAATCGAACTGTGAGCTTGTAATCCGTAGACCTGTTGTCTCCCATGTCTAGGTTTTACGGGAAGAGGACCATCGCCCACTTCCTAACCACCGAAGAGGATGCACTAACATACTGCCAGGGCGCCCACACCTGACAGGAGAACGACTCGGGTCCTCAGCCAAAGCCTTCGATTAAATGAACACTCAAAAGGCAGCGGGTCTAGCACATGGTCAGTTAGTCGACTCATGCGGATTGGTGTCCTGGATCTTAGCAGGGAGAAGGGCGAAACCCAACTCCGACCCAGCGGTCGCCACGTGGAGGCGACCAGGACATGAGACTACGGCGCAATAGTAGCAGCAATGGGCAAACCATCTTTCAGGATCTAGCCACCACCAGCCTCAGTGCACCATAGGCTCTACCGCCATTTACTTTCCCATATATATACATATATGTATACACATATATATATATGGCTTACATGTACGCCTTCTCATATTCCGCTTACCTATGTACTTTGGCATCTGAGCACATAACAGCTTAATCTTATTTGCATTGAGCTTCATATACGCGTATATCTACCTAAACAACTTTAACACTTGCAAATATTCATCTTCACTGACAAAAACAATAAACCCTATTCCATACATCCTCATTTAACATTACCCATTTATAGGCGCAACCATACAGTAATGGAAGATGTTACTCAGCCATTATTCCTTATCACATTTATGCATGTTATTCCGTATGTTATAAGCCATGCACATAGTGATGACGTTGTCATAACAGTTATTTCTTTCTTATTTCCGCAGATTCACAACATAACATTCACTTCCAGGTTATCTTGAAGGCATTATCCGTAAGTTCCACACTTATTATTTACGCATCTCCGTTCATGAGCAACACACAAGATAAATAAATTGCCTGAAAATAGTGCATTTCAAGTCGTGCATGTGCAACGTACTGTAGTTAATCTTCCGTGTAGATTTCTCGCCCTTCCACCTGCTGCACTGTAAAAAGTCGTTTCTGCTTTTAATACACAGACAGGTTCTGTATCCATACATGCAACCATTAAAAGCATTTCCGAAGCAAAAATAATGCTACATTTCTTAAACGACTTTTCAGCGCAATCCCATCTTTTGATTTTCCGCCACCATTACGACCTTACTCACTTTAACCAATTTACCTCAGTAAAATGTTTACACAAGATACCCCATCTATTACTATTAAACGATTTACATTAATTTGTGCTATCTATCCTTAGTATAATGAAGGCCATTTATTATAGTCGGAAAACAGATGTACCAGTTGCCAACACAAAAATTTGATTTTACCTCTGACCTTTCATCAGCGAAAGCGGAATTAGGGCACACAATACAGTTACCGTAGGTGAAGGGAAATACGTAGCTGCGGTAACCGTGACGTAGTTGCTGACCGCTAGTGGCGCAGTATAAATCCCGGAGTAAGTCTACAGACAGCAAATGTATGCAACGCAGACAGTCTCAAAGAATGAAGGTTGGAGAGAACAGAGTGGCTCTGAGCAAGCTCCGAAGTTGCAAGTCAATGCGCGGGCATATAACTTTCCGTGTTGAACGACATTCATCATGGATAAGGACACTTACCTAGGAGGACGTGTGAATGAAGCTTCATAAGGCGGAGGCGATGCGTCGGAGACATACTGCGACGTGCTGCTAACGGCAGATGGTTGCAGGGCGTTCTCCGCAGTGAGGCGGACTTCGACTTTGTAACCATACATTGGACAGTGACGTGGCTCCGCCGCCAAAGGTGAGAGGGTTATGGAAACGGATAGCAGTGTACCATTCAACCTTCCTGATATCCTCATCCTTAGAGGATCGGTGTACGACTTCCTTCGTTGACATTGGAACATTTATGGCGACGACTGGCAACAGTGCACACGTGATGACTTCGCTGAGACGGTGTCGTAGATGCAGAATACAGGCAAGTGGATACCATGACATGCCTTATAGGAGGAGGTTGACAACACGGATAACATTGGACACGTGGGAGGTTGCTAAACTGGATGAGGTATGAAATCCTCAATTTGGGGGTGCCTAGCGTTGACTGACCTGGGTGGTATATGGTAAATGACGTGATTAGCATCCCGAAGCATACTGCTAACGGCAAACAGATGGAATAAAAGGGCTGCTGGGAGCCGGACTTGTGCTTTGTAACCCTCGCAGCGACTAACATACGGTGATGCCAAAAGGCCCTCAAAAGACAACAATCAGCGCAAAAATATTGTTGCGAAGTCGGGCACATCAGCTGAAAACCTGACTCCCGTAGACACGGGGTATTAGAATACACAGGCATTTGATATGTCTCCCCTGCATGACATAGACTCTGCACTACGGAGTGTTTGCTTTCAATCGGTATGTAGCACATTAGGCCGGGTTGCCGATGACCCCACGCAACTCCCTATGGACACAACGCCAGTGACCAGCAACTGGAAGCAACCGTGTTCCCCAGCTCTCCCCCATGGATTTCGTGGATCCCATAGCAGTGCAACGAAAAGGGGTATACCAGGACGTCCCGATGTGGCTAAGTTATACTCATATGCAGTTGCAGAATTACCACGCCAAGCGAAGGCTCGGAAGCATACTACAGGACCTCCAATTCCCAATTTTGGACCGCAGTCCATTGTCCACGAAGAGACTGATGTATGCATTGCAGGCAAACCGGAACGGTTCCTTCCGACCCTACGCGTAACCCCCTTGGACTTGAAACGGGCAATTGACTCGTCAGCGGCCGCCTAACAGCATTGCAACTATCCGCCGCCGCCGGCACACACGGCGGCGTTATCCTTCATAACGGCGCAATGCAATAGTGTTGTTAACCGCACGACCGAAAGCTGAGGCACCAGTGATGTCAGATGTTTAAACCATTCACAAACCTTCCCGACCTGGCGGGTGCGCTGTTTAATGGCTCGTTATCCACGCAGCGAGAACACTGCGAAATGGTTCGCGGATCCCTCAAACACAGACGCAACAGATGCACCTATGTGCCCCGTGATGCAACCAGCATAGCAGAGACGCAAGGCCATAGCACAGGGGGTTGCCTTGGAAACGGCCGATGGGTCACTCAAGGCAAGAGTGACGTAACGGAGGCAACAGCAATACAAAACGGACGTGCTGCCCTGACTTACTAACCAGAGGACGCGGCAAGCGGATGCTCCTCATCAACGAGGTCACCTGCGCAATGGAATCGGAGTATGGAGATGTTAACTCACTTGGCAATGTCACCGTGGCAATGCGGACGGTGGGTAACAGTGGTGCAACGCTTGCAGGTGGCTGTGCCTACCACACGTATTGAACGGAAGGAAATTACCGCAAAGGGACTTACCTGCTGTCATGGCAAACCTGGTGATGCATGTCATGCAATGCTATGCATCGGCAGGGCGGAGGCGACACGTGGGAATACGTGTAGTGTTTTCCCGTTGTCGGAAGGCAATGGCAGGGCAGTTACCGTGGCTGCGAAAGAGAAGTCCGCATAGATGACCAGTCACCTGTGGAGAGATTTCCATGACACATCAAGTGGCGGAGGGGATTCCCGGGAGGTGACTCAGTGGCTGTGCTAAGTTGGATGGCAATGGGCGGCGCATTTCACTTTCACGGTTAAACATGGTGATAATGGAAAACAAACGTTACCTGTGATTAAATATGAATGATGTATCACATGGCCGAGGCGATAGGTAGGACGTGGCCAAGTGGCGGTAGTATGTTGCAACGCGGTGTTCCGCGAACATCACTACGTCTATGAAACAGAAATCTTCATGGGAAACGAACCGCACCTGCGACTACGTAGGCTGCGTGCATGGGATGGTGGCGGACATACCTGGAGGCGCCTGAGTAGCGTGTTACGTCGGAAGTCTATGTGCGCAGCATACCACAGAGGCTTTGAAAGGGAAGGTATGTTTCAAATGTAAAATGGACACTTGCTACTATGTGGCAAGGAGACGTCACATGGAGGAGGCATCACTTTAGAAAAGGCGCTGCGGCGTGGTGCAGTATCACGGCAATTTTCGAGGAACGTCGCCCTGGTTCCGAAAGAGATGTGAAGGCTGATAACCGACGCAACCTGTACCTACCTATCACGCAACCATCAAATTGCATCGGAAGTACATCAGAACACCTTCCCTGGCAGGGAAATGTCGCTGTGGAAATGAGAGCCCGATGATGCGGACCTAAATAATGGTTCTTTAGGTGAAATGGGCAACTTGCCGGCGCATTATGGTGCAGCGAGACGGCGGCTCTCATGGCACATTGTTCACTTATTACTCACAAGTATTCCCATCATAGGAAAACTGCAATCCTCTCTGCCATAACAAGGAAAGCGGTGCTACGGAGGTGTCTCAATGGCGGTGTTAACTAGCAATGCAGTGGGCGGCGCATTTCACTTTCCTTGTAAAACCACGAGTATCATGGATAACAATGCTTACCTAGGAATAGTTATGCTTGAAGCTTCCCACGGCGGCGCAGATGCCTCGGAGGTGGCGCAGTGGCGGCGTTACGTTGCAACTCGAGGCTCCGCGCACATGAAAGCGTGTCCGCAAACGTGGACATCAAGGAACCGGAAACGCACCTGCGACCACCAAGCTGGACTGGTGCATTTTGGCAATACAACGGATAACCGAGTTGAGAACGCCAAATTGCTATTGAAGAAAGTTACCCATGCATCAGATGGCATTCTTGCTGTCGTTCGCAATGTCTGGGCGCATTCGGAAGTTCTCCTGAAAGAGTCCCAGATGCATGCCGCGCTTTTCTGTGACAGTCGTCAGCTACTAGAAGATAGCGCATACGTTCCTCGCGTAGTTTGCCTCTTAACTACGTACGTATGCAAATTAGTGGTGCGCCATTTAACACAACCCATGTTACAAGCAGTTTACTCGAACCTTGGAGATGGAGTGGTATGTGAATAAAAATTTCTGACGCTTCCATAGTTTGAGATAGCGCACCCTGGAAACCGCTGCACCATCAATTACTCCTTGGGAACATGTACCCGTCCTTTTTATGAAACCATGTGGCTTCCGTGCGTGCATTTAATGGCGGCATAAAAGCAGCACGCGGACATGACAAGTAAGCCGTTTCTGATACGTGCATCCATTTACGGGCCAGATACTCATTTGCATCTGCTGGCTGGCGGACTACAACCTACCCACAGAGTCCATGTCGTTGCGGACGTTGCAGGTCCCCATTACGAAATCATCCACGTCTAACATTGCCCATCTTGTACATCGTCTGAGATGTGCTGTAGCGGTTAATCCATCCGGTTTTCGGAACTGTATCAATAGCCATTGCGAAGGACTAACGAAGTAATTGTTGATTAATCAGACTTTCAACGTGAAAAGAAACAACCCCGTTGGCCGAAAATTATGGCGCCCACAGATTTGCGTTTCACGTGCAACAAGCCCGTTGTGGTTGACACAGTTCGTTGTGCACACAATCGGTTACTACACCATCAAAAGTGTTTGCGTGTGCAATCAGGAGCCCGTTGTACAATTTGTGTCAACGCTTCACAAACGGGATCTGTGCCCATGATGGCATTGCAATGCTGTACTACCGGTAAGAACGCAACTTTTTACTTCGATATTTAGCTGTTGGCCGTTCACCCGCACCGGATTGCCCAGTTGCCTCCACCCCATCAATCTGCCCCGCTTACGAAGGTAAGCGACAGCTTAGTAGAACTATTTCCTGCGCAGGCGGTCAGGATGAGATTACCGCCCATCCGAGTACAGGTCAACAAACCGTACCCCATATTGCACGTACACTTGGTACTGGTGATCTATTTCCTTACCTTTCATCGTTAGATTGTCGAAAGGGAGCCGTGGAGTTCCCCTCAAACAGAGGTATTGTGCAGAATAGAGTGCCAAAGTAAGCTATTCGGTGCAATTTCAACTCCCATTTTCACTTCATTGTAGCGTCGACATGGATGCCAGCCCAGTAAAGAAAACGCAAAGAAGGAAAAACCTTGTTCAGATAAAAGCTCTCATTCAATTACCCGACAGTAGGCTATATGTTTGCACTGCTATTATATTTTAGCCGATGAATACGAATTTGTGTAATGATATCCTGCATGGGACATGCGCGTCCAAGGCATGAATATAGTGAACAACACTGAGCCTTCACACGCTGCCTTTTGTTAAATACAATGCACAGATTTTATATCCATTTCTGCGCTCATTTGGGATTACAGCATTTTAAACAACGAACTGGACTAGCGGCACGTTTGCTGCCAGTGTAATAGGACCCAGGTGAGTTGTCATAACACACGGCTCGAAGACTCTTGCGCGTTGTATATAGGCTCCATCATTGGCACATTGCTGGCAACGTAATAGGACACAGGTGGGTTGTAATAGCCCCTTCCAAGTGTCGTGGTTGTTGTATATAGGCTTAACAGTGGCACATTTGGTGTCAACATAATAGCACCCAGTTGGGTTTTAATAGCATACCGCTCCAAGTCTCGTGGTCATTGTATATAGGCTCCATCAGTGACACATTTGGTGCCGATGTACTAGGACAAAAGTGCGTTGTAATATCATTTGACTACGAGGGTTGTGCACGTAGTATATAGGCTCCGACAGCAGCGCACTCACGATAATACTGTGGAAGCATCAGGTAATGTATACTGTTGGCCGAAAGTCATCCTGATTAAGTTTCGTTTGGACGAGAATTGGTAATTCAAAATCAATTTAGGGTTCGGTTTGCGGCTACAGCATTGCGTAATTATAATTAATATGTGGCTTTCCGCTTCATGTTTACGATATTTTTACTATGAAACTTTCGTTGCTGAAGTTCAAGGGGCGTTGGCGTTGACCAAAAGGTCGCCCATAAGGCGTACATTTGCACTGCTGAGGACCAAAAGTCTGGTCATTTAGGGAGTTACAAAGCTCACACGATGGCACACGCTTTCGCTGCTCGCGCTGAAGGGAGGCATATTCCGTCAACGTTACGCAGTACTCGATTCCAGGCTGGTATGTATTGAGTTCATTGAGTTCATTGAGTTGTAGAGAGCAGGAGGGAAATCCTTTGTCAGCCGCATCGCTTCCGTATCATACTGGGTTTGATGTGTGTCGTTGCGTTACGACGTTCCTCGAGGGTTCGTCGTAATTGCAGTGACAGCCGCAAGATTCCAGCAGTTTCAGCGAATATTTGGCTAGCAGCCGCTTTAAACTTTCCTCGAATGGAGCTTCTGCAATTGCTTTCAGTAAGCTGTTCCAGTCATTCACCACTAGTGGATATGGTGAAGTCCTTGCGATGTTTGTGTTTTAATTATGATGCTCTGAATCGAAAAATAATTGAACTCCACCCAAACTAGTCACGACTCGGAATAAGAACACCAGAATTGGAATTCGAATTTTGCGGGTGTGTATTCTACATCAAAAAGGGTAAAAAGAATAACAATAAACAATCACTGAGTATTGTTTGTACAATTATCACATTCTCCGCAGCTTGAATGCAACTCCAGGTTTCTGTAATTCAGCTGTAGTTTCTGTTGCAATCTGGCAGATCTTCTTGGAGGCTGATTTTGCTCAGAATACTCATGAGGATCTGAAACTGAATCGACATTAGTATTTTCAGTGCACACTGAATCGAATGACAACTGACCGGAATCCTTGTATCCTATCTGGTCAACATGCCGTCGGTGTACAGAACAATCATCAAGATCCAAAATTCTAACCACGCGGTTTCCAATGGCTGGCTAGCCGAACAACCTCCTCGTGGTGCCAGCTGGGTGGTTCGGGTTTAACCCTTTCCAGCAAATAGTTAGGCGGCAGTGTTCCAGGACGTGGTGGGTTTTCGCTCGGCAAGCGTTCTCCCTATAAAAAGCCACAAATGTTTGCTTTTCAACACTGTGACGTGGCGGATGTGACTCGCCACAAAATAAAGTCACTGGCCCGTGGACATCCGGAAAATGGTATCCAACCCGCGGACGTCAATCGCTTATTCTCACATTCCTACCGATAACAAACAGTCAAAAATTCTGCGGCACATTCAAAAATACAAGCTACATTCATAGACAATTGCATACATATATGCACCCATACACTTACATTCACTGTTATGCCAAACATGTACCCTTTGTACATTTTGATCACACTATGTTAGCTAAACATGATCATGCCTGTACAGATGTGCCTCGCCTTGTCGAGAATAAAAGTTTATTTATTTAGCAATGATACCAGATGAGGGACGTAAATCATTGCCTCTGAAATGCGGTACTTCAGCAGTTCCCAAGCCAAGCATGTTTGACCTCAATGGTCTGGATTTACAAAGTTTGGCAGGTGTATCTCCAGTAGAGGAATGCACGCAATTACGGTATTGAAGAAGGAATCTATCAACACAACGATCAAGTTCCTCAAAAGAAGTAGGAGCACAGGTAATAGAACGTTTTAAGGTTGCAACAAAGTTTGCCGCTAGGCCATTAGAACATGGATGACGTGGAGCGGTAAAATGGTGTCGACACCCAAGGCTCTGTAGCCATTTAGTAACCTCTGAAGCCGAAAAGTGCGAACCATTGTCACTTACCATAGCTAATGGGCTCCTTCTCTACTAAACACTTTTCTCAAGGCACGGACAGTAAAAGCAGAATTTGGTTTATCAGTCAGGAATACCTCCGGCCACTTTGCATAAGACTCCACCACCACAAGAGTATGGTACTTCTGCAGAAATGGTCCACAATAATCCACATGTACCCTTTGCCAGGGCTCGCATGTCTTCGACCATGGTGTCCACTTCGACGGTTGCCGTAAAATTTTGTGTTTACATTTCGGGCAATCAGAAGCAGTTCGTCGAATATCTGCATTTAATTCAGGCCACCAGCACAAGCATCGAGCTAAAGACTTCATCTTTTCAACACCAAGATGACCGGAATGTAAATCCGTTAGAATAGCTGATCTCAAAGTCGGCGGGATAACAATGCGTTCATTTACACATAGTAATCCATCAGGAGTAACACACAATTCATCACGACGCACATAAAATTGTGGGAACTTCCGTTGGAGAAAAACCGACCAACCACGATTGACAGCGGAAATCAGTGACCCATAATACATTCTAGTATCATTGATAAGGGCAGAACGAGAGATTGGAAGCGGCTGGGTGAGTAAACAACTCATTTCAGAATCGGTTTCAAATATCGTTGCAGTGCGTGATAAGTAGTCGACTTGAGGAATGAGCTTCGCACTTCTGTGCTCGACCACATAGTTATACGCACTAAGGGCAACACTACACCTTTGGACCATGGCTGCCGAAGACTTAGCTAAAGAACTGGAAGGATTGTAAATGAACTTCAGAGCTTCATGATCTGTCACAATGGTAAATCTGAGGCCAAACAAGTAGTTGGGAAGTCTAGTGACTGCCCAGTATACAGCCAGAGCTTCTCGGTGAGTCTGAGCATATCCTTTTTCAGCATTGCTTAGTCGACGGGAAATACACAGAACGGGGTGTCCATTCTGCTTTGACACAGCCCCAATACCAGTGGGTGAAGCGTATGTGAAAAGCACAGTAGGTACTTAAGGAGAAAAGGTGTGAAGAACACAAGCAGATGCAAGAATTTTTAAAAGCTTCCGAAGAACATGTTCATGTCTGTCTAACCAAACAAAACATTTGTCATTCAACAAGGTGAATAAAGGATCAACAATGGATGCAAAACCAGGAATGAATTTGGAATGGTACTGTAAAGCGCCCATCAGTGATCGAAGCTCATGGACATTGGTGGGGGACTTCACCTCAACCAATGGTTTTATCCGATCAGGATCTGGTTTGAATCCTTCAGATGTAACCTGATAACCAAGACAACTGATTTCATGGACACCAATTAAGCACTTCTTAGGATTGATATTCACATTAGCATCCTTGAAGCGAGTCAAAAGTGCCAGTAATCGGTAGTCATGTGTCGGTTTGTTAATAGCATGTACAAAAACATCGACTTGATAGACCTCAACACCCTTCAGATCTTTCACAATGGAGTTCCTCACATCTTGGAATATGGCTGGCGACACATTAAGACCAAAGGGAAGAAATCGATAGCGATACAACTCAAAAGGTGTATTGATTGTGGTCAGTTCACTAGACTCACCAGTCAGTGGTATCTGCAGATATGCACCTTTTAAGTCTAGCCTCGAGAAAATCTTGGATCCGTGTAGACGCGAGTGAATAGAATCTGGTTCCTCCGTGACACAACTACGCTGCAGCAGCTTCGTATTAAGAGTGACACGGTAATCACCATAAACTCTCGGTGTCTGTCCATCCGGCTTTAACGGTGTGACAATAGGTGTAGCCCATCGTGAACTTTGTACTGGGACGAGAATTCCTGATTCACAAAGAGACATAAGTACCTTTCGAACAGGTCCTCTAAGTCCAAATGGAAGTACACGTCGTTTACAGAAAACTGGATCACCGGCCACTTCCAACTTAACAGGCGGAATTCTCATTCCATCAGAGGTAACCGAACAATCGTGTAATAAATCACGAATTTGGGTGTCAGTATCAGTATGTGACAGAAAATTGACACTTATTTTAAGTGCATGCATAACTTTAAGACCGAGTATGGACGGGCCTTGACGAATGACAACAAATTTACACTCGACAGGTTTCAAATGCTTATCTAGCACTGGTAAGGTACAACATCCTATCACCGGAATGGTATGACCAGTAATACCTTTAATAGGGATGAGTGTAGAATCAAGCTGAGCATCAGGGTACAAATGATCGAGACTCGTTTTAGAAATAAGAGACTCTACGCTACCGGTGTCAACAATGAAACGATGTGACATACCATTTCCGAAACGTAAAGTGTTATATAAATGGCCACTCGTATTCACAGCCAATGTCAGCGATTGAAAATCGTCGGGCAAGTTCTCTGTGGAATCATCAACTTGCTTCACAACATTACAACGTCTGAACTGGCGACAAACACTGCGAATATGTCCAACTTTCCCACAATGATGACATTTGGAATTCCGATGCGGGCAGGTATACCGTGAATGCAACTTTCCACAAGAGACACATTGTCCAATCTTTCTATCAGTTTGACCACACTTTAAACTGTCTGAATTTCTCGGTGCATGAGATAGACTAATTCCGTGTGGTTTGAAAGAGTTGATTTGCCACTGTTTTCTCTTCTCGGCATGAACTCGGCGACTGGCTGAGCCAAACAAGACTTGATGATCAACAGTCGTCTGGCTTCTTGTAATATCAGAAACATCCTGATAATGCAAATAGATGGATTTTACGTGATTGTAAGTCGGCGATGGAAGTGATAAGAGCTGACGATATAAATCGGGATTATTTATTCCAGCAATTAGGCGATCTCTGAGGCATTCGTCAAGTTTGTCTCCGAATGCACAAGATGATGCTTGAGATTGAAGTTGGAGAATAAAATCACGAATGGACTGATTGGGTTGACGGATCAGCAAGTTGAATTTTACTCTTTCGGCAACCACGAAATTTTCCGGTAGTAAGTGAGATAAAAGGTGGTCCCGCAACTTGTCATAGGATAATTTCGATGGCAGCTGTGAGTAAGCCAGATTTTTTAGAAGCGTATACGCCTCTCGTCCAATAACAGTTAAAAAGTGGGCAGATTTAAGGTCTTCGCGAAAGTCATCTTTTGTGAGCCACCATAACTCGAATCTCTCCATGTATTCTTTTAACTCCCGGGGAGATGCATTTACGTTTAAGAATTCGATGGTTGTATTCATTTGGAAATAAACGCTGACTGCGACGCCAATTATGATGTTCTGAATCGAAAAATAATTGAACTCCACCCAAACTAGTCACGACTCGGAATAAGAACACCAGAATTGGACTTCGAATTTCGCGGGTGTGTATTCTACATCAAAAAAGGTAAAAAGAATAACAATAAACAATCCCTGAGTATTGTTTGTACAATTATTACAGTCTTCTTTGCTTAAACAGTTTCCGTGTGTGCCCTTAAACAGTTTCCACAGTGACCCATTATTCGTCACCCATGGCGCAATAAAAATCACTTGCGCTGTCAGAAAGTACGGTTAAAAAAAGGATTTAAGGCACTAAACAGCGCCGATAATTATTTAGAATATTAGTTACCTATATCCATGGACATATAAAGACATTTACTTCATCTCCTTTTGCTTCTCCGCGAGTGGCCAAAAGCATGCTTCAGTGGGAGGGCTCGCTGTAAATATGTTTGGATAAAATGATAATTCATAGGTACAATAATGTTGCATACGATTCCTATGATTTTACCAAATATTCGCAATTAAAGAAGCCACTTAATTATGTCTGCTATGATATATCTACTGCTATGAAACTCACAAACCTCAAGTGCTACTTATTTCATTATATCAGTGATGCGTTTCACATTAAAATTCCGAAGCTAAAAATCTCGGCACAATAGGAGACCAAGTAAATAGTCCAGGAGGAAACTAAAGGTGGACGGCAGGAATTTTAAATAATGGGGCTCAGAAACGGTATGCTTAGCTTTTATACCTTGTAGTGAATAATTTCTATTATAGTTACCAATATTGCATTAGTGATATGCATATTAAAGGCAAATATAGCTGCATGCATTACACACTATGATATTTCCCCACCGATAGGTAGACGCATAGTAACGACAGTTAGATGTTAGCAACTTTGCGACACAGCACGCCCAGATGATTGAGTAGACACTAGTTTGCATTCATTTAAAACCGTTTTGCTGCACATCTCGTCTGTGTTCTGTTTTGCGTCTAACAACGTCTAGCCAGAACGCTGAGAAGACGCATAAAAGCTAACCCACGGACTAGTAACGGACGCTCGTGAAAACAACCATGTCACAAAAGAAATGTTTTACGGTATACGTTGCTGAAAGGCAATGATTTTAACTGATTTCCAAGACTACAAACCAGTTAACTACGGCCTCCAGGAAAACAGGCGACCTAAGTTTGACCTTTAGCATTACAATGCGCTCAGTGTGCAATATTGGACATAAGGGCGTAGAAATTTCCTTGTTTAATTAATTTACCAACTTTACAGCATTTGGTTAACCGTACTGCCAAGCATTCGAATCGGCGGCAAACGGTTGATAGCTTTTTAGCACATTAAAACACCGTTATAAGATTACACCACATTAGGATGTCAGAGTATGGAGGTCAATCGTTTCACTGTCCGCCGACCATTCAACAAACGTCACCATCTTCAAAGTACCCTGCTAGGTCTGCGACTAACGGGCAGCGTATTTTAAGTATCAGGATCGTTCTAGGGACTCATCCATAAACACCCTGAGTTAATTTTCTATGACGTCCAAATGCTTGTCATGTTTTAAAGGAGTTACTTCTCGCTCCAAAGCCTTACAGCGCACCATCTGTGGAAAGTGACCTATGCGCTTTATGCTCTTCTGAGGCTGGTGCCCAACTACGTTTATTGGCAGATATTTGTGTTATCCGTTCGACCTTGCCGATCATTTCGGTCTTGCTCAATACGCCCATGCGGTCACTGAATATCTGCTCGATTTGCACTCAGCGTGTAGGGCCTCGTGTAGCTGTCTAGAGATTACCCGGTTTGCCTGTGTAAAATTCTAACTCACATTATTTCATTGTACACTTAGGCAACCGGCCTGTTTTACTCAACTAGAATCCGTTTTTTCGTTACTTGGCGTTAGGTTTGTCAGTATCAATTTTCACTGCGTTGTCGCAGCGCTTCTTCCGTAATTCGTTGATAACCTCGACGACATCTTGGAGCTTCCCGAATATCAGAAGGGTCACGACGAGCTTAAGGTCGTTGTCTTAAAGGCTTTCGGCATATCTGTCTGGGAGAAAGAATTGCTTTGGAAACTCACTATTTTAGCGATTAATCGATTATTAACGATTGTCGCATCGATTTCGAACGTTCCGGAATGTTCTGCTTCTGCGCGTGATTAAAATCCATCTGACCACTCGGCAAAAGATATGGGGAACCACTAACCTTGGTAGCTGACCTTCCAATTCTAGAAGTCGAAGTTCGGTAGAGAGCTACCATGTACCAAGCTATGTGAACCGATCCACCACTTCAAGTGGCTATCCGGAAGTAACTAAAACCGGTATGTCGGTCCCGTCCTTCAACAGCACTTTGCACTTTGAAGGTGCAAAGTACATGCCGAAGCGTGCAGCACTAGTTTAAGTCTGTGCGATAGTGTTTGCACAACCAATGCACCAGACCCAATCAGAGCTGTCTTCCGCATACTGCACGTTTGTCAGTTGGTCGCTTGGCAGAATTTCCACTCCCGAATGGTCTGCGATGACCGACTCATTCATTATCATTTCGATCACGAAATTGGAGAGGAAAATGGATATAGGACAGCTCTGACGAACCCCATTTGTCGTGTGGAACTCAGGAAAGCGTTTCCCATAGACCTTTGCTCAGTCATGGGCGTTCTCGCGGTATACTCAACCCGCCTGCGAGTAGTGTTGGTCGCACGACAGCGAAGCGTCTTTACGGTGTACAACTGACTTTATTATTTTATTATTACCCGGCTTCAGGAGCCACGGTACAGAGACTACACTGAAAAGGAATTTCGCTGGCACACTTTTCATAGATATGCAGCGCCACAAACTATCGCGGTCAACAGAGTCGAAGACGATGTTCAAGTCAAGCAAAACCACCAGTCATCTGTATGTGTCTCTCGAAGAGTAAATGTGTGGTCAATGCAACCACGGCCAGGCCGGAAACCAGCCTGGCTTTCAGTGATTCGGTCTTCACGGGGACCAATAACTCGTCGAAGCATGATACATATGGGGCAATAGAAATAAGGCTAATGCCCCGAGGATTTTCGCACAAAGTACGCTAACCCTTGTTGAAAATGGGCACGACAATTGATAGCCGCCCGTATGAAGGCACTACTTCAGTGTCCTAAATCGTGTCATCATCATCCTCATTATACACGTTAGCTAGCTGTGGGAAACACCTCGGCTACTGTTCCGCAATAAGTAAAAGGAAAAATGCAACAGATGCAAGCCAGTTGAGCTACCGGTAACGAATGGACATCATTCCGGTAATCTATCAGCCGGCTACTATGCAGCAAAAGATTACTATACAAAATTATATAACGCTAAGTAGTGGGATCGTGGTGGGGTTGGAAATTAAGGAGAATGGGGTGAGACAAAGAAACTCACAGCACGAACGCCATTAAGGTCGGCTCCTAGCTATGTCAGCAACTGTGTCCTACCAAACGTGTTCATCGTCTTTCGGACCGCAACCAAGGAGCCCAGACGATCCAACCGAAGCCAGCTTCGAAGTCATGACCTTCATTCTTCTCGACCAAGTCATCGCTTGGGCAAATCGTGTAGAAAGGGAAGCAAGTTCATCCAATAAACAGTCACCACCATCTATCAGGGAAGATGGGGACGGTCGTCTGGTCCCGAAGCCTTGTTTCGTTACAGCACGGCGAGCTCGTGTCGAATCTTTTCCAAAGTGGGAGGTATGTGATCAACTCCCCACCTCGGCTCAGGCGATTCGGCAAGCAGCAGTGTTGCAGCAGGCTTGCTCAGCTCCTCAAAATGTTCCGCCAAACGAGTTAGACGACGACGCTGAGAGTGGATCAACAATCCAGCTTTCTCAACTATTGTCTCGCTAACGGATAGTTATCTCAGATCTAGACGTCCTCATATCTCTTAGTTGTTGTAAAGTCTTCGACTTTTTCACCTGTAAGAGTCCAGCTATTGGAGTAGCTTTCCCAGCCTCCTTCCAGTAGTAGCATCCCAGCACCATAGCATGAATTGTGAACTTATACACCGCCGTGGTTCAGCAATATATGATATGACTCTCTCAATCTACTCACTGTACACTTGCCTTCTTCCTGTCCACTGTTCTTCTTTATTCGACCTTCTTTGCTCTCGTCTGGCGACCTTCTTTACCTCATTCGGTCTATGCACAGCTGCTCTTTGCTAGATGCACAGCTGTCACTCGTTTGTGACAGCTAATTACTTGTAGTTCAGCCCTCACCGGCTTCTCCCTGCTCAGGCTTCCATAAGTCCATTACATTAGCACCACGGCAAGAATTCACCACCTGCGCGTCGCCGCGTCTTTGCCTTTTATGCTCTGAACTATTTAACAACCTTATTTTATGTCTTCGCTCTACACGTTCACTGTCCTTCCATAATGAAACCTTTCTTAACTCTCTTCTGTAGATCAAACATAACTCATGCGGTCTGCACAAACGGTTCCTTGGCCTCTCTATTTTAGACGTTCATTTATTCATTACTCGCTCCTTGCTTGATGCACAGCCGTCACTTACTCGACTGTGACAGCTTGCTGATTGTAGTTCAGCCCTCTCACCGGCTTCTCCCTCCTCAGGCTTCCCTACTTCTATTACATTAGCAACACGGCATGATTTTATCGTCTGCGCGTCGCCGCGTCGCCGCGTCTTCGCCTTTTATGCTCTGAACTATTTATCAACCATATCGTATGCTTGCGCTTCATCCGTTCGCTGTCCTCTCTCCATAAAACCATTGTGAACTCCGTTTTGTGGAGCAAACATAACTCATGTGGCCTGCGCACAGTGGCTCCATTGCCTCTCCCTTCTAAAAACTCCATTTATCCACTGCATGCTGCAACGTCTGTGACGCCTGCTCATGTAGGATTCCAGATCTTTCACAGGCGTTTTCCAGCCCAGTCTACCGTAGCACTAAAATCTTAGCACCATAACAGGACTCAGTATCTGCGCGCCTCTGACTCATATGCTGCGATGTCCTCTGAATGCATGCACTCCGACTGTTTGATGTCCTTCCATATAAACTTTTCAGCTTTCTCTAACACACCTTCCAACTCTCCAAGTCGGTGCTCAGCGGCTCCTTAGCCTCTCTTTTCTAGACGTCCTCATACCTCTTAGTTGTTGTAACGTCTTCGACTTTTTCACCTGTAAGAGTCCAGCTATTGGACTAGCTTTCCCAGCCTCTTTCCAGTAGTAGCATCCCAGCACCATAGCATGAATTGTGAACTTATACACCGCCGTGGTTCAGCAATATATGATATGACTCTCTCAATCTACTCACTGTACACTTGCATTCTTCCTGTCCACTGTTCTTCTTTATTCGACCTTCTTTGCTCTCGTCTGGCGACCTTCTTTACCTCATCCGGTTAATGCACAGCTGCTCCTTGCTAGATGCACAGCTGTCACTCGTCTGTGACACCTAATTAATAGTAGTTCAGCATTCTCTCTGTCTTCTCCCGGCTCATTCTTCTCTACTTTTATTACTTTAGCACCACTGCATATCTTATCATATGCGCATCGCTGCGTCTTCGCCTATTTTTGCTCCAATCTATTTAAGAGCCTTACCGTATGCCTGGCATTCATCTGTTTGTTGTCGTTTCTTCATGAAGCATTTGTTTGCTGTCTTCTGTCGTGCAGGCATCTCCAGGTATTCAGTGCAAGCCGCTGTTTTGCGTCACCCTTCCTACTGTTCATTTATCCCTTACTTGTTGTATTGTCTTAGCTCTTATTACCTGCAGTCATCCGACTCTCGGGCTAGCATTCTCTGGCACTATCCAGCTTGGTATCACTATCTTAGCACCATAGCTGCTGCGGTTAGGCCTCACTGCTCTGATACTCCAAGCAACCTTACTCTACGCTTGCATTTCGGCTATTCCCTGCCCTTCCGTCAACTAATGTTTCTTAGCCTCTTAGTTCCTCCCTCCTCTGAGTCTGAATCTCTCACTTGGTCAGCACACAGACGCCCGTCAGCTTTACATTTCTAGGTGTTCATTTCTCACCATTTTCGTAGTACTCTAGTATGACTTGTTTCTCTGCGCGACGCTACATATACATTTGTTCCGGACGTTCGCTTTCCTTTAACTGATCTTTAATACTTTACTTCTATCGATCAATCCTTTTTCATCTAGTAATCTTGGGTCCGTTTTTGCAGCAAAGGTTTTGACACTTACCTTTGTAGTAGGTTAGCTTTCATAGGCTTTTCCTATTTCAATAGGCCATAGCACTATACTCCTAGTACCCTCGTGTCGTCTTTCTGTCTTGATCACCCGATAATTTTTATTCAGCGCTTGATTCCTATCTATCCGCTGACTTACCATCTCTTTCGATGTAGGCTGGCCACCAGCCGTCTATCCACCGTTCAAACGCCGCTGGTCCCTGAACTCTGCTTTCTATCTTTCCACGCAATAGTCGCATCATAGTAAACTGATACTGCGTCTCTGCTTCATGGCGCAACGCTCTGTATTCCTTGTAGATAATAGCAAACAACTTATAGAGCCACTGCTTTCGAAAAAACATTCAAAAGACACTTTCAGCACAATCATTGCTGCACATTGTACATCATTTGTCTCCACTCTAAATGTTATAACATAGGATTTTAACAATGTTTGTTTCCACGCCTATTCGTTGCGGTCTTGGTTGTCTCTCACCTTCCCTTTTCTCCGAGGTCCGGAACTTCTTGGGGATCTGGGACTGGACCGAGAAACCGCTTTTGTCCGACTCAGAACAACCAATAAGGACCTATGAAGCACATGGCTTTACAAAAAACGGATACAACTGCACTCACTCCCATGACTGTTGTCCAATGATGATAGCGGGACTCGAAAACTTCACACTCCTGAAAAGAATACATACTCCTGAAAAATGCAGACGCAAGAAACTGACGTTTCGCCCACCTGGATACCCACACAGACGATTCTTCGCGAAGCCCCCAACCTCGATTCGCCTCAGCCATTATGGCGGCCTTGCCCAAGATACCTGCCCAAATAACAGAGAAAATTGAAGGTCATTTGACTGCGGATATCTGAGGGTGAAATCAGTCGGAAACCTGGTCTGCCAGTTATATATTACTGCACCAAGAAATTTCTGTCAGTGTTCCAGGACGTGGTGGGTTTTCGCCTGGCAAGCGTTCTCCCTATAAAAAGCCACAAATGTCCGCGTAACAACACTGCAACGTGGCGGATGTGACTCGCCACCGAATAAAGTCACTGCCCAGAACTACTTACTGGCAAGTCGACCAGAATCATTATTCAATATTGCCCTGACACTTTCAATAATAAGTTACACCATGCCTATTTGTATCGTTTTCATTATACATGTAGTGCCCTGACTGTTTACACTACACACTCTAGAATTCAACATTTCGTCGGTCATTGATGACTCTAACCCTCATGACTACTCACACAATTTCCGCAGCCTGTACAACCTTCGGCTTACTGCCCACTACACTCATAGCAACGTGTTTGTTGCGAAGCAATATTGCATGTAAATATTGATCATGCCTTACTTGGTGTGTCTCGACCAATTCGAGAATAAACTATTTATTTATTTATTTATATGAGCTGGAATAGCACCCGGAGGTTTTCATTAGCGCGAGCTTTGTCCATCTCACGGTCCTTTGCAATCCACCAACGTTCCCGGTCAACTCGAAGACTCATTTTTAGACGTCGTTTCAGACAGTTACGGATACGCTGAAACTCTCTCCATCGGAACCCGTTTACACTTTTCGATCAAACTGATCGATGTACCTTCACAGTTACGACTTCTAAAGTTGGGTGCACAGCAAGCGCCCAAGACATTCTTCATGGCCTACTTGAGACGACCCCACTCAGCGTACGGCTTGCCTACCTAATTCCTCACTGACAATTGGCGGTTCAGTTCGTTATGGTATTTTTTAACCGCAGATTGAGTTCAAGTTACAAGTAAGAAGATTAGAACATTGACGTTTCTTGGAAGTGGGATGGGTGAGCGCCAAGTGTGCGCGGACTACAGCATGGTCGAAATTCAGGCATCTGCTCCAAATTGACCGACAGTCTTGAACTGATGTGCGCCACCTGTAGCTGATGGCAATATGATCAATTTGGGTCCAGGTCATTGAGGAATTCGGTGGACGCCAGGTGACGCGGTGTGAACGTTTTTATAGGAAAGCAGTGCTGCTAATCTAAGGATTGTGGTCGGCGCACAACTACAGGAGTCGATCATCACTGTCTGCTCGGGGTGCGTCGACTCCGAAGCGCCCTCTCAGGTGTTCGGAAACTGAAAGGTGACCCACTTACGCATTCAAGTCACCAGCAAAGATCACGGTGTTACTATTCTTCGCCTTGCGGAGAGGAGGTGAAAGATGATAGTAGAGGTAATCTTTGATAATCTCTGAACTACAGTCGGTGGGAGAAAAACGGAGGCGATGAAAAGGCACCTTGTCTTCATACGGTGCTTATTAACCCTAATAGAGGTTCGAAGTCGTACCGCACACGTGCAGCTGCTCTTCGGTATCCAGTCAATTAGATTACCTTTAACACGTCTGCTGAGAGCGACACCAACACCGTAAATACCTTGGGCCATTGACTCAGTACCTCCAGAGACGCGGAGGGTGTAGTCATCGTCGTCAGATTCAGAACCCGAGAGTCGAATGTTTGTCACAACACTACTATTTTGTATGCATGTTCCGAAGATAGCACACATCAATGCCATGAGAGTGGAGTGAGAATCAGTGCTGCTTGTTGACCCCTCTTACCCAAAGTGCAAACGTTATAAGAACCAGTGTCAAATGAGACTCGTGCTTCGATGGACGAGTTACGAGTATCGATGGCAGCAGCAGTGAGTTTAGCGGTAGATGCTTGCCCAATAGACGGGGAAGGAAATTGCAAGGGACGAGTAAAATAAGAAACGGGTGTACTGTCGGTAGATGATACTTTCCGGATGCCCACTCCGAGAGAAAGGTTTTGTTTGACAGCATTTTGACAGCTTTTGACAGCATTCTGACCCACACGACACTGGGGGATTTTGAGGTTCGCTTGAGGGACTTCACTCGGAGCCTTTGGCTCAATAGTCTGACCCACGAGGCAGTGAGTAGCAAGTCTAGCTCGGTGGTGTGATTGCAGCGACCCACTGGGGTCCGCACGAGGCCTGTCACACACAGCCATTGAAGATGTGGAACAATTCGCATCTGTTTTACGACCGTATTAAGTTACGCGCTTGCGACCACGACCAGCCGCAGGTGGGAATTGGCGGGTTTGCAGCAATTTGACAAGGAGCTGCCTGGCTTAAGGCTGGCGGTAGCAAACCATTGAACACCTGGAGGTGCCCTCCCACCGTTAGAGACAATGCCTGGCGCTCGTGCTCTACCCTAATCGAGCTTATAACTCGTCACCCTTTTGTCTCCCATACCTAGATTTTAAAGGTAGTGGGTCATGGTCCTCTCCCTAACCTCCGAAAAGGACTAGGTTGTGAGGCTGAGTTAGTCTGACCCCTAACCATTGACCCGTCTGAGCTGAATGGCTCTGAAAGCACTTGAAATCTGCCACTCAACATATCTCAAAGGGTCACGTGAGTACGCAAAGCATCGCACCACGGTAAGGTCCAGTCTCGTTGCGCCTCCATATCATAACCATCGACCTGTATCTAGGTGACAGCCCGCATTAATCAACTAGGAGCGGCTGCAATCGTAGAGTGAGAAATTAATAACTGCCTGAGTAATACTATTTCTGGATGAGTTAGATAAACTTTCCTGAGTGGCCTCTACTTTCCAAAACCCGTGCAAACTGCTTCTCGAGCCGGACATCTCGCCCGTGGATATCGAGTAAAACCGCAAAAGAACACCTTTCGTTGGACGTAGCGGAGACGTATTGTGTTTACCATGACGAAGATGGAGATTTGGCAGTTTTGGGAGGTGACTCGGATCTGTTGGATATTGAGGCGCATGATGGGGAAATCGCGGCATTTTTATTAGACTGTGAGCGTTGATGCGCCATTTCCAGAGACCTCGCTAACTCGAGTGTATTTTGAAAATTTAACGCATCGTGTTCCGTTAGTTGTCATATCTGAGGAGCAAGTACCCCCGTGATGAAGACATCTCGGATGGCGCCATCACGTTTTTAATCAGCGCTGACTGTCTTGAAGTTTCAGTCCTTAGCAAGGACTTTGCGTGGCTGAATGAATTGGTCTAAGTTAAACCCGTTTTCTTGTTTAGACGGGGCGAAAATGTGGCGCGCGAAAACTTCGTTTTTAGGCTTGATATATACGCCCTCCAATGCCACTATATATTTGTTGAAGTTGGTGCTCTCAGCAGTATATTTGAAAACTGATGAGTTCATGTAGTCAACCAGGGTTTTCTGTTTATCAGGCTTGTGCGTTTCAATAGATTCCAAAAAGTAACAAAAGTTATATTACCGGTAAATTCACTGCTTCTATGCATCTGGGGCATTATGATAAGCGTCGAAACGTTCCGGCCCAAAAAACGTTCCATGTAGATTGATTCACTGATGAATAAATTGTATTGTAATGGAGCAGTTAGAGACAGACCAGAGTGTGAGGAATCAAGACCTGAGAAATCAGGCTTTATTCGTATGTGAATAGGGAGGAGAGCTGAGTGTAACGGGTAGGAGAGGTATAGTAGCGTTGAGAAATATGCAAACAAGTATCATATCACAACCTTCACTTTACTTCAGTTATTGGAGGACCGTCACAAATTGGCGGCCCACCGCAGTCGTGTTCTTCTACATCAAAGTGTCTTTGACTCGATGGATGCATGTGCTCTTTGGGACTATTTGTTAAGGGAAGTTGTGCCCGATAAATTTGCACGTGTCCTAGTGGCACTGTACGCGCGTTGTTGGGACGGAGTGAGGAATTATGACAAGCTGACGTTACTATACACTATCTTCAGTGGGGTATGACAAGGTTGCCCGTTGTCACCGACGAACTCATGGGAATCGCTTCCACTGAGAACGACCTTCAATGGTTAGAGCTGCTCCCAAATGATCGAGTTTCTAACTTGGAGTATGTCGATGGCGTTGCCCTAATCTGGGACAGCTCACAAACGTTCCAAGTAGCACTGGCTATAAACCATCTCGGACTAAGCCTTGCACTGTCAAAATGCAAAGTCCTCCAAACTTCGCAGGGATCGCTTTTTGCGCTGTCACTTGGTGGAATCAGCTAGAAATCCTTCAGAAATTTAAGTACTTTGACAGCTTTCTCAGCGCTTGTGGGACGGAAGTTGTGATCACAAACAGATTAGTGGAATGTGGAGATGCTTTTACTTTACTTCGTACCTTTGGCTTCCGTGTGACACCCCTCTCGCTCTTAGGGGTAGAGGTTAGATTGGAGCCGTCCGTTCAAGCCTCACTCACAACTGTGGAACGTGACCCATTAGATTGAAGAGCGTAGACTCTGGTTATGTTTGAGCACTGGTGCCTTCGCGATCTAGCTTACATCTGACGGGATCACTGTCTTAACAATGAGCGTATTCGGCTTTTTTATGGTTTAGGAAGAGGAAATGAACCACTCAGCACCATTTCTTCACCCATCAAGCTCTGATGCATGGGTCGTGTGTTACGCAAATCTGCGCACCGACTCCCGCGACGTGGCTTGTTAGCACGACTAGGGTATAGGAGATCAACCTGTGTCTTGTTTAAGAGGAATGAAGGTTCTCACTTCGAAGTTGATCTCGGTTGGAACCTGTCAACTCCCTGGTTGAAGCTCGAGTAAAGCTGTATAAGTTTGGTTGGATACACTTCCTCAACTGGTGAAGGGCCGCTTTCAAAAAACTATCTGATCATGCCTCCATGGGCGTGCCTCGCATAGTCGAGAATAAAGTATTTATTTATTTATTTATTTAAATGTTTTATTCTCGGCAGTGTGAAGCGCGCCTACAAAGGCCTGATAAGGATGATACAAGCACCTATGGTCGGTAATTGCACAAACATGTCGCAGCTGGATCAGTAACATACTGGACCGCCAACACACGGGATTCTTATACTCGAAGTTAGTGTATGGACCGAAGTTGAAGCCGCTGAGGACGCTGATTGGTGGCAGTTCAGGAGTTACCCGCACACAGTCGTCATCATCATTATACACGTTAGCTAAAGGTGGGAAACACCTCAGCAGATGCAAGCCAGCTGAGCTACCGGTAACGGATGGGCATTGTTCCGGTAAGTTATCAGCCGGCTAGAATATAGCAAAAAATTACTATACAAAGTTATCTAAGGCTAAATAGGGAGATCATGGTTGGAGGGGGAGGCTAAGAGGGATGGGGTGGGACAAAGAAACTCAGCACGAACGCCACTGAGGTCGGCTCCTAGCCATATCAGCAAGTGATCTGCACACAGACTACAAACATAATGCACATCTGGCGAAATCACCTTGACCGTCTCTTGAACAGCCTGAAGCAGCACGATATGTAGGTGAGTCTGGCGGATCCGCCGACAGTGGTTGAGACGCAGAAAGCAATTACTTAGCTACGAAACGGCGTGTCGGTGCCGACGGGATCCCAACTGAAGTATTAAAACACGGCGGACCTGCGTTGGTGAATGCGCTGCACCACTTAGTGCAACGCCTGTGGATTGAGAAGGAGGTGCCTCCTGAGCTAAAGTATGCCTTCTTGCTATCCCTGTACCAAGGCAAAGGAAGCAAGCAATGTGTCACTCATTATCGTGGTATTAACTTGATAAGTTGTGTGGACAAAGTGATTACCCGAATCCTACCCAACCGCCTCGTCAGTCACATTGTGGAACCGAATGTGGCAGAAAAGCAATGCGGATTCCGTTCAGGTCACAGCACTATGGATATGGTGTTTAAGGCTGGTCATTTGCAGGAGAAATGCAGAGTGCAACACCAGTCTTTATTCTCGCTCTTTAGCGTGCGCGTGCGTTGACCATATACGCGGATAATCGTTCCGTTAGCTGCGCGCAATGAGCTAGTCACTTTTCGGTCGGGTCATTTGGATCACGCGGGAGAACGCTGACTTCTGCGCCAGTATCGACGAGATAGCGAACTCCGGTTCTACGATCAAGGACGAAGAAAAGGCGACTGCGTTGACCAGCTACGTCTGTCGCCCCTACGTGCTGGTCCGCCCGTTTCCCTGCTGTTGTCGTTTGAAGGAACAGGGCGGGCGACATGATTTAGCTTGCTGGCCGAAGCGTTTGTGGTACCAGCAGTAACCGTTTCTATTCGGTGATCGCGAAGGAGACTTCGAACGCGAACGCGAACGGCTCCTAGAGCATTTTCAGCGTTTATGTCGTGAGGCCGAAAATTCTGCGAATTGTCGGGTCAGTGTTGCCATCTGGGATTTAAGCGTGGCGATATCGTCGTCCGGTTTCGTCTGGACCTGCGAAACCTGGCCGTACGGTTCCCAAATTCGGTCGGCTGTATCGGCCAGTTTGGACAAAGGTGCATCCTGACTAGCGCAGAGGATGTGTAGCATCTCGCGCGAAAGTCGTTGCAACCACATTTCCCGAAGAAAAGAATCATCTATCGAAGTGGGTCTAGCTAGGCTCTGCATTTTTCGAAGCAGCTGAGACGGCTTAAGATCACCAAAATCGGTTTCGTTCAGGAGTTTCGTAACTCGTTGTCGATCGGATAAGCCTGTTCTTCTCCGAACAGCTGTCTTGGCTGCATCGTAAGTCTTTTGGTCGTCAGGAAGATCTAGAATGTCATCAATGTCATCGATGACATTTAGCGGAAGCGCGGAAACGACAAGGTGAAACTTGGTCTTTTCGGACCTAATACCACGCAAAGAAAATAGCGATTCTAGCTGACCAAACCAAGACTTAGGATTAGTCTCGCGAAAAGGTGCGATAGGAAGCGTAACTGTGCCTGACCTGAACGTCAGAATTTACGCGATCAGTTTCCATAGCGAGCAAAATAGTGAGCTAGCGAGATTAAACCGGAAAATGAAAAGTGAAAATCAGACGGGTTAGCGAAAAATATGTGGCCAAATCTGAAAAGAAAGGTTAGCGAAAACTCACCGGATAATGACCAAAAGTCGGGGGTCACCAATAAAGCGAGAGGCGGGATCGGTACGCTTTAAAACCAATACGCGAAAATAAGGCCAACCTCCGATGAGTGGAGAGCACCAAACGTAACGCTAGGAAAAATTTATTAAGTGAGCGATTGGCTATCTAGTGCTAAAAATAAAGCACCGGAAGACAGCTAGCTAAGGAAAGTTGTGGTCGCGTGCGCGGAGAGCAAAGATGGCCGCGGAGCCGAAGAGCGTCGCGCCCTTCGAAGGCGGATGCTAAGTTGACTCAAACAAAACGCAAGCAACGTTCAAACAGGCGAGCGGCTAATTTGCTATGTACATCAAGAAAATATAATTTTGTGATTTTGTAATATTTTACGCAGCATGCGGCAGCCAAACAGGGGAATCTCCAGGTCACTACAATACCAATGCATTTGATATGATGAACCACGAGGCATTGTGGTTGAGGTTGCGTAAATTTGTTTGTCCCATTAAGTTTATAAGGTTAATTGAATGTCTGCACATTTGTAAAGTGTGATCGAAACTGTTTTGTGGCGCGTGATTGAATTCGAATCGTTATCCTGACGGTACTTCTCCCGTTTGCATTGTGGAGCACCACTCCTGCGCAGTTACCGAAGACGGAAGATATCTCGAAGGAAACGGTTAACCAGACTACGTGTTGTGTAATACACTTTCCTACTCGACCATCGGTCTTCTCCCTGGTTTGCATGCTACAACATGGCGAGCCTGCCAGGATCCCCGCGGAAAATGTCGAAGTCGTCAAATCACAAGGTCGTCGTACCAAAGGATCAGAGCGAATTTGCCGGCTTGAAGCGCGATGGAGATCTGGCCAAACCTAGCAATGCTACTCCGCAGTCTACCGAAGTTAGATGTATCCCTTCAGTCCCTGTGCCGGAGAAATTCTGCTTGGGAATGACTTTCACCACCTGGTCAAAACCCACCAGAGCGTATGTCAGACACTTCCCCAACGAAATGAGAGGTTGCGTCTTGCTAGGACTCCTCTCAGGGGGGCATTGGACATTGTGGCTGATAGCGATGTGCTGGAAAATGGGGTTGATGACAACACATTCGACGCACTATCAAAACTTCTCGATTCCCCGCTTCTGCCTACGCATTGGAGGCAAGCTTTCCATGCTCGCGTTCAGCAACCCGGTAAAACTGTACGGTCGTTCACAAGGGAGCTGCGGCGCCTCGGAGGATACGCATTTGCAGACGACGTTCCCGAGATCCGGGAAAAACGAATATTGCAACAATTCGTAGATGGAGTCCGAATACCATCGATTCGTCGTGAGTTGTTGTTATACCCGCCGGAGAGTTGGGGTGCGGCCGTGGAATTGGCTGAGAAATTGGAAAGAGTCGATGCCGCCATGGGTCCTACATCATCGTGTTGTTGTGCCGTGGGGAACCGTTGCGAACCTGAGTACAAGCCTTCAGAACCGAGAATTGCGAATCGTGGGCTCCCTCGCCCTCGACGCCCACACCAGCCCTATTTCAGAGGGGCTCGCCCACGGCCACTGGAGCAAGGATACCGTGAAACATACCCTGTCCACAGCAAACCAGAAGGTGAGCGACATTCAGCAATTTCTGATTTCATACCCGCTGTCACTTGCCCCTCATCGGTGACTTTGTCGTTAACTTTAGAACTGCGAGTTTCCGGAATCCCATTGATTGGTTTGATCGACACTGGCGCCCGCAAAAGCTTGATTAGGTCTGATTCTACGTCACAACTAACTAACTGTACGCGGTCTCCTTGCCGTTACCGTTTGACCGCGGCAAACGGTGGATCTCTCCCTGTTCGTGAAACAGTCACTGCTTTAGTCGAGATAGCGAGTAATAAATTTCACAACGAGTTCGTTGTTGCTGATAGGATACCTTTCAGTGTCATCATTGGAATGGATCTATTGAGCCGGTTGAGATGTAGATTAGACCTGGATAAGTTGCAGCTAAGCACGGATACCTATACCGTGTTGCTCAGGCCTTATCGTGGTGACAAGGTAGAAACGTTTGCAATCTGGGAGGATACTGCTGATAATGAACAATGCATAAACGACTTTGTCTCAGCACTCGGCTCGCCTGTTGACAAGCGAACTTTGGAGAGATTAAAAGAGATATTACGCAACCACTCTGAGGCATTTGCCTGGCGCCCAGGAGATATAGGTCGGACCGGTGTCGTGGAACATTCGATTGATACTGGTAGCGTGCGTCCAATAAAGTCACCTCCACGACGGATTCCGTTACACTGGCAGAGTGAGTTACAACTGCTTGTAGATGTGATGTTGAAAAAAAACGTTGTGCGTCCCTCCACTTCCCCTTGGGCATCTCCGGTTGTGCTGGTCAAAAAGAAAGATGGTGGTTTTCGGTTATGCGTAGATTATAGACGATTAAATGAAGTCACTCGCAAGGACGCATTTCTGTTACCTAGGATCGATGATCTGTTCGACGCACTGGGAGGATCTGCTTACTTTAGTACCTTAGACCTGGCCTCCGGTTACTGGCAGGTCGAAGTCGAGGAGACCGACCAAGCGAAAACGGCTTTTGTGGTACCGTCTGGTCTCTACGAGTTTCAAACCATGCCTTTCGGGCTAGCAAACGCACCTGCTACATTTCAACGTCTCATGCAGCGAGTGTTAGATGGCTTGGTCCCCCATAAATGTCTTGTTTATCTGGATGATGTCATTGTCCATGGAAAAACGAAGGATGATCATTTGAGCAATCTAGCAGATGTGCTATCGCGACTTATCGACGTGGGTCTCAAACTTCAACCGACAAAGTGTCACGTGTTACAGGAAAAGGTGGCTTATCTTGGACATATCATCTCGAGAACAGGTATTCAGACAGATCCCTGTAAAACCGAGCAAGTGAATCATGGCCAATACCCGTCAGCGTCGACCAGCTACGTAGTTTTCTTGGTTTGGCCTCATACTATAGGCGTTTTATTAAAGGTTTTGCTGAGATCGCCGCACCATTGAATGCTTTACTTCAGAAGAATAGTCTTTTTGTGTGGTCTGCAGAATGTCAGGAGGCGTTCGACCGGTTACGCGAGTCCCTCTGTAACCCCCCGCTTTTGGTATTTTCCGATATACCAACATCTGCCGGAGAGTTTATTTTAGACACGGACGCAAGTGACCACGCTATTGGAGCAGTGCTGTCACAAAAAGGTACGGACGGAGTAGAACGAGTTGTGTCGTACGGTAGCGGGAGCCTCACCTCCAGGGAAAGGAATTACTGTACAACCAGAAAAGAAATGTTGGCCTTGGTATTTTTCATAAAACAGAATCAGCATTACCTTCTGGGGAGGAAATTTGTGGTACGTACGGACCATTGTTGGGCGGAACCTGTGATACTAGTCGGTAAGCAATGACACGTAGATGAGCAAGAACAGTTGCAGGAGTACGACTTCGAGTGTGAACAACCGGCCTGGCGCTAAACAGCGCCCACTGCAGACGCCCTCTCCAGGAATCCCGATCCGAAATCACGGCGACTGCCATCCTGCATTATACACAACACGTAGCTCTGGTTTAACCTCAAAGTGCGGAGTACGGGCGTTGGCAATGAAGCCCAAGCGTCAGACCCGACATCTCACTTATTTACGATAAGCGCCGTTCAGAGGAGGCTGACTACCTCGAAAGACAATGGAGGGAAAGAGTTACGAAGCTCGTTGTTGTGGGCGATGTGGGAGAAGTTGTCACGGAAGAAGGGGTGCTAGTGTTTGATTTCGGTCCAACTTACGCCAGAAGAATCGTGTGTCCCACGGACACTAGTTAGTGAAGTGCTGTCAGAACTGCATAAACAAACTTGCTCATGCGGGAATCAACAAAACTTGAGTAGCAGCGCGTCAACGTTTCTGGTGGCCCACATCAGCGAAGAGACGTCATCAATTTTTGCCAGTCATGTGAGACTGTGCCACCTTTAAAAACCCCACACATTGCCAAAGAGCGCCACTACAACCTATTGCAGCAGGATACCCGAGTGAGTAGGTTGGTGTAGATCTTATCGGCCCTCTCCGAGAAACACCGCGAGCAATCGTTACATTCTGGTAATGGTTGGACTATTTTACAAAATGGTGTGAGGCTGTTCCGCCTCTCACAGGCTGATACGGTGACAGTGACTACGGCGATGGTAAATCAGTGGATCTGTCAGTGGGTTGCACCGGGACAACTGCATCTGATAGGGGATCCAGCTTTGAGAGTTCGCTGGTACGAGAGCTATGTGCTTGGGATAGACAAGACACGAACGACGGCGTATCATTCCCAAGGCAACGGACAGGTTGAGCGCACTAATCGTTTCTCTGAAGCTGTTACTGAAAGCTTTCGTTGACCAGAATATCAGTGAGTGGGAACCATGTTATCCAAATGTCTGTTGGCTACCGGAGCACCTGTTCATTCCTCTTAAGGGCAAACAACATTTTTATGTGGACCGGAAAGAGAAGTTCGATTGCCTTCGGATATACGGTCTACCCACTTCTCCGCAGACACATCCGTCAGTAACAGAGCCCGTTAGCACGCAGCTCAATTCGCTTCAACAGACGCAACCATCCGCCAGCGTCCATTTGGAGCACGCGCATCGACGACAAAAAGACTATTATGACAAGAAGACTTTTGGGGTCCTTTTGAAGGCTGGGCGATGTTGTGTATCTGCATCGGTACCAGCAGCTGGAGTACGCGTAAGTCTGTCATGAGTGGGCTGGGCCGTATGTCGTACGGCGCGTAATATCAGACTAAACTGTGTCATCAAGGATCCTAACAATCCGTCGCGCAAACCCATGATTGTACACTTCAATCGGTCTCAAACCTTCATACGGTGACTGGGCAAGTAGTATGGACTCAGACAATCCGTCCACAGAAGTAGCGATCGAAATGGAAGTGCCGGGCAAGGAGGTTACGGCGTGGCAAGAGGACGTTGCCACGTAAAGGGGGTGCAGTGTAAAGTGTGATCGAAACTGTTTTGTGGCGCGTAATTGAATTCGAATCGTTATCCTGACGGTACTTCTCCCGTTTGCATTGTAGAGCACCACTCCTGCGCAGTTACCGAAGGACGGGACCTATCTCGAAGGAAACGTTTAACCGTAACTTCTCTTTTTCCTCTTTTTACACTACTGTTACTTCGGGTCGGAGCGCCTCCAAGTCTTTGATCCTCCCTGCCTGCAAAGCATTGCTTGTGTCGGGTGGCACCAGCGTGTCCGCAACGATGACACGTGTGGGTGAGTGCTAAGCAGTGACAATCGTACACGCTTTTTAGAACAACAGATGGCACTAAATAAATTGCGTTCGCTTAGGCACGTGCTAGGTGTGCCCTGTCCCCGCTTACCGAGGAGGGTCTTCTTTTGTCTAACAGATGTAGGGTGGCGTAAGGTTGGAAGTGGACAGAAAGTAACTTCGCAGCGGGAAATGAAGTCTGACGATCAAACTCGGTGCTGCCTGTCCATCTCCTCTTCCAGGCTGAAATCCACGTAACCCGGCTCGTGACGTTACAGAACATGGCTTGACATCGGCACCAGTTGTGCGTTTGCTGTCGTCTTATAGTTGGACTGCCTGAGTTATCTGCGGGGGAATGGTTGATTATGACGCGAAGCATTAAAAGTCATAATGATAATGTCTGGTCAATGCCGCCTTATCTGCACGATAGCCAGCTGTTTGTGACTGTGTTGTTGGCAAGGTGTAGGCGCCTTGACCCTGAATGTTCGTTTAGGGCACTAAGGTCCTCTCCTCCCTCTTGTAATTCTTCAATCCGTAGGTCACTGTGGTTGTAGGGCAGTGAAGCATCAGTTCAAATGGCTGGTGGATTACTGTTGATGATGAAAGTAGAGAATAGAGCGAGATTTGCTGGAAGCTTTTGCTAGTATACCGTTTCACCCTTGGGTCCTCCAACTTGTAGGTCTTCACTCAAGTTGGTTTGGTCCTAGGTTAGCCGCCGAAACGCCTGCAAACAGCCGCATACACCAACGCATGATCAGTTTCAAAGCAAAGTGAACACAATGATTGACAATGGCGTACGCCGCCGCGCCACCTGTAACTTACGTGATCAATTTGTAAACAGTGATGGGCTGACAAGGAAGAAGGCCAGTTAACATAGTGACGTCCAGAATGAAGAAGACTCGTGTTGGAGGGAAAAATTGGTGGTCAGCACACAGACTGAGCCATTTCACTCCGTTGTCAGAGCGAGTGAAATCATACCCATGCGGTCTCCCGAGGTGGCGGTCACATGGCAGCAACCGACCGACACGTGAGAAGCTTCCTGCCATGACAATGATGTATGTTTTGGGTGCACTTAGGAACAGTTCATGAAGGTGTCAAAAAACTGGCTCTTGACTGTATCCGAGCTGCAGTTAGTGGGGGCGTAAACGAAAAACACAAAAAGAGCACTTGTCGGCTGGACGTCTGATAACCTTGCAAGTGCCATTGAGTCTCATGGTCCAAAGATGACCATTGATTAGAATCCAATCAGGGAGAGCACGATCGACTCTAACGACGAGGTCGACCTCAACACTAGATGCGGTAGACCTGGTGCCACCACAAAGGTGAAAGTGGAAGTGTGAATGGGTGGGTGGAGTGGTGACGACAGTTTTGTATATATATATATATATATATATATATATATATATATATATATATATATATATATATATATTTATATATGGTTGGCGGCATCCGGTTTCGGATTTGCCTGTCACTGTGGCAAGCCACAGGACGCCTGCGCCTACAGAGGGACCATGGATGGCTTGCGCTGCACCACCCACAGCTCCAACCACATACCCCATATCCAGTGTAAACCCGAAGGAATAAGACCGGGAGGCATGCGGATGGGAACCACGTTTCATCAACGGAGCCGGCCCACACTCCTTCACAGGCAAACACAAGCACGCTGTATTTGGGGAATCAACCGCACACAAGGCGGTGGCTGGACCGTAGTCCGCTCCACACTGAGTGCATGGAACCGCTCTTTGAGCCTAGCACGGCCACAAGAACCGTGCACCCCGTCCCCTCCAGCAACGACCAACTGTCTCCTGGAGCCAGTATGAACGATGTAGTGGGTAATAGACAGGTAGGCACCTTGTCAACAGGCAAATCAAGCGCAACCATACCAGGGATATCAAACAACAGCCATTCAATTTAAACGACAAGCTGAAATAAAATAAATCCAATAATGCATACAGATACGGTGGCATAACTCTTCGCTAAATTACCATATGAAGTAAGTTGGTCAGCAACAAATCCGTGATAAGTAAGAAATGTCCACAAGTTACTTAAAATGCTACAAACGCAACAAAATTACCGAAGATAAGTACAATTAGTGTAAGCAACGTGGCCAGTTAATAGAACATTGTTCAGGGAGGCAGAACAAACCAAATAAAGCGGAATGAAATTTATCCAGCTTAAAAAGACCTAGTTTAAGTGTAAGTTGGTTTAGCCCAACTGCGGTGAAGAAGCATCAAGAATGCAACATCAGCCTCAGCATGGGGCACATACATACATACATGGTTGGCGGCATCCGGTTTCGGATTTGCCTGTCACTGTGGCAAGCCACAGGACGCCTGCGCCTACAGAGGGACCATGGATGGCTTGCGCTGCACCACCCACAGCTCCAACCACACACCCCATATCCAGTGTAAACCCGAAGGAATAAGACCGGGAGGCATGTGGATGGGAACCACGTTTCATCAACGGAGCCGGCCCACACTCCTTCACAGGCAAACACAAGCACACTGTATTTGGGGAATCAAACGCACACAAGGCGGTGGCTGGACCGTAGTCCGTTCCACACTGAGTGCATGGAACCACTCTTCGAGCCTAGCACGGCCACAAGGACCGTGCACCCCGTCCCCTCCAGCAACGACCAACTGTCTCCTGGAGCCAGTATGGACGAGGTAGTGGGTAATAGACAGGTAGGCACCTTGTCAACATGCACATCAAGCGCAGCCACACCGGGGATAGCACGCAACAGCCAATCACTTGAAACGACAAAATGAAATAACATAAATCCAATAATGCATACAGATACGGTGGCATAACTCTTCGCTAAGTTAGCATATGAAGTAAATTGGTTAGCAATGAATCCGTGATAAGGAAAAAATGTCCACAAGTTACTCAAAAATGCTACAAACGCAACAAAATTACCGAAGATAAGCGCAATTAGCGTAAGCGACGTGGTCAGCTAATAGAAGACTATTCAGATAGGGAAAACTAACCAAAGAAACTGGAATGAAATTTATGCAGCTTAAAGAGACCTAGTTTAAGTGTAAGTTGGTTTAGCCCAACTGCGGTGAAGAAGCATCAAGAATGCAACATCAGCCTCAGCATACATGGTTGGCGGCATCCGGTTTCGGATTTGCCTGTCACTGTGGCAAGCCACAGGACGCCTGCGCCTACAGAGGGACCATGGATGGCTTGCGCTGCACCACCCACAGCTCCAACCACACACCCCATATCCAGTGTAAACCCGAAGGAATAAAACCGGGAGGCATGTGGATGGGAACCACGTTTCATCAACGGAGCCGGCCCACACTCCTTCACAGGCAAACACAAGCACGCTGTATTTGGGGAAACAACCGCACACAAGGCGGTGGCTGGACCGTAGTCCGCTCCATACTGAGTGCATGGAACCACTCTTCGAGCCTAACACGGCCACAAGAACCGTGCACCCCGTCCCCTCCAGCAACGACCAACTGTCTCCTGGAGCCAGTATGGACGAGGTAGTGGGTAATAGACAGGTAGGCACCTTGTCAACATGCACATCAAGCGCAGCCACACCGGGGATATCAAACAACAGCCAATCACTTGAGAGAGAGAGAAAGGAAGAGAGAAAATCTCGATTAATGCATAAGGAAACGGTGACATAAACCTTAATTAAATAGCATACGTAATAAGTTGTTTACAAACACATCCCAGCTAAGTGCACGAAGTCAGGAAGTATAGTTCACGGTATGCCACGAACACAAAAATCTTATGGAAATCGAATACAACTGGCTAAAGCGATATGTGCAAGTTAATGGAATAGAGTACATGGAGATATTTATATAAGAAAGAAAAGCATTAAGGTAAAAACTGTAAACCCACCACCTGAAATAAAGAGACTTAGCATGCAAGCACGCGGTTAGTAAATCGAAATCAGCGTGCCTACAAACGCTGCGCCGGCTCGTCGTAATTCTCTGCAGGACCCATCGTCGCTTCTGTAGTGGCCCCAAAGGACCTAGCTCATGGCCCACTAGACATTTATATGAGAAAGAAAGGCATATATATATACATATATATATTCACAGTCTGTTAACAGACATTGTGCCATCAGAACCATGGCAGAAGAAACAAAAGTGAAGAAGATGGGAACACTAATGCGATTAAAAAATATAGGAAACGATTTTTTTGGTTTTACACACGCCATTTTGTATTTTTGTTTTGTTTTGTGAGTTTTTGTGTGCATCAAAGGGATGGTGAAATTGCAGAACAACATTGACGTCACTGATGTCTGTTGCGGGCCATGACGTCTAATGTTTCCAACCACTGCGATTCAGCATCTCGTGGTCCCCAACCTGGAAGGCGGACTGGTCCGACTGCCGCCAAACTTGAGGTTGCCTTCTTCATGCTCCTTCTCCACGTCATTGGCTGTCCACCGCGGCACTTTTTCGACTCGCTCCCTGGGAGTGCAAATAGCGCTCGACGTGGAAGGCGATGGGCTGGCATGCGCAAACCTGCCCGAGCCAACGCATGCGATGTTGGAGAATGACGTCCTGAAACTGGCACTATTCGCTCCAAGCACGCGGTCTCGCACCTCTGCGTTGCTTACGTGGTGTTGCCACCACACCCGAGCAATCCTTCGTAGACAGCGATTGTCGAAGACTGACAGCCGCTTCATGTCTTCCGAGCGAATAGGCCATCTCACAGCCGTACAAGAGTACTGCACGGACGGAAGCATTGTACACCCTGCCCTTGAGCTTGAGACTGACATCACGACGACGCCATAGGTGTCTCAGTTTGGTGAATTCAAGGCGGGTCTTTGCAATCCGTTCTGCGACTTCATCTCCAACACCGCCACCAGCCGTGATGCAACTCCCTGGATAAGTAAAGCAAGGGACTTGCTCCAGAACATGTCCAGCAATGGTGAGCGCGGGTTCAGGCACCTGCCAGTCCTGGAGCAGCGTTTTATATTTTCCCGGAGTGAAGCATAAGCCGTACTTAGACGCCTCCATCGCTAAGCGGTCCAAAGCGCTCTGGACGGTTTGTGGGTCGTTCCCCAGCAAGGCGATATCATCGGCGTAGTCCAAGTCCGTGACTATGTCTCCAGGGAGTAGCTCAACACCGCAGTCCTGGACACCTTCCAGTGCTCTTTGGACATCTTCGATGGCAAAATTGAAGAGGAAAGGTAAAATAGGGCAGCCTTGGCGAACACCGCTAGTCACAGCAAATGACGAAGAGAGCGTGCCGTAAGCTCTGACTTTGCCCGACGTGTGACTGTAAAGTTCTTTCAAGGATGGTTACAAACTTGTCGGGCACACCTTTCTTCAGTAAACAGTTCCACAACGCACATCTATCTACTGAACCAAATGCCGCTCGGATGTCCAAAAATACTGCGATTGTTGGTCGCCGGTGGATATGACGGAGTTCGAAGACTTGGCGGAGCGTGCAGATTTGGTCGATGCAGCTGCGGTCTGGACGAAATCCGGCTTGTTCTTCTCGGGAAAACTCCTCTCTAGTTGTTGAAAGCCTGCGAAGTAGGACCGACACGAAGATTTTGGATGCGATAGAGGTTCCGCGGTAGTTGCAGCAATCGTCGCGTGAGCCCTTCTTGTGAATCGGAACAATGACCGATTCTCCCCATGAGTTCGGAACCTTCTCAGTCCAAACTTTCGTGAACAGCGATAGGATTTCGCTGATAAATACATTCCCGCCATCTTTGAATAGAGCCGGTGGTAGGCTATCCGGGACCCGGAGCCTTGTGGCGTTTCAAAGATTGGATTGCATTTCGGATCTCTGCTTCATTTGGGGGGGGGCTGTGGAGACATGCCAAGCATCACCCATTGGGGCTAGAGGTGTCACATGGGGCTGTGTTGGGTGGTTGAATTGAAGAACGAAATGCTCTGCCCAGCGACCCAATCGCCTGTGAAGGTTGGTGATCTTCGTGCCGTCTGATTCGCAAATCGTCTGGCTGATAGCGTGGAAATTGCAACTAGTGACCCTGATGATGTAAAATAGACAGAAGTTGCCAGCTTCCATCTCATCAGCTTTTTTGACCACCAAGATTCACGATAAGAGCGAAGGCTTGCTTTCAGCTGTTCCGTAATAGACCGGCGGTGTTCGTTGTTCTCCGCCCGTCGACGAGCCAGCAATTCGGAGGATCTTCTCGAGATCCAGCTTTTGGGAGTAGAGCGAGCGAGACCCCAGCTGGACAAACCGGCCGACAGCAAGGCTTGTTGCACGCTTGACCAGTGTTGATCAACATCCAGCGTGGGAGAGAGCGAGATTTTCACGAAGCCTTTGTTGATACTTCTTCACCATTGAGTCCTCCAACTTGTAGGTGTTCAATGGGGTGTGTTTTGACTTAGGCGAACCACCGAAACGCATGCAAACGGTCGCACATCCCAGTGCATAATCGGTATCCAGGCATGTTGACCAAAATGATCGGCAATCGCGTACGGTGCCGCGCCACCTGCGACTTATAGCTATGTGGTCAATCTGTGACCAGCGCTGGGTTGATGATGGGGGGGGGGGGCAAGTGGCGTACTGGCGTCCAGGATGACGAAAGCTGGTGCTGGTGCTGCGGTGGTCTTCCCCACCTCTTGCTAACGCGTCAAATGATAAATGGTATGTTGAATTTTGGCTGAGATTGTAGTGATTTCAGCTGCGCGTTTCTCGTTTGTAGTTTTTATCTTTCAATAGCTCAACGTGTTCCCCTATTGATGTACACATTCGATTACACTTTGGCCGATTTACGCCTTCGCTGTTGGATAACCGATAGTTGCAAACCTTTCGACAAGTCTCTCTCATCCTCCTCTACCACTCATTTTCATTATGAACCATCGTTTTCAGATTGATGCGACTAAAGTTGACATGGCTCTACTCCCGTATCTCAGCACTGGGCATTATCTCATGTACGTTGTTCATAGTCCTTGCCATTCACTTATCGTTTGAACCTCGAGAGAACACTCCATTAGTCGGCCACACTGCACGCGATCGTGAGGCTACGCATTTCGACAATTATATCTTGTCTGATGTGCCTGACAATATTTTTTGGTTCATGCAGGTGCGTTGCTACTGATCTGTTCAGGGTCGTTTAGATTACTGATTTGCACCTCAGCGAGCGTCAGGACCTTTCACGAGTGCGGGACTTCATCAGCTTTTTTACTGAAACTGTTACTGTAATCCAACCAGAACTTGTTGCCATCTCAGGTAGATAGCGTTATTCTTACTGTTTCCATTCAGGTGACCTGACTGACGCAAGATCCAACGTTCATATTCGCTCTAGGCAATCTCTATCCGAATGGAAGTCGTATCATTCTGCAATACTTTCATCGGGCGTCTTAAATATAACAAGGATTTTTGATATTCGAGGCAACCATGGTAGATTTACTTATTCCCCTCAAGTTTCTGAGCAGACATGTTCGGGGTTCTCCATGTCAATCATACTTCCGACTATTTCAGGTGAGTAATATATGCTTCACTCACCTCACAGATCTTCATTTACCCCCTATCATCTTGGCGGTATCTGTGAATGTGATTCTGGCTGCATCATGTCGAAATTAATCACACTTAATCCATTGTAGGCACAATTTTCCCTGTTCCCTCATTTTTCAGTTCGATAATTGATCGCGGGACTGTTTGCCCGTTCTGTACAAGACGGTTGCGTTGGTGATATCCACGCACGCTCGTACAGTAATTGTCGAAACAAAACCCGAATGGCATGTGAATATTGATTTCCACCAGCCATTGTGTTCCCCGTTCTCACATCTTATTTTGCTCACCAGTCACTTGGATTTATGTAGATTTGAGCTTCCCGATAACTTTACTATAGGGTAAGTGTCTCCGTAAGGGCACTCCCGCAACGTGACTGCCAAGTCTCCTCCATTTTACCTGAATTCGTACCGCAACTAAAGCATTACTTAATATCTGATTGCCGGACACCATATGCATCATCTGTGTCTAGTACTTGGCGTTTTTCCTTGTCAGCCCGATTTCAATATTTACCCTAATGATTACACCCAGTGTTGTTTTTCACCGAAATATTAATGAACCGCAGCAGTAGGCCTGCACACCGTGCCGACGCGTTGCTGCCGCGCAACCACTACGGGTCATGCGTACGCTGCACATACCACAAGGTCCCCATCCTCACCTTCGCGAATTCGGAGCGGTGACCTCCGGATGACAAAAAGTGCGCAATCCTTCTTCCCACCGGCTGACTAAGCCATTATCACAGACTGATCGGCCGTCGTAACTGTGTTGCTGCCCCTGATGTTCTTAATTCCTTCGTCCTATTCTCACAGAGTAGGTGCCAAAAATCTGGGCCACCGCACTTTTTATATGTGCCACCATGTTTCTTTTACTTGCGCTGAGTTGCACGTTTCTACGCCTTCAGAACCATACCCACGCAACTACTTACTGGATAGTTGACGGACCAACTCGCTTTTACCCTCATTCATGCGGTAGTATTCGAATGACTTAACAGTCTGCCTACTTTAAACGCAGCCACGTGCTACAGGCTATTTCTTTCTGGGAGCGAATATAGCTATTGATCTGTGGTTTTCTACTGCCTATCTCAAGCCGCATGTCTTCGATCCAATAGGACACTAATCCACTAAATATCATCCACAATCGGTTGCAGGCTCGTAGCCTAAAGGTAACGAGCTTGTTCTGTAGTCTGATGGCGCGAGTTCAAGTATGGATAGGAGCAGGGCGACCGTCGCTGTGTCCTTAGCCCACGTGCAACCGGTGGTGGTTGCGCGACATCGAAGCGTCGGTACTGCTGATGCCTTTTTTACATTTGATTACATCCGATATTGTGTCGAACAGCTACTGGAATTGACTGGCCAGTTCACTTACCTCGACAGTTGTGTCACTTTTGGTGGTCACATCACTGAGGTTGCTAGTATCAGTAAAGCCCTTGGGGCTTTCCAAAATCAGTACTTTGCATAACTCAGTGTTTCAGTGTTTATGTATGAATCAACTTCCAGGCGACTTCACACGGAGGGCATCAAGAAACTAGCTGTTTTTGATCACTGGTGCTTGCGAAGTACTGCCTGCATCTGGTGAAAACAGCGGATGAAAAATACTGGAGTTCACTAATTACTATTTGAAAACTAACCCTCTGACACTGCACTGTAGTGCCTTGAGCTTAGACTGCTTAAGTTTTTCTGTCATATCTTTGCGTGCCCTCTGACACTACTAGAAGGATGCTCCCGCTCCATCTACTTGGTTGAAACCGCGAGGTTGATAGTCGGTGACGTGGCAAAATGCACGAGGAAATGGACTGATGGGCTTGATCAGGCTGATGCGCGCCGTCCGCGTGGGTGTGAGCCTCGGGATGCTCCACATCGGAATTTGGCGACCATGTATTTCTTGCATCTTGCTGATACTATTTTCTTCCGACTAACTTGACCCACTTTCTCCTGACCGCTTTCGTTCTCTGTTTGCACTTTACCTTGTTTTATTCCTTATTGTTACTGCTATCCTAGTACACAAGGTTTGGCAGCTGTATTCATTGCATTTCATTGCCGAACCGTGAAATGAAGTGAACTTTTTTGCCTTGTGTTGTAGCCAGAAAGTAGGCATTCCAAGTCCCTACTCTGTGTGCTGCCGGTTTCGTGCTTGTCATCTCCATCGACAACAGTACATTATTGGTTGCAACTGATGCATTGTCGCCATGATCGTTTCGATGATGAGGAATAATAGAATGGATAAAAGCAACCCGGTATTGAGTCTTAGTGCCATAAAAAACAACCAGTTTGCCCTTGCCTCATACGGTAAAACCCGATACCCTGTGGCATTGTAGGTTCCGCCATTCACCCATACGTTGTCACCAAGCTACTTCTGTACCTACACAATACTTCCGAAAATCTCACAGGCAGTGCGTACGCGCATGGCGATATCTGTGGTGATTTAAATACCGCAGGTTATACAACTACGTAGGTTAGGTGTGTAGGTTCGTGATGAACCGATTGCTCACCTCCAATTGTTGGACGTTGGCCAAAACTGAGAGCGTCGACCCAGTTCCTTTGTAGAGCAGGACGGAACTGGGGTAGGTCTAACGATTTACACTTGTGATGGTGAAGTCACAGGATGGCTTTCTACATACCCGCTTACGACCCAGCGAGTTAGAGTTATGGCGATAGTATTTTCGAATTGCTAAGGTTGTCGTCTCTACCGGTTTTAGAGCGGGGCAGCACCAATCATCATCATCATCATCACCCTCATTTTCATCATCATCGTCGTCAATACACGTTTGTTGGGCGTGAGAAGCACGCCTCCGCCACTGTACCGAAATAAAATAGCGAGGATACTAAAAACAACACTACAAAAATTCAAAAGTCAAATTATCTTATTTGGTATGCGACCGTGCTTGGAGGAGGAATCTAAAGATGAGGTGGACAAAGAAACTTACAACACGAACGCCACTGAGGTCGGCTGCTCGCCTTGTCAGCCAGAGGGTCCAGTCAGGCATGTTCATCGTCCTTGGGATCCGAGCCCGGGGGTCGGGATTCACCAACTGACGCCAACTTCGAAGTGAAGGCCTTCATTTCTCTTGACCAAATCATCGCCTGGTTACCCCTTCTCTTATTCCATCCACACCCTCGGCGCGCAAACAACGCGTCGCGGGAGTCGGTGGGTTGGTATGCACAACCCGTGCCTCAGCTTTCGGAGCCTGGCGCGTGGTGTAATGGTGCTGAGCGGTTCGCTTGCTCTTCTGTAACCAAATGCGCGACGCCGAACACGCTCATTGCTCGTGCAGTGCTCTCACCAGACATGAGCTATGCTGCGAAGACTGCTGGTCGACTTGGTGGGCCAGGTTCCACAACTGTACAGGATGGTTGAACGAACGGCTGCATTGGAAGCTGCCCTTTAGGGTGAGAGTGATGTCGCGGTGATTCCATTGGTGGCGGAGCTTAGCAAAAGCACTTCGAGCTTTTGCTATATGGTTTGTGACCTTATCTTCAATCCTACGGGTGTTAATATAGTTGCCCAGCTACCTGACTTCCTGAACGACTTCTAGCTGATCGCTGCCGAGGGTCAGCGCAGGAGTAGGTCCCTGCCAATATTGGAGAAGGACTTTGCGTTTCAAGAGAGCAAATAATATCCCAAAAGAGTGACAGTCAGTGCTAGTCTGTCCAGCGCTGCTTGGTATGTTTGGGCGCTGTCGGATATGAGGGCATTATCGTCGGCATACTACAGGTCAGTAATCCGATCACCAGAGAGCAGTTCCACACCTTATAAATCGTGTCCAGTCAACGCTGTTTCCATTATTTCGTCAATAGGAAGTTAAAGGGGAATGGTGACAACAGGCAATCTTGTCTCACACTTCTGTAGATACTGAAGGGTGACGACAGTTTGCCATAAGCCCTAACTGTTCCCGAACTATACGCGTACAGAGCTCTGATAATATTTACCCATTTTTCTGGCACACCTTTCCTGAGCAGACAGCCTCAAAGGGCACACCGATCAGCAGATTTGAAGATAACTTTGCTTTCGGGAAACACTACTACGGTGGATCGCCAATAAATATGACGATGCTCCAACAATTGACGTAAAGTAAAGATGTGGTCGATGTAACCTCGATGTTGAGGAAACCCGATTTGCTCCTCGCGAATCTAGTTTTCACGAGTGCAGGTCTATCTGTGGCGAACGACAGAAGCAAACAATTTAGAAGCAATTGCGATCAGACTGATCCCTCTATTATTGCCACATTCAGAGTGGGGACCCTTGAAAATCGGGACTATAACGGGGCGGTTCCGGTTAGTTGGTACAGTTTCTTGCCCCAAAGTTTCACTAGTAACTCGCGTAAATTATCTACCAGAGCATATGCGCCGAATTTGAATATGGCTAGGAATTCTATCTGCCCCTGGGGCGTTATTCATTTTCATAAGTCTGATCTCACGTTCGATTTCTGTTTGTGAGGGCGGGTCCACAGGAATCGTCCAGGGAGTAGCGTGATCAGTGGCCGGTGGAGAAGCCGACAACTCTGACTGATTGAATTGCTTCTCAAAATGTTCGGCCCAACGCTCCAAGTGTTTTGACGAGCAGTAGATCTGCTGTCCACTCTCGTCGCACATGGTCTCACTAACACCAGGTCTCTTGCTACTTGTCTCCCGTATTAAACGGAAACTTCTGATGGTTATCAAGGGCAGTTGCTGTTTTCATTTCCGATACACGAGACCACCGAACTTCACGGGCTCTGCTTAAGCTATCACGCACTTTTGCTCTGAGAATTTTGCGAGTCTCATTTTGTTCGCTTTTATCCGATATACGCCGGGGAGCATCCGAAAGTTCCAGAGACTATGTAGAGACCAAATGTCTACGTTGGAAATTTCATTTGCCACATGAAGACACCTGCTGATTGTAACGTCGGGGGAATATCCAACCAGTGATATTCAACGGTGTTCAGTGGGCGCTACTCAGCCCGGATGCCAGCGTACTTTGGTACCCATGAAGAACACCTGGTTTCGTCAAGTGGCACCAAATCGAGCGACAGTTTTGGACGCAGCCTATCCAGCGGTAACTGATCGCGATGTGATCCATTTGCGTCCATCGCTAGTCCGAGGCTGGTGGGCACCAAGTCAATCTTTTACGAATGCTGTGTCGAATATTAGGGCTTGCGAGAAGAAGACGTGCATCTTCACACAGGTGTGGCAACCGCTCTCCTTTATCATTACGAGAGCCTACACCATGTTGGCCGCCCAGATGAAGCTCATCAGAAGACAATTTTCCGACTTGGGCGTTCAGATCACCAACAAGCACATGGTGTCCGTACTTTTTCTGTAACGGAGGAACGTGTTCCGTTGGTGATAGAATTCATTTTTCACCGAATCAGTGCTACAGTTTGTGGGCGTGTAGGCCGCAGTGACAAACAAGCAATGTTTGTCCCCTCGCGACTTCGAAGCCTGGAACGAGCCAGCTAATCCGACGTCACACAGCTGGCTGCTGACTGGAATCCAATCAATCAGGGCAGCTTCAGCCTGGGGACTTAAAATAATGCCTACGCCGGCTTGACCGGCATTCGAAGGTGCCTCATCTCTAGACAGTCGCAATGAGAATCTACCGCCAAGGTCATATGTCAGGGATCGCAGCGTAAGCACGGAACTCGGATCTTGCAGACGGAATACCACGAATAGGCCCAGTTGAACGACTACGGTAGTTTTTATGTACGGAACTGTCCAAGCACTAGATGCAACGCAGAACTATGGTCACTACGCTCATGTTAGCACTGCATATAGCCTGTCTTTCTCTGTTCCCACTTTCATAAAAGTCACTGAGTTGCCTTAGGGTGGTAAACATGAGATACGTCGAATCAGTCACATTTTAACTGTTACCCTGATCCCCTTTGAACAATCTTATTCGGCCCTCTTAGCGAATCGACTGTCAGTTGTTAGTCTGAGGACAGCACTCCAATGTTTCCTATAGGGACACAGTGGTCAAATCAACCAATAGACACTCACGCTTGTTTCTCAGTTTCGCCTTAACAGAGTACATTTCGGATTTATTAAAAAATGTGGCCCCCTCTAAGTTGAAATGATTGCTACGCAGTATGTCTGCTCTTCAAATGGTTCCGCTTAACTTCGAACCGAATTATCTGCTGATACATCATTCTTGCGATCAGTGAGATACTCTCTGGGTGTTTTCACATGAACTTAAGCAGTCCTCATTTATATCTAAGAGAACCAGCCTTCTCACCACCAACCTTCGTTCTCTATCGCCTTCCGTTAAACCCTAAGGATCATAACCGGATGTCATTTCAAGGTGTTACACATACCGAAGCTGATTGCTGAGGTGATCAACTTCCGCATTTCATTCGATCTTATAGAAACATCAAAATTCTATTCACAATTATTACACTTCTAGTTAGACAAACGTGCATTTTCTGGAGGTGATTCTGCCCGCATATTTAATGCATTTATTCCGCCTGCCACTGGTAGTTGACGTTTCAACGCGCACCGGCATTACTTCTTGTCTCTTTAGCACCACCAAGGAGTATACACTCTCGAAGCTGCGTGCTTAACTGTGACTGGGAAAATGAACGTTATGCAACACACTATGGCATAATCCCTATCCAGATGGGTACTATCTGCCGACCATGGATGTTGTACTGATATGCGCTGTCTGCACCCGTTGATGATATACACCATTTGGTTCCAAGACTGTGTTGCTGACATAAAAGTTGCGTTCGACATGCCAATGGCGAAATCAACCGCTATTAGCAATAGGATAAGCATCTACTCCAAGATGTTTCCTATCAATAGTCCATTTGATCATTAATGTCGCCAACAGGTCAGCATACTTTCCATAATTGCTTCGGTTAAACAGGCGATTTGTTTTCACTCGGCCTTTCTTAGTCGTCGCTCACAATTTAGCAATGAGCATGCAACTGTGTCATTTAACAATAATTTCTTTTTCGGTTTCAGTCGGTTTGGTGTTCGAGGAAGGGAGCATGCCGGTTCGCATTTTTTCAAAATCATCAAACCGTTTGGAACTTATTCCTTCATCCTTTTGGACGCCTGCCCAACTGTTGGCGTGCACTTCCCCCTGAACTTTTTCGGCCAACTGAAACCTGTAAGTTATTCAATGCAGGCTGTGAATGCCGAGGGATCTCTCTTTCTCTGTCTCTCTCTATCTCGGATCCCCCCCAGAGTGGAGTTTGTGGCGATTATTCTGTTAACTAACATATTTCGTGTACACCATGGTTACTTTGTCTTGTTATCCACCGTTCTTTTACGCATATTTTAGTTGGGGTGTTGTTATTTTCTACCTTATCTTTTTTGTGGCTTATTCGCATTCGGCTTCGTTTTTCGGGGATGTTATCGGTGTCACACTCGGGTAGTTGGCCGTATTACTCATCACTAGAGGTAACAGAGAACCCTAGTAATTCCACGCAAAAATTGCAGCCTGAAATGAATATATTTTGTTTTTACTGGCAAGTTTTTTCATCTATACTCAGTCAGGTTGTTGCCGCACATAGGAGGTATCTTTTTAGTTCTGAGATCATTTTTGCGTCTTTCACTTCCTTCTTCAGGCTGAGGAAACTCACGTAATAAAACTTGCACTGCACACAGAAGGGAGTAACCATACGTTCTGGATTGGCCATTATCCCACATCGACCATTCGGTCATCTCAGTTGGATGTGCGAGCTCTTCTTGGGTAGGTGGATACTGAATACTGTATTATAGAGCAAGTAGAAATGAATTCTGTGCAACTCTTTCGAAATATGGTGAAAAACGTTATAAAAGTTGTCAACTGTGAATATCATTGTCGTTGCCATGTAACATTTAAAATATCTGACTTACGATATTTCAGGACTCGCAAATGTGATGTCATCGTAAGTGTGCAATCGTTCTCTGAATCGAATAGTGGTAAAATATAAATCTAACAACGTTTTGAACTGCTCCACAGATGTTGTCTCAATCACATGTTCAGGTAAACTGTTTCAAATGGTTGCCACTCTCAGTTCGAAGCACAGTGGGTGGGGAACACATTTCACATCCGGCACGACAAGTTTGTACCTGTGTCCGCGTGTGCTGCATGGCCCTCGTAAGTGCAGCATTGGCCTTAACATTGGGAAGTCACCGAGATGTAGAATACGGTAGGTCATAATGAGGTCGACTCGCATCCGACGGTAGGACAAGGTGTAGAGTCCTAGTTTCTCGCACCGGTCTTCATACCCCAAGCCACGTAAACTCGGTGCTGATTATCTGTTTACTTAGCGTCTCTATGTTCTTGTTTAGCCACCAGAATGCCATTTGTAAATGTGACTGGTCGCAATCCCCTCTCAGTCAGGCAAGGGACTGTGAAGCAACTGAGACGAGCCACATCTACAATTACACCCAAACCTCCGCTAATCACCAGTAAAATGTTATTTGCTTGGTCATACTTCCTAAACTTGTGCGCTAAATGTTCTTAGATTTTCCCACTTCGTATCATCTTATTATCTTCACGAAAAACTAACTGATTCACTCATCAGGTTACTTTCCTAGCTCTTTTTTCGGCTTTTCTATCTACATGCACTTCTTTAGCACACATTTGTGATACCTAAGTATTCCCAACGCTTCGGTTCGTGAACATTCTCTGATCCATGCTGTGAGTATCTCGCGCCACAACCTCAATGACAATCACCAGTATGCTCACCGAAACGCTAGCATCATCTGAAAACATAATTTACTGCCAATTGATGGGTTGCTTGTTAGCAATAATATTAACGGAACTAGACGTTAACATGGTGCGACAGTTTGCGCACCTCTTATACCCATTGGGTTATACTGGGTGGTGCCCCCTGGTTGGTCAATGGTTAGAGGTCAGATGAAGTCGGTCTCCTGGTTCTCCAAATTAGGGTTTGAAATGTGATGGTGTCCATTTCTGTAAAACCGAATCGTTACCACATCCTCTGTCTTGTGAACAAGCTTTTAAGCCAAAGGCTTTGATTGAGGACCCTAATCGTCCTATTGTCTAGGTCTGGGTGTCGTGGCACTATCTCATCCTATGTTAAAAATTGGCTAGCTCCTCAAACTTCAACCATATCCTGCATCGGCTGTCTCGCATCTTATCAAGGATCGCCTTATTTGCTTCATGCAGCAGGGCAGATAAGCGGAAGCACACTACTACTGGCGCCTCCTCTCTTTCTTTTCCACATGTTTGTTACTCTTCTCCCTACTTCCAGCACTAACGTACCTTTTACAATTCCCAGATTAATTGACAGGAAGCGTATTGCCACCGAAGTCGAACCATCTGCAGCTACCTTCCCGCACCACCCACTGGACGCCTATCGGCAACAGTCCTATAAGGCCACGCTGTCCCATTTCCATGGTGGCGTTCAACCTTTACACTCTAAGATAACTATGTCGACAGACTGCAATCGCGCGCACGTTGGGCACCCTGGGTATTGACATGTGTTATGTGTCCGAAGGTAGGATCAGTGACTTTCACGGGATTGTTAAATTCACTGCGCCCAACTTGTCCTCTCGCCATTGGTTGCACGCATCCAGATATGCTAATGCGGCAATCATTTGTCATGGTGGGATGGGCATCGTTCACAGCTTCGAGGCTAAGCCATCGTTGGTTGATTGGATTCCCGTGAGCAGCCGTGTGTATGCAATCCGTTTGACGATATCAACTAAGGTTGATTCACAGAGCAGCACTAGACGCTGCTTGTTTGGTTTTCGCTAATGCATCACAGATTGCATTTCTGATGCTACCAGGCACACTTACCACGAACTGAACCCACTGCTTTTCGGTGTTATCAGTACAGATATCATCGTACTTGCAGGGGATATGAATGCGCCATTAGATCGTCTGGACTTTTCAAAAGATCAACTAGGTGACAGCCATGAGCTTACCCCCGAACAGACGTACAACAGTAAGCGACCTCTGTAGTTGTGTGCGGAGCACCGGCTGCTGCTTAAAAGCACCGTTTTTAGATACAGTGGGCACCGAAGTGCCACTTGGCGTCCTCCTGTAGCTGACCAGTGCTGGACCCAACTAGATCACTTTGCCATAAGTTATTGGTGGCCTGTTTTCATCCTGCATTGTCGTTCGTTCTGGAATACTTGCGTCTACTCTGATCATGCCTTGGTACACCGTCGTTTTTCCATCACATTTACCGGGAGGCGTACCAAGCGTCTCCCTCGATTGGCGACTGAGTAGTTATCTCAGTCCCCCGTTCATGCAGGCCTACCGGAGTGCCCTGCGTACCGAACTTTCGCTTCTTTGCCCTAATGACACTGAGCTCCAGTTGAATAGGATCTCTGCTGCCATGCACAACACAGGAACACCCGCTTGTGGTGCTATCAATCGTCACCGCAGCGGTCCCTAGATATTCGAGAGGTTGGTGAATCCAGGAGGAACCTCCCGGCTGGCTCTGAGCACAATGTGACCAAACAGTCTATTAGGCGCGAACTAAAGCGCAGCCTACGTGCTGACAAGGAAGCCTGGTGGACCAGTCGGGCTCAAGAGATGGAGGAGGCAGGAGCAGTAGGCAATTACCGCAACCTGTTTCAGCTGATCCGCACCACTAGTCCCAGGAAACCAAACGTTGGTTAGACGATCCGAGAGAGCCTGGGTGCACTGGTACTTAATGAGCAGCGCCGTATGGCTCTTTGAACAGAACACTCAAGATCATTCCAGCTGGCCCCCGCTACTGGACCTCTTCCTACTCAGGTGGTGCAGGATGAGCCATGGTCGATTAGTTTAGAGGCTCCATCGGAGGCTGAGATCCGAAACGCGATCATAGCCCTCAATCTTTTTCGTGTTTCTGGCCAAGATTTCCTCCCACATACACTATTTAAAGATGGAAGTGAGGTCCTGTGCAAAGCACTGACCTCCCTGTTCGAATATGTATGGTAGGAGGAGACCGCCCTGTGCGGGGGCTGACAGTTAGGGCTAATGGGATCGCCTGACACAGTGTGGTCGATCATACGGTCCATCGAGTGGGCAGATGAGTTTTTAAAATCACAGTTAGTTGTACTTTGCCTGAGATTTGTGAATACAGTGCATAACTTGCGTGTTTTCTTTCTCTTGACGTGGTTGAAAGTAGCAGGCACACAACACACCCCGGCTAACTGGAGTAAATCGATTATAGTGGCAATATAACAGAAGGGCCGTCGCACCGACTGTGCTAACTACAAGGATATTAGCCTAACGTAACTTGTGACAAAATTACTGGTTTCTATTATTGTTCGTCGCCTCAGTGCGGAGCGCGAATTCCGGACTAGGGAAGAGCTGACAGGTTTCCGTCCAGGACGGGGCTGTATAGACCATACATTCACTTTGCGGAAGGTGCTAGAGCAGGACCACACGTACCGCAGACCGATAGTAGCTATGTTCTTGAATTTCAAGAGTGCACTCTGCTCGGCCGTCCAATGCATTTTGTTCGAACTGCTTGTGCGGAAAGTTGTTCCCACAAGATATGTGAACGCTTTGCGTGCTCTGTACTCGAGCCTCACAGGCCGCATCAGGGTCTACGGTAACCTGTCTGATATCATTCCGACAACAAGTGGCATTCGACTGGGTTATCCTGTTTGCTCATATTTGTTCAACTTCGTCGTGGACTGCACCAAATAGTGTTCTCTTGCGGTGCTTCACCATGCAAGCGTTGTGATGCTGCCTGGTGAAATGTCAATTGATTTTGATTGCGCGAACGATATTTTCATGCTTGGAGCAGCATTGTCAACCCTCAAAAACCTCCATGGGGTGGACCCATCATTTAGCATCGCTTCGCATCTTCAAAGTGCAAAGTGTTATTACAAGGCCACCAAGCGAGGAACTCATGGTAGTTGATCACTTCACCTACCTTGGCAGCTGCATGGGCAACGATGGGCGCATAACTACTGTAATCAGTTCACCATTGCGAAAGTTAGAACTACCTTTTTGAATCGGCAACATCTTTGGCGTCAGAATGGGGTTTCCCTCCGTCTAAAGGCAGTGTATACTAATCCACAGTGCGGACTGTCCTACTCTATGTGAGCGAGACTTGGTCCCTCCGATTTGAGGACCTGTAGCGCCTTCAAATCTTTGATCATCGTTGTCTGCGAAGCGTTGCTGGTGTCCGAGGACACTAACGTGTCCGTAACGATGATGTGCGTAGGCGGGTGTTAAACAGTGCTCATCAGACTATTTCCTTACAACGAAATATAGCATTGGATCAGTTGCGTTGGTTTGGGCACGTAATACCACACTTGCCGAGGACCGTGTTTTGTTTGCCTGATGTAGAGTGGCGCAAGACATGTAGAGATCAAGAGTTAACTAAGTGTCGGGATATAAAGTCACTGACTGAAAATCTGGGTGTCGTTGGTCCGTCTCGCCTTTCAGGCTGGAGTCCACATGGCCCGCCTTGTGCTTGGCTTGAGACGTTACAGGACAAGGCTCAAAGTCGGCATCATCGACACGTCTGCTGTCGTGTCCTAGTCATACATTTTCAACTTGTGTTTGGTGCTAACTTATTTGCGATGTAATGGCTGATTATGATGCGGCGCAGTTAAAGCCGCAAGGAACCTGTCTCTCCGATGCCGTTTTATCTTTGCACAATAGCCAGCTGCTTGTAACGGTATGTTATTGACAAGGTGTTTGGGCGTTGACCTTGTGTTTGTTTAGGGTCTTAAGATTTTCCGATTAGTCCCCCTTCTCTTGCTCGTATTATTCTTCGATCGGTAGGTTGTTGTGGTTGTACGGCAGCGAAACATCAGTTCAAATCGCTGCTGTACCGCTGTTGATGCTGAGTAGTTACAGCCCACTCCGTCTGCCTATTAAATGAATGAAAATACTGTCTCAGCCGTACGCCGTAACGGCGCTTCGCTGCAGCGCGACCACCACCAGTCGCGCGCAGACTGCTTATACCTCGAGGGCACCCACTCCTCCGCGGATTCGAACCGGAAACCTTATGGTTGCAAACCAGACGCGCAGACCACTCAGCCACCGGCCGACCAATCTGTCTATTGGTGCGCTAATTTAAAAGTTCCTTTTCTTTTCGAACACTGTAATATGCAACTGTATGCCAAATTCATTTCTAAGACCTTTTGTTTTTTGCTTGCTGCCTACTTTGGCAGCGCGTTGGAACACTTGTTCACAGCGCCTTCTGGAGCGCAATCACTGCTCATATAATTAACTCTCGCCGATAATCCAGTTTGTATCAGTGCCCTTGAATGATCGCTTTAAGTTTCTGTGTACGTTACGCGGTCGTATCATCGTGCCGAACGGATGCTAGCTTGATGAGCTCTACACTCGGAGCGCCATGTCGACGCTACAGTTGCTTCCTATCTAACGAAGGTGACGGTGGTTTTGCGGCCTCATATGTGATGTGCAATTCACACGGCATATCTGCCGGGTTCGTCCGGCCCTGCTTAATGTTTATCTAAATTTGACTAGTCCGGCCCGCTCACCGTAACTGTTGTGATTGGACCTGAAGCGCGCCCACGCGATCAGCCATGTTTCTTATGCGGCAGGGACTACTAAGCGTTCACTGACATTTTTTCTGTCTTATTTGAATTATTTTCGGTTATTAAGTGGGATTTCATTCGTTCCTCTCAATCTTTCAGACGCAGCGCCTACGCTTACCTCTGTGGTCATCTGCATACGATTGGACGCCTGATAACCAAGATGTACACCCTCCAGCCACAAGGCTTCTTGGAGCTAGAACTGGGCGACTGGCGTGATGGACGATAGTAAGTTCCTACTAGCTATGCCTCGCACTTCACCGTTTCCTCATTGGTAAATAAACGATTTCATTTGCCTCATCCTCCACATTTGATATTTTTGAATTCTCAGAAGTTACGATTTCAGGTTACATAGTTCTCTTCTTTTTGTACTGTTCAGCTTTTTTTCTTCCGTGTTTCGGTTTCCCCCTCTTTTTGTCAGCGCCCATTCACCCTACTTACACGGAGGTCTTGTTTTCTCCCGACTGGGAATTACAACTTACCCCTAGGGAGCGCATCTAGCTCCCATATCCTTGGCTGACTCGGATCTGTCTGCCTGCCCAACAGCTTTCGCTACACAGTGGTTTCTCTGCACATGCACGTTTGCCGTCACGGATCACCAGCATGATAAAAAAATTTTACGATCTGTAGCCTACCAGTATGTCTTGTGGGCGCTCAGCATTAAGGACATATTAGGGTTGTTTGATTCAATACCCCTCTCTGTAACTTATTTTCTCCTTGTTTAAGATTTTCATTTCAACGTGCACGAGCTCACAGCAGGTGCCGTGTCCAATGCATCATCAAGCTCCGCAAACGAACCTTGCGCAACAGCTGTTACTTTATTGTCGCTTTGTTTAAAGTGGGTTGCAACACTTTGTCTGCGCTTTGATTGCATTTTACTTTAAGCTGGACCTCGGCCCTTCGTTCAGTGAAACCTTATATGAGGTACCCGGGTTCTAAATGTCACCGAATAGTTAGAGTTCTCAAAGTTTATCGCCCATTTTCGGTGTTCTCTGATTTGAACATTTTGTCTTCATTATCGGTCTTTATGTTTTGGCGTCATACGTTTTGGTTTCTATAGAGCGAACTTATTGCTATAAGCTGAGCTAGAACTTTGACTGTTGAAATTGCCAGGACATTTAACTATTCCCATTTTAGAGGTGCTGCTGTAAGTTAACGGTGCCTCTCTCTTCTGTGTTGTCAACAATCATCTTCCGCCTAAATAGCAACTATAAAATGTATCCGAAAACGTCAAGAAACTGTCATCCTAATTGAGATAACCCTCGGTTTGTTTCATGGAACCCTACTTCTTCAAATTGTCTGAACCGGGCGGAACCCTAACCCATAGTACTGTGATATGCTTTAACTGTCCTTGTCATTTGACTAGTTGATCCCAGTTCTTCATTTATCACATTTTCCCGCGCTTAGCTCTTACAGCTACCTTTGAATAACTTTGCAAACGAGCTGCTGTGTCGTGCTTTTGACACTCGATCCTTCACATATCTGGTAATCGAAGTACTGGATGACGGCACTGAAGTACGATCATTACCGCGCGGTTACTTCCCCCCGATCACTGGTGATCATGCACCAATGTCAACTTTTATCGGAGCCAGATGGTTTACAGTACTGGGTCCCGTTGTTATTTTGCGACGAGCTTACTGTTATTTCGTTGACCTTATACCGCTACTTGGAGTAAATAATGTTTCTCCCATCATTATTACCTGTTAAACCAGTTTATTTCTAGATCGCATTGTTGATTAGGTGTGGCTTTACTTGAAGGAGCTGATCTAGGAACTTAGTGGCTTCCTTGGTGTTCATTTTTATGGTCTACCTCTTGATATCACATTATAAAGCCAAAATCCCATCTTGTTTATTTTTTATTTCACGTACTTTTATTTTGTCTTTCTGTCCACGAAAAAGTCTTGCCGGAAAATACTTTTTCAGTTGCAAGACGAAGTGAAATGATACTATTTAACGGAAGCACCCGGTTCGAATCAAGTTTTAGTCCGCTGCACGAAGCATACACCCACCTCCACACTGGCTGAATCGATTCTAATCTACTGCTTTTAGTTACGTTGTTCCAGAGGAGTTGAAATTTACTATTTTCTACCTGTCCCATTTCGATAGCTTTTGTGCAACAAACGTTTACTTCAAAGGTGTTGGGTCTTGCTTTCGGCTGGAACTGGGACTAGGCGCTTGCAGAGAACAAGATCGTAAAAAATTTGCCTGATACTTATGTCTGACATCAAATCTGCTTAAATTGTTAACTCGGTTCGGTGTATCCCTTTGTTTGACCCCATTATTCAGTTTTTACTTGATCTCCACTCTCACCTGATTTCAATAACGCATCTTTCTCCATACACCGAAGCACACTGCTGGTCACATCATTTTCTTTACTTTCTCACCTCCTAAGTACCATCTTGCTTGAGTTGAACCAGTTTTTTAAACATTCCCATTGTCACCCGGTCGAGCATTTTCAACACAGTGAGTCACCATTCCTTTCAGCAAATTCTTCTTCCCTACGTCCATCCCGTAATGCCTAGTGTGGCATGCCTCCTGCACTACGAGCATATGCATTTATTCCTTTTGTTATTAAAAATGGTATTCTACTTTTATCCTTTTATTCTGGCTCTTCATTATGTGATTGTTTGCTCCATACTGCAGCTATCGCGTGGTGGTCGTCGACAATGATTTGGTTTCGTTTGTCGATGTTCAGCTGTCCAGTCGTGCGACGTCTTTCGCCCCAGAGTGGCCCGTGTTTGTTGTGACCAACCCCAAGAATTCCAACTTCCTGCTCCCTCATAAGGAACCCGTGTCCAGAATTACACATTCTACGCATATACGGTCAGTACACAGCAACTTCTTTGTGTCATCATATGTGTTGTCATTCGCGTCTGCCTTGTGTATGCTGAAACTGTAAGTCTAACTGATCGTCTAACCGCCGAGTCAGCATACGTTGTTTGTCCGTTGTACTGGCGTATGCTTTCGCAGACTGCAGCCCTGGCTCAGTTTATGATGACTTCTACTATCAACTCTCCGATCTTCCGAAGAAAGCGTTACACGGACGTCGTGGTGCATACCAGAGTCCTAAATGCACAGGTCGGCAGACTTGAAGCTGACGAACGTGAGGTCGTTGTTCGATATTTCCATGGTATTCGCTGGACGGACGACGGTGACCGCCTACTTCAGCTCTGCATCGATCATAACCTATTTCTCTCAAGCACCCACTTTCGGCAATCCTGGTACCAACACGCCACCTGGAGACCTACACCACTTAACCAACCGTGGACGCAAATTGACCACACCGCCTTCAGTTAGTCTGTGGTACATAACTCACTTCGGATCCTGTGCTCGTGTGTGCTACTATAGCTCTACGTTTTAGTGGTATCAAACAGCGTCACTGGGAATGGCTAAGATTTCTGCCCTAAACGTTCTGAACGCCTTTCAGGATGCCTTAGCCTCAGGTCTCAGGGTGCCTTGTGACCAGATTTTGAGACGCACTGGGCACACATCCGCTGGGCTATCCACAGCTTTGCGAATTTGATCTATGGTTTTCCTATTGTTCCTGCTAACCACTGGATCTCCCACGAAGTCTGCCAAGCAACTTTCGCTGGCGCTGAGTCATTCACCATGCGAGGATAACAACGCCGAGTTCAAGGAGCTCCTCCAGTGAAACGCGAGACCTGGTGGACACAGCGAGTCATTGAGATAAAGTAAGCTCCGCCTCACGGAATTTCCCTACGCTTTTCCTTCTGATCCGATCCACTGGTGGAAAAAAGCCGATCGTAAATGAAGTTTTTCGCGGAACCAATAATCAACTAACCAACTGCCAATAATCTCGACTTGTACAGTAGTTTAACTGGCCTACAGCACCGATGAATTCTCATCCGGGAATCCATAGTGCTCCCTAGTGTGTAAACGCTTCACCGCTATCCGAGGTTGATGTTGCTTATGAGCTTCGCCTCCTGAAACGCTACAAAATTATTAGCCTAGACGAACTTCCGGTTCTTTTCTAAGATAAAGGCCTGTCACTTGTCTGAGAATTAATTATCATTTCCAAAAGACCTGGATCACTGAAACACTTCTGCCCGATTGGAACCTAATAAATGTTCCCATTATCAAAGTGGTGATTGAACAGACTGCTTTGCGTCTAACGGGTTAACTGATTTGCATTTAAGGGGATTCAGCCTAGTTCACGAACAGAATATAAGCGTAGGGCAAATTGCTTTCCGCTGTGGCCGCAGCTGTATTGATCACGCCTTTAGGATCGGTCAGGTATTCAAGTGTCGTAAAACATTCGGGCGGCCAACTATCATTGTCTTCTTAGACCTACGCGCTGTGTTTGGCTCAGTTGACAGAGCTTCTCTCTGGAGTTGTCTGTTGAGAATGAGAGTGCCCGATAATTATGTCAACATTCTTCAACCTATCTATTCTCGGACGAACTACGGGTGTGTGGCAGACTTTTGCCCCCTTTACTTGTCACCAGTGGCGAGAGACAGGGCTACCCAGCATCACTCTTCTTGTTCAGCTTGCTGTGGATGACATCCTAAAGAGTGTTCTTGACGATTGTGCTGCCAGGGACGTTGAGCTGCTTCCGAGGGGCCGAATTCATGACTTGAATATACAGATCGCATAAGCTTATTTTATGATTCCTCGCAAGCCTACCATAATCCACAATGTCTGCTTCTCAGTTCGTAATTACCTTCGCCCCTTCGAAGTGGAAGATCTTCTTGCAGGACTGACTAGGATGAGATCTCCCTGCGCGTCTCTAAAGCTCTGGTTGCTTCCGCTAATCGTTGACAAATATAACGTCTAACCGACCTGCGCTTCTGTTAGACCTAGTCCATAAGGCTACGGTGAGAGTGGTCCTGCTGTAAAGTTTCGAGACGGCCTGTTCACGAAAAATATGTCCAGCGGATGTCCGTTTTTATCATCGCGGCCTTTGGAGCATTATAAATATATATATATATATATATATATATATATATATATATATTGCATTCATAATGCTGCTTCACCGCAGTTGGGCTAAACCAACTTACACTTAAACTAGGTCATTTTAATGTGGATAAAATTCATTCCACTTTATTTGATTTGTTCTGCGTACCTGATAATCTTCTCCTAACTTGCACGCGTCGCTCATGCTAATTGTGGTAAATTTGCATAACTTTATCACGTGGTATTTTTAAAATAACTTTTGTACTTCTCGCGGATTGGCTTGTAACCAATTTTCTCCATATGCTCATTTAACAAGTATTTATGTCGTCATATACGTTTACTTTATTCGGTACGTTTATTTGAAATCGGCATTTCGAATAATTGGCTGTTGTTTGACATCCCCGGTGAGGCTGCGCTTGGTGTGCATGTTGACAAACCGCCTACCTGTCTATTACCCACTACCTCATCCATACTGGCTCCAGGAGATAGTTGGTCGTTGCTGGGGTGGATGGGGTGCACGGTCGTTGTGGTTGTGCTAGGCTCGAAGAGTGGTTCCATGCACTCAGTGTGGAACGGACTACGGTCCAGCCATCGCCTTGTGTGCGCTTGATTCCCAAGTACAGCGTGCTTGTGTTTGCCTGTGAAGGAGTGTGGGCCGGCTCCGTTAATGAAACGTGGCTCCCATCCGCATGCCTCCCGGTCTTATTCCTTCGGGTTTACAGTGGATATGAGGTGTGTGGATGGAGCTGTGGGTGGTGCAGCACAAGCCATTCATAGTCCCTCTGTAGGCGCAGGCGTCCTGTGGCTGGCCACAGTGACGGGCAAATCCGAAACCGGTTGCTGCCAACCACACATCTGGTTGACGGCATCCGGTTCCGCTGCAACACCCACAGCTCCATTCACACACTATATCCAGTATAAACCCGAAAGAATAAAACCGCGAGGAATGTAGATGGGAGACACGTTTCATCAATGGAGCCGGCCCACACTGCTTCAACAAAGAGAGCAGAAGCATTCATGCGTTATTGGGAAATCATGCGTATCCGACGTACACAAGCTGGTGGTTGGGCCGTAGTCCGCCCCAAACTGGATGGAACCACTGTTTAAGCCTAGGACGGCCACGAGGACCGTGCACCTCGTCTCCACTCCGAACAACGATTCACAATCTTCTGAAGACAATAATCGAGGTGTAGGGTGTTAGTCAGGTAACTATCTTGTCAACATTCACAGCAACCGCAGCCGCACCGGGGATGTCAAGTTCAGCCAATCACATGAAATGACATTATCAACTAAAATATTTCGATTAAAGCATGCGAAGATGCCGACGTATCTTTTCGCTAACTTAGTATATGGAATAAATTAGTTATCAACAAATTCGGTCGGCCGGTGGCCGAGTGGTCTGCACGTTTGATTTTCAACCATAAGGTCACCGGTTCGAATCCGCGTACGGGTGGGCGTCCTCGCGGTATGCTCAGCTCGCGCGCGACTAGTGGTGGTCGTGCGGCAGCGAAGCGCCGTTACGGCGTATAAGCTGACACATTCTATTTATCAACAAATCCGCGATAAATTCAAGGTGTCAGAAAAAGTGATTAAAAAGCCACCTTTTGTTTACGCGATATGTGCGACTAAATAGATTATTCAGATCGACATTAAAGTGAGATACCAAAATACACATTAAAACAATATAGTCAACCAAACCAATCATCTGAATTAAAGAAACTCAGCACGCAAGCACGCGGTTATTAAATCAAGGAAGTGCATGCAACATACCTACAAACTGCACCGGTTCTACTTGTGTTCTCAGCAGGACCAGTCGTCGTTTCGATGATAGACCCGAGTGGCCTCGCTCGCGGCTCATTAGACCTGCTTGATGATGATGATGATGGCTGGTTGGAAGCAGCAAGAAGAGATATCTCTGTGTAGCTGCATCTAATATCACCCATGTACAAAGATCCGTTATGTTGTAGTGCGCTCGATATATTTCATATCGGCTAAGTGTTTGTCCAGGAATTTCTTAAATTCATTCACTGACTTCGCCTCAACTACGTGCTGCGGCCGGTTGTTCCATACATTCACCACTCCGTCCGAAACAGAGTTGGTGTGCGACGCGCCTCAACTCCGGTACTACAAGCTTGTACCGGTGTCTTCGTGTGCTGCTTGGTGTGCGCAGATGCAGCAGCGGGGGCCTAAACACGGGGTATTCATCAAGATGCAATATCCACTGCGTCATGATGAGGTCAACCCGCAGTCGACGATAAGCTAGGGTGTAAAGCCCTAGTTCCTTACACCGGTCTTCGTACGGCCACATGCTGCACTCACTCAATCCTGTCTACTTCGCCCCGGGTGATCGGACACTACGCGGGAGAGCCATACTCTACCATAGGTCGTATTATTGACACGAAGAGGCGAGTGGCAATCTCTTTGGACCAAGTGCTGAAGCTGCGCCTGAGCACCCAAAGCATACGAAGGCTGTTTTCCTAAAGCCTATTCGTGTTGTCCATGGACTTTACGTCGTAGCCTGAGGGTACATTGAGATCTCGCACGAAAGGCGCGGGATGCAACGGTTGACCGGCCACAGTGTAGGTCCGACTGTGCTCACACTTACCTAGCCTCATGAATTGCGACTTGACCGCGTTAATCGGAAGATTGATCTTTGCAGACTACGTGGAGAGGCGGTCGACGTCCTGCAGAAGCAGGTCACAGTCATTAGATGTGCGGATTACTCTCCACACCTTCAAGTCATCTGCGAACACCGCACAAAGTGATTGGCGTATCTGAGGCACATCGTTTACATGGATGAGAAACAAAATCGGCCCCAGTACAGTGCCTTGGGGCACACCACTGCTCGATGTTTGGATAGTTGGTCGAGGTTCTGCTGATGCAGGTCACAGTCATTAGGTGCGCGGATTACTCTCCACACCTTCAAATCATTTACAAACAACGCACGTTTGCTTGCCAGGCGGAAACCCACCATGTCCTAGAAGACTGCCGCCGAAGCTTTGGCTGGAACAGGATGATCCCGAATTACCCAGATGACACCACGAGGTTGGCAAGCCAGCCGGATAATTTACCATAGCAATGCTACATTAATATTGACGACGTTCTTCGAGGGATTTTCAAATTAAGCAGACTGCCAGCAGCGGAGCTGCATAGTTTCATTACACAGTCTACTGTGGATTAGCTACATGCTTCACATGTTTGCTCAGCGTTTACCTTACGGTGTCCCCGTTGCGCGCAGAAGTCGGCTGAAAGCAGAAAAAAGGTGAACAACGAAAGATTTTGTCCGAAGTATGAAGGCGCTGACATCAGAGTTGGCCGTCGTCAGGCGCTCTCGACTCTGGTTAGAGGTGCAAGGACCACGATCACGTCTGATTGGAAACGCTCAGACTTGGCGAGTTCTCGTGCTCAATGGCGGACGTGTCACGGGACCGTGCTCCTGTGATTACAATTTTACTGTTGTCGTAGGTCTTTTACTTTCACCGTATTGCATTTATGTATATGTTGTGGTGTTCTGCCAATTGTATTACTATTAGTCTCCATGGTGACGGCCGCAGGACGCCTGCGCCTACAGAGGAAACATAGGTGGCTTGCGCTGCACCGTCCACCATCCACACACACCATATCCAGTATAAACCCGAAAGATTAAAACCGCTAGGCATGTAGATGAGAGACACGTTTCATCAAAGGAGGCGGCCCACACTGCTTCAGCAGAGAGCAGAAGCATTCATGCCTTAATAGGAAATCATGCGTGTATCAGACGTACGCAAGGCGGTGGCTGCGCCGTAGTCCGCCCCCCACTGGATGCATGAAATCGATCTAGCACGGTCACAAAGAATGTGCACTCCTTCTCCTGGAGACAGTAATCAATGTGAAGCGTGTTAGATAGGCTGGGCACTTTGTCAACATTTACATCAAGGGCCGTCACCCCAGGGATATTAAATAACCGACACGGAATTTAATCGAAAATATGCGCGCAAGATGGATACGGAGTATGCAGCAGAAGGAAGAAGGGTGGTACGAAAGTCAAACACACCTGCAGTAACTCAGCAAGAACGTAGCATGCGGCCGGCAGCGTATACTCCGTATAAGTCTATTCACTCATTTTGTACCAACCAGTGTCAGTTAACAGTCAGAGGAATAGGAGACAGACGCGATCTATTAATACTCTCAACCTGTCCGTTGCTTTGGGGGTGATGTGCCGTTGTTCCTGTCTTATGTCTACCGAGCACCTAACAAGTTTCTTTTACCAACGAGCTTTCAGAACATAATCCTCTATTAGAATGCAGTTGTCCTGGAGCTCCGCATTGGCAAACCCAGTGGTTCGTCATCTCTGGAGGCATAGTTGGCAATGTCAGCCTCACACCATTTGAAGTAGTCCACCATAACTAGAATGTATCAATACCCTCCAGCAGAGACCGAATGATATCTACTCTTACTATTTGTTTCGGATATGCTGCTGTCAATGCTGCAGTAGTGGGCTCTGCGTGGATTTTTGAAAGTGGCGTATGTCCCACATATTTGGTAAAAGTTAACTACATCTCTTCGCTGATGGGGATCACCGGAATCTTCGGCGCGCCGCTACCTCGAGTTTATTGACCCCAGCATGTCCCATCTGTTTGATGCAGTTCTGATAGCGCTTCAGTAACTAATATCTGTGGGACCACAATTCTCCGGAGTATGTTGGTCAGAAATCGAACACTAACACGTCCCTTCCGATGATGAGCTTATACCACATAGCCCACAAGCACCAAACTCCATAGATTCTTCTCTCTATCTCTTTTGGGATAGTTTTGTCGCCTCCCAAGCGCCGCCTGTCGTAAATGAATGGTATATTTGGGTCCGATGCTTGTGCCTCTTGCCAACGACCATACTCAGCCCTTTGGAGATTAACTAGCGCTGCGTGTTGTGTAATGCAGTAAGGACAATCTCCGTGATCACAGTGGAATTCTTGAGAGCGCGTCCGCTGTCTTGTTGTTTTCCTGACCGGTGGTGACATTTGAAATCATATTCCTGTAGCTGTCCTGCCATCGACCAATTGGTCCCTCAGTAACCTTGAAATTCTGTAGTCATCGGCGCGACTGCTAATCCGTCCAGCAGCTAATGTCGATTTGGTCTTATGAAGAAAATCAAGGCCAACATTTCCTTTCTACTCGTGCAGTAGTTCATTTCTTTCGAAATGAGGCCTCTGCTACCATAAGTCACCACTCGTTCTACTCCGTCAGTCCTCTTCTGTGATAACGGCCTCGATCGCATAGTCACTTGCGTCGGTGTCTAAGATGAACTTTTCCTATGTTAGTGATAAATCTGGGAAACCAACAAAGCGGTCGTGCAAAGGGACTTGTAACAGATAAAACGCCTTCTGACGTTCTGTGGACCATTCGAAAGGCTGCTTTTTTTACAGCAGTGCACTTAACGTTGTGGCAATGTCAGAGAATCTCCTAATAAATCGTCTATAGTATGAGGCAAGACCAGGAAAGCTGCGTAACTGGTCGGCCATCCCAATTTGGCAGGAACTTACCATGGTGCGATAGTTTGCCTGCCTCAGCGATCCATTGAGCTATGCTGGGTGGTGCTTTTTTGCACCTTCAGATCCACTGCTACCAGATTGCTCAATGGTTATAGGAGAGACACATTCAGTCTCCTGGCCCTCCAGGTCGGGGGTTGGAATGAGCTTGGCTCCCTATTCCTTAAAACTCCTTGTAGTCCACTGCCGAACCCGCTGCCTTACGGTCAGGTTTTTGAACCAAAGGCTTTGGTTGCGAACCTTAATCGTTCTCCTGTCTAGGCCTGGGAAACCTGACAGTATCCTGCCCACGCAATACAATGAATCTTTCCTCACTTAATTTCCTGATGTCCTAGCCATCAACGGTGCTCTATCTGCCGCATCGAGCAGAGTGGATAGGGGTTTGGATGCGTTTATATAGTTTCAACTCACATGCAAACGCGGAGCGTCATTCTTGCCATATCGACAAGCCCATGTCCAATCAAGCGGTCCACCCCAGTTCATTGGCTTCCATTTGGAACCCTCGATTCTCATTCATATGATCATGCCTCAACGTACGCACATTGTTCCAGACGGGTCAACAGGCAGCACATGCCCGAACATCAGAGACCCTCCCGATCGCTATCTGCTGCCTATTGGAAACCCGCCTACGAGACCCGAGCTCTGTTCTCATTCTGCGATCCCCTTCAGGTGATAGTAGCAGTGCTTTCTCATTGCGCTTCGAGTACCGGCTAAGCCAGTCTTGGTATTGGCGTGAATCCCCGGGTTGAAGCTGCTCTGGTTGCTTGGATCCCAATCAGTAGCTGGATGTGTGCGGTCCGACTGGCTGGCTCGTTCAAAGCTTAGAAGTCACGCGGGATTAATAGGTGTCTGTTTGTCATCACGGTCTACACGCCCACAAAGTATAACGACGACTCGGTAAAAGACGACTTCTTTCGTCAACTGAACTAGCATCTTCGCAACAGAAGAAACACAGACACTGTAGTGCCTCCTGGAACCTGAACGCTCAAGTTGGGAATTTGTCCACTGATGAGCTGCATCTGAATGAATGAGTGAAACTGGTCGGCGTTGACTGTGACTGGCTATACTTTCACCTGCTCGGTCTTACGACGATCAGTCCGAATGCTCGTCCTCGAAATGCCGGGATCAAGGTAGGTCACCTCTTCTTCTAGTAAGTGTCGCTTTGCCGTTTGTAATTTGAGGCTCACATCGATTAGGCGTGTCAACATCTCCGACGTAGTGATTAAATGTTCTTCCTTCGTTTTCTCCTAGTCAATAACATCAAGTAAACAAGTCACTTTTGGGGAGTCAGTCAGTTCAAATCTTTTTGCACTAGGCCTTGAACTTTTGCAGGCGCGTTTGATAACAAGACGATCACCTGAAATTCTAAGGGCCGTATCGTTCCACAGACCCTGTTTTCGCCTGATCACTCTCCTCGACTTCTACCTGCCAGTGCCCAGAAGCCAGATCCAGTTTGCTAAAATAGGCTGATCCGCCAAGTTCATCAAACATGTCACCGATTCTACGAATGGGAATGCCTTTCCGTGTGACTACGTTTAACGATCTATAGTGCATGCACAACCGGCAACCACCGTCTCTCTTCTTGACCAGCACCACTAGTGATTCCCATGGTGAAGTAGAGGGGCACACTACATTTTCTTTAACCTTTCATCTATAAGCTTTTGTAGCACACTATGCCAATGTATTGGGTTTCGCAGTAGTAGAGTCTTAATCGGTCTCGCAGCACTGGTATTTTCCGAGTGTTTAAGGACGCTGGTTCAACTCTAATCTCCAGCTCTTCACGCGAATGCTTATGAGTAATCTCGCGGTCTTCACTTGAGTCTTTCCAACGCCAACTTGCCAGTCAACAGGCGGAGGGAATGAACAAAGTTTTCTATGTACCGCGCGTTATCAGGGCTGTTTTCAAGAATTGCAAAAGCTACTGCATAATCACTTTGGTAAGATCTGAATATTATAATGATTGGTGATCAGTCGGAGCTTTGTCTAAGTCTAATCACAATTTCAGTCGGCTCAATAGATCCATTCTAATAATAGCCGCGAACGGGATTCTGTCTGCAACAATGAACTCGTTGTGCAATTCGTCGTTCGTAATCTCAACTAGTGCTGTAATAGATTCCCGTACGGTAAGGGGTTCTCCTTTGGCAGCGATCAAATAGTCACGGCATGGTGCCCATACGCACCTTGCCAGCCGTGTAGTAGAGTTGGATCTAATCAAACTTTTGCAAGTACTCGTGTCGATCAAACTTGTCAATGGGACCCTTGAAATCTGAAATTCTGACCTCAGTGCCGAAGTACTGCTTGGGGAGTTGGTAATCGCAGGTTTAAAACCTGGCTTCTCTTGATTACGCTTATCTGAATAATTTCGGCTGTCACGTGGTAGTTCATGGTTTCCGTATGTCGGTGATTGTGGGTGGAATCTTCGGAAATTCGGCTAGCCTGGTCAGAGGGGGGGGGGCGATGGTACCCGCGATGCGCTAATGTGCCCGATATGCGTTCCCATGCCTTATATCGGAGTCGATAACGTCTTCTTGCAGCACAACAGTAGAATGGCGCAGTACCGATTACCGCACGGATACCTTCCAGCCGTTCTGCGCGTTCCACAGCTGTGTCCCATCGGTCCAGAGGATGCAATAGCAGCTCACTCCGAACCGATTACGTGTGTATCCTATCCACTAACTGTTGTAATGGGCGCTTTTCTCGTATCTCAGTTATCGGCAAATGCGTGTCCTCCCAGCCGTCTCAGATCCCGTGCAAAAAATCTCACTTTTCCATGTACAAGGAAGGTTGGTCTCCTGCCGAAGGGAAGAAGGGCTGAATCCGGGAGTTCCCCGGGTCCTTCGAATGTAGTAATGCTGATTCCTTTTTCTAATACGTCATTGTCTGTCACAATATCAGAGATCTCTCCGGGAAAAAGCCCCAAGACCACACAGCCTTGCATTACAACGGGAAAGTCTTGAATGTAGACCTTCACTTGTTTGACCCACTTGGAGTAGCATTTCTCCGAAGCAGGCATTGACTGGAAATACTGTGTTTTGGGAGACTCGAGAACAAGTTCTCTAATAAAATTGGCTAAATCAGCAGCTATCTCCGAGTTGGGCTTTTAATCTCTATCTTCAGGTACTGCACTTGTCTCTTTCGATGGTCTTTGAATTTGCGCTATGGATCTTGGTAAGGTCTCCAGGTTGTACTATACGATACAGTCAGAACGTCAGAGGCCGAGACAGCACTTCTATTTTATAACACCTAGGCTCTACGAAAAGGAATCAGGATAACACTTAAAGGAACGAAAGCATTATAACAGTTAAACATTCTCTACTTGTTCTTGTCCTTCCTCTGTAAGTGAACAGGAAGGGTGTTCTGAAAGGTAAGCTGGTAAGTGGTGTCAAGGCACTGACTCAAATTCGACCACTCGTCAATAACAATATCCATCTTTCGTTACAGTAGTCCGGCTGTTCGGCATGGAAAGACAAGGACATAAAGGTTAGGAATTCAAACATTATTAGGCTTCCTAAATGTATATATATATATATATATATATATATATATATATATATATATATATATATATATATATATATATAGAGAGAGAGAGAGAGAGAGAGAGAGAGAGAGAGAAAGAGAGAGAGAGAGAGAGAGACTAACATTGAACTATTCAGGTTGCTTTCCGTTGTCCACACAGTCTGCCGTCAGGCCTTCGCTACTTTGTTGCAGATGTGAACGAAGCGCCACTCCAGACCGTTATCAGGCATAGCAGAGCAACAGTACAGAGCATTTATCAGACCACTAGGTGAAAATAACATGCGTTCTAACCATAGAATGGAGGGTTATTGATTGGGGTGTTATAATATGCGTCTGTCTGCGATTCCAATTGAACTGAATTCGTTCCCTGCCAACTTCGAACCCCAGACGAGATACAGAAGGTAAAACTTGGCGGCAACAGCGTGTTGCGGAACCAGCTACCGAAACGGATACAAGTAGTGTGAAATCAATAGACATTTTTATAAGTCAACCAAGGCATATTCACGTATCCGTACAGCTGTCAGCTGTCCGATCGGTAGGTCAGTACCGGTAGCCAATGATGAGATAAGTACGTGCGTCGTATGGACATGAACATTCCTGAGACCACTTGATGTTTCGCCTGTATACCATCGGTTCAGCTTGTTTTCCCATTTAATTACTGTGTTTTCCTTGGAGATTTTACTCCCTGACAGGTCGACGCGACAGTAGCCAGTAAACAGACATTTTGGGAAAACTTGACATCATTGTCATCCACGCAGCTGACACTCATCGGTGTCACTTGTTCACCCCACTCTGTCTTTCTTCATTTTAGCATTGTCGCATGGTCCAACTCCCAAATCACTCACGTATCCATCAAGATCGACAATCGGTTTATTGGTAATGCGACACATAGCGTAGCCAATACTCTTAACGGTCGCCGAAATGTCCTCTTCACGTTACCATGGAATGTGAGCGAGTGGATGGACAGTTCTTCGCATACAATTCAAGTATCAGTGTCTGTAAGTGGCCGCTCAATGGTCATCTTTTTATACTTTCCTCAGATGAAAACTTTCGTTTCTATATCGTTTTGAGTATCTGTTCTCATCGCCCGACCATCAGCCCAAACGTGGATGAAACCTGTCCTACAATCCCCGAAACCACTCTACTTCGGCTACGGTCCCAGTGGTCGGAATGACCGAGGTCTCAGTTGAGATTGTGTGTCGGAACCCAACTACACGGCGAGTACTTCAAAGCCCAACTCTGAACAGATGCATTAAATCATCCGGTTGTAAGTGCTTACGAACTGTGTCAGCTTTCGGTGTCTTCTTTTCATCTTCTTGTGACATGAAGGCCCTTAGCTGTACTGAAAATCGCTGTGAATCCTGGATAATTTGCTGATATGATTTGATCTCTGTTTGGTATGAAACTACTCGGAAATGTTGTGACCCACGGGGGTTTGGAGCGCCCTCCCAACTCCAAGCCTCAATTTGGCGATCGTTTTAGTTACCGAATAAACCAGCCACCTCAGTTGGGTTGAGAACAGTATGAGGGTATGTAGGTATTCTCCGAGCTGGCTGATTCGGCTGCAAACGTTTCATCGTCAGGTTAGACGGCATCATCAGTGCGATTTATGCGGGCCACTTACAGATCCAAGTGATTATTGATCACTTGAATCGAACGTCAGGAGTCGATTGGTCCACTGATTAGCTTCATTTGGGTGGCCAACATGGTGTAGGCTCCCGTAATGATAACGGTGAGCCATTGCTACGGCTGTGTGAAGATGCTCGTCTCTTTTTCGCGAGCACAAACTCTCGACACAGCACCTACAGAAGTGTGACTTGGCGGTCACTAGCCTCGGGCCAGCCATGGACGCAAATCGATCATATCGCGATCATTTACCGTTGGAAAGGCTGTGTCCAAAACTGTCGCTTGATTTGGTGCACGAGCGTGGACTCTGACCACGCACTTGTCTGCGCCGACCTCCTGGTGCGTTTCGGTAGATGTCCGCAACATCGTTGCGAACGGATTGACACCAGCCAGTTGGCGAAGCCAGGTTTTCTCAATGTGTATCAAAGTGTGTTGACATCCGGACTGAGTAAGCGCCTACTGAACACTGTCGAAGAGTACTGGTCGCATATTCGTCAAACGTTACTATCGGCAGGCATGTCTTCACGTGGCAAATCAAGTTGCAAACTGGACATTGGGTCTTTACACAGTCGCAGGAACTTATGGATGCTCGCCGACGTATTCCAGCTGGAAGCAAATGCACTGAGACTCGTAAACAGCTCATTGCGTGCTAGCCTGAAAAGAGACCACGAAGCCTAGTGACCTTATGGTGCCTTTAAGATGGAAACAGCCGCTGCCGTTGACAATCATCATCATCATTATCATACACGTTAGCTAGAGGTGGGAAACACCTCAGCTGCTGTGCCGCAATACATAGAAAAAAAGGAGAAAAAATGCAGCTGGTGCAAGCTGGCTGAGCTGCCGATAATGGATGGGCATCGTTCCGGTAAGCTACCAGCCGGCTACTGTGCATCAAAAAATTACGATGCAAAATTATGTAAGGCTAAATAATGAGATCGTGGTTGGAGGGGGAGGCTAAGAGGGATGGGGTGGGACAAAGAAACTCACAGCACGAACGCCACTGAGGTCGACTCCTTGCCATATCAGCAAATGTGTCCAACCAAACGTGTTCATCGTCATTCGGACCTCAGCCAGGGAGCTGAGACGTTCCAGCCGAGGCCAGCTCCGAAGTGATGGCCTTCATTCTTCTGGACCAAGTCATCGCTTGGCCACCCCTCCTCTTCTTCCATCCACACCCCCGGCGCGCAAACAACTCACGTCGTGCGAGTCGGTGGGCTGGCATGCGTAACACGTGGCCGAGCCATCGGAGCCTGGTGCGTGAAATAACGGTGCTGAGCGGTTCAGTTCCTTTTCCTGTGCCATAAACAAGGCGTCGAACACGCTCGTTGCTCACGCGGTGTTCCCACCAGATGTGAGCTAAATTCCGAAGGCACCGGTGGTTGAATGTAGCTAGCCTCTTGAGGTCCGCTGCTTTAAGCAGCCAGGTTTCACAACCGTGCAGTAGGGTCGAACGTACTGCTGCATTGTACACTCTACCCTTCAGGGCAAGAGTGATGTCGCGCCAGCGCCATAAGTGGCGAAGGTTAGCAAAAGAGCCCCGAGCTTTTGCTATACGATTCGTGATCTCATCTTCCATCCCACGGGCGCTGATACAATTTCCCAGGTAGTTGAATTTTTGAACGACTTCTAGCTGATCCCCACCAAGGGTCAGCGTAGGAGGCGGTCCAGACCAATCTTGGAGGAATGCTTTGCACTTCGACGGTGCGAAGCAAAGTCCGAAGTGACGGACAGCTAGTGCTATTCTGTCCAGGGCCGCTTGTCATGTTTGTGAGCTGTCACAGTTTAGGGCAATATCATCAGCATACTCTAAATCAAGAAGTCGTTCTCCTGGGAGTAGCTTCACACCTTCTAAGTCGTGTCCTGTGAACGCGATTTTCATGACTGTGAAGGATGACAGAGGCAAGCAATTTAGAGGCTATGGAGATCAGACTGATTCCTCTATGGCTGCCGCATTCCGATCGTGAGCCTCCTTTGAAAATTGGGACTATGATGGATCGGCTCCAATCGGTTGGGACAGTTTCCTGCTCCCACAGTTTGACTAGTAACTCGTGTAAATCATCCACAAGAGCAGGTCCCCCGAATTTGAAGAGGGCTGGAAGAAGATCATCAGATCCCGCAGCTTTATTTAACTTCAACAGTTCGATCTCACGTTTGACTTCTGAGCGAGAGGGTGGATCCAAATGGACAGCCGACGGAGCGGGCGATCAGTGGCTGGCGAGAAATCTAACCATTCCGACCGATTAAATTGCCTTTTAAGGTGTTCAGCCCAATGCTCTAAGCGTTTTGGTAAGTTGTGGATAGGCTGTCCACTCTCATCACGTATAGTTTCACTAATACCATGTCTCCTGTTGCCCGTTTCCCGTATCAGACGGAATGGTTACGAAGGGCAGCGGCCATTTTCATCTCTGATGCACGGTGAGATCACCAGGATTCGCTTTCTCTCTTCAGGCTAGCACGGAGTTTTGCTCGAAGCTCTTTGCGAGTTTCATTGTGTTCGCTTCCAGCCGGAATATGCCGTCGAGCATCTATAAGTTCCAGAGACTGTGAAGAGACTCAATGTCCATGTTGGCGATTAGACATACCACATGAGGATTTTCCTGCTGCTAGTAAGGTCTGGTGAATATGAGACCAGTGAGCTTCAATTGCATCCAGTGAGCTTCAATTGCATCCAGTGAGCGTTTATCCAACTCGCATGACCGCGTACTTTGATAGGCATTCAGCACAGCTGGTTTCGCCAGTTGGATGGTGTCAATGCGCTCACAACGTCGTCGTGGGCGTCCGCCAAAGCGCGTCCGCAGTTCAGCACACAAGTGCATGATCGATGTCTACACCTGTGCTCCAAATCGAGCGACAGTTCTGGATGCAGCCTCTCCAGCGGTAACTTATCGCAATGTGATCAATTTGCGTCCATAGCTTGTTCGAGGCTGATGGGCGCAAGTCACCCTCCGGCGGGTGCTGTGTCGGAAATTAGTGCTCGCAAGAAATAAGCGAGCATCCTCACACAAATGAAGTAACCGCTCACCCTTATCATTACGGGAGCCTATACCATGTTGTCCGCCCAAATGCAACTCATCAGTGGATAATTTTCCAACTTGAGCGTTCAGACCCCCAGCCAGCACTACAGTGTCCGAGCTTCCTCTGTGGCTAAGGAGCTCGTTCAGTTGACGATAGAAGTCGTCTTTTACCGAGTCATCGCTACAGTTTGTGGGTGCATAAGCAGCGATAACGAATAGACACCTGTTAGTCCCACGCGACTTCGAAGCTCTGAACGAGCCAGCCAATCGGACCGCACACATCCGGATATTGATTGGAATCCAATCCACCAGAGTAGCTTCAGGCCGGGGACTCAGGGCAATACAAACACCGGCTTGGTCGGTGCTCGAAGCTGCATCGTCACCGGATAGGCGCAATGAGAAAGTGCTGCTAGTGTCACCTGAAGAGGATCACAAAGTGAGCATAGAGCTCGAGTCTTGCAGGCGCGTCTCCGATAAGCAGCAGATATCGATGGAGAGGGTCTCTAAAGTTCGTGCAAGTGCTGCCTGTTGACCGATCTGAAGCAATGTGCGAACATTGAGGCATGCCAATCTGAAGGAGGATCGAGGGCTCCAAATGGAAGCCGATGAACTGGAATGGGCCGCTTGGTTGGACATGTGCCTGTTGACAGTGCTGGAATGACGCTCCGCGTTTACATGTTGACAATCATCGTAGCTTATTCCGTCTGATACGGGAAACAGGCAGCAGGAGACCTTGTGTTAGCGAGGCTATACGCGGCGGGAGTGGGCATCCGATCCAGAGCCTGTCAAACGTTTGGGGCGTTAGGCCGAACAGTTTCCAAGGTAATTTAACCAACCTGAGTTATTGCTTTCTTTTCCGAGCATTGAGCGCCGTTCTCCCTGGACCTTCTACTTGCATTCGCCCTCACGCGCAGAAGTCGACCGTGAGATCGGGCTGTTGAAATTGCGTAAGGCTGCAGCGGCAGAAGACATTTCCCCGCTCTCTTCACTTTCGGGGAACCTGCTCTGATAGATGATTTACCCGTGTTTCTAATGAAACTTTGGGATCAGGAGACTGTCTCGACAGACTGGAGCCGCTCCGTCATTGTCCCGATTTTCAAGGGAGACTCCCGTTCGGAATGCAACAGTCATAGACGGATCAGTGTGCTTTCAATTGCCTCTAATTTGCTTGCATCTGTCATTCTCCACAGACTGACTGGCACTCGTGAAAGCCAGGTATTTGAAGATCAAGCCGGATTTCGTCGATGTCTGGGCTGCATCGACCACATCTTCACTTTGCGTCAATTGTTGGTGCACCGTCATGTTCATTGGCGACCCACCGTTGTCGTATTTCTTGACATAAAAGGTGCCTTCGACTCAGTCGATCGACGTGCTTTCTGGGACTGTCTACTGATGGAAGGTGTGCCTGATAAATATGTAAGCATTATCAAAGCGCTGTACGCGCATAATTCGGGCAGGGTGAGGGTTTATGGCAAACTCTCGCCACCCTTCAGTATCACCAGCGGTGTGAGACAAGGTTGCCCGCTGTTACGTTTCCTCTTTAACTTCGCTATTGTTGTAGTCATGGAAACAGCATTCGCTGGACAGGATCTAGAAGGTGTAGAGCTGTTTTCTGGTGAGCGACTTCTTGTCTTGGAGTATGCGGATGATACTGCCCTGATCTATGACAGCTGTCAAACATGTCAAGCAGCACTGGACCGATTTGCACTGGCTGTCAATCATTTTAGGCTATGCTTTGCTCCATCTAAATGCAAAGCAATTCTCCAAGATTGGCAGGGACCCACCCCTGCGTTAACGCTTTGTGGTGATAAGCCAGAAGTCGTTCATTAATTCAAGTACTTGGGCAACTGTATTAGCGCCCGAGGGATCGAAGATGAGGTTACGAACCGTATAGCAAAGCTCGAGGTGCTTTTGCCACTCTCCACCACCTGTGGCGCAAACGCGACATTACTCTCGCCCTGAAGGGCAGAGTTTATAACGCAGCCGTCCGTTCAGCTCTCTTATACGGTTGTGAAACCTGCCCCATCAGGTCGACAGACATAAAGAGGCTCGTCACATTCGATCGTCGCTGCCTTCGCACCTTAGCTCATGTCTGGTGGGAACACCGCGTGAGCAATGAACGTGTTCGGCGTCGCGTATTTGGTGCAGGAAGAGCGTATGAACGGCTCAGCACCATTATATCACGTATCAGGCTCCGATGGCTGGGGCACGTGTTGCGCATGCCAGCACACCGACTTCCGCAACGTGGATTGTTTGCGCGCCGTGGGTGCGGTTGGAAGAGGAGGAGGGGAGGCCAAACGATGACTTTGTCTAGAGAGATAAAAACACTCACTTCGAAGTTGGCGTCGGTTGGTGCATCCCGACTGCCTGACTGGGGTCCTAAAGACGATGAAAACGTTTGGTGGGACACAATTGCTGATATGGCTTGGAGCCGACCCCAATGGCGTTTGTGTTGTGAGTTCTTTTGTCCATCCCCCTCCTGCTTAGCATCCCCCTCCAATCACGATCTCACTCATTAGGAATAACGTAACCTTTTGCGGTGCGCTAGCCGGCTGTTATCTCTCCGGAACGATGTCCATCCGTTACTGGGGACTCAGCAGGAGTGCCCCATTTTTTCTTTCTTATTCTTGTCCTTTGTATTACGGCACAATAGCTGTGGTATTTTCCACCTGCAGCTAATGTGAATAATGATGATGATGACAACCAAGCAGTTACAGGCCCGCTTCTGAAGCAAAATGTAGAAGAATTTAGAGAAGGACTTAGAAAAACCATTGCTGAATTATAAGGTTTGCAAAGATGGGAGAGTAGAAATCAAATTGTGTATAAACGTATGCATGGCGAAAAGAGTTCCGCGGGTAGAGCGGTCTGTGAAAATTGGTTAAAAAATCGACTGGCTGAACGTTTAAGTGCATTTCTTGATGACAGCATATACAATGCAGACGAAACAGGTTTTTTTACCGAACAACTTCAGAGGGTTCCTTGTGTTTTCTACCGACATGCTCAGCGGATGAAAAATAGCCATGGATAGGATCACTCCTGTGCTGCGCAATATGTCAGGCATGGACGAAATAAAACTGGTTTTGATTGGAAAAGTAAGAAACCACGATGTTTTAATGGCGTGAACGTGGTCACACTTCCCGTAACTTACAGAGCTAACAAAAATGCGTGGATGACAAAAGAACTTTTCACCCATTGGGTCCTCGAATGGGACAAAAAGGTAGGCCGAATTGGCCGAAAACGCATATTGCTTTTGGGTGATTGTACAGCGCATCCACAGGTAGAACGTAGAACATTCAAATGGGGATTTTCTTAGCAATCACGAACAGCATTCTTCAACACATGGATCAAGCTGTGATTATGAATCAGAAAATCTGTTACAGAAAAATATTGTGGACCGAATTCTTTATTACATCGATAACAACGTGTTATCTAGTTCATCGTCGGCGGTGGATGTCAGCGCCAAGATTTCTGTGCTCGATGTACTTCAGTTCGTTTCAAAAAGTTGGAGATAGGTAACCAATGCAACAATAAAAGCTTGTTTTCGACCTGTTGACTTCAGTCAACTGGCATCCGATGCACTTTCTGATGACGCCATCATCACTGTGGACGAGATCAGCGCTTGCACAATACCAGTCATCAATGCAGAAGTTCTTTGCCATTGACAACAATGTGGTATGTATCTCAGATCTGACAAATTGAAGATGAACTCGTCGGTAAATTTTCGAGAACTGATTGGAACAGAAAGGAGACAGGGACTCAGAGGATGACGTGCAAAATGCCTCCGTGAGTAACAGCAATCAGCGCATCTCGCATTTAGGAGCAAAGAACTGTGGATAATTTGTATAGCTACGGACTTTTGCATAGGTTGACAGTAATTTCTTGTCTAAATTGTACTCCATCAGTGCAAAATTGACTGGATTAGCAGCTCAAAATAATGTGAAACTGATGTAAAATTGTTTTCTCAGCAAAAATATACAGTACCGCCAGTTTCTATAGCTATCCAAGTGAGATGCTTTATGTTATAACTTTGAAATTATAGGTCATGCTATTCTGCTCTTGTGGGCTTTAGTTACAAATACGTATGTTTTCCTTCTTATCACGTTACAGTCCAAGTGATATACTGTCTAATAATTCAGTGGTTGTTTCCCTTTTGGAAAAGTTGTCAATATCGGTTAATTGCCCACCTCGCTTTGTCGGCCAATTTTGAAATATCCCGATAGTAGGCAATAAAGCGGCTTCGACTGTACCCGAATTATGATGCCTTTCTCGTGATGTAAGGGAAACTCTACGGTTTCCATATAATTACCAAGCCGTTGTAGTAACTCATCAGTTATTTCTTCATCATGGCTGTCTATGGTACTCGCACCAACAGTGACGATGCTTTCCAACTGTATTCGCGGTCGGTTACAAGGCGCTAACATGCCATCCATTGCGAATTGTACGAATGAAGACTTGGGACAATTAATTTTGAATATTGTCCTAATCTTTCACTTCCAAAAATTTGGCCTGCGCACCTAGCTGCTGATGCGGAGGATTTATGGCTATGTAAAGAAGAATGTCACTAGCTGAACAAATGGCGTACTCACAAATTATTCTTGTAAAACCTCGAGTGCATGGCACCGAGTCCACGGTGTCGCATACTTCTCAACTTCACTGTGGATTGCCACTGTAATTGATAAGTACATGACTTCCTCAAAGTTGAATTTGGCGAACACGCTGTGTGGTTGGGTTGCGACTCGCAACCTTTATTGAGACTTCGGTTTACTTTGAAGTGAACCTCGGGCATTCCGATCACGAGGATCGTATCCTTGTTAACAGCTTCGTTGAGATCCGGAGTATTTGGGTTTCGCGGGCACATACCATATCGCGCTCGGAGTCCAGGTATATATTTCAGATTGTCTTTCATCATCTAATGAACATATTTTGTGGTCTAAGTCATTCACTCTGTTTCAGCGCGTCCGGCAACTCGGGACAAAATAGTGTTGGAAGCTTGTATTCCAGTTATGAGCGGCGTGGTCAGCACTCAGAGCATTCTACCACCACTATAGAAACATGGGCACTCGATCCGTGATTGACCTCCGAGAAGTTGTCCACCATCATCATCATCACACATTAGCAGCAGTTGTGAAACACACTTCAGTCGTGCCTCATTACAAATATGTAATACATGAAGAAGCGATATACTAAGCATTAAATAAAACAAAAAGCAATAGGCAACATTCTGCTTAGTCACATATTTTGCTTCAAGACAGAGATCTTGGTTGCAGGTGGGCAGTAAGCGGAATGGGGAGGGAGAAGGAAACCCACAACGCAGACGCCATCTCGGACCGGCGTTAACACACGTATTCAACTTTACGTGTTCATCGTCCTTCCGTCCGCACTGTGGTAGCTGGGAAACACCAGTCGACGTAAAGTTCGAAGTGAGGGCCTTCATTTCTCGACCAAATCATCGCTTGACCACTCCTCATCTTCTTCCACCCACACCCTGGCACACAAATAACGCACCTCGCACGGACGTCTGTGGGCTGGCGTGCGCAACACGTGGCCCACCCATCGGAGCCTGGTGCATGATATAATAGTGCTGAGTGGTTCACTCGCTCTTCCTGCATCAAATACGCGACGCCGAACACGCTTATTGATTAAGTGGTGCTCTCACCGGACATGCGTTAAGCTGCGAAGACAGTGATGGTCGAACTTAGCTAGCCTCTTTATGTCTGTCGACTTGATGGACCAGGTTTCACAATCCTATAAGAGGGTTGAACGGACGGCTGCATTGGAAACTGCCCTTCAGAGTTAGAGCGGTCATGCCTGCGCCATATGTGGCGGAGATTGGCAAAAGCGCCTCTAGCTTTTGCAGTACACTTTGTCATCTCATCTTCCATTCCACTGTCGCTACTATAGCTGCCGATATACTTGAATTTCTGAATGACTGCCAGCTTATCGTCAACAAGGGTCAGCGCAGGGATAGGCCCCTGCCCATATTGGAGAATTGCTTTGCATTTCGACGGTGCAGTGTAGCCCGAAACGATTGACATCCACAGTTAATTTGTCCGGGGCTATTTGGCACGTTTGTGAGCTGTTACAGATAAGGGCAATGTCGGCGTACTCCAAGTTAAGAAATCGGTTACCTGAGAGTGCCTCCACGCTTTGCAGGTCGTGTCCAGTGAACACTGTCTCCATGACTTCGTTAATGTCGAAATTAAAAAGTAAAGGTGGTAGCGGGTATCCTTGCCTCACCGCTTAAGATATTGCAGGACGGTGACAGTTTGCCGTAAGCCCTCATTATGCGCGTGAAGCGCGCAGATATTTTTTGCGAATTTCTCGGGTACATCTTTCCTTAGTCGGCCGTCCCAATGCGCACATCGATTCATCGAATCGAAGGCACCTACCGCGTCGAGGAACAGGACTACGGTCAATATGTCGGTGCTCCAACAATTGACCTAATATGAAAATGTAATCAATACAGCCGCGACTTCGACGAAACCCAGCTTGCTCCTTACCATCCGAGCTTTCACGTATGAGTATCTTGGAGGCAATTGTGATCAGACTGATCCCACTTTCGTTGCTTCATTCTGAATATGAATTCCCTTTGACAATTATGACTAAAAAGGACCGGCTTCAGTCTGCGGGGACAGTTTCCTGCTCCTACAGTTTCAACAGGAAATTGTGAAAATCATCTAAAAGAGCAGGTTAACTGACTTAAAATAGAGCTGGAGGAAATCTGTCCGCTTCTGCGGCTTTATTCACTTTCAACAGTCGGATCTGGTGTTTTATTTCTGCGCGTCTGGTGATTTTCAGGACGGAGCAGAGCAGTGAGAAGACAAATGTTGCGTTATGTTAACATTGTTCTCCTCAGGACGACTGCTATGTAGCTTGTGAACTACTGGAATTAGTACCTTCAAAAAAATACAACTAAAATCCTGCTACTTACGAGTAATATAAAATAAATAGCCTCTCCTGGTTTCAAATGCGATCGATATAGCGTCTAGTGGATATCACCTCAAAGGCTAGCTACTGTTAGTGACAATGGAAGATAGGTAGTGCTATATCCCAGTTAGCTTGCAAACTATGTAGCTCAACCAACCTCCCCCATGGCTTAGTGACTTAAGCTGCTGGCTGGTTGGCATCTGCCTCTAGCGGTCATGGGTTCGATCCCCAATAGAAGACCGATGGAATGCGCAGCACTGACGAGCCACAATAGGGCGAAACACTTCCGGTGCTTTTCTGGACTAGGCTATGCTGTGTAGCTTATGAACTACTGGTATGAATATCCAAACATTATATATATATATATATATATATATATATATATATATATATATATATATATATATAGCTTTTTGTAACTGTCTACGAATAGACATAGAGTCATCAGAAACCCTGGGACTCCAAAGAAGGTAGAGAAATTGTAAAAGAAATCAACAATACACATCAATGTCTATGGTTTCGTCAGAGGGCGAGATACTACCCGGTTGCCCAAGCCGAAGTATGGTGTTGACTTAGGGGACACTACCCCGAGTTTTTGGTCAAATGACCAGCCTGCAAGGCAGCGAAGGGAATTCAGGGGATCGCGCCCATTGGGAGCCGGTGTCTGATTGTCCAGTTCACCCGCCTTTCGTTTGTTCGTTTGCCCAACAGGGGCTCAGTGTTACCCACAATTTCAGCATTAAGTTGCTGGAATACAATGCTCCGCCAGTATGAAACAAGGGGCAGTGGCTTTATTTAGTGCCGAGTCACATCCACCACGTCACAGTTTCAGTAAACGGACATATGTGGATTTTTATAGGGAGACCGCTTACCAGGCGAAAGCCCACCACGTCCTGGAACACTGCTGCGAAAAGATTTGCTGGAACGGGATAATCCCGGATCACCCACGTGGCACCACTAGGAGGTTGTTCGGCAAGACAGCCCGATGCTTGATGAGACCACCGGGATTCGCGTTCTTTCTTCAGGCTAGCACACAGTTTCACCCTGATATTCGCTCCCAGCCGGAATGTACAGGCGAGCATCAGTTAGTTCTATTGACTGCGTGGAGACCCAATGACTACCACATGAGGATTTGTCTGCTGCCAGTGTAGTCTGGTGAACATGCGACCAGTGGCCTTTAGCTGCACTCAGTGAGAGCTTCCGCAACTCGAATACCAGCGTACTTCGATACTCATTGAGAACATCTGGCTTCACCAATTGGCGGGTGTCTATTCGCTCACACCGTCTTTGCGCTCATCCGCCAAGACGCACTAATTCCTATGCATGCCTTTCACAACCAGCAGGCTGTCATTGATATTATACAGAATACACATCCTTTCAAACCAACATCCACAAATGAAATTGTAAGAGGTTCTTCTTTTCCCTCTCCCACAAACCAATGGTTCTTTTCAGCGAACCTTTTTCTCGATGGCCGTACTCAATCCCATTCCCTTCCGTTTTGGCCACCAAATCATTTTCCAACCTTACCAATACACACCCTGTTTCGAAAATTCTTAGCCTAGGTCCAGGAACACGGCTTAAAACTCTGATGTTTGTAAAACAGCCTAAACAATACTGCTCATGTCTCACAACTGTCTCAATAATTTTGATAACCATCCGTTCTCTTCATTCTAAGATCCACACACTACGCTCATTTTATTTTAGTGAATAATTTTGTTATCATATTTATAACTGAATCTTTGTGCCATGATGATGTCTGACAATCAGCTAACCATTTTCGGATACGATAAGTTTTTGAAAAATCGGCTTAGTCGTCGTAATGTATCTGCAAAAAGCGTTCGCGGAAAATAGGCGAGCATTTTCACCAAAATGAATAAACCGCTCACCTTTATCATACTAAAGCCTACATCGTGTTGGCCACCCAGATGCAGCTCATCAGTGGACCATTTTCTAACTTCAGCGTTCAGCTTCCTAGCCAGCACTGCAATATCAGTGTTCCTTCTGCGACGAAGAAGCTCGTTCAGTTGGCGATAGAAGTTATCTTTCACTGAGTCAGCACTACAGTTTGAGGGAGCGTAGGCCGCATTGACAGACACCGTTAGTCCCCACACGACTTCAAAGCTTTGAAGGAGCCAGCCTATCTGACGATGCACGTCTGGCTGTTGGTTAAGATCCATTCTACCATAGAAGCTTCAACCCGGGGACTCGGAGTAATGCCCACAGCGGTATTTGAAGCTGCCTTATCTCCAGAGAAACGCAATGGGAATGCACTCTCAGTGTCATCTATAAGGGACGGCAAAGCGAGCACAGAGCTCATCTTGTAGACCATTTCCCGATAAACAGCAGCTATAGATCGATAGGGCCTCAATTGTTTTGGCAAATACTGCCTTTTGGCCAATCTGAAATAAAGTGCGCACATTGAGGCATGACAATCTAAAGGAGCACTGGGGTCTCCAACGATTAACGGTTGAACTAACGTTCTCTGCTTGATTGAACATAGACTTCTCGAGTGGACTGGAGCGACGCATTGCGATTGTGTGTGATTTGAAATCAGAAGACATGCGACTATTGAAGCAGAATGGTAGGGCCAAGAATTGGCGTGTTGAAAACAGGGGGGATAAAAGGAAAGTTTGAGCGGGACGATGAGGTTGAGGATGCGCAAGAGAGGGAGTAAGTGGACTGGAAGTTTTGCACATTGGCATTCCTACCCTTATCCACACTGCTCGGTGCAGCAGATATGGCGCCGTTGCTTATCCACTGCGACGGTTGGAGCATCCAGAAATCGTTAGAAGAGAAATTTATTGTGTTGGAGTTGTCCAGATGCCCAAGTTCCACATCTCAATATGGGCATTACTACGCGTTCAGTTGAGAAGTGTAAGTTGCCATCAGAATTCATCTAAGCCTGCTGAGCTGCAGTCGGTGGGGACATGTACTGGAAAAAATACAGGTGCAACACGAAATGCCATACCAATTGTTTTGTGCATTACACATGTAATGTTGTGGATATAATGTTCACAACTAGTATTCCTATACTTTGGTTTATGGAAAATCCGGTAGATGTCGCGAGACGTTTGTATAGAATATTTTCTTGGCGCCAGATGCAATTTTCAAGGTGGAATGTTGAATGGAAGGTGAAAGATGCATCGTATTTTTTTTACAGAAACGAGTATTTTTGTAGCGACACAAAGACGTTTTCGTTCACAGTTTCGTATGAAATGGGTCCCACTTAAACAGACTACTCAGCGATTGTGTCATCAATTTGAAACAGCTGGCTCTGTGGCGGGGAAGACTCGACGGTGCAGATCAAGTGTCCGCACCCCTGAAAACATGCAAGCCTGCAAGGTTGTGACAAATATGATGCTCCCATTGAACCCTTACTCCATCGAGCTAACTTTCCATGCTCTTACAATTGTTTCTGCGCTAATTTTGTAATTTTTTGATCATAAACACACGTATAATGAACAAAACAAATGGTATGGCATTTTCTTATATAGGAGGCCAATCGATAGCCGCTGCTGAGTTAAACAAAGTAGATCTGGCTCGGTGTTTTTCGGTGAGCAACACCCCATTTCCATCTGCTCGGTCTGACTCAGTCTAGTGTGAACTAAGTGCAGCTTGGTCATGGACAAAGACGAAGCGGATTGGCTCCATCAGCCGCAAGAGGACAGCACGTGCGTATCAAGTAACCTTGACGAACGACACGGGGTTCAGTAGCGGTCGATCTACTGAGCAACCGGAGGTGACAGATGGGCAGTGGGCGGAAAACGTGTCAAGTGCCGCCTACGAGAATCGACTGTTATTGCGTGAGCCAGGCGGACAGCTGTGAATTAATGCGGCTTATCATGCATAAAGTTCAACGTGGCGCCAGATAGAGCAAGGACGGTTTTGACCGAGCACATCGGATGGCCAATGCGTGTCGGTCAACGGCCGTCGACCGAAAGCATAAGACACGACTTCGAGAAACGCCAAGCTAGAACTCCTCGCAGTTTAATAGCGTCTCGGCTTATGCTTCAGTATAAATGTTTCTCCATCTTGCGAATAACAGACTTTGATGGCTGCTCAGACTCGTTTAGACTTTGAAAATTGATGGACACTGCCTTATAAGTAGGGGTGCTGGGAGCTAATGTCTTCTGATTGGATGTCTTAATTCGAATCATAACTTTATCCATGCTGTGAGCTTACTTACACCAGTGCGCGGAACCAGTGGCTAGTCACTATGGTTTATGCGTACTTCACCAAAGCATATTTAAGCTACTTCGTCGGCCCGCATATCTTTGATAAGAATCTCTCGCTCTGAGGTCCGGCATGACATGTTTAAGACTGTGAGACTACATGAACTTATTGTCAGGGTAGCATAAGTTCATTTGTAATGATTAGTGGACTGGTTTAGAAGCAAAGTAGTTATGATGAAAGGGGTTCACTAAACCGCATACTTCTCGACCTCACTGGAACAGTCAGGCAGATTTTGTTTTGCACTTTGGGATGCATAATAGACACAGTTCGTGTCCCACCGGTTTGATCATTATTTTCTGTCACATATCGGTTTTCGAAAACACGCTACCGAATTATCTCATTTGTCTAGACTACAACATCTATGTTTTTATAACGGCCAAGGTCTGTTTCATTTCACCCGTTGTAGCGATTTACTGTAAGATTCTTGTGGATAATTTACACGAGTTATGAGTGAAATTGTGGGAGCAGCAAATTGTCCAAACCGGTTATAGCCGCCCCCGATCTTCAAGGGAGGCTCATTTTCGGAATGCGGCAACCATGGAAGAATCTTTCGAATACCCCATTCTTTTGCAGACATTACCATAAAGCAGGACGATTAATCGAGTCGAAGGTAGCTCGGTTGTCCAACAAAGCGACCATGGCATGGTGGCTTCTTCACCTCACGTCAATTGTGGATCCTCGTCATATATATCTGAGGCTCACTGTTCTCGTGTTTCTCAACATCATAGGTGACTTCGATTCGTTGAATCTATGTGCCCTTTGACTGTCTGTTAAGGAAAGGCCGAGAAATACGTAGATATTATCCGAACGCTTTTCATGCCTTGTTGTGGCAGAGTGTTGACTTACAGCAAGCTATCGCTGCCCTTCACTATCTCCAGCAGTGTAAAACAGGGATGCCAGCTGTCATCTTTCCTATTCAACTTCGCCATTGACGAAGTCAAGGAAACGGCGTTCACTGGTCACGAAGTACAAAGTGTGGAGCTGCTTCCTGGTTAACGACTTCACAAATTGGATTATGCTGACGACATTGTCCTCATCTGTGACAGCTCACAAACGTGCCAACCAGCACTAGACAGATTGGCGCTGGCTGTCATACGTTCCGGGCCATGCTTTGCTTCCTGAAAATGCAAAGCTTTAACCTAAGATGGGAATGAACAGCCTCCTGCGCTGACGCTTGGTGCGGATCAGCTAAAGTCTTTCAGAAATTCAACTACCAAGACAGTTGTACCAGTGCCTGTGGAATCGAAGACGAAGTCATGAGCCGTATAGCAAAGCCCGAGACGTTTTTACCAACTTCCGTCACTTGTGGCGTCGGCGTGAGATCACTTGCTATGAATGGCAGAGTTTACATTGCAGCCGTACGTTCAACCCTATTTTACCGTTGGGAATTCTGGCCCATTAGATCACCAAACATAAAGATTCTAGTTACGTTCTACCACCGGTGCCTTCTCAGTTTGGCCCAAATCTGGTGGAAATACGGCGTGAGTAACGAGCGTGTTCGGCGTTTTGTTTATGACACAGGAAGAGGAAGTGTATCGCTCTACACCCTTATGTTACGCTGCAATGGCTGAGCCACGTGTTGCGCATGCCAACCCACTGACTTCCGCGTCGTGCGTCGTTTGCGTGCCGGGGGTGTGGGTGGAAGATGAAGGGTGGCCGAGGGATGACTTGATCGGGAGGAATGGCCCTTAGTTCGAGCTTGACCTCAACTGGAGTCTCGGCTCCCTGGTTGGGGTCTGAAAAATGATGAACTTGTTTGACTGGATACGCTTATTGGCATGACTAGGAGCCGACCTCATTGGCTTTTGTGGAGTTAGTTTCTTTGTCCCTCCCCCTCCCGCTTAGCCTTCCTCTCCACTCACGATAGCCGCCTGCTAACTCAGGAACGATGTCCATCCGTCCATTTGCGTATTTTTCAGTTCTTATGTAGTGCGGCACAATAGCTGAGGTGCTTCCCACCTCTGGCTAACGTGTATGATGATGATCCACTGCAAGCCTCTGTGATTTCTGCCAAGAAGTTTTTTTATCGCCATCGTCTTTTTGGCTATTGCAGGATGCATCGGGGAACACCAAGACCAGTTCGCATCCGTTTGTTATAAATGGTGATCCTACGTGGGATTTTTCTTACGCTGCGAATTTCGTTCTTCACGCTGATCACACCTACAATGTAAGTTTTGTTTATTCCAATTTATCAGCAGCAATTTTATCTGCGCACTTGGATTGCGTGCTTTACATTTTAGTCGCGTGGGTGCTTTCTGCTTATCTGTCCCCCCTGATTTATCCTTATCATCTGCCCATTGTTCCCGATTTTCTAGTCTTAGCCCTTATTATAGCGTTCAGCAGTTACCGTATTGACGAGCTCACATAGTCGCAAGTAGTATCCATCGTCTTCACGCGCTCACTTTTTCGGTTGGCTAGTAACTCTCGTACGAATAATCTACCTCGTCTACGGGAGGTCCAGCCGTCCTCGCCATAATTTTCTTTGGCTCTCCAGCCTTGTGTTCATTAGCACTTTACCAACTTACTGCTCCTTTCCCTCAACTTAATCTTTTTGTTTTACCAACCACACACTTCGGAATTCCGAGTATTGCTCTTTCGATTTTGTGCTGTTATTATCTCGGCTTCAAACAGATATCGTTGTTCTCCCTCTAGATGTTGTACTCTTGGCTGCTTGTAGTTGTTACTGGTTGACAGTCATACACAAGCATCCATGTAGTATCTTTCTTATACTGATTATTGTTTATATATGTATGATTATATGGCTCACATTCCATCGTACTCCGGATCTCGCTGGTGTCTGTAATTGGATGTTGTTTGGGTTACCAGTTCACTTGCCTAAAAGCACTCATCAGTTGCTTGCGCGCTCCATACACAGCTTTTCTGCCCTTTGGTTATTTTTATTGTGCTCGGTTCCAAGTAACGCTTCTGCAAGTGGGAGGGCACGTTTTATTGCTCAATGGTTTATTACCGCTCGCCTCAAGCGAGACAGCAGCTGGTCCAATTTGAGCAAACCCACCAACTCTCATCTGCGGCTGACTCTGGTCGCAGGTGCGCAAACATGGTTGGCGGCATCCGGTTTCGGATTTGCCTGTCACTGTGGCCAGCCACAGGACACCTGCGCCTACAGAGGGACAATGGATGGCTTGCGCTGCACTACCCACAGCTCCAACCACACACCCCATATCCAGTGTAAACCCGAAGGAATAAGACCGGGAGGCATGTGGATGGGAACAACGTTTCATCAACGGAGCCGGCCCACACTCCTTCACAGGCAAAAACGTGCTCGCTGTATTTGGGAAATCAAGCGCACAGAAGGCGGTGGCTGGACCATAGTCCACTCCACACTCAGTGCATGGACCCGCTCTTCGAACCTAGCACGACCACAAGGACCGTGCACCCCGTCCCCTCCAGCAACGACCAACTGTCTCCTGGAGCCAGTATGGACGAGATAGTGGGTAATAGACAGGTAGGCGGCTTGTCAACATGCACATCAAGCGCAGCCACACCGGGGATATCAAGCAACAGCCATTCACTTGAAACGACGAGATGAAATAAAGTAATTCCAATAATGCATACACATGCGGTGGCATAACTCTTCGCAAAATTACCATACGATGTAAGTTGGTTAGCAACGAATTCGCGATAAGTAAGAAATGCCCACAAGTTACTTAAAAATGCTACAAACGCAACAAAGTTACCGAAGATAAGCGCAATTAGCGCAAGCAACGTGGCCAGTTAATAGAAGATTATTCAGGTAGGCAGAACAAACCAAATAAAGTGGAATGAAATTTATCCAACTTAAAAAGACCTAGTTCAAGTGTAAGTTGGTTTAGGCCAACTGCGGTGAAGAAGCATCAAGAATGCAACATCAGCATCAGCATCGGGCATATTTCAACGCAGATACCGTCTATAATACATCCATATTCGTCCGGCACAGTCTGTTTGCGGTTCCAAGTTGAACCGCCTCGGTGTGTTGTGTTGCATCACACAACACGTGATATAGCTTTATCTTGCAGCGCATTAAGGTTATTGAAGCTCATGTAGCAGGATAGATTGATCCATGTATATACGCACAAACCTATCCTTCCCTTGAGTTCACTGACATTTCCCCGTTATTAGGGAGTACTCAGAAGTCCACTCAGCCATCCGTTTCCCCTCGGAAGTTTTGATTGCTGTGCTAGCCGACATATATGACCCTTCCTTCATTTTTGCCTTATCTCCTCACACAGACGTTATATGCGACCCGGTGGAATGTCGATTTCAGACTCGGTCCGTATCAGCAAGCGAAACAACTTGGTGAACATGGGAATACCAGTCACCTGCTATAAGAGCGATCAGCCAGAAGTTATAGAACCACCCGATGGGAAAAGTTTATTTGTGTCAACTGTTTCCAGAAGAATGTAACCATTGCTGGGGTCCCACCAGCTTCAGTAGCGTATCAAAAGTAGTCCTACCAACTGATGCGTTTTCGTTCGGTGTAAACTGATCAATCAAAATGGTTGCTGTGTTTTAACTGACAGTAATCACGGCATACCGCCTCAGGTCTTTGCACTAAGATGGGGCTAGCATTACAATCGCTTTCGCTGCGATCACTCCGCGTTGGTTTAATCGTAACCAGTTCACCGGATCACCTTTGCACCTCTGGCCTGTTACCGAACTATTTTACACCGCCCTTTGTCCTCATGTTATTGACGATCAGTGCTGAATGATTGTTCATCTGAACCAGATGAATATTTGGTGTGTCCATAGCGCTCTCATCACTGCACTCCACGTTCGAGTCCGCCGTAATGATAGTCAGGCTGTGACGTTTTCCTGGGATATGAAGCTTGCTGACAGATGCCTTTCGCGCCACACCTAGCTTCACTGGCGATGCTGTCCTATTTGGGATTGCGTGTCCCAGTCCATGTATAGAACGAGTACTACAACACTCATTGATAAAACACTCGTCTGGTGGAATATGTACTGGAGGAAACCGTATCCACCAACTGAGACTATACTATCATCGTGACAGAATTCAGTAAGAATGGATGCAGCGGATATTCCAATATAGGTCTACCAACTTATCTAAAACTACGGCTGTTGTAGTTCGTTGCGTTGTTACTGTGTGGGTATCACACCCGTAGAAGCAGCATGGGTCACCATTTTAACCATCATCAACTGCTGTAACAGCTTCGCACATTTTGCGGATACACCATGTTGGTGTTTTTCAATTCCAAGAGCGATTTTCCCTCAGTCGACACACTTTCGTCTAATATACGGCCTCCCGCATGCTCATGTATGCGCTTTATGTCGGAACATCTAAATTTACACCCGAGTTTTTGGTCTATTGCCGATCCAATTTTCGGTTACATACGTCCTTTTTCTCAATTTATGGTATACTCCACCGCAAGGGGCGGGAAAGCATTCGGATCCCGCTCAGCATGTCTATCACTCTAGTCACTTCATGAGACTGGTAGCTTAGTGCATGTCACTTAATTTAAAGGTCGTCACTTCCGCGCCTGCACCACCTTGACCAGCCATACGGTGCACGTGCGTTGAGTTATTCATGTTTCAGTATGCAACATTTGCGATTCTCGATTCATGGCTTCCTTGTTGTGACTTGTTTTTTCCACCACATTTCCTTTCTCAGCTGCGAGTTCTATTCTACCTACTGGTTGTGGGACTGATATGCATCTTCTCAATTCCGAGGTGTATTCCAAGAAGATTACTGGGTAAGTATCACACTGTGTTTAGTCGACCATCCCCTGCCTCCCTTTTTACTGTCCAATCCGTGGTTACCTCGGTTCTATGGTACCGTTGTTTGGAGTATGCGCATAATCCCATAGTCTTATCAGTTCCCTTTCATTTCTTATTCTTCATTAGAATTGTGGAGGATGTTCGAAAATTTGTGCAACTTTCCACTCATATCTTTGAAACACGTTGATTCTGCTCATGTCGAGAAGTACGCGCGACGGTTTGCCTACGCTTCGGTGTCTCTCCTGGGGCTAAACAAACCCGACTGTGCTTTGACAAACTGAGTGATCCCATTGTATAAATGGAGTATCAACATATCTAAACCTTGCTATCTCTACTTTAGACATTGAACTGCATTGGTCACGTCTGCAATAAGTGGGTTTTTCCCTCTGGTATATCCGCCGGTCTGTTCCTATTGACACAAAACACAAGAGATCTAGCCGATCCATTTTCTAGGAGCCTAATATGAGTTTTCACTGTGGCCTTAACTTCTGGTGATCGAAACGAGTCACTGAGAGGAAAGTTGCTGCATCTGCTGTGGACATCCACATGCTGTTTTCAGTCATCACTGTCACCGGATGCAAATCACATGCGATGACTCGAACAAGCTATTATTTAGATGGTACGAATATCACCAATCTGTGGAAGTATGTTGAAATTACTTACGCAGCATTACACTGTGACACCTCCAATCATCTTCTGATGTTGCGCCTGTCTCTGCAGATCGTGATTCTAAAGCGGATCTTCGAATGTATATACAAAATTCGGTACGTTACAGAGCTCCCGGTCCTGACTGACGTCCACCGGCCCGATTCAAAGTTGGCAGGGTTGCAGTTGTCTATGAGATCTCACTATTGGACTGATGCCAAGGTTCCATTTTCATGGATCACATCACAATTGTTTCCCTTATTCACAATATAGGCTGTCGCAACAAATGTGCCTATTAACGAGGAATTCCACCAGTCACTGTCCGATCAAAACTTTCTACGTCTATTAGGTTTTCACCTAGTTGTCTCTCAAGAGACGTTGGTTTTCGTTTGTCAACTTCTCAGACATCACGTCCATCAAAGACTGGCGGTCGTGGTACCTTTGGATATCCTGCCCACTTTTGTCTCATTAGGTATATGTACTCTTGGAACTGCAAATTACGGAACCACGCACCCTTGTAAGTTAGTCATTATGCTGAAGTTAGTGTGCAGTCACATATCGGACGAAATTAGGGCTTATGGCAAGCTATCTTTTTTGTTTGCCGTAACCATTCCTGATCTGCCATTAAGTATACATCCCATGAAGCACCAGGTGTCCAGAATAGCAACTTTGAGCTTCTCCCTAACATCAGAGTCGTGCACCTTGATTAGACCGTTGATATCTGTTTGCGATTCACAATCCGTCTAAAATAATTTGACTCGCATAGTGATAGGCATGTGAGTACGGTCTGTATTTGGCCGCATTCGTGTTTGGTGTTATATTTTATTTTTGGAATTAACTGTGTCTTCTTTCACTATTGCAAGCGACAACCTGGTGCAGGTTGCCGGCTCTACTTATCTAGGAAGTTTGCTTCATGACTCTTGGCAGTATTGACGATGAAGTCACGAAACAACTCACTAAAGCCCGCCGTGCATTTTTATCGATCTGTGAAGCTTATACCATCTTTTTGACGTTAGCCTCGAGCCCAAAAGCTGGCTTACGAGGGCTAGCCTGTTCGCGTAGCAGATTGAAACGACTATGAATTTTCGACGACCGCTACTTGCAAACTATTGTTCGTGAGTGGTTGCTGCACCGTCTAAGCGATACAAAACTTCAAAGTCGGGTACTGAGAGCTTACAGTCTCAACCACCTCGGAATTATTCTTCAATACCGTTTGTGTTGGCTCGGCGAGCTGATGCGTATACCAACTCATTACCTTCCTCATGTCGCATTATTCACCTTTTTGGGTGCGACTGGAAGTGTCGCGGTAGACGTCGGATGATGGGAAAAAGGGACATGACGTATCTTACCAGATGTCTGATATCATTCGCGTCTATCCCCCTTCCAGTTTGGGAACCAGGTGACGCGGACTCCCATTTGATACGAAGTTTTCACTGTTATGGGATGCAACGGAAGTCAGTGGATCCATTGCTGTTCTTCCATTTCTTTTCCGTCAAATGTTCAATTCGGAAAATTTAGAACAAACTTAACGGGTCACAGTGGCTGCAACTACTTCCCTTTGTGTTACTGTACTTTGCTTTGTTGATCAAGACTTTCTTTCCCCATTTTTCCAATGATACACATGTCTCCACTCAAACTTGTGAGTAAATCTATGTGTGTACTTCTAGGTACTCAACACAATTTTACCCCCTGAACTTCCATTCAGCCTACAGCTGTTACAACTGCATTCAGTACAATTTGCTTAGGACATCTTCACTCTTATTACTTCATCCCTCATCACGTGTCTCTGTTTCTACAGCACGCGCTACATACGCCCCTCGGTTTGTTCGTGGTCTCCTCCGCTTCTCGCAATGTGGTTCGCTGTCCACACTCGTGCTTCTCTACTTTGCGTACACCGTCACCGGTGAGTACTTTTTCCCCTTGATTATTTACTTGGTTCCTACGTAGTGCAACTCATCTGAGTACTCTTACGAACTTTGCACATCCATTACAATGGCCTCAGGTTGGTCTCAGCATTCACTACTCTTCTTTTCGTATATTCTTGCATATAGCACCTTCGCCAAGCTCTTTGATAATCATATTCCTTGCTCCCCGAGAGTAACTTTATACGGCTATGTTCTGCCTCCATACGTCGATTGACTTTCTCAAACTCGGTCTTTGCTCCAGCTGCACCCCATGCTTGTCGTTGTACTCCGGCGCTATGATGATTTCACATGTGGAAACCCTATTGCACTTGATATTTTGCATTTAGCTATTTGGTTCTACTTTGTTTCCTTGGGACACCCGCCTTTGCCAATTGTCGCCGCCTGTCTGGCACCTTTGTGACCAATGCCTAGCCGAAAGCTGCGCATTTCCTATTGGCTATCCATCAGGGATGCGCCAAACGCATCCTGTCTTCTACACCTAGCTGTTATCACAGCTGTTGGATAGGTTAACTGATATGAGGTTTTGCAATTTTGAAATGTTCAAATTATCCGCAGATGGTTCGCTTCAGACAATTCTAAAGTACCAAACGTAGGTTAGACAACGGTTTGATCTCTTTCACCAGTGTTACGGTCTAGCGCGTTCGAAACAACGGCTCGTTGCGGGTGCAATGGAAAGCACAGGACATCAAGCAGACGGAATGTAAACTATCTTTTGCCATGCATTTGTGCAGCTCATCGATCAGATATTTTTACACTAATTCAACTGACGAGTGGTTGGCCGGTATACGGACACTCCTACGTGCAGATGAGGACAGTGAGTAGAAACTGCGCAGCTTTCAGCTAAGCGGTGGCTGCGACAATGCCACAATTACTCAGCCTTCTTCCAGCCTTCTGTTACGTTATATACCTCACACGTTAATGAACTACTTGAACCACTTATTCCCCTGATTTTCTGGGTCTATTCGTATTGGATCAATCCAAAACCAGTAACACCCCTGAAGTTTACCATCTCTATACCCCAACCACTTCTCCAAGTTGACCGTCTTATTATACTTTGCTTGAACGTTCACCATGTAAACCTTATGGATCCAGATCTCTTTATGTTGACCACTAATCCAGTGATCAATTTGCTGAGCTTTTACGGTAGTTCTGATCAGCAACAGTCTACAACCTTCGTTTTTGCTCTTTCTTGGCACTGTCTCGTGACCAACCGACATCAATGCTACAGATATATCACTTTGTGCCATCCATTGCTCCTTCATCAGTTGGCGGCGTTTCCTGGTAGTTTCTTACACCGCTCTTAGTTCACAACCGCGAAGGGCCTATCAATGTCGCTGCTTTTGTGGATATTAAGCTGCTACACAGCATCTTGCGATGGGGCTTTATATAAAATGCTCGAAGCTGTATCTTTTGGTGGTAGGGACTTCCACTCCACGAAGGCATTCTGTGAAGTGCATTTCCCAGCGTCTTGTCTTGCGATGATCTAGGCCACTCACAGATGGGCAGCCGGCATACGTGGCAAGTAGCCATTGCGTTAGGGGGGAGGTGACGAGTTTGTTCAAAATTCGTGTAATCGTCAAACTACTTCCTTACCTACGTGTTGCCTACGTGTTAGTTAATGGGCAAGTCCTTGGCTTTGCCTCAATACTTTAACCATGTTGGTCTGTACCCACGGGATTCGACATTATTGTCCGTTATTCCTGGGTCTACGTGGAGAGAAGGGCTTGTGTGTCACTTTCTGCGCGCGTAGGGGCATCTTATTGTTTGATTGGTCGTGATGAATCCGTCTTAACGTTTGTTTGCGGTTTCTAAGTCCAAGGAGACCCAGCTATTTGCCTGAGCTCAATTAATTGCCTTACGCATAATCATTCAACCATCTTACGTTTATCGTACACCGGTGTCAGCGGGCGAGCATACCATAGTCTCGTAACAGGATTACCCAATCCCACCTTTATACTTCGACATTTATGCGGGCTGTGTCGAGCCCACGCGGGAGTGCAAAGATATGTTTGCAGTCAGTGAAATGAAGCAGGTGTAGTATTGCCTCGGATTTTGCCATTTTATGAATTATCAATTGCAGGCATAAGGTACTCGGACCAAAGGCTTCATTTATTCGTTTCGCATCTAGTCCCAGAGCATTCACATATTGGATACCCATCATCTTTTTGTGTCAGTTATTGTGCGGTGCTCTTAAGCCCACAATAGCTCTGTCATTGTGAGTTTTAACTAAGTGCTTACGCTAATCTGCCTCGTACTGTCTTGGCTTCCGAAGCCCAACCAGTTGACAGACGGAAATAAATTGACCAACTATGTCAGTCGTACACAACACATATGACACCTGGCGCCTCAGTAAAAGCTTCGAATCTGGCTGGTGAGAATATTAGCGAACAGCATAGGATCTTTGTTTTTATGGAATGAACGCAGCCGAATGCAGTCAAGAATATATCATAATTCCTGAATATCGCTGAACGGCAGTTTCCTCCTGGTGGAGCTCGGCAGCCATGTGCATGTTAATCTCGAACCGGTGACTTTCCTTTTTATAAGTCAATGACTCATACCACTGAGCCATGAGTGACAGCACCTGAACTCCATGATGGGATCGCCTCCCCTACTTTTCACTGCGCGACAACTTCCTCCACTTGGTCCTATTTGCTCTAGACGCCGTTAATAACCCAACTTGCTTATTGCTGCGACTAACTTTGGTCCAGTCAAGTATCAGCTATTGCTACTCGTTAAGCAGTATCCACGATCGTTCACGGGTCCTCTGATTCACCGATGATATTGCGATACGCCGCATAAAACGTGTCTTGCTCTCAATCAATCACCAGTCAGCTATAGATTGCTCTAGACATAGGGTGGACGCTTCAGTTTTCCCTCTTGTTTTTTATATTTGCGCTCTCTAACAATCGTAAATATTTTCTACTTGTCGTTATCGGCACTGTCAAGACTGTACTTAATACATGCATCTACCGAAATTCTTCCTCTCATCGCACTTTTCGACTTGCCGTGAGTTGCTGATTGGTTTACATTCCACTCTGTCATTTTTCACTGCACTTCAACGATGTCACGCAGTTGTTTACTAGGAGCACGCTTAACTATCCCGGTGGCCAGATACGAAACTTATTTTTCTGTTGAAGTGGCCACTTACTTCCACAAGGTTTAAAATCCTAGATGAGCTCGAAAGAATTCACTTTGCGGTATTTATCGAGGCAGTCAAGGGTTTCTCATCGATGGCCTCAGCTGTGCTCGTTGTGCGACCCAACGACAGACCCTGTCTCTTTCTGGGTCTTTCCACCGGCTTAACTGCCACTTCAACCATTCATTACTATATATATATATATATATATAGTAGCCATGAACGAGGCCACTCAGGACCACTACCGAAGCAACGACGGGTCCTGCAGAGAAGGTAGGCAGAACCGGCGCGGCGTTTGTAAGTACGCTGCATTCGATTTACTAATCGCGTGCTTGCATGCTAAGTCTCTTTATTTCAGGTGGTGGGTTTTCAATTTTGCACTTATGCTTTTCTTTCTCATATAAATGTCTACCTGTACTCTATTCCATTAACTTGCGCACCTCGCTTAAGCCAATTATATTCGATTCCATAACATTTTGTGTTCGTGGCATTCCTGAAAGTATACTTTCTGACCTCGTGAACTTATCTCGGATTCGTTTGTAAACAACTTATTTCATATGCTCATTAACTTAAGATCTATGTCACCGTTTCCTTATGCATTGATCGAGTTATTTTCTTTGTCTCTCTCTCTCTCAAGTGATTGGCTGTTGTTTAATATCCCCGGTGTGACTGCGCTTGATGTGCATGTTGACAAGGTGCCTACCTGTCTATTACCCGCTACCTCGTCCATACTGGCTCCAGGAGACAGTTGGTCGTTGCTGGAGGGGACGGGGTGCACGGTCTTTGTGGCCGTGTTAGGCGTGAAGAGTGGTTCCATGCACTCAGTGTGGAGTGGACTACGGTCCAGCCACCGCCTTATGTGCGCTAGATTCCCAAATACAGTGTGCTTGTGTTTGCTTATGAAGGAGTGTGGGCCGGCTCCGTTGATGAAACGTGGCTCCCGTCCACATGCCTCCCTTGTCTTATTCCTTTGGGTTTACACTGGATATGGGGTGTGTGGTTGGAGCTGTGGGTGGTGCAGCGCAAGCCACCCATGGTCCCTCTGTGGGCGCAGGTGTCCTGTGGCTGGCCACAGTGACAGGTAAATCCGAAACCGGATGCCGCCAACCAAATATGTATGCTTTTTTGTAACCGTCTACGAATAGACATAGAGCCATCAGAAACCATGGGACTTCAAAGAAGGTACAGAAATAGCAAAAAAACACCTCAAGGTCCATGGTTTCCTCAGAGGGCGAGGTACTACCTGGTTGCCCAAATCGACGTCGGGTGTTGACTTAGGGGACACTACCCCGAGCCTTTGGCCGAATGGCCAGCCCGCAAGACAGTGGAGCGCATTCAGGTAATCGCGCCCATTAGGAGCCCGTGCCTGATTGTGCAGTTCACCCGCCTTTCGTTTGGTCGTTTGCCAAACAGGGGCCTAGTGTTACCCACAATTTCAGTATTATGTTGCTGGAATACAATGCTCCGCCAGTATGAAACAAGGGGCAGTGGCTTTATTTAGTGCTGAGTCACATCCACCACGTCACAGTTTCAGTAAACGGACATATGTGGATTTTTATAGGGAGACCGCTTACCAGGCGAAAGCCCATCACGTCCTGGAACACTGCCGCTGAACCATTTGCTTCAACGGGAAAATCCCGAACCACCCAGCTGGCACTACGAGTTGGTTGTTCGGCAAGCCAGCCATTCATCACTATTATCTCTATTGTATCTGTTCTCACGACTGGATCCATCCTATAAGCACACGCTACTAGCTTGAAGTATGTGAAGAACCTCAAGATCTGCTAACGATAACCCTCACTGGTGACTATTTTGATACATACGGTTGCTTTTCGGATTCAAAGCAGATGTTATTATTTTACTCCAATAACTTCTGGACACCTGAAAACACCCTTTACTTGAAATCGGTGTAAATTACTGGACCTGAGTTGTAAACTATAATAAAAGGACCAAACATCTCACCGAGCATCAATCGTTGTTATTTGGTTTATGACGTACACCCCAGCTAAGACACACTGAAAAGCAAGCTATTGGGATAAACCGGACAATATCTTTTACCATGTCTTGATCCACGCGATAAGTGCCTTTCGTATCATCTAACCTACCGGTCTCGAATTGACATCCCCCGTTGCCAGCCTTTACTTTGCCGGGCTTGTACATTTCATTGGGGTTGTTGGGAAATGGGATTACGAGTGTGAGCACGCGAAACGTGGAGGGCTAGTCGGGTCAGCAAACAACGCACAGCGTGAGTTCTACCGATGCAGGACGGTGGGCAGAATAGGTTGTACTGCTTTAACCGCGATGTTGCAATCATATTTATAAACAAATGAATGCAAGTAACTCACGAATAGTGGGTGCTAGTCGCGGGACCGGGAAGAAACTTTTCCGGTACAACACGCTGGGTTTTGGAAAACTTGATCAACTAAACGCGAGGACAATGGAATGCATTCAGCTTGCAAGCTTACACTAACCAACTTGAAACGTTTTATGATGTTGGATGTAAGTACAAGGATGAAGCAACTGAACTTACGTTCGTTTTGAGTTGTGTAACCGCCCAGGAAACTATGGAACTAATTGAGTCCCTCATAAACTTTCAGTAGAATATCGGTGTTGCTCCCTTCCATCACTTCACCCCACAACGCGTTTCGTTCTTGTTTGGACTCATCAGGTAGCCGTAGCCTGATCGGCATATAGTGCTTGACGGCTGTCGCCATGGTGACAATCCATTGAGCTCCGCGGGTAGCGCTTCACATAGCAGTTAGAAGCTAGTTGTCGGGTTTCGGAGTACCCACCATATCGTAAGTTGGATATTTCGTCCCCAGGAATTCCGATTTCACTACAGTTGGAAACATTTTCAAACGAATAAGTTCATTTTATGGAGCTAGCAACATCCAATATCCATCACCTTCGCTTGCGGTCCGAGTGCTCGAATTGACCAAATTTGATTTAATGCGAGCCGCAAACCATTCACACAACCACTGTTTCAAAATGCGCCCTCAGCCACTAATTTTATCGCCATTTCTCCGAGCAGCTAAATGCAATGGGTCCAGTCGTCACTATTATACCCAGAACTAGCTACCACAAACACTAGAATTAAACAACTCTACTGGAAGAATGCATGCGACAGTATGCAATCAAATGCATGAACACTTTCCAAGATCTCAATTTTCCACAGGCACGGCGAGGAACAATCTGTTGGCCAGAGGTAAGGTATACAAAGCAGTTTTATGTTCACTTTTACTGTCTGGCCTAGCAGTGAAGCGGTAGTCGTTAGACGATTGGATGTGTTTAAACACCGATAACTCCAGAACACATTACCGCAATCTGCCACGTGATTCTGAATGTGATCCGCCTGCACTGGATAAGCAACGTTCTCCGCATGTCTGTCAACCAACCTCTTCGGAATGTGCCGTACCCAAAATTTCATCTGATTTAATTAAATCCCAGTGTGACTAGCTGATGTTATGAGAAAGACCACCTGTAACCGACCGGCAAACCAAATCGGGGCCTTACAGGTCATCCTCCTGCTTCATGTCCTTCAGATAAGTCTGGCCGATGGTCTTTAAGCATGACAGCATCCGACTTATCATACGCCGGACCCTTAAGGTTGTATGGCTAAGGGCGCAAAGTCTACGCAGTTGCACAGATCATTGCAGCCGATTCGTCGTCACTTTGGTTCGAGAGCTTCCGGCATCCTGTGTAATACTGCAGCCCTGCTTTATGCAACCCGTATTCATTGCGTACACTTGCAACTCGCATCCGCTGAACTCATTTCGATGTTATGTATGCATGTATGTAATCTCAACTGTCTAGCAACTAGACATAGAGTCAGTAAAAACCTTGGAGATCAGTGGCTAAGGGGAAGACATCGCGTCTTAATCATCGTGACATAGTAGTTGAAGGTGAGCAACACACTAAATAAAGTCACGGTTACTTGCCCTTTTGGAGGATCATGTGCACATCAAGTAAGTCATTCACTTCGAAGTCTTCCTTTGATCTTTCTACGATGGAGTATCCAGCGAACATAACCACAATTTCAGTCACATTAACAAACTCAGCCAACATGACTACTTGCACATACATACAAACAACTACATGTATACCTACAGATATTTTGCTTTTTAACCTGTAATTCTTCTGTGTAATTGCCGTTCATGCACGTTAGTATTATCATGATCATGCTTTTACAGGCGTGCCTCGCACTGCTGAGAATAAACTATTTATTTATTTATGCCGCAGGAAGAAAGAACCATTTTTACACAAAGTATAACAAAACATTTTAGTTTGTTTTCCACACGTTGATTTTTCTTTTTTGACATTTTTATTGTTTGAAGTATTAAACATGTGAATCAATGCAATTCTGTAGACGATTTTTCCACTGATTCCGGTTGCGGGCCATGCCTTCAAGAGTGTTAAGCCATTGGCACTCCTCATCTTTGGGTCACCATCCTGGAAGAGGTTCGGGTCCAACAGCGGCTAGACACGATGTTAGCGATGACATGTGCTGTCGCCAAGTGGAAGGCTGACCACGCCGCGGTCGCCTCCAGCCAGGTGCTTGACGAGCGAATAGAGCGCGACGCGGTAGACCCTCATGTGCCATGCGTAGAACGTGACCGAGCCATCTCAACTGGCGCAGCAAAACCAGTTTGTTGAGGAGAGTACTCGCATTCCCCAACATGCGACGACGAACGTCATTACTATTCACTCGGTGTTGCCACCAAACACGAGCGATCCTCCTTAAGCAACCGTTATCGAAGGCAGAAAGACGACGCATGTCTTCCACGCGAATCGGCCAGGACTCGCACACATACAACAATACTGAGCGAACTGATGCGCTGTAAACGTAGCCCTTTAGCGAGAATAAGACATCGCGACGACGGCATAAATGCCTAAGATTGTCAAATGCTGATCGAGCTTTAGCGATACGAAGAGAAACTTCTTTGTTGATTGTCCCGTCAGCAGAAACAGAACTCCCAAGGTAGACGAAACTACCTACCTGTCCAAGTTTTTCACCTTCGAGAGTGAGCACGGGAGCAGGTGAAAGCCAATCCTTGAGCAGTACTTTACGCTCCGATGGGGAGAAGCTGATGCCATACTTAGATGCTTCAATCGCCAAATGTGCTAGCGTGAGTTGCATACCCTGAGGATTGTCACCAAGTAAGGCGATAACATCAGCATAATCTAAGTCGGTCGCGCGCTCACCCGGTAGAAGCTCTAGGCCAAAATCTTGGAAACCTTCTAGAGCATTCGACAGAACATCTTCGATTGCGAAGTTGAAGAGGAATGGGGACATAGGGCAGTCCTGTCGCACACTGCTATTGACAGCGAATTGCGAGGAAAGCTTACCATAGAGCCTCACTCTGCCGGATGTATGAAGGTAAAATGCGTGTAAGATGGCGGTGTATTTCTCTGGCACCCCGTTCTTTAGTAAGCAACGCCACAAAACAGGTTGATCAACAGAGTCAAAAGCGGCACGTATGTCTAGGAATGTAACGATAGTGAGCCTGTGGCGATGTTCGAGGAGCTGGTGGAGCGTGAAGATTTGATCCACGCATCCGCGGCCGGGACGGAAACCAGCTTCTTCTTCATGGTAGGATGATTCACGTATTGGGGATAGTCTACAGAGCAGAATGGATGCCAATAGCTTAGAGGCAACCGAAATAAGACTAATCCCACCATGATTTACACGTGAAGTACGAGCGCCTTTCTTGAAAATTGGGACAATAACGGATTCGCCCCAAAACTAAGGCACTTTCTCTTCATGCCAGATCTTTGCAAACCGTCGTACTTGAACAGCTCCGGAGGAACTGCGTCTGAGCCGGCAGCCTGGAACCACTACACGCGTCGAATCTCGAGGCAGACTTCCGCTTCACTGGGCGGACTCAGCGGGACGAGCCATGGTGGACAACAAGTTGTACTGCATGTACTGATGGAAGGTGGAGGCTATTTGAACTGCGAATGAAGGTGCTCGGCCCAACGGTCCATACATCTCTGTTGGTTGTTGTTCGGAGACTCATTCACCTCGCAAATAACCTTACTGACACCAAGCTTTCTGAGGCCAGGGGATCGAAGGAGTTGAAAAAGCTTTCTAGTGTTGCTGGAGTGGGTAGCGGTCTCCATCTCTAAAGCACGCTCAGACCACCATGCCTCGCGATCCTTGCGTAGGTTTTGCTTGAGCAGCCGGTTGGCAGAGCGGCGCCGCTCGTTGCAATCTGATTCCGCGGGGATATCTTTGCGGTGTTCGAACAGCTCCAGAGGACGAGCAGAGATCCAAGCCTCTAGGGGGCGTCGAGCTAGGCCGCGGCTCGACTCCGGAAATGCTCACCGCTTTCTGTATACAAGCGCAGTGTTGCTCCACGTCTTGCGGTGGATTGCAACTGAGTATGTATGGTAGTGAAGACTGGTAGCTCGCCTGGCCAAAAGAATCAATTAATCTGTTTACATCCATCTTAGGTGCTTCGTGTTTCTGGACCCCCGCAAAATACATGCAGGTTTTCGCGCAGAGCAGTGCATGATCTGAGTCAACGAACGTGGACCAAAAGGACCTGCATTCCAGTACCCTGTCACGCCATCTGATGCTAAGTGCGATGTGATCAGTCAGAGACCACCATTGTGTTAGCGAAGGGGGACGCCACGTTGCGAAACGCTTTTCCTTACACCTAAAGTTAGTGCTCGAGAGAAACAGCTGGTTGTCTTCGCACAATATGAGAAGCCTCTCTCCGTTATCTGAGCGGTTCTCATCGAGCGCATGGTGACCACCAAGGTGACGTTCGTATGATAACAGGCGGCCAACCCGTGCATTAAAATCCCCAGTAAGCACAACGACATCCGACATTTTGGCACTAGTCAAGAGCTGCTATAGATCTCGGTAGAACTCGTCCTTGACCGAGCCGCCACTGCAGTCATTTGTAGCGCACAAGGAGATGATAAACAAGTTGTGTCTTTCATCGCGGCGCTTGTTGATTCTACATGAACCCCGAATCCGAACTGCACATAGTCGGCTGTTAATCGGGAACCAGTCCAGTAGTGCCGCCTCGGCCTTGCCACTTAGTGCTATACGTACACCAGTCAAACCCGCTGAGGCTGCTTCTGGATCTCCAGAAAGACGCAGGTGATATCTGGCTTCGTGGTCAGTGGGGGATGTAAATGCAACCACAGTGCTGGGATGTTAAAGTCGGGTTTCTGAAAGGCCGCAGACATCAGTATCGAGGGACTCTAGGGTGCGCGCTAGACCGGCTTGCTTTCCAATCTGCATGAGTGTCCGAACATTGAAGCACGCCAAACGGAACGAAGATCGGGGACGAAGGAGAGCCCTAGGTTGAACTCCGTGGTTCGCGGCGCAACCGGAATCGCAGCCAGATAGTTGAACACGTGAATCGTGTAACGGAAAGTAAGGATTTTTCGCAAACCAACAATTGGCGTGTGATCAAGTCGCGTGTATGTGAGAAGCAGAAACGGTAGCTGATGAGCACATTGTAGTACACTTCAAGGTTTTGTGAAAGGGCATGATACTACCCGGTTGCCCAAGCCGAAGTAGGGTGTTGACTTAGGGGACCCCACTCCGAGTCTTTGGCTAAATAACTTACCTGCAAGGCAGCGGAGCGAATTCAGTTAATCGCTCCCTTTGGGAAGCGCTGACTGGATGTCTAGTTCACGCGCTTTTTCTTTGCTAGATCACCAAACAGGGGCCCAATACTGCTCATGTAATCAGCACAATTGCTGGACTACAATGGCCCACCGAGGTGGAACACTGTCGCCGAACACTTCGCTGGAACAAGATATGTCCGAACCACCCAGCTGCAACCACGAGGAGGTAGTTCGGCAAGCCAGCCGATGTCATGACTATCGGACTTATACAAACAGAACTCTACACCTCGGTTCCAAAGCCCTTATATACGAGCTCGTAAATGCATGATCAGCTCACTTGAACCACATAGTACTGGCGTTTTCATGCTTATCCGGATGGACCAATCTGCATTCCGACGACTCCGTCAGCGTCAAGCCAGGTGTCGAGGAGTTTACCGTTTTAAGTTAATCATTTCCTTACTGTTCCTCACGGGAAGGTTAGCGCTATAAGGATCCACGGTAGATTGTTCATTTGTCGTGCGGAGAACCCACCACCCAATTGCACTTTTCTTTGTGTGAAGTAGATCTCAACAACAAGAGGCTGAACTGCTTTTTCTCCTTTATCTTCGTCAGGGTATTAATACCAACATTGTATCACCCCGTTGCTAACCATTCGGTCCATGCTGCATCAGTGAGCATCGTCAACAGTCAACTCATAGGCCCGTTTTTGTGTTAGGTTCTCCATCATTGAGTCCTTCCACTGAGGCAGTTGGAACGGTGCAGTAAACAAGCATAAGAACAAACTACTTGGAAGTCGCTTTTCCAATTGTTATCGCACAGCGTTTGGCCATGTTCCGTTTCGTACCAGTTACTTCTAACCTAAACTAAAACCATACCAGTTCGTTCCACATACTTTATTTATCATTCACAAACTGTACCGAATCCTTAAAATAGACTAACTCACCTACCTTTGCATTTTCAAACCGAAGCCCCACCTTCAGTAGGGTTTTACCGAGAGCCTCATCCACCAACGTGATGAAGATTAGAGGTAACTGCGGGTCACTTTGCTCCCTACCTGTTATTTCTTACAGTATTTTTTAGACCATGTATTGTCCAGTGTGTGATAAGGAACTAGCTGCGAACGCTCTCCATTGCGATTCGTCGCTCATACCATTATGTTATGCGTTGCCGTGTAAACTACCCTTTTAACATTCAGAAACGTTGTCACGCACTTTGTTCCCGAGTGATTACTCGGAGTATACTGTGTATCGCATACTAGGCCTCTACACTTCCGTGCATCTTCGGAAAGCCAAATTGAAAAGAGACGTTGGTTCACCAGCGTCTAGTAATCACTTTGTGGAGTACACTTATAACAACGGAAGTAACACCTATCGCTCTGCACTCCTAAGTGCTAAAAATGTACTTTTTAGGCAGAAAAATGTAGGGGGGCGTTTTGTGCAGGATCATCAGTTTGGAAACACGCCAAAACCTCAAAGCTATGGGTTGACAAAGCAGCGACCGCCAGTCCATCAGGCCTTGGTGCCATCTTCGGTTTGTATATAAGGGCGTTAGTAGCTTGAACATGGTTCAGAATGCATGGTTTGTTGTGCTGCAAAGCTTTGGTAGTTCGGTGAATCACTGCAACCAAATTGGTAGGCCTCTCTCCAGGTACCATCCAAGACGCAGCTTCCGGTATCTTCCTGAGAGCTTCGGGTGCAAAATATGCTATCCTCATTGTTGCTTGATTTTGTGGCCCCCGCCTGGAAAGATAGTAGATCCCAGTGAACTCAAGCTTCTTTGTTTGTTCATCCTGTTGTTACTTTCGACGGTACTCCGAATGATCTAGCCGTCATGGGCGGTCAACTTCACAGACAACACTGTACTCTCTGGAAGTCTTGTTTCCATACCTCATTCGGCACATCTCAACATTGCTGGTTTAACGTTCCTACCGACTCTTTGTCCACGCAAGCTATTTCCGAATGAAAGGGGAATAAAAAAAATAGTGGCAGAACGTTAAAGCTCTAAACTCTGTGCCGTTCCGTATCAGCCCCTAGATGGTTGTAAATCAGTCAGATCTAGACATGGCCAGTGGTTAAAAGACTTTTTTTAAATTGTGGATCTTCGTTACTTTTCCGTGTTTCCGATCGTTACTGTCCAGTCGCATTTTCATGTACTAACTAGAAAACGTTCAAATGCTTTTTTGTAGGTCCAATCTTTGCTGGATACTTGGTTGATTCAACACTGGGTGTCGTTTTCAGCTTCGGTATATTCGTCGCCGGTTCTTTTCTCCAAGAGTCATTGACATATTTGTATGAAATAGTTCAGGTGAGCTTGTTCTCCTTAACTGTCTCTTTTTTCAACTTTTGCGCCGCACCAGCTGAATAACGTCCCGTGAACAACCGTAGTTTTTGTTCACAGTGACTGATTCGGCTTGTTTCATTCTTAGCTCACTGTTAGTGGAAACAGTTATTGAATGCAGATTAACGCGTGCACTTGCTGCGTACCGTTGCTATAACAAATAATGTATCGTTCACTATCCGAAAATCTTGCGGTGCTTCACACTATCCATCTTACGGACACGGTTATTGCTTTCGACCGTTTCCCCCAAAACCAGGGTGTAATGCAACATATCTTCGATTTGTGGATTTCTTTGGCTGAGTAAGATTGATTTACTTAACGGCTTGTGTAAATGAACATAGGTACTTGAACAGAGCGGGTCAGTCACATCGAGGCTTCACTATTTTCTTCCACCTAGCACGCTTACTTTGTTGTGTGCGACCCTGGTGCATGGTGTCTTTTTAGTTTCACTGCTGACTTTTCCATCCAGTTATCATTTTTCTCCCTTTTCCTGATCTCTTTTCTTACTATACCTATGTTTATTTTTGTTTTTCCACCATCTGTGGTTACTTTTGCCCCGGTGACATTAGTCATCATGACTAAACACATGCACTCCGTTGCTTGATTTGTGTTACTACAGTAATCGCTAACGGTGAGTTGACAACATCTATCTAACCGGCCCGTCTGGCCCTGCGGTCGTCTCTGCGAAACGTAGGTACTAGAACTTCTCGAACCAGTTCGTTGCGCCTAACCCTCGCTTCTTCGATTGTGGCCTTTGGCCACGGACCTGGGTTTAGAACTAGATCACCTGTCCCTAGACAGTGCCTCTTTACGTGACACTTTTAACAATCCTGTATGGTGTGCAACTACTATAGTAACCATATTTTCCGAAAGACTTCGAACAGCCACTGGACTTAACTTTACTGTTTCCTCCATCGGCTCGGACGATTTGTCTGTTCGGTGTCCAGGATCCCGTCAGTTGTTATGGTCAATAATTGACTCGGCGATATAGTGCCGAACTCGTTGGGATGTCCGGGATCGGATACCAGAGTTCTCTAGTTTAATGTACTTTCCACTTCAGTCACTACTGTCAGAAGAATTTCGTGGTTGATAAGCTGCCTACCGAACACTACTCTAAGCACTATTCGTATTTATTGGATCAGGCGTCCCCACGTACCGCCACAGTGACTTGCAATTCTTTCCGCTTAATGTCTGGTACAACTGCTCTTTGTTCTAAGATCTAACTATGACTTTCCGTTCCTCGGAAGCTCTGCCCGTTTAACCGTCTACACCACTTGAAGTATGTCTCGAAAAGGCGCACACGGAGTCCGTATCCATAGCGTGCGTCAATTCGATATGTACAGCTCTCATTGAGGGACAAGTGAATGTGCAATCATACCACTTTCCCGTTGTTTGTTTTTCTTTTACCATTTGTGGTGCGAAATAGTCGATGCCGACAGCCGTTAAAACCAGTAGGCATGTTATGCAACGGTTCTCGATTAGAGAGACCATCTGCTGTTCGCAAGGCTAAGCGTTCCAGATCGTGTGACTTGCACAATCGTCCATGGCTTCTGGACCGTCGAAACACCACACACACCAGTCTATAATTCTTTCTGAACACGTGCAAGCAGATGCGTTTATCATTTCAGTGTTCTTGGAAACTCGCTTTGAGAGCGCTTTGTCCTGGCGACGCTTCTTTCATAAGGATCCACAACTAGTTTCATGTAATCTTCTCACTTATCTGCAGTCTACTCTGTGTACCCCCATATTTGCCTGCCCTTGCCACCACTTAGTTGGCATCCTGATATTTGGTTAAGATTCTCGTGCTTTGGTTTTCCGTTATAGTCTACTGTCACCGTTACTATGCTTCTAAACACCTCGGGCCGATGTCGCGTTATCAGTAAAAATTGAACATAGCGAATGTATATTCCTCATAGCACCAAGAAACCGTGCCTACAAAGGAACGTATTGTATTTACATGTGTAACGTGCTCGCGCATGCAGAGCTGCCTGTCGTTGAGGCTTGTTCAGGGATGCAATAGGGACTTTTTGGTGAAGGAATTCGTTTGAGGCTTTCAGTAATTTTCCTCCAGTTTACGGGCATTCGCAGTTATTTGTTTACGGCGCATATCGGCGGGAACATGACGGTTGGTTCATGAAATGTTAAGAAACATTTGGAGACGTCAACCAAAATCAGCTGGTTACCGGGCTCACGTTCGACGTGTGACCACTCACTTAGGTAGCGAATCACAGAACGCATTCCAAATTGATCCCACAATCACGGATATAGGACAAGTTCCAGCTCAACTACCGTCCATCTGAGCAACACCGGTCACCAGATAGTCAGACAGACGTCCTCCCAGAGTCTATACAGAATACCGCCTAGGCGTAAACATCGAGTAAGATCAAGCCTATTTACCATTGCAGAGGAAGTACGCACACGGCTAACAAGTCCCGGTCTGTGTTCAACAAAAATGGCACAGTCTCTGCAACTCACGTGACCGATCATTAGATGAAAAGGAAGTGACTGGACTCCGCAAACTGACCTGATTTCAATCATGCGTACAGACCACTGGCGTCATAACCACAAGTTGAATAACCTAACTAATTAATTCCTTGCTATGCTACCGATTACGACCAACTTTATCCTACTGTTTATTAATGTATAAGCTTGAGGAAGAATTATTCAAAAAATAATTACTTGCTTGCAGCTTTGTGGTTATTTTTCTGAGCTTGACAAAACGAGACAAGTAATACTCGTAGGTGAAGACTAGCTTAAAGGGCTTAAGTAGTACGTGGCGAGTTCTTTGTGATTGGTAAATTTCTTATACTTGGGGAATTTGGACTGCAGTGATGAAAAAAGGAGAAGTTTGGTTTACTACATCATTGTGGCTTTTTTAAGAGTCTTCCAAGCTTCCGCTGCAATAGCCGAGTAATATAAGGGAGTATGCACCATGGAAAAGTTGGAGCAGGGTAAAGTTACTGCCCATTCCTAAAACGCTGTCAGATTGGCATGCTCGAGCAAAATGTATACAAAGGCAGGCATCAGCAGTACGCGGGCACATAATTCCAACACTTAGCTGCCAAGCAACTACGACCGGTAGCGCGAGGTCGCCCACACAAATGCGTATTCGAACGTTCATTACAATTACAATCGAGGTACGCGACCCTTTTGGCCTGTGACCAAAGCTACGGAGTGGCTAGGTAGGCTCAGTGGCTTTCCTTCTTCTTTTCGCTTGCAGTGGAGATTTATTTTGTATGGCTATGTAATTGTAACGGTATTGTTGACATGAGAAAGGTAAATCATTTCGGTTGGTTTCTCCTTTCTGCACGCACCTGAAGGTGAAAACTATCAGGTTTGAATGTCCGAATGAATTGTCACACGTTTTACGGACTGAGTGAGAGATGTGTACAGTTCGCGTTTCGTACTAGTCTTCACCTGTAGGAGTAGCTGTAAGGCTCCATTCGCCGAGTAACCGAAATAGTAGCGCCAATGTAAGATGACACAGGGTCTCAGTTGGCTATGCCTTTCAACACGTGCCTGTTAGACGCTGCTCCTACCATTACCCGTTTAGGTCATTCATTGGAACTGGTAGATAAGTTCGTTTGCCTCGGCAGCTGCCTCAGCGCTAATGGTGGCTGAGGTCTCTGCGCGTCTCCAAGGCTTGGGCTACTTTTGCCAATCTCCGCCATCTCTGGCAACGAACGATCTGAGTCCATCTCTGAAGGGTCGAGTTTACAATGTCACAGTGAGAGCGGTTCTGCTCTTTGTCTGCGAGACTTTGCCTATTCGCGCAAACGATGTTGAGGGGCTGTCTGTTTTTGATTACCGCTGGTGTACAATAGCAAGATGACACTAGTAATGAAGATGTCCAAAGAAGGATTTTCATATCAGACAGAAATCACCAGCCACTGAGCAGCATAATTTCTCTGCGCAGACCAGTGACGTGGACTGGTTCTTCGCATGCCTATTCATCGCTTACCTCGCCGTGTTCTCTTCGCGCGCGCAGAAGTCGGCTGGATGCGAAATCAAGGTGGCCAACGTATGATTTGGGCCAGGATCATGAAAGAGCTAATTTCAAAGTTAGCCATGATCTGACGCTCTCGGCTCCCTGGCTGGAGTGTGAAGGATCCGAAACGTGCATGGCTGGAAACACTCTCAGATATGGCAAGGAACCGTGCGCAATGGCTGACTTGTTGTGACTGTATTCCCATGAACGCCGTTTCATATCCTCTCCCTTCGTTTGTTTATTGTATTTTCTATACGTTGTGGCAATGTGCCAATTGTACTATTGGTCGTGTTATTGAATTGTGTTCAACTGTTATGTTGGCATTGCCAAGCAGCATTTCTGATGCATCTGGACACGTGAGAAGTAAGTTACACAGTTCATTATTTCAAGGTTGGTATTTCCGAGTAGAGTAAATGGTCTGCTGAGATGAGGCGAGACTGCATCATCTGTCATATATTGTTTGGGCCAGTTGCTGTTAACACATCTGTAGGCACTTGAAAACCGAGTGTTTTCACTATATTCCGCCTGGTGAGAAAAGTTTGCAAATTCCTTTTTAATATAGTTTTTATCTCACTTGCCCACACTTGTATTAGCAGCTTGTTCCGCAGATGAGAGTATACCTTTCCAGGAAAAAGTTTGAAAGGAGTTTCAACCTCACTTTTTGTTAGGTCGATGTTGAGTATCTATTTCGTGTGGGGTAGGTCGACAAAATTTGCAATGTAAGGGCTGCTCCGGTAGTTTATATCCGAGAATGTATGATGTTCTCTAGGAATAATAGATTGTTTCTTAGTTGGCGCTACATCGTCCATTTAGCGTTTTCTGTATGAGCTGTGGGATATTTTCTAGGTTTATTTTATTTACTTTACGTAGGTGACTGTGGATGATTGCACAGTACTCCAGCGTAGACTTCGCTATGAGCTAAAGCAGTTCTAGTCATGCTTCGGGTATAGCAATAGGCTTAGGGATACTGGCTTTTAGTTGTCTTGCCTTTGCCATCTGATATGAAGCATGCTTCGAAAAATTGGTGGTGGTAGTTCATATTACCTTGAAGTCCCTTATTAAATTAGGAGCGTGAGATTTTGTTACTTGCATAAGTGGTAGAATCCTTATGTATGCATTATCCATGCCCAGATACCTGCAATTTTCCACACAAAAATTTTCATGGACCATGTTTTAATTCACGAATTCAGCGAGGACAAGTCCGCAAGTATATGCCTGAGACTCGATTCGCGACTATCAGGCGGAACTTTGTGAATCATTTTGATATCATCCGTAACCAGTTATCACCGTCCGTGTTTTATGGAATCGCATATGTTATTTATGTATATCAAGAAAACTAGTGGTCCATGCGTCCTCCTTTGAATGACTCCACTCGTAACTTCTTTTGGAGAGAGAGAAAATTCTGGCAAACTTTGAACCAGCTTAGCAGTGGGTTGTCGATTCTTTAGCATTTCAGAACAAGTGACCATGGCCTGTGTGGCATGCGATCGAGTTTTTTCCGTGTCACATCAAATGACGGATGTTACGTGGTCAGAGCATTTTATGTTGGATCACCTTGTAAGGAACCAAAGTTGTGCGCTGTTTACCTGACCTAATCGTATTAAGATTTGAATAATACTATTCTTCACTATTCATTCCAAAGCGTTTGAAGTGACAGTAGTTTGATTTATAGGGCGACAGGTTGACATTGAAATACGTGGACTTCCTTTGCGCTGTGGTGTCATATAGTTTCTTCACTGTGGAAAGAAATATCCAATAGTTAAAGACTGAAAACATATAACATCAGTTATGGCATGTGTTTCCTCCAGGCTCGATTACATTTGAGGCAATGTCATCGCACCCCTGCTGAAATAATGACCTTATAGAGGCTACCCTCTTTTGCACCTCGCTCTTAGGGGTTGAGACGATTCCATCTGTATTCCCTGTGATTGGAGGATGAGATCTGTCGGTTTCAGTATTGAAGTGGGTCATATGGTTGGGATTTATCACCTCACGCATTAGGCATCAGTTGTTTAGCTTTTTTCTGAAGCCAGCTTTTGATTTTCATGACAATGTCTTAGATTCCTCCTTTTAAGCTGCTTTATTAAAATAGTGTCTTTTGTAGCTTCTTTATAACCTTGTTTTCTTCTATGCTTTTTCCTTGTTGTGTTTGATGTTCTAACCTCAATAGTGCGTTTCCTTGAGCGCAGATCAACATAGTTCGCAACTACAGTTAAAAACAAGCGTATACTCCGAAAGTCAGAGCAAGCTGAGGTAAACACCCTTGATCAATCGACGAGATATATCCGGAGCGGTCTGTCAATGCAATTCATCTATCGTCTTCGTCCCCAATAAACTCCAGCAGTTCTACACAACGGACTTGGCATCGGAAACCCACGCAACATGTCACTAACTGCAGAGGATTTGAACATAATCCCGCACTAGCAGCAAACTCAGTTCGAAGCAGCCCAGATGCGATTAGTGGGATAATTGATGCGACCGTTCAGCATTAAGTTATCATTCGTTGCCTCGAAAGAAAATGCAGCCGAAGTGATTGCAACCAGCATCACCGAGTTCCATCACCAGTCTGATGCTCGTTTACTTTTCAAGCCCTCGTTCAAGTGTTTTGTCGAGTATAAATATTTATTTATTAATTAATGTGAATGATGATATCTTCAAAATCGAATTGAAACGTATGTATGATGTATGGCGAGTCAGGCTGCTGCTGTGGAAGCTTTACGCGACTAAGCACTCGCAATGCCCAAATTCTACTCTGCCAAAGAACGCCAGGGATCTTACTTTGACGAAACCGTCTGCCATCTATCGGAAATTTTCGGTGAGGCTCTTTCTTTGTTTAACAATCATTACCAGCGCATGAACCGTGCCATACAGGTGGGCGAAGATTGCATCACCTTTGCTGATAGAGTCTATCTTGAGTACAAACACTTCAAGCTGTCCACAATGAGAGATCAGTACAAGTGCCAAGTTTTCATTTGCAGTTTCCTTGTATTGTATGAACCTCCCACCACACGATTTCTAGATGCTCTGGCCGTCGCAGAGGATAATCAACGTCACTCTATCTGCTACATCGAGCAGGGTGGATAGAGGTTTGGATGCTACTGCTCAGGCCGCCCCGTCTTCTTATACCCCTTCTTGCGCTTTTTCATCCTTATCGTCCCGCTCCAACTTCACTTTTATCCCTCCCTGTTTTCAACCCCTCAATCCTTGGCCTTCCACCATTTTGCTTTGATAAGCACTTATCATACAGTTTCAAACTCACAATCAAACGCGGAGCGTCACTCTTGCCTTACCGACAATTCAATGTCCATCTAAACGTAGAACATCAGCGCTTCTGTTTCCCTTGGGAGTTCTCGACCCTCGCTAAGACTGACATGCCCCATCGTGCGCAATTTGCTACAGATTGGTCAACAGGCACCACTTGTCCGAACACTCGAGACCCTATCGATCGATATTTGCTGTTTGTCGGAAACCGGCCTGCAAGATTCGACCTCCGTGCTTACCCCACATGCGGCACTGACGGCACGTGCTCATTGCGCCTGTCTAGAGATGACGTAGCTTAAGTGCCGGTCAAGCTGGCGTCGGCGTTGTTTCCAGTCCCGTGCTGAAGCTCGTCTGATCGGTTAGATCCCAGTCACCAGTCGGATGTGCGTCGTTAGATTGGCTAGCTCGTTCCAGACTTCGAACTCGCGCGGTGACAAACGGTGCCTGTTTGTCATTGCTGCGTACTACTCCAAAAACTGCAGCACTGACTCGATCAAAGATGATTCCCATCACCAACTTAACGATCTTCTTCGTTACACAAAATAGTACCGATACTGCGGTGCCTGCTGGTGATGTAAGCGCACAAGTCGGAAAATTGTCCTCTGATGAGCTTCATCTGGGTGGCCAACGTAGTGCAGACTCCCCTAATGATATCGGTGAGTGGTTGTTACACTTGTGTGAAGATACTCGTCTCTTTCTCGCGAGCACTAACTTTTAACACAGTACCCGCAGAAGAGTGACTTGGCACTCACCAGCCATTGACGCAAATCGGTCACATCGCGATCGGTTACCGCTAGAGGCTGCGTCCAAAACTGTCGCTCGATCTGGGTCACGAGCGTTTACTCCGATCACGCTCTTGGGTCTGCTGACCTTCAAGTGCCTTTTGACGGACGTCCACAAAGTCGCTGTGACCGTATGGACAGCAGCCAACTGGCGAAGGCATGGCTTCTGAATGTATATCCAAGTACGCTGTCATCCAGACTGAGTCAGCACCCACTGAACACCGTGGAATATCACTGGTCGCATATTCATCAAACGTTAATATCAGCAGGCATATCTTCACGTAGCAAATCAAGTTGCCAACCTGGACATTGGGTCTTTACACAGTCTCTGGAACTTATGGATGCTCGCCGACATATTCCGGCTGTAAGCGGATACAATGAGACTCGCAAACATCTTAGGGCAAAATTGAGTGCTAGCCTGAAGAAAGACCACAATGCCTGTTGGTCTCATCGTGCCTCTGAGATGGAAACAGCCGCTACCGTTGGTAATTATCGTAGGTTATTCCGTCTGATACGGGAAATAGGCAGCAGGAGACCTAGTGTTAGCGAGACTATACTCGACGAGAGTGGGCATCCGATCCACAGCCTGTCAAGTCACTTGGAGCCTTCTGCCAAACAATTCGTTGTTTTAACTTGATCTGTCTGAGGAGCGCCGGCGGACGGATCCAGGGCAGAGAATGAACATCACATCATCCCCGCACCCATCGTTAACAGGGCTTACGTGTGTGACCTTGTAACGCGGACCACTTGTAACCGTTCCATGCACTATTTAGCGTGATGCGTTGACCTGTAACGTGATTGACCTTCTGCCTGCATCCCATTCGCAATTATCATGCCAGTTCGCTATAAGTACTATAATACTCCCCGACTGGTCCACTCAGCCTGACGAAGCTTTTGTGTCAAAATCGAAACGTTGCCCACAAACTATATCAACCGGTTATTTTCAGACCTTTCTGGTATCATTATTTCTCCTTCGGTTCCAACTATTTTCCAAAGTGATGAATTCGCAAGACAGTTTAACCAATCTGTTATCAATTTCTCTTTCAGGCATTTAGTGTCCTTCCTTCTGCACCGTCTCCTTGGATCTGCCCTCTGGCCCAGGAATCGTACGTAAGATCAGACAGTTGAATTAGCATAAGGCTGCATATGGAAGATAGAATTCCCCTAACCCTCTTCAAATTCGAGGGACCTGCTTCTGTAGCTGATTTACACGGGTTGCTAATGGGATTTTGGGAGCAAGAAACTGTCCCGGCAGACTGGAGCCGCTTCGTCATAATCGCAATTTTCAAGCGATGCTCCCGTTCAGAATGCGACATAGAGTGATCAGTTTGATCTCAGTTGCCTCTAAATTGCTTGCCTCTGTCGTTCTCCGCAGACTAATTGATACTCGTGAAAGCCATCTTAGTGAGGTGCAAGCCGGGTTTCGTCGAGTTTGGAGCTGCATCAACCACGTCCTCACCCTTCGTCAATTGTTGAAGTACCGCCATGTTTATTGGTGACCCACCGTTGTCGTGTTTCTCGACATCAAAGGCGTCTTCAATTCGGTAGGTCGATGTGCCCTTTGGGACTATCTACTGAGAAAAGATGTGCCCGGTAAATACACAAACATTATCAAAGTGCTATATATCCATACTTCGGGTAGAGTGTGGGTTTATGACAAACTGTCGCAGCCCTTCTAAATCTCCATCGGTGTAAAACTAGGTTCCCTGATGTCACGTTTCTACTTTCACTTCGCCATTGACGAAGTCATGCAATCAGCGTTCACTAGACACTACCTACACGGTCTGTAAGTACTTCCCGATGATCGACTTGGAATATGCAGATAACATTGCCCTTATCTTTAACAACTCTCAAACCTGTCAAGCAGCACAGGACCGATTAGCACTGGCTGTCCATCGTTTGGGACTATGCTTTGCTCCATCTAACTGCAAAGCAATTCTCCAAGATTGGCAGGGACCCACCCCTGCACTGACCCTTTATGGTGATCAGCTAGAAGTCGTTCAGGATTTCAAGTACCTGGACAGCAGGCATCTGGGATCTAAGATGAGGTTACGAGCCGTATAGCAAAAGCTCTAGTCACCTTTGCTAATCTCCACCACCTGTGGCCCCGACGCGACATCACTCTCGCCCTGAAGGGCAGAGTTTACAATGCAGCCGTCCGTTCAACTCTCTTATACGCTTGTGAAACCTGACCCATCAGGTCGACAGACGTAAAGAGGCTAGTCACCTTCGATCATTGCTGCCTCCGCAGCTTACCTCATGTCTGGTGGAAGCATCGCGTGAGCCACAGTTGTGTTCGGCGTCGCGTATTTGGTGCAAGAAGTGCGAGTGAACTGCTCATCCCCATTATATAATGCAGCAGGCTCCGATGGTTTGGCCACGTGTTGCGCATGCCAACACACCGACTCCCGCGACGTGCATTGTTTGCGTAGGAAAGTGGCTTAGGTGCAGTATCCGGTGCGTCATAATGAGATTAACTCGAAGCCGACGATATGACAGGGCATAAAAACAGTCTCCTACATCGGTCCTCGTACGACGTATCCCGTAAACTGGGGATGAGCAGGGTAGCTACATGCTTTATCCGTTCCAGTCTCCGCACCTATTGTGATCAGGCAATAGGCGGGTGAGCCATACTCAAGTACCGGTCTTATTATTAGCAGTCTTTGAACATTAGAAGGCAATAAATTTCACAGGCTAGATTCAGTGATCCTCCCAAGCATTTGTTGTAATCCGAGTCGTTCTCTGTACAGATGGTTCACCGACTTCCTCCAACTTTTATCGAATATGGTAAGATATCTTTGTACAGAACCACCGTTACTAACCTTCTGCACTTTTCGGTCCCTGCATCGTAGGTTGCAAAAAGGTGAAAAACTGAGATCCTTGTTTTGTTAGCGATGTGGGTACAGGCATCTTGAAATATTTGCTTTCGACGTTGGTAAACGCAGCTACACGGCAATGATACTCATTGTGACCCCTTGTGTTGCATTTCTGACAAAGAAATTTCTTGAACGGACTGAATTTGACGAAGTGCCATTTTTCACATTGCAAACATGCTGATGGTGATCATTTTAACTTCACCAAGTATGGGACCGTCACTGAACTCCAGCGTTGGTTTGATACCGCCAGTACATCTGCGACATTCGGACTGCGGCCTTGGGTTCGTGTCATGTTTCAAGTTGATTGAACTCCAGCATTCGGAAATGATGGATATCAAGTTGATGGACGGGCCCTGTTAAATTTTGCTAAGCAGCCTCATGCGTATTTCGGCATCCTCCGGCGCTTGGAGATCACAAACGAAAATTAGGGCCTTGAACAGATCGTCCGTCATTTCTTTTAGCTTGAAACACTCGCAATGACGGTTGGCATTACTCGTGTACGTTACGAAATCGTCTGCTTTGCACTGAACGCGTTTAACGTAGGTGTATCAGACGCTGTTCTAAGGATGTCTATCAAAAATGTCATTTATCTTAGGAACCAGTTGGTCGAAGTTGAAATCTTTGGGGCATTTTTGCGTATAACATTGCGAGACTTATCATGCTGCTTGCTTCCCAGTTTCCGTAAAGGCAGTCTACACTTCCATCCGTCGTCAACATAGACGAACTCAGACAAGAAAACGTCTTCGTATCTTCTGAACCAAGACTCAAAAGTTAGGCCGGCATCCGGGTCATATTGCAACTCACAAATGCTGTTAGTGAATGCATCCACAGATGATTGCTGCTTCTCTGTGTTTAGCCTTGCCTGTACCTCAAGGCGTTGAAAGATATTCTTAACCAGCGTGTCTAGTTTTCTTCAACTTGCTTCTGTTGATTTTGAAGTATTGCGACAAGCCCTCTCACTGAAAATGGCAATTTCTAGTCCTCCAGACAAAAATTCTTAGTCGCTAAGTTGTTCTGCTCACCAAAGTCACGCCGGGCCGCTCTGATAGGCTGTTCAAAAAATAGATTGGTCGACCAAAGATGCATAGTTGCAGATACCAGTTTAATAGGCGCCAGACACGAGGCAATTACAAAGGCGCAGGCAACCGCTCTTTATGAGCTCTTGGAGATTTTCTCTCTTCAGTTCTTTATTTACCAGTGATGGTATTGCATTAACCTAGAACATTCTTTTCATCGACCAGTGCGATTACTCTACTGGATTTGAATTTGATCCCTTTAGGCTGCATTACTCCATTCCTTAGTAGGTGCTCCTCCTGAAACTCCACGACTGTTATTATCCGCTCCCAGTATCATTGTATGGTAGAGAGCAAAAGGAGAGTCCTTTATCAGCTCCGTCGCTTCCCAGTCATTGCGGACATTGCTGGGATCCTAGTGAAAATAGGGTTCCACAATGAACCGGGCGCAGTTATCAAGTGGGAATCCAACATTTTCTGGAAACTTTTATCGGACTGCACATCAACGACGAGCTCCGGAAGGCGATCCCAGTCATTAACCACGCGCCTGGATAGAGCTAGATCTGACCGCACATGGAGTCTCCTCGATTTGAACACTCCACCTTTGACCACGTGTCAAACTTTCAGTGTTCAGATGAAAGAACTGCTGTAACTCGCTTCCTAGCTCTCCTCTTAGGATACGTCGAGTGTAGATCAAATCGCCGCGACGACGACGGTAATCCAGAGAGAAAAGGTTTAATCGCTGGAGACGGAGAGGATAAGATAGGCACCGCAGCTCTGGCACACATTTAGATCCACGGCGTTGCACCTTCTCAATCATATCGCATTCGGTCTTCGTGAGAGGCTGGGCGGCTGGCAAGCCGTACTCGAGAATCGGGCGCACATGTCAGGCAAACAGGAGTCTGAAGAGTTCTGGAGTAAGACGGAAGAATGCTCTTCGTAAGGCATGAAACATCCTGTAAGCAGCGGCGACTCTTTTCCGGGTGTCCTCAGTTGTTTTGAGGTAAGGAGACAATTACTCCGAGGTCCCTTTCCTGAGCGACATTTCTAAGCAGGAAACCTCCAATATGGTACACCTCAAATGGTTCATGAGCATTAATCGGGAGTACGAAACATTTATCCCGGTTGATAGGTAACTGCCATTTTACCGACCAGTCCTGGAGCCTATTGAGTGTTTCTTAGAGCCTGTCTGCATCCCCAAGACTGGATACCTCAATCAAAGTTTTAAGTCCTCGGCATAAATCAAACATTCCGTCTGCAGCTCGGACGGGAGGTCGTTAATAAAGATATTGAAGAGGATAGGACCAAGGACAGAACCCCCTGTAGGATACCATTGGTCATAGGAAAAGCATCAAAAAGCGTATCATTCACCCTTACCTGCGCAGAGCAACCGTACAGGAAATCGGAAATCCAGGAGAGAAAATTTCCAGCAACGCCAACTCCGCGGAGTTTAAAAAGAAATCGCTCATGCGGGACTTTGTCAAAGGCCCTGCTAAAATCAACAAACACAACAACCAATCGTTTGCGAACATCTAGTGATCTCACCCATTTCTCCCTTGTCACCAGCAAGTTTATGATGCATGAGCGAGCGCTTCGAAATCCATGCTGGGCAGAAGACATGAAATCTACTTTTCCAGCTGGAGGCATAGCGCGCGTTTTATTGTCCGTTCCATAATTTTGCAGACTACAGATGTCAAACACATAGGACGATAATTCGCTGGATCTTGTCGATCTCCTTTATAAATAGGCTTGATGATGCCCGATTTCCAGGCAGCCGGCAGACGTCCATTATCAAAAGACCGACGGAATATCTGACAAATAGGTGCGGTGATGTGCTCGGCTACGGTTTTAAGGAACAATGGATGTAGTCCATCAAGGCCAGGTGAAGAATACGGGTTTAAATTAAGAAACAGTTTCAGTACAAAATCAGCGTTAATATCAAAGTGCTTTAGCGAAGAAGGAAGAAATGACGGTAAACTGTCAGTGGGAGATGTTTCTGTTGAATACACAGGAATATTGCTTAACTAAAACATTGGCTTTTTGTCTGTCTTTGTGAAGTAAAGCAGCTTTCTCACGGGAACACAAGGCAGCGATGCCATTTCCGGCTCTGATACTTCGCTTGATGTACGAGAAAAGCGCTTTGGATGTGGTCCTGGAAAGACTAGTTGACGTTTCTCCCATTTCTGAAAAGTATAAACGTTCTTGATTGTTTTATAGCGAGAATAATCAAGGTCTGATCATGTTAGCTTAAAACGGTTCCACACTTTACGCCTTTTGTTCATAAGGGATCTTAATTGACGATCTATCGAAGGTGGGCCTTCTCTCTTGGAGACAGGGACGTTATGTTCGATGAGCGACATCAGCTTGGAGTACAAAAGATTCCACGCATCATCAACACTGAGATGCCCCGGCATACTCCAATCCACAACGCTTGCAGCCGTTTTCAAACGAAGTGCATCTACACGCCCGAAATTCTGACGGTCGACACATTGGCTGTGGACAACGAAGCGACGAGTCCGCTGAAAAGAAACAGCACATTGATCACTTCTGACAATGGACTCGATAACAGCTAAGTTTGTGATGTTTGATTGTGCTGAGGAAAGCACAAGGTCTAGGATGCGCGGTGTCTGAACTGGGAAAATACGAGTTGGCGTCATGACTTGTTGAAAAACGTTATAATCTAGGACGGTTTCGAGTAAGGCGGCATCGACGTGGTCGTATGGGCAATCACAACAAAGGAAATTCCAATCTATATCTGGCGCATTGAAATCCCTCACGATAAGGCAGTCCTTGCCTCCGCCGTTCGCCCTGATCGAGTGAAACAAACTAGTCCCGGAGCCTTATTGCGCTCTGTAGACTGCACCAATCAAGTGTGATCTATATCTGTCATGCACACGGCACCAGAGCGCTTCAAAATTGTTACCTTGGTCACTAATAGCTTCAACCACATGCGATTTGAGCTGCGTCTTCCAACAGAACATTACGCCACCACCAGACCTTCCGCCGTGGCGATCGGAGCGGGTGAGGTGATATCCAGGAATAGACACTTCTGAGTCTGATTTCTGGGAATAACGACGTTTCAGTGAAGGCTATCAGGTCTGGATGAGCCTCTGAGGCAGTACCCGGTGATTTTTATGAAAATGTATAGTGGCACGTGTTTCGTTAAACTTGGACTATCGGATACTTATCCACAGATTTCAGAGAAATCCAGGAAACTGTTCACTAACCTCATCCAAATTAGTCTGTTTCAATACACCTGCTTACGTTTTGGCATAAGAACGATCCAAGCCATATATTCAACAAATTATGTACCCAATGCTTGATGGTGAATGTCCACCTCAATGACATCATAACCGTAAGTCGAAAGAGATCAAGGACTGTTCATGTATGTTGATACTATCTTAACGTGCATACTTGATTATGTTTTCCGATTATAGACGGAAAATGAAAGTTCTTCTTTAATCCAATAACCAACCTTGCGTTAACCGTTGACAAAGATTGTCGCCGACCCTGCCCGGCAAGGATTAAGCCACTGAAAAGATTGCCCCTAACTTCGCATGTCACTGAATTTAAATCATTCCTCGGATTGATCTGTTATGTCAAGTCTGCACCGATTAGTGAACTCTTGAATCAGCTGCTTGCAAAGGAATGTACATGGGCGTGGTCAAGCGGCTAACTGCTTTTGATCAGGTGAAATACACAGAGCTTGAAATTCTCCTGACGCGTTTCGATCCAACGCTTCCGGTCATACTAACAGTTGACGTGTCAAATCGCTGATGCGGAGCAGTTGCAATCCACGAATTTTCTTACGGGGCTTGTGTTACTCGATATATAGCCCCGGCGGAGCGCGAGTACGGAAAAATTACGAAAATGCGATGGATATCATTGTTGCCGTAAAAACTTTCATACGATGCTCCGTGGGAGCGTTTTTTTTACCTTAGTCATCGATCACAGGTCGCTTTTGACCACTTAGTATCAGCGTACAAAGAAAACCCATTAAATCACTGGTCCTCGATACCACTGAGCTATAAACTCAATGTCAAATACGTCCCCTCAGTTTATATCGGACAAGCAGATGCACGATCCTGACCAACAAATGATTACAGCTCGATACCGAATATAGTTGTCGCGAACATCGTCGTAAAACCCGAAGTCATAGCCATCGTTTTTGATACCATAAACCAGCCACCGGTGATTTTTGATATGGTCAGCAAGCAACTGAATCGGACACCACCCTCCAACAGGCAATAATGCACCATCGATTTACCTGGCCACCACATTGTTCAACTCCGACCAATTTTCCAACGCCATTGTGCATTATTTATCTCCCATGGTTGCCTCATTTTCGTTGGCTGCATCGTCACACACGGGTACAACTCGAATGAGGGTCTTGGCAAGCAGTTACTCCTATTGGCCCTGTTTAGTTGAATAGTTGGAATGTCAATGCCGAAGCTGTTTTGCAAGCACAGTTACTAAACACAAGGCCAAGTCGACACCCAGCAGAAACCTGGCCAAAATCAGAGAGACTATGGGTGCGTCTCCCATTGATTTTACTGCACCCGCTAACGGACAATGTTTCCTAATCGCTGTGGATGCCCCCAGCAAATGGCCGGAGATTTTCATCATGGACTTAACAATTACAACTAATGATTTTATAGGAAGAAATTCATCACATCTAGGCTCACTCAGACAGCCGTCACACGTCCGGAAAAGCACTGTACGCGCGTTTCATCCTTTCGGGAATCGTCAGCAGTGCGCATTCCATCGGGCCCTGGTTGGGCTCGAACCCGCAACTCGACTGTTGCCAGTCCGTGGTTGCGATCACTGAGCTACGGGGGACAGCAACGACCATCGTGAATAAGTTACTAGATGTGATATAGCGCCTCTCACTATCCACTGACTTACACGTTACTGCCGTGCAGAGGACAGAGTAGCTCCCTCACCAAGCGACGAGCTTACCAAACTTAAGCCGCCAATTAACTCATGGCATTATAAGCAGTTTGGTCTGTGTACTAATTGCAAAAGAGTAGTAGGGAGAGTCGAATGTTATAGGAAGAAATTCATCACATCTCCCTACTACTCTTCTGCAATCAGTACACAGACCAAACTGCTTATAATGCCATGAGTTAATTGGCGGCTTAAGTTTGGTAAGCTCGTCGCTTGGTGAGGGGGCTACCCTGTCCTCTGCACGGCAGTAACGTGTAAGTCAGTGGATAGTGAGCGGCGCTATATCACATCTAGTAACTTATTCACGATGGTCGTTGCTGTCCCCCGTAGCTCAGTGATCGCAACCACGGACTGGCAACAGTCGAGTTGCGGGTTCGAGCCCAACCAGGGCCCGATGGAATGCGCACTGCTGACGATTCCCGAAAGGATGAAACGCGCGTACAGTGCTTTTCCGGACGTGTGACGGCTGTCTGAGTGAGCCTAGATGTGATGAATTTCTTCCTATAACATTCAACTCTCCTTACTACTCTTCTGCAACTAATGATTTCCAGACTACAACATCTGTGCTTCATTTTTAGGTTCCCAGAAACCATGATGTTTGACAGCGACAGCCGGTTCGATGACGTCACCCCACCATCAGCTGGATAAATGGTGAAATATGTTGACACATTTAAATGGAATTACTGGATAAATTCCAACTTAGCGACAGAACCACTGCAAATCCGCAGGGTTTGGACGACTAATCCCTCGTCGAAGTTCCTAGGAACAAGCAATTACGTATGGTTTATGATGTCATTCGACCAGTTTCGGGCCAGCAGTCGGTTGTAACTCAAGAAAAACGGACGCTACGCCAGCGGGATGTCGTTGGTCAGAAACAATTATAGTGGCCATCAATAGCGAATCGTCGGCACTATTATAAGTTGCATTAGGCGTGTTCCGCAGGATATCTAGATGAGTCCACTGCTCTGGAGGCGCCACGCCAACCAACTCCGACGAACGCTTTGGCGTGTGCGTTTGGAAGGAAATGGCTTATTGTGGTCGCGACGTTTCCCAACTTGGTACCAACAACGGACTGCACACCCTACACAGACGTACATCCAACTGTGCACGGTAGCCGGACTCCTTTTTATTTTAACGGAAGACGGAGATCGCACACCGAACAAACCAAGGGGAGGTGCGTTTCCTTGAGTGCAAATCAGCGAAGTTCGCGACTGGAGGTCAAAACAAGCATATGCCCCAATGATCAGAACAAGCTGAGGTCAACACCCTTGGTCAATCGTGATATCTCTAGAACGGTTTGTGTCAGAGCAATGTCTCTTTTCTTCGTCTCCAATAGAATCCAGTTTGTTGCATACTTGCCTTTTTGTTTTTTCTTATCTGGGAACTGGTCTACTCTGGCCGCCGACACAACTATTAAAGTCTCATGTCATTCATCCATTTCTCCTCAAAAATTTCGAAGGCACCAGAGGATTTTAGCGAGACAATCTGAATTCAGTGTATTTCGCTTATATACAATGGGTGAAAATTCAAACGGTTGGGAATGACAGATCAATATCAGAAAGAAATGGCTAGTTGGGCCAGCAAAGCTGTCATGACCGTTCAAGGCAAAGCAAGGTTGTTCTCATACTCAAGCTGTTTGCATAGGTTTGGCTTCCAACGCCGGATGGCGGAAACGTCAGCAAAACGCAACAACTTGCTACCGCTCCATTTGTTGATAACCTTGAATGCCTCGCGTGGGTTTTGGCACATCGAGCATTCGAGTAGGTGCCAGGCAACAGAGTTACTAGGTGATGTCGCACCACTGAGAGCTAAGTTCTGCTGAATGTGTTCCGAAATCCGAGTAAACAACCTCTTCTCTGTCTGGCCGATGTACAACCTACCGCAAGTACAGTTAAACTAGTAAACACACATGAGGTAGTGACATGAGAGTGAGACTTATCCAAATTAGATTCTTAAAGCATCTATTCCGTTCGGTGAAGCAACGTAAGCTCAACTACATAGTGGCACATCTTCTTGGCCTGGTGTAAGCGATGACAGACACATCTATACTTTTGTTCCTATTTAAAGAGCTGTGAGATGGGTGCTTTTTTCTTTGAAACTTCAGCCCGTTTTTCTTGTGGCACGCATTTCTCTCCATATCTGACATTAAACTTATCGGACTAACCGTTTTCAAATAGGGTGGACACGACACCTGTAGTTCATTCTCAATCGTTTCTTTTGGACAGAAACAGCGGATTGTCACAATATAGGCACGGACCAAGGGGCGCTTGTAGTTCATAGAACGGTAGCTGTTGAAGTTTTGGTATTGCCACGTCCAGCTCTGTTAGTCATAAATTGATCCTATGAGTGAGCAATCCGATCTTCACTGCAAAGCTACATCCAAGAAGTGGAACTTTACTGCCGTTTTGCTTTCCACTGTAAACTCAACGTCAGAATGACACCTGTTAAACGTCTCGAGTATGCATTCCACCTGCCGAGTATCGTCCGCCACCACAGAAGTATCATCAAGGTATCGGGCATGAAGGTGTGCTTCCCGTATGGACTGACACAATTTGATGTCGGCTAAAATGGGACCAACTGCACTACCCATCGCTACGCTGAATTTTAACCATTTCGCCGAAATGTTGGTTATTCTTGCGCTTTTTAAAACGTCATATGTTCGCAATAATTTGACAAGTCATTGTTTTTGTAGTAATGTGACCTAAGTTTCTTCAGTTTGGCAGTAGTTTTGACTGAACACTTGTATGGGCGTTTGTCCATTGCGTGAGTGCTAGCAAGTCGGCACAGGTGATAATGTTGCTCATAAATTCATTCTTGGCTAAGGTTGGGTCATATGTCAAGAAAAGTATCTCCCCATCCATGTTGTTTATCATATAGAAAGTGACCCAGTCATGGAGATAGATGCGACGGGCGGGCGGGCTTGAGTGTCACACACCATTACAACTCAAGTCAACAATGCGCTTTATGCACCCATGAAGAGTGAATATTCAGCTACAACACACACGCTAAGGAGACAAGTGAAATCAGCTAAAAATATGACAAATGTATATGGTGCGCCGCCAATTTAAAAATGTGGCTGTGGTGCCATCATCGGTTCAGTCTGGCAATAAGGTCTTTTTTGACTACATCTTGATCCCTCAGAAAACTTGACAAATAGGGAACAACTGACATATCGTAAACCCGTGTGCGAGCATAAATGGCTTTGTACGTTTATCTGGTCGAAGGAGTTGAGATACATTCGGTCAATGGAAAGTGTGACTGGCCTCAGTGAATATCTTGGACGCCAGTTTTTCGCAGGAGCCGACATGATTGCATGGTTGGCGGCATCCGGTTTCGGATTTGCCTGTCACTGTGGCCAGCCACAGGACGCCTGCGTCTACAGAGGGACCATGGGTAGCTTGCGCTGCACCACCCACAGCTCCAACCACACACCCCATATCCAGTGTAAACCCGAAGGAATAAGACCGGGAGGCATGTGGATGGGAACATCCGTTTCATCAACGGAGCCGGCCCACACTCCTTCACAGGCAAAAACGTGCTCGCTGTATTTGGGAAATCAAGCGCACAGAAGGTGGTGGCTGGACCATAGTCCACTCCACACTCAGTGCATGGACCCGCTCTTCGAACCTAGCACGACCACAAGGACCGTGCACCCCGTCCCCTCCAGCAACGACCAACTGTCTGCTGGAGCCAGTATGGACGAGGTAGTGGGTAATAGACAAGTAGGCACCTTGTCAACATGCACATCAAGCGCAGCCACACCGGGGATATCAAGCAACAGCCAATCACCTGAAACGACAAGATGAAATAAAACAAATCCAATGATGCATGCAGATACGGTGGCATAACTCTTCGCTAAATTAGCATATGAAGTAAGTTGGTTAGCAACGAATCCGCGATGAGGAAAATATGTCCACAAGTCAGTTTAATATGCTACAAACGTAACAAAGTTACCGAAGATAAGCGCAATTAGTGTAAGCAACGTGGCCAGCTAATAGAAGATTATTCAGGTAGACAGAAAAAAACAACAAATAAAATGGAATGAAATTTAGCCAGCTTAACAAACCTGGTTTAAGTGTAAGTTGCTTTAGCCCAACTGCGGTGAAGAATCATCAAGAATGCAACATTAGCCTCAGCATGGGGCACAACATGATTGCATATAATGATGTTAATAAACACTAGCATAGAAATTCCGCTGTATCGAGCTAGATGCTTCAGCAACCTGTTGATCACTTTCAATTGCCCGTTTAAGCTTCCGGAAAATATCACAGGTGAGCAATACGTCCAGTGCGGTATTACGCAAGCGGTGACAAACCGTAAAATCAAGTAACGAGGCACGGATGAAGGCCTAAGTCGGGAGACATAGAACGTTAGTCTCCTGACTTTAGTGAATGTTTCATTTTCATGTGATGTGACCACATGAAATCCCGACTTAGTGTAACTCCGAGATATTTCACTATCGTATAGGTGTTTCGACTGACGCTGTCAGTACTAAGATGCGGGAGGTGCATCAGGAGCTGTTGATAACACTTTTCCTTGGCTAGCAAGAAGATAACATCTTTACACTTTGATGCGCTGAGTGAAAGACAGCGGGATTTGGACCAGGAGGTGAGATTGTCCAAGAAGCATTGCAATTTGGCCGATTAATCTGTTGTATGATTGTGTACACCAAGGGCTACGTCATCAGCATACTTCAGCAGGATGGCTACCTTGGGAGCGGGAATGGAGTTAATGTAGGTGGAAAATAGGAATGGGGACAAAATAGCTCCCCGAAGAACACCTGAATTTGTGGTGATTGTGCTAGAGCTTTTCCCCATCAATCCTGGTACACTGCGTATGATTGGCAAAATAGTCTGTAAGAAAAGATACTAATGAAATTTGAACTCCGGAAACTAGCAGATCGTGTAACAGCAGCTCCCGGTTTACACAACCGAAAGCATTGCTGTAATCCAGGAACCAGATCCGCATGGGTTTGTTTTTTATATCGAGTGATGAAAGCACGGAGTGTACAAGACAGGCTAATGCATCCAAAATAGACCTTGAACTGCGATTGGCGAACTGAAAAGTGTCATTCGAATGGGTTTGGACAAGCATTATTTCAAGTATGATTCGTTCTAATATCTTCAAAGCCACAGACTTACAAGCAATTGGCCAGTACTTACAGGTTCCTTTTTTGGCACATGTGTAATACGGGCGCTTCACCAGCAGTCGGCTATCTTGTACTGAGGTAGGCATATGGTATGGAGTTCAGAAAATCGCTGTGCTAAGACATTAGCTCATTCTTTAAGGACTATAAGAGATAGTCCGCCTGCAGCAAGCGCTTTGAACGACTGTATTCGTGTTAATTCTTTGTGAACTGTTGCACTATCTATGGGTGGTATAGTTTCTTGGGAGAGTTGCAACGGTAAAAATGGTAAGTACAATGCTGAATCGTTTATATGACCACAGAAGTTGCAGTCTTATTCCTCCACATCGAGAGCTGTGTGTGTGACACTTCTGTCGGCTTCACTCAGGTTCTTCATCATTTTCCATATTTCTCGGCAATTATTCTTTCCAAGTATATTTTGGACATAAATATGCTTGAGGCGGTACATTTCATATTTTATATCAGTCGATAAGGACTTTACTGAAGCGGCGTCTTTGCGCTTGTAAGCTTTTTCTTTGAGTCTGCGCAGTCTCTTAAGGCAATGAGATGAAAACCTATCTGCGCGAATGAAAATGGTCTCCATAGGACAACAAATATCGAAGCAATAGTTCAAGTAGCTGGTTAAATGATCACATGATACATCAGTTGTAAAATAAATTGAAGTTTGTAGTGACAACAGTTTCGCGTAGTAACTCAATGTTTCGGAGAAGATATTGTCTTTGCGTTACCTTGCGATTTTTGTAGCGAATAACATTTTTTGTAATTCCTTTTGTCATAGATTATAGGTGACAACTTTATGGTTGCATGATCTTAGCTTCCAAACAGTGCCTTGGTACAAACAGAAAAAGTTTTTAAGTCTTTGACAAACGCTAAGTCTAGGGTTGCTGATGACCTTGTTGCAGACTGCACGATGTTCTTCAGTCCAAGATTGGAATAAACCTATTATGGAATCTATTGAAGTCACCGGCAAAAGCACGAAAGAAAAATCTAGCTGTTCAATGACGGTAGTTGTAGAGTCGTCCTAAAAGTTTTCAACATCAGCTATAGGGCAGCTGGGAGACATATAAATGTTGGATAATAGACTCGAACGATAGCCACTCAAGTATTGAGGCATGCATTTCACAATTAAACAGCTAATGCGCTGCACGCAATGATGAAAAATAATTTTTATCGTCTCACAACACGATTGTGTTTACTAAGGATCAGGGTTTAGCATTCATGCTGCAGGGCACAGTGTTGTGATCACAGCCATTTAGTGGGTTGTCATTGGTCACAACAACTGACGAATTACCCATGATGAATATCAAATCTAATGAGTTGGCTCTTGTGAGTTCTTTGATATCTCGACTTCAACTATTAACTTGTACGCTATGCATTAGCTCCACGATGCCTCGCTCGTTGTTCGTTTTAGAATCGTCTAGTCATTGTGAAGCAAATTGAAATCTGCGCATGCGCATTTCTGTTAGAAGCAGCATTTGTAGCCTCATTCAACTTAAGTTTTATGTCTGGTAGCCATAGGAAATGTATAAGTGCAACCATGTATGAGATCGCTAGATGGGACTGCCATCCTTAATCTACCCAAACTCTGAGTCCTTACTGGCATACCTTTCACTGTTCACAACTAACTCAATAGAGTTGGACGGTGAATCGTTTGCTACTGCATGTAACAGGGTATCGACATCCGAATTTTCTGTCCGTTTTTATAGATTCCGCATACCTGCTCATTGATTTTCCGTTCGCTTTTTTCGGCACAACGGCAGGCTCGTTAATTTTTACTACTAGTAACCTTGAACCAAACTGTACATATCGACGCCTTCTGCTTGCATGCTTAAAATTTCCATATTATGGGGTCATTATATTGAGATAATTCAACTTGTTGTAACGTATCTGTCCAACTAGTGCGGCCTTTGCACTATAGCCAACGGTTTGGGCTCATGGACGTGGCAAGCAGTCCGAGCATCAGATATTGTCTCTGATGTCGGGAGTGTTTGGCCCATGACATGGCTTGGCGTCATCCGAAAGGCATATGAACTGAGTGTCCAGTCACCGGCTCCCAACGGGTGCGAATACCTCATCTCGTTTTGCTGCTTTGTTGATTAGGCTCCTTGGCCAAAGGCTCGGGGCGGTGATCCCCTAAGACAACCTACCTATCTCGAACTAGGTAACCGGGTAGTATCTCGTCTACAGACGAACCATGGACTTACAACTATAACCATTCACACGCTCTCTTGCTGCTACGATGCTTTTCACTCATGCTACTATTCCAACTTCACAAGCACACGCCACCATTTTGCCTACCCTTACCTTGTACCATTCACACCCATTTTTGCCTGATTCTTCTACGATGATCAATCCTACCTCCACCGATGAATCTGTTCCCGTGACATCTGCTAACTCAACCACACAATGCTCAACAGAGAGCTGCCAGCCCCGAAGTCGCCCATCTTTGCTCCTGCAGCCCGGAACGCTGTTCAAACTAGCAACCTTCAACGTACGCACATTACTGCAGATCGGTCAGTAAGCTGGACTTGCACGCACTTTAGTGACTCTTGGGATTGATGTCTGCTGCCTGAGTGAAACGCGACTCCAGGACTCCAACCCGGTCTACCAGCTGGCGTCGCCGCTCCACGCATGCACCCGCTTCCATCTCCTCCTCTCTGGTGACGCTGAGTCTGCCGCATCTGGGCAAGCTGATGTTGGAATCGCCCTCAGTGCTAGAGCCGAGGCTGCTCTGTTTAATTGGATTCCGGTCAATAGTCGCCTTTGTGTGATGAGGCTCCATGGCTGTTGTAAAGTTAGCAGGCGTCGAGTCGAAAAGCGTGATTTCTGCCTAGGCGCCCACTGACTGTAGCTTGGATACAGTCAAGGACCGGATCTACCAGAACCTTCATGAGCTGCTCCTAAGGGCTCCTAAAACAGATACCATTGTTTTGGCAGGAGATTTCAACACGCGTGTCGGTCGGCTGCAGCCATGTGAGCGCCACTTCGAGGGGCCGTATGTTCACTCAGAAAACGGTGAGAGACTGCTCAGTCTGTGTGCTGATCATCAGCTTCTCCTCTCCAGCATGAGATTTTGTCATCCTGGACGTCAGTATGATACTTGGCGCCCCCCATCATCAACCCAGCGCTAGTCACAGATTGACCGACCACATAGCCGTAAGTCGCAGGTGGCGCGGCACCGTACGCGACTGCCGATCATTTTGGTCAACATGCCTGGATACCGATTATGCACTGGTATGTGCGACCGTTTGCATACGTTTCGGTGGTTCGCCTAGGTCAAAACACACCCGACTGAACACCTATAAGATGGAGGACCCAATAGTGAAGAAGGAGTATCAACAAAGGCTTCATGAAAATCTCGCTCTCTCCCACACTCTGGATGTTTATCAACCCTGGTCAAGTTTGCAACAACCCTTGCTATCGGCCGGTTTGTCCAGCTGTGGCCTCGCTCGCTCCACTCTCAAAAGCTGGATCTCGGGAAGATCCTTGGAATTGATCGGTCGCCCACGTGCTCTGCCTGCTGGTGCAGAGCACAACGAACACCGCCGTTCTATTACGCAACTGCTGAAAGCAAGCCTTCGCTCTGCTCGTGAATCCTGGTGGTCAAAACGAGCTGATGAGATGGAAGCCACTGCATCAGCGGGCAACTTCCGCCGTCTACTTTACATCATCAGGGCCACCAGTTGCAGTTTCCACTCTATCAGCCAGATGATTTGCTAATCAGACGGCACGAAGATCACCAACCTTCACAGGCGATTGTGTCGCTGGGCAGAGCCTTTCGTTCTTCAATTCAACCACCTAACACAGCCCCCTGTGGCACATCCGGCCCCAACGGATGATGCTTGGCCTGTGTCCACAGTCCCCCAACTGAAGCAAAGATCCGAAATACAATCCAATCTTTGAAACGCCACAAAACTCCTGGTCCCGGCAGCCTACCACCGGCTCTATTCAAAGATGGCGGGAGTGTACTTGTCAGGGAAATCTTATCGCTGTTCACGAAAGTTTGGACTGAGGAGAAGGTTCCGAACTCATGAGAAGAATCGGTCATTGTTCCGATTCCCAAGAAAGGCTCACGCGACGATTGCTGTAAGTACTGAGGAATCTCGTTGATCTCTGCCGCATCCAAAATTTTCGTGGATGTCCTACTTCGCGGGCTTTCAACAATTAGAGAGGAGTTTTCCCGGGAAGAACAAGCCGGATTTCGTCCAAGCCGCGACTGCATCGACCAAATCTTCACGCTCCGCCAAGTCTTCGAACTCCGTCACATCCACCGGCGGCCAACAATCGTAGTGTTCTTGGGCATCCGAGCGGCATTTTATTCACTGGATAGATCTGCCTTGTGGAACTGTTGACTGAGAAAAGGTAAGTCCGACAGGTTTGTCACACCTCGGGCAAAGTCAGGGCTTACGGCACTCTCTCTTTGTCATTTCCTGTGACCAGCGGTGTTCGCCACGGTTGCCCTATTTCACCTTTCCTCTTCAATTTCGCAATCGAAGATGTTGTCCAAAGAGCACTGGAAGGTGTCCATAACTGCGGTGTTGAGCTTCTCCCTGAAGACAAAGTCACGGACTTAGATGACGCCGATAATATGGCTTTGTTGGAGGACGACCCACAAACCGTTCAGAGCGCCTTGAACCGCATAGCGATGGAGGCTTCTAAGTACGGCTTATACTTTACTCCGGGAAAATGTAAGACGCTGCTCCAGAACTGGCAGGTGCCTGAATCCGCGCTCACCACTGCTGAACATGTTCTGGAGCAAGTCCCTTGCTTTACTTATCTAGGGAGTTGCATCACAGCTGGTGGCGGTGTTGGAGATGAAGTCTCAGAACGGATTGCAAAGGCGCGCCTTGCATTCATCAAACTGAGACGCCTATGGCGTCATCGTGATGTCAGTCTCAAAGGCAGGGTGTGCAATGCTTCCGTCCGTGCAGTACTTTTGTACGGCTGTGAGACTTGGCCTATTCGCTCGGAAGACATGAAGCGGTTGTCAGTCTTCGACAATCGCTGTCTACGAATGATTGCTCGGGTGTGATGACAACATCACGTAAGCAACGCAAAGGTCCGAGCTTGAGTGCTTGGAGCGAGTAGTGCTAGTCTTCAGAACGTTATTCTCCGACATTGCATACGTTGGCTCGGCCACTTATTGCGCATGTTGGCCTATCGCCTTCCCCGCCGCGCGTTATTTGCACTCCCGGAAGCGATCGGAAAAAGTGCCGCGATGGACAACCAATGACGTGTAGAAGAAGCATGAGCAATGCAACCTCAAGCTTAGCATCCGTCGGATGGGTCCGTGTTCCAACATGGGTACCACGTGATTCGGACTACCAATGGTTAGAAACGTTAGACGCTATGGCATGCAACCGGATTCAGTGGAGACAGTGCTGTTCGACCGTGGTATCTATTAGTTAACGTCTCATGGAACAACCAATAAATCCCAACGTAGGGTGTGTAAAACCGACAAAGTCGTTTTCTTCATGTTGTATTTCGTTTCCCCTTTATTTCCCAATCGTTCTGATGGCACATTATCCCTAACCAGATTATTAATTTATATAAATAAATATATATATAATCCTGATGGCTTGCTCGGAGCATGTTGGCTTTTTCATGAGGTTCCCTTCCGTCCTCCTTTTATTCCCCTTAACAACCTCTCTATGGCTGTATGTTGTCGAAGCATCAATGCAAATTTCTGTTTTGCTGCTGTTGTTGTAAGCCCGAGGTAATCATCTGGCGTTTCACATTGATTGTCTTTTTCCTATGCGAACCGAGTCACCAACGTCCCAAACTAGACTAAATCACTCTTAATTCACGGGTCCTATATACACTCGCATAATTTGACTTTTAACGCGCATCTTTTCCCTTCCATCTGCTTGTGTGTAACGACTTCCGCATTCCTTTTTTCTCCACTAGCTTCTTCTGTTCGTGATGTTCTATCTGTTGTACATTCTCTGGTATTGTGGCCAACTGCGTTCCATGGAGACTTCAATCGTCGGTGGTAACAAGAACTACTCTAATGCGCGCGGAGCACAGAATGTGTGCCGCAGATCTCTCAATCGTCTGTCATCCATGCTCCACTCTATCTGCTTTATTCCAATCCCCTTGTTTGTCCACTTGATTGCGTTCACTTGTTTGCAATTCGTCTTTCTCATGGTAACTGTCACAGTGCCCTATGGTGCTTTGGCCACTCTGCTCGCCCCTGGCCGACTTGCTCCTATCTGCATTTCCTGGTTCGTTTCATCCCACTTGGTAGCCAGCTTGGGGTCTCTGTGCTGTGACCCTTAGTACATACGCCACTCGTCAGCCAACCAGTGTGAACCGGTGTCGTTCTTTTTTCACTTCACTCCCTGATGTTTGGTTGACCAAATATGTTTCAGTCTTGCTGTCTGAGTTACTTTTCTGTACCCAGTTTTTTTCTATTTTTACCACACGTGGCCTATTTTCATGGCGCCTATTTTTTCCAATTGATATATCTTGTCTTTTCTATTCGGGACCAGATTACCCACTTACGACTCGGGCGCACACAAAACACTAAATACGGTTTCATTCTCTGCAGTTTACGCATTTACGTCCTATTTGCACTCGCTGTTCTACTGCACGTTGTTCACCGTACAGGCTTTTGATACTTCGGCCCATCTGCCTAAGCAGTTCGTCGTTTTTTGTTTCCTGCACACTGTGCTACGGCACACTTCCATTTCAGCCCCATGTATTTTTTGTATACGTCCACATAGCCAATGTGCTTTGTCGCATAACTCCAACTGCCCTAGTTCTTTGTCCATTTCTGTTACCTAATCCTCCGTTACGCAATGTGCCTGCACTCAACCACAGCACTTTCGACTGTTTCTTGTCTACTTTTGTCCGGAACGCATCTATGCATTGCTTTTACCATTGTACGTCTGCTTTAATCGCCTTTTTCTCATAGTACTATAGAGGAAATTGCTGAAATGGAGCTAAACGGTCGCGCACACTCGGACCTGTTCTCCGTTTGTCTAGTTTCTGTCTCCACCTCCTATAGTTGGACCAGCGATCACCAGTCACCTAAACTGAAACGATTTCAACCATCGTCACTCGGTTACCTTTCAGTCCAACGGGTAGTCCGAGTTTCCATTCATCTGTGATGATTTTGCATTTTATAATTTTGTATGCAACTACTCGAGTTGTCATGGTTTTTTGTTATTTGTTTGCTCATCACCTAAGTTTAAATTTGCTATCACTCAAATGCCAACATGTGGGCTCATTTGATTCATCATCTGCATCCCCTGATTGCGGTTTTACATTGGTATCTTATACTGATATGTCATTGTCAACGTTTCTAGCTCAAAGGGCATCTGGGCGACTTGACTGTCATCATATATTTGCGTAGCCCATCACCGACAGCCATGATAGCAGGTCAATCTAACCGTACTGGTGGTCTCACAGAAAAACGCGGCTAATGATGTTGAGGTCTCCTTGGTTTTGGCCTTTTAGATAACCACCCTGTGTTTGGATTGCAATGCTCTATCTTAATTCGCGCCTTTCTTTACTTTGCAGCAAACCAAATCCTTCCTGTTTTCTCATTCGAAAGAGCGGTTGCTCGCTATCAACGCTTCGCTGTACGACGATCAAACTGTTGTGATTCTGACTGCTTGGATGGGTGTTATTCAAGTAGTGTTGTAGTGTAGCCGGTCGTTGGGTGTAATATTCGAAGCGAGCAGTACCGGAAAGTTCTAGGCGCTTGTTCCATCCTCCACATAAAGGGAAGTTATAAACCCTGACTAAAATTCGGATCGCGTACTTCTTTTCGTTTTTTTGTCTGCTTTCATATCAGCTACTGAAACTGTTTTACTTGTGAAGACTAGTGATGACACTGGAGATCAGTGTCAAATCGGCTACCGCACCCAACCTATGCATGATAGTAAGTTAGTCGAAGGAGAGGTGAACACGCAGCGCTCCACTCATTGGTAGAAAGCGCGTGATGAGAAGTTATGCGGTGTAAAACCTACTCTTCTGTAGCACAGTGAGCCAAGCAAACCGCATCTTTACGAACTAGCTGGATGCGACGTTTACACATTCACTACAATCGTTGATTTCGAGACTTAATGGGCACCACGTAGGGCGATCGGAATCAAAAAATGAGCGCGTTAGGCGCATGCGTATCACAACGCTGTGTTGCACGACACTCGTCCGGTCCAGTATCTCTGTCGTGCTTTCTTTTTGACATGGGTCGCGGCGTCATCTCTGTCTTATCGGAGCGGTCTTCTCTGGTAAAACTACTTCCTTCGTTCCTACCAAGTCTTCTATCGCACTACTGTCTACAATCAGAGTTACTCTCATCCCATGTCCGGATTCCCTTAGTAGTGCTGCGTGGCCAAGTATTCGGCGATCGGTTGATTGTCGTGCCCGTTGGCCAAGGATTAATAAGTGTCTACCTAACCGAGATGATGGGGTTGTAACCGGCAGCGTATATTCCAAGGGCGCCGTGATTTATTGAACATCTGAAATTCCGGAATCGTGCACTTAAGTGATCGTCGTACAACCGGGTAATGTGGTGCAACATCAAACAGCAAATGAATGAAGAAAATTAGTATCGGATGAGCGAATCATTTTACCTTTCCAAAACAGTTTCCTTTTTTCTTCCTTTTCAAAACGTTTACGAGTAGTGATACACTGAAAAATCACATAACATACTAACTAAATTGATTGGATGCGTCATTTGGCACCACTTATTGCGGCGCGAAGTCTGTCGTGGAGTGCAATATGACGAGCACACAATCCCCTGTACTCATCGGTTACGGTCCCAATGAACGGATTGACCCAGGTTTACTTCAGGATGAATCGCAAGTCGCAATCTATCCACACAACAAGTGCTTCCAAATGACCCCTCCAATCAGCCATTCGTTATGGCAAGTGTTGCATGCCGCGACTCAGTGACTTAGATGTAGAGATTTCAGCCAACGTCGTAGTCCCAGTCCTTTACCCCCCACTCGCTGAATGTGAACGAGTATAAAACCGGTCATGAACTGCTGTGCTGTGAGCAGACAACCCCCAACACTCCTTTACACAATAACCTTGTCAGCGACGGTGAGATGCTTTTATGAACGCCGAAAACAACCTGTGTGTTTTGCACATTTGCCTCACTGACTGATAAGCTCGGGCTAAAACTGGGAAAGCGAAACATAAACAGGAACACAGTACCTCTGAACAACTGGCGCATGAGTACTCACTGCAAGTTGACTGTACCTGTGAGACTGAGTCCTCGAACTTGGCAACCTTATGCAGTCTATGGAGACCGTCGTTTGGTGATCATTCTGCTTTGAACTTCACCACATTACTCTGAAGGGGCCGGTGTACGAAAGTTTAGCTTGGCTGGCCATTGCATCAGTTTGGCAGAAGACGCAAGTGCAGGAGATATTCACTGACCATTTCCAACTATATTCTATCCCTAGGGTGGTTATGATGTAGTGAGTACCTGCACTGATTAATGTTGTAAGCGAAGTTGGGTGACGACGTGCACGCAGACGATGAAGGGAAGTCAGACACTGTTGGTAGCTTAATTGTCGTGCAACGCAGAATCTCTGTCGTTACGCAACGCCTCTGCGAATGTCCAGCTGTCTTTGGTTAGTGCCGAATAGAGCACAGCGACACCTAAAGTTTTCTTGTGAGCATCAAGCTGAACTGTTGGCTTCATGATCATGTACCGTCGCATTTTTACGCCGCGAGCAATCGTGGAGCCTCAAAATGTGTTCCACTGTCGGCGTTGATAGTGGATGGTTATCTATGTGGGATATTGTTCTAGGACATTAAGGATGAAAGTTTTGGGGTTGTTACGGGGACACCTATGGACATAATTCTTTTTACAATTCTTTGTTACCAACTTACGTTCCGCTATCCTTTGTTACTGACATTTTTTAAACTTCTTTCATTAATTTGATTGGCCGGTATTCGCCGTTCGTAATGGATGTCATCTCAGGATCCCATTTCCGTTAATACCGTTTTCTCGGATACTGATTGGTTCCCACTTTTGCCGCTTTTTATTCTCTTGTGTTATTCAGCGCTTCTTGTGTTGTTGGTTGGCTCCAACCTGTTTTAATAGCTTTGCTTCAACTACTACCGTATCGTACTATTACCACACTCTATTTAAGTGAACCGGATTTCTCATGTATACAGTGCTGTCCTGGCTCGTCTTCCATGTTCTCATTGCGGTCCTGGGGTGAGAATGATCAGCAGGGGCCTGTTACGGAGCTGGCCTAACTAAAGAGTGGTTTTCGTTGGTTACTTCTCCAGATATAGACGAATCCTCAGGATGAAGAAAAGAATCTTCAGTCTTTGTATCCACGGAGGAACAACGATTCGTGTGGGGAATTACGGATATGCTGATGTATTCTGCAGCACTAAAAAAAGAATCTGGCCTTGTTGTGGGCTTGTTTATTCACAATCGACGAAACAAAATGTTTGGCAGACGATCCTATTGATATATCATTCAAGAATTAAAGAGAGTGAGAAGTGTCGTGGACAATACATCCGCGTGACACTGTCGCGAACTGTCCAGTAGGACATCGCCATCATTAACAGCACCAACTCAGTACCTCGAACTGCGACTTCATCGGAAATGCAATCTACAATGGGGCCGCAAATCAGCATTGGTGATGGAGTATTGGAAACCACATCCAGCTTCTTCTACCTTGGAAGTATAGTTTCCACTGACCAGCAAATATACAGTGAGCTTCGTATCCGCATATCGAAGGTGGCGGCAGCATTCGGGAAGCTTGAGTACCGAGTGTGGAACAACCATCAGCTTACCATTGACACGAAGCTGATAGTGTACAAATCCCTGGTGCTCTCTGTTCTTCTATACGGCAGCGGAACGTGTACGATGTACCGGCGAGACGTAAGATATCTCGAGCGCTTTCACCTGTAGTGTCTGCGACGGATTTTGCGCGTTAGTTGATGCGAAAAACTTGCAGACACGGAGGTATTGCGCCGAGGTGGAATGTATGCAGTGGACTGCGCCATTGTGCAGAAAATACTTCTGTGGTTCGGTCATGTGAGTCGTATAGATTCGTCGTGGATACCGATGCAGCTGTTATTTCGTCAGCTGCGTGTAGAGAAGCGGCATGTGGGGGAACCGAAGCTTCGTTACCAGGACATGATCAAAGTGAGACTATCACGTTCTAATGTCGATTTCAGGGATTGGGAATAAAAGACGGTTGATCGGCGTGCATGACGCGATCTGATCATGAAGACAGTTGCCGAGGTGCAGTAGAAAGCCCTCGTGTATGCAAAGAAGAATCGGCAAGCGCGGAAGCGACAGGCGCCGACGTAGTGTACTCCATCGACATCGAGCGCATGGTGTTGTAGAACATACGGCCGCGAGTGTTTGAGTCAGCCAAGTCTAGTGAGCCATGAGCGAGGCCACTCGAGACCAGTATCGAAACGACGATGGGTCCTGATGGAAACGTAGGCAGAACCGGCTGAGCGTTGTTAGTTACGTTGCATGCGCTTCCATTCGATTTACTAACCGCGTGCTTTCGTGCTGAGTTTCTTTATCTCAGGTGATTGGTTTGCTGTGTTGTTTCAATGCCTTTTTTGCTACCTCATTTTAGCTCTGCCTGAATAATCTTCGAATAACTTGCACTTGTCGCTTAAACGGAAGGCGGTTACGTTTTTTTTCTCTCGATTGTTGATCTTTTGTCCTGTCATTATTACTTTATCGCGGTTATGTTGATAACCCGTTTATTTCATATGCTGATTTAGCGAAGAGTTATGTCGACATATCCCTTTGGTGTCTCCGATATATTTTATTCGATATTGCCGTTTCAGGTGATCGGTTGTTCCTTGATATCCCCAGCATGGCTTCGCTTTATATGCATGTTGACGAGGCGCTACCTGTATATTGCCCATTACCACCTTTATACTGGATCTAGGACACAGTTTTCGTTGCTGGAGGGGACAGGGTGCATTGTTCTCGTGGCCATGCTAGGCTCAAAGTGTGCTTTCATGCACTGAGTGTGGAGCGGACTACGGCCAGCCACCGCCTTGTGTGCGCTTAATTCCCCAAATACAGCGTGGTTTTGTTTGCCTTTGAAGGAGTACGGGCCGGCTCCGTTAATGAAACGTGGTTCCCATCCATATGCCCCCCGGTCCTTCGAGTTTACACTGGAGATCGGGTATGTGGGTAGTGCGGCGCAAGCCATCCATGGTTCCTCTGCAGGCGCATGCGTCCTTTGGCTGTCCTATGGCGGCCTCAATAACGGGCATGTGTTTAACTGGATGCCAGTTTCATCCAGTGTTGAGCGCGTTACGGCCCAGCCACCGCCTCATGTACGTCTGGTACGCATGCTTCCCATCGTAGATAGACTCGAAAGCTGCTGCTGTGCATGCTGTAGGAGTGTGGGCGACTCCGTTGATGAAACCTGGCTCCCGTCCACATGCCTCCCGGTCTTATTCCTTCAGGTTTACACTGGATATGGGATGTGTAGGTGGTGCGGCGCAAGCCACTCATGGTCCCTCTGTAGGCGCAGGCCTGTGGCTATCCTACGGAGGTCACAGTGACAGGTAAATCCGGAACCGGATGCCGCCGACCAAATATACAGGGTGCGTACGAAATGTCGTATTATTTCTTTTGTTTATTACACATGTATTTATCATCACAATATTGCAAAAGTAGGGCAGAATTAAGTGCATGAGCATGGAAATTTATTTAAATGTAGTATGTGTTCAATGTGATCAAAATTTTATTTCACAACCTCTTGCAATCTTCCATGTTTCCAGGGGTGCGGACACTTGGTCTGCGCCGTCGATTCCACAGATCCAGTTGTTTCAAATTGACCATACAATCTCCGTATAGTCTGTTTACATGGAGCCAATTTTGTACGAAAGTGTACACGAAAATGTGTTTGTGTCGCTACAAAACTCCTCCTTTCTGTAAGAAAAACATTACAACTTTCGCCTTTTATTCATCACTCATTCTGGTATTATGCGCCATCTTATAGTGTGTTTGGCGCCAAGAAAATATTTTATACAAACTTCTTGTGACATCTACCGGATATTCCATAAACCAAGTACAAGAATACGAGTTTTCAACATTACATCTATAATATTACATGTGTAATGGCATTTCGTGCGCCACTCTAGGTATAACCAGTCCAAGGATTGGGCATGGAGCCATGCATAAAACCATTAGGAATCAAATTAGGTACAACTTGATCAAAAATGGAACAGAACCTTTTTTATTTGCTTTTCACATGCCCGTTTCCTTTATTTTTTTGCCATTTTCTATGTTTGAGGCATTAGCCACGTACATTATTACAGTTCTGTACACATTTCTTCCCCTGTTTTCGACTGCGGGCCATGTCTTACAACTTGTTAATCCAGTAGAACTCGTCATATTTGGTTCCCCATCTAGAAAAACGTACGGATCGAACGGCGGTTCGACTTGACGTCAGTGATTTCGTGTGCTGTCTCCAGGTGGAAGGCTGATCGCCACGCGGTAATTTCCAGCCTGGTCTTTGGCTAGCGAATAGAGCGCGACGCAGTAAACGCTCCGGCGCCATGCGTAGGACGTGACCGATCTACCTCAATTGTTCATTGAGTTGTAGAGGGCAGAAGGGAAGTCCCATGTTAGCCCCGTCGCCTTCAGATCAGCACGAGAAGCAAGTGTGCCTTAGCGACCCAACAGTCCACAAGTGACCAGGGGAGTCGCAGAGGAACAGTGCTGTCCAGGCATCTTGTGCAGATGGGTGTCCAAAAGCCGCTTGAAACTTTTCTCCGCCTGTGCGCTGACCACGGTTTCTGGGTGGGTGTTCTAATCGTTTACCACTTGAGTAGAACGGGCGACGGCGAAGCGGACTGGGAGCATCCTCGGTTTAAATACTTTCCAATTGTGGCCTCGTGTTTGGCCTCCTACATTGAGTTGGAAAAACTGCCGCAGTTCATTTCCAAGTTCTTTTAGTATGCGCGTGGTGAAGATAAGGTCTCCACGGCGACGACGGTAGTCCAGTGAGAATAGGTTCATCACTTGGAGTCGAAGACGTTAGGGGAAATCCTGAAGTCCGAAGACTAACTTTGAGCCACCTCTCTGGACCCTTTCTATTAGGGTACATTCTATCTGGCTCAGCAGAGCCAGCTTCTTGGAGTGAATGATCGCACTCCCCAGGACGCAACATCGAACATCATCACTGTGAACTCTATATTGCCACCACACAGGAACGATCCTACTCAAGCAACCTTTGTCGAAAGCGGAAAGACGACGCATGTCCTTTACTCGAATTGGGCAGCATTCGCCCCCACACAACAATACTAGACGAACAGAGTCACTATAAATACCGCCCTTTGTCGAGAATGAGACGTCATGTAGACGCCACAACTGCGTTAGATTGACAAATGCTCATCTGGCTTTAGCTATGCATAGATAAACTTCCTTGCTGATAGTTCCGCCAAAAGGAAACACAACTCTCAAGGTAGGCAAAACTATCTACCAGTTCAAGTTGTGCCCCTTCAAGGGTGAGCACGAGAACAGCTGTGGGCCAATCCTGGAGTAGCACCTTACACTTCCATGGGGCGAAGCTTAGCCATACTTATATGCTTCAACCGCCAAAGGATTCAGAATGAGTTGCATATGCTATGGGTCATTACCAAGTAAGGCGATATCATTAGCATAAACTAAGTCGATGCCATTCTCACTCGGTAGAAGCTCTAGGCCAGAATTTTTAAAAGCTGGAGCTCTCGAAGAGCCTTCTTCGACTGCGAAGTTGACGAGGAATAAATACATAGGGCAGCCTTGTCGCACCCCACTATTGACAGCGAATTGCGAGAAAAGTTGCCGTAGATCCTCACTCTGTCGGAGATTTGAAGATTAGCTTCACGTAAGATGGCGGTATACTTCTCTGACACCCCGTTCTTTAACATGCAACCCTATGAAACAGATCATCAACCAAGTCCAGTGTATCCCGTATGACCAGAAATAATGAACAGTGATTTATGACTTTCAAAGCGCGAATGCTTGACAAGTCCCGTTGGATGACCAGGGGGAAAATTACGGGGACTTCGGATTTTAAGCGACTCACCAGGCTATTTAAATGAGCACTGATGTAGGTTTCCTCACCGCTATGATACTGAAAGGTTTGGTGAGCACATAGTCTGATTTGACTCATTTCGTCCTCTGCGTGGGATGGCCTATATCACCTAATGCAATTGGGATAGTGTCATCAAGGCGTTAACTTTGGGGTTAAAATGACGTCAGTTGGAAGGGCGTTTCATGTTCCGGATACCCGAAGGACGAGAAAGCTTTGTCGACTGTAGTCCGTAGCCATCTTTAGCTGGCGGCCTCAGGTTGGTATTGTGGCTTAGTTGCATCAGGTCGCGACAGGCGTAATTGGGGTTTGTCGGTGTTAGGCAAACCATGATGAGGCTAACGCCGATATTCGCCACTGCATGCAGTCTATGTTGGTAGGGGAAGTATAACAACCCCCTAACGCATTTCCTCGATCTACGTTGTGCAGTTTCAAGCGCATCAATATCGTTTTTTCGCCAGGGGAGCCATGCTTGGATCACGTACTCCACGTGAGGCCACATGTAAGCCTTGCTCGAAATTTCCGCAATCTCTGATGGCGTATGCTCACAACTTTTCATTTCGCTACCATGAACCGGAGCTGGTTTTCGGATGACCCTGTCGAGATCTGTTTGCGATACCGGGAAATCGACCATTGCTTGATGTCATCCCAGATCTTGATATCGTCTGCAATTAGACATAAGTGCGATCGAAGCACACTGGTGAGATCGTTGATGAATACTAAGAATAATCGTGAACCCAGTACCGATCCTTAGGACATACCACACTGGACTTCAATTGGGTCGGAGATACAGCTGCAGACTCTCTCACGTTGCGTGAGCTAGTAGCTTACTCAACCTAGCGCAGGATCGCCGATTCCATAGCTTCGAACCCTGTGAAGCAGAATGCAGTGGTCCTGGCTGTCGAACGCTTTAAAATAGTCCAGAGAAATGACGTCGACACCTAGTTTGGCATCGACTGATTCTGTCCAGCAACACGTTAGTTGTTTAGGCCCGATATCAGCGGAATCCCTGCTGCTGTGACACTGAAGTTGTTGCTCTCAAGCTATCTTATTAGCGCCTCGTGATTACCTTCCGTAACTTTGAATAACAACGGGGGTGAGTGGTTGAATGATATTTCGTGGGCTCTACACGATTCCTACTCTTGTAAATAACAGCGGCTATTCCCCGTTTTCACATGGTCGAAATCTGTGAGCTCGAACTAGCCCAACCTGTTCAATCTGGCTTGCACACAGCGTGAAATGACAAAGCGCTTGGTAGGGTGACGCGTGTTCGACGTTATTGGTCTAGGGTTGTTGCGAATCCAAGCGGTAGATGGCCAACAAATTCTTCGATTCCTGGTACGTATCTTCCTTTAATCAACACAAAATTTGGAGTGTTGCTCAATTACGATGGATTTTCCCTGTATACTTCCCACCGTCCCATCATTATGTCTACCATCGGCCCCTGGTAGGGCTCGAATCCGCAACTCGACTGTTGCCAGTCCGTGGTTGAGACCACTGAGCTACGGAGGCCGGCAACGACCATCGTGAATAAGTTATTAGAGATGATATGGTACCGCTCCCGAAAGGATGAAACGCGCGTCCAGTGCTTTTCCGGGCGTGTGATGGTTGTCTGAGCGAGTCTAGATGTGATGAATTCCTACCTATACCATTCAACTTCCCTACTACTCATCTTTAATCACTGTGTTCCTTCACCAGCATGCAGTGCTCATCCTCCGCGCTCAGACCAGCCCAGTTATGTTATTTCTAGAGCCACGTCGAACTTGGCTCATTTTTGCACCGATTCATCACTGTCCGTCCAGCCCGTTTGTGTGGGTCTCACTTAACTCGCTTTCCGTCCACTTGTATCGCACCACTGCACCACTGCGTCTCATATCTTCATTCTGAGTTTGTAAGCGTCCGCGTACGGTTCGCTCACTGCTCTTTTATCAAGTCCACCCCCTGCTTCGTTCACGTTACATATTATCTCATCCAATTTCATCCGTAGGACAATCGAATTGCTCCCTAAGAAACTCCTTCCTCTCTAAAGTCACCCACAGTAGTCCACATAGGGCAGTCAAATCGTATCCGTGTTTATGTGCACGCACGCAGGCGCGTATTGCTGGAGAGTGACCAATACATAGTCAGTCACTAACATATCGGACAAGTATGGTTTGGCGGCATAAGTATCCGGATTTGCCTGTCACTGTGGCCAGCCACAGGACACCTACGCCTACAGAGGGACCGTGAGTGACTTGTGCTGCACCACTCACAGCTCCAACCACACACTCCATATCCAGTGTAAACCAGAAAGGATAAGACTGGGAGGCATGTGAATTGGAGCCACGTTTCATCAACCAAGCCGGCCCACACTTCACAGGCAAACACAAGCACGCTGTATTTGGAGAGTCAAGCGCACCCAAGGCGGTGGCTGGACCGTATTCCGCTCCACACTCAGTGCATGGAACCACAAGGACCGTGCACCCCGTTCCCTCCAGCAACGACCAACTGTCTCCTGGAGTAAGTTTAGAAGAGGTAATGGATAATAGATTGGTAGGCACCTTGTCAACATGCACATCAAGTGCAGCCTCACCGGGGATGTCAAACAACAGCCAATCATTTGAAACCATGATGTCAAATAAAATAAATAAGATAATGCATAGACACGGTGACATAACTCGTCACTGAATGAGCATATGAAGTAAGTTGGTTAGCAACGAATCCGCGATTAGTGCAAAATGTTCGGATGTAATTCACAAAGGCCATAAATGCGATGAAGTTAAAGAAGAGAAGCACAATTTGTGTAAGCGACGACAGCAACTTAATAGATTATTATTTAGCTTGGATGAACAAGCCAAATAAGGTGGAATGAAATTTCTCCAGAGTAAATAGACCAGCATAACTGTTGCACCCATACCCACCTGCGGTAGAGAGCGATCGCGCTTTGGAAGGCGTTTAACAAGCATTGGCTACAACGAGGCTAGTCCCACGCCACCCAGATGACAACTGTGTAGTAAAACTCAAGTGGACGATAATCGAGCTCTCTCTCTACACTGTCCTCAGCCATTCTCTCATCTAGCTGAGAACGGGCCGCACTCGCTAGCGTCGGACGATGGAGGTGTGAGGTCAGTAATACGTAGTAACGAATTCAAGGAAAAAACGCCCCCAGATCGTAGTTAGGCAAGAACAAGACAGTACGGAACAAAGTGTATCGGGCGAAGCAGTGCGATATGGCTCACACGACACACGAGTTAAAGCGTGAGTGAGGAACTATTGATTGGTCAATGCTAGGGAAACCAATAAGAACGTGATGGTGGCGAACTAACTAATCAATGTCATCGACGGATGTAACATCCCCTCCTCTCTTGCAGGAAGTCATACTCAGGAACGAAACGTTCAACAGGTTTAGGTGCACGTTGAGATCTGCGAATTGGTGGGTGGTTTGTTGTTTGCGCCGTATCTTGAGTGGTTTGTTCTACCGTCGGCTCTACTGAGTCCGATATATTTTCCTCATTTTCTCGTGTTACTACATAACGCGGTGTGTGTGTGGTCTGGATGCTGCCTCAAGACGCGGCCATTTACCTCTAGATCAGTCTGGGTATCATCACTTGTGACCACGGTTGCGGACTGCCATGACTGTTCGTGGGGAAGTCGTGTGTACACAGGAGCTCCCGGTTTGAAAAGAAACCTCGTGATCCCTGTCTAACGTAGCTGTCTTGTTTTGTTTTGCTTCTATTTGCGCTCGACGATTAGGAAATAATAGGTCCAATCTATTACGAAGTGTTCTACCGGGGAGATTTACCCGTGTTTTCTGTCTGAGTTATTCTGTAGGCAAAAAGTAATCGATTTGATCGCGTTTGTACGGTTCTTGATAACTGCTTTAGCTGGTCTTTTTTACCGTTTGCACCGCCCTTTCGGCTAATCCAATTGACGTATGATGATATGGGGTTGTACGCATGTGTTGAATGTCAGTTCTCTGTATAAAGCTCCCAAACTGCTTACTGGCAAAACAGGACCCATTATCTGTACAACAGCATCATCATCATCAACAGCAGTACATCAGCCATTTGAACTGATGCTTCGCTGCCATACAACCATGAGGACCTATGAAATAAAGAATAAGAGGGAGAGAAGGGGGACTTACCTGCAAACCTTAATGCCCTAAGCAAACATTCCGAGTCAAGGCGCCTACATCTTGTGTAGACAACATACCGTCACAAACAGCTGGCTATTGGGCAAAGATAAAGCGGCATCGGCGAGACAGCTTCCTTGCGGCTTTCACTGCCACGCATCATTATCAGCCATTACTCCGCAGATAACTCAGCACCAAACACACTTTCACCAGGCAATCTGATTAGGAGACGGCAGCAGACGCGCCACTGGTGTCTACTGCGAGCCATGTCCCGTAAAGTCTCTAGCCAAGCACAAGGTGAGTCACGTGGACTCCAGCCCGGAAGGCGAGACGGACCAACTGCACCCATGTTTGGTCGTCAGTGACTTCATTTCCCGCTGCCAAGTCAACTTCTGCCCACCTTATCTGTACAATCAGTTCCGGGTATTCCGAAAACGATGATCACATCTTTGGAATGGTTGTTTCAGCCGTGGGATGAGACGCTGTATCAACATCGATCTATTTCGAATAGGCATGAACTATCAACAGGAAAAATATTCCGTTCAAAGGACCAAAGTAGTCTGCATGGATGCGCTGCCATTTCCTTTCAGGTCAACGCCCAGAGTGTATTGGACCTGGAGGTTTATTCGACTGATATTGTTGGCAGAAATCACACGTTTCCAGGTAGTTTTCAATTTCGGCACCTAAGCAGGGCCACCAGCAATAGTCACGTGCAAGAGCCTTCATTCAGGCAACACCTGGATGTCCATTGTTAATTTCATTTAGAATGAAGGGGCGCGCTTTCGACGGGGGAACCAAACGTGTGCCCCAAACTGAGCAACCATCATGTGTATTCCGCTCATTTTTCCGAATTCCAAAAGGTTTCAAATCAGTCGGAACTCTACTAGGCCATCCCAGTTTCGTGAAACGTATCACGGTGGCTAGGTTGGGATCCCGATCGGTCCATGAACGTCTGACATCACATGTCAAAGGGGTGGTGTCGAGGTACTGCATCAAATGAATTAACTCCGCCAGTTCATCTATTGGCCCTGCGGGAGTCGCGTGCGGTAACCGACTCAGGGCATCCGCCGTACAATCGTTAGAGCCTGGGATGTAAGAGATTATGTATTCATATGCACTAAGGATTAAGGCCCATCGTTGCATTCTAGGTAAAAACTTTCGCTAACTACCCTTGGATTCACCCAATAAGTATAACAACGGTTTGTGATCAGTTTGGATCTCAACATGACTGCCTCAAATATACCGGTGAAATTTCTTGACACCAAAGATTACTGGTAGAGCCTCTCGACCAAGTTGTCAGTAATTTTTTCAGCCGGTTGTAAGGCACGCGAAGCGAAATTAATCGGATGAAATGCACCATTCGGCGTTTTATGACACAAAACCGCTCCAATTCCGTATGGAGAAGCATCACACTGAATGATCAGAAACTTTTTTCCACCGTAGTGAACTAAAACTGGCGCTGATGCTAAACAATTTCTAGCACTAATGATGGCGGACTGCTGCTCATCATTCCACACCCACGGGGTGTTTTATGTAGCACTGCGTTCAAAGGAGCTTAAATAGTTGATGCTCCCGGTACAAGTCGATGATAATATGATAACATTCCTAAGAATGATGGGAGTTCATAAACATTCTTAGGCTGCGGAGCCTGTATAATTGGGTTACTTTCTCTTGCAAAACATGCAGACCACTTATCAAGTTTGTAGCCAAGGTAACACACAGATTCAGGCAAAGCTCACAGATTGCTTTAGTTTCAATCCATACGATTCCAAACGTTCCAACACCGTCCGAAGTGTTTTTAAATGTTCAGCATCACTTCGGCCAGAAACCAGCGTATCATCCAATTAAGCACAAGTAAAGGATTTATCATTCACGGTGTCAGCCACGATCCGCAGGAAGATGCTGGGGGCGGAGCCTATTCTGAAAGGACGACGTGTATAGTGAAATATTTCAAGATATATACTTATGGTGGTTAATTCGTGTTAGTCCTCATCAAGTTCAACTTGAGGATGTGCATGATTAAGATTAGGAAATTTTTGACCACTGGATAACGTAGCTTGATTGACAGTTAACAATCTCCAGATACGAACGGTACCGTCGGGTTTGAGTACAGGAACAATTGGGGTACCCCAACCCGAATATTATACGGGCATGATTACGCCTTCGGATTGTAGCCGTTGTAATTCCACTTCAAATTTGGGACGCATAGCCTACGGTAATGTTCGTGCTTTGTAAAAATTGACATTGGTGTTTTTCCGTAGATTGATGGAAGCATTGAAATGTTTCATCTTTCCCAAAGAAGCAAATTGGTTCAACAGATCGTTTAGACTGCTGTCATTGATCACGACCTCATTAATCTGCATCGTTTCTGGGAAATATCGGATCCAATTCTTGCCCAAGAGATTTGGTCTTTTCCCAGGTACCACGATCAAAGGTAGAGTTAATTCCCGCTCGCCGTGCCTGACTTTAACCATGCACTTACCCAAGACCCTAATCGGATCTCTCATGTAGGTTTGCAATTAGGAGTCACATGGTTGTAAGGGCGGCAGACTCTTAACTGAATCACTGATTATAATGGTAATTGCAGCCCCTGTATCCAGTTCCAAATCGAACTGTTCATTCTCAATCATCAAACGAATCTTATGTGGAAGGCACTTGTGGGCCGATCCGGTATTCAAGTAGACGGAATTTAGATCGTTGTCGGGGTCTACCAGAACCCTTTTCTCCGTAAGCCGCAGCTTATTATGGCTCCTCAATTGAGTGAGATTAATCAGTAGTACGGGTTCCGGTCTGCATAAGCGGTAGATGTTTTCTTTGTGGCGACACTCAGAAACACGAGCATGTTGCATCCCGCAACGATAGCACACGAACTGTTTTCGAGCTTCACCTAGAGTCCGTGGTTTAGTAACTGCGTGAGCAGCATCGACGACTGGATGGGCAGTGAATTCACGTAGCTATTGCGAGATATTCTCCCTTTCGCGAATGATTTAACAAGCATTCTCCTACATGGTATCTGACTCGTACAAAAATCACCATTTTCCCGTGCACTTTCTTACAGAATCCCCGCAATTAAGCACTGTATTTTCATTTCTTCAAATTTGTCGGGCGGAATTTCACTGTATTTATACTCGGGAATAAACTGATAGGTATAAGCAATGAAGTCGCTGACGCTCTCGTTCGGTTTCTGTACAGGCTTTGAAAAGCATTATCTCGCAGTATAAACACTTGGTTTTAATCTCCACATTGTGGTATATTTATCCAAGGCCGATGTAATAGTGTCACAGTGTTCTACATATACTGCATCATAATATTGCTGGTCTTCATCTCCAAGCACTTGTCAGAATAGTCGTATTTTATGGGACTTTGAAAGTGAAATCATAGGATCAAAAACAGGCAGAAGTTTCAGGTATTCAATAAATGACTCCTTCCACCACACCTAGTTTGATAAGGTCGGTTTCTCCTCAGCGGAAGATCGAAAGTTAGCAGGTGGACTAATGAAAAGCGTTTATCCGGATCCCGTCGTTAATAATACGTAACGAATTCAAGCAAAGCACGCCCCCAGTCCGTAGTTAGGCAAGAACAAGACAGTACGGAACAAAGTGTATCAGCGAAGCAGTGCGAAATGGCTCACATGACACACGAGTTAAAGCATGAGTGAGGAACTATTGATTGATCAATGCGAGGAAAACCAATAAGAACGTGATGTCGCTGAACTAACTAATCAATATTATCGACGGATATAACAGTCATGAGATGGTTCACGAAATGGTCCGAATCTTAAAGAATGAGGCGAAGAGATCCGGTATCAAAATGAACGTAGATGAACTGAGCATGTCCGGGGTACCGTGCTAACAAAGAGGTGAAACATCGATCAAACCCGTTGCGAATGAACTCAAACCGGTCTCACAAGCATGGTTTAGGAGAGCTAACGAGATGTCTATCTGAGGTGAAGGCACACGTGAGCCGCGGAGTACCACGGCGAACAATGTCGGGTTGATACTCTTCGCAAGAAGCCGAATGCTTGCCTCATTTTGATGCCATCTGTGGCTATTTCGACCAGAGGTGATCCTATATTAAGAGCACGCCGAGGCCGCGTCTCTAGGGTTAGCAGATTTCAGGGCCTGCTCCACGAGCCTGCAAGCCAAAATCAGCTGATAGGCCGTAGTTCCTTTCACTTTTCTGTTTTGGATGATATACAATAGGCTGACGAATCAGGAAGTCGTTTTAAATTGCTGTCCTAGGGTCTCTTCACCGTTCGTCATTTCTCACTATCATCCAAGCAAACTACACCTTTTCCCGATTGATTGCATCCATGTTGGCGAATTCGCCAAACACAATCACAAGTTCCGCACAACAGTAACTAATCCACTCAACATTATTACACACCGAAGCACCTACATGTATATATACAAACCAACCCCAGCATGTCATGATTACTTTGTAATGTTCCAGTCCAATTACTTTTCATACGCGTGTGTATCATTCTGACCAAACCTCTTTAGGCGTATTTCGCATTGTCGTGAATATAATACTTATTTATTTAATGCAATTGGATTGCTCCCTAGGGATCTGATTTGCATCAGTAAGCTAATTGAACATAGTCCTTAACACATTTGAATTGCATCCGGTATCTTTTCGATGTACCATGCGCGCAATGTGCTTGGAATCGAGCCAGCCCAAACTAGACAGTGACGGTAGATGTACTATCACTTGCATGGATAGTGGGAGTTGATGGTGTGCGGCGAAGACGCGTGGGCCTTCTAACCTCCATTCAGCAACGAGTAACTACTCTGAAGTGACTTCCACGCAGGTTAGGGACACAACGTTGTCCAAACACGTGGTGCGATTGGGTGGAGGTTTGTATGAGTGTAAGTGGACTACCTTGTACGTAAATGCATGCTTTGCACGCGGCACCAATGGAGTAAGAGCTGCAAACCCGGCAATGCGACACCCCAGTAGCGACCCCATGGCAACTTTAGCGTTGTTTTTGAACCCGCAAGAGTTAGGACGATCTATCACGCTCGGGCTTCAAAGGGGCATGCGACTGCACTGTGTCCGAATAGCGATGCAAACACAGATGCATGACTGCGAATGATCGGGGCCTGTGATACCAAAATGTTATGACATGCTTACGAGTAAAGCGACGATAGAGGTCTGAGCAATTTGCCACTGAAATATGGGTTGACAAGTGGCCGCTTTGGGTAAGAGACGAAAGTTTTGAGTGGCACTCTGCTGAGAGGGCTGATGCCGAAATACGACTGCGGGTATTGTTGATATCAGCCGTGTAGGCAACGGAAGATCTGTGAACCCTTATTCGGAAGCAGTAGCCATACCATCCAACCCAAAGTAAGGTGAGGTGTTGGAGGGATAAATAGTATCTCTCAGGGGTTAATGTGTAGGCGCTCTCGGTGACGTCTACTTTGGGTGGTTCGTGGTACTAAATAAGTAAATAATGTATTTTGCATTCATCGAATCACACCAAATCAGGCTGCAGTACTGGTGATTAGCGAACGACTCATAGGCGCTACTTAAACACTGGTGCTAGCGCAGTCAACCGCATAGCTCTTAGAAAGGCTTGACAGTAAGCGACACATTGCTCTTTCGCATCCTGAGATTGATAAGTACCTTACATCCGAGGCGCTTTCTTACTCTATCTCACAGTAATTGTCCTCACGCAACCATATGTAATCTACAGCATTATGCAATTTCGAGCTATCCACAATAGTGCTTAACCTAACGATCAATAGAATGACCCCGCTTTTCTGCGGACGATAGTCCTGTTCGCAATACCAATTACGTGCCGATCCCCCCCCCTATCAACTAACCACCTACGTTACAAAACACATGAGCTCACACCATTAGCAGCGTTGTAGCTCTGCTTGCCAGGAATTATCGTGATACCTTCTGGTTGTCTCGCAATGACTAACGCGGAGGGTTGCGAAAACTCTGCCACATCACTTAGCATGAACGCTATCTTTTATACCTGAGCGTCGAAACAATGTCTTTGCGTTGCATAATAGGGACAATACCAGTTCAAATTATTTACATCTCTGACAACAAAAAAGAGGAATTTACAAATAGGTACAATGCATTGCGCCAGCGTAATTCTTACTCTTGTTATCTGTTATGTGTTGGTAGTGCTGAGAAGTCACTCAGCCTCGTGCCTGTGACACAATTTGCTGCAGGGAACATTCTCCAACCGATCTTGCAGACTACACCCACAAGATCTTCTTGAAGCATCCCGGAATATGTCTACCTCATAGCTTGTTTCACATATGCCTTTATGATGCTCTAAATGCCTTCAATTGGGTTCAGTGATGAAGACTACAAGTAGTTGAGTAGTTACTCGTTGCTGAATGGAGGTTAGAAGGCCCACGCGTCTTCGCCGCACACCATCAACTCCCACTATCCATGCAAGTGATAGTACATCTACCGTCACTGTCTAGTTTGGGCTGGCGCGATTCTATGCACATTGCGCGCATGGTGCATTGGAAAGATACCGGATGCAATTCAAATGTGTTAAGGACTATGTTCAATTGGCTTACTAATGCAAATCAGATCCCTAGGGAGCAATTCAATTGCACTATGGATGCAATTAATCAGGAAGGGGTATATTGATCAGAAACGATTGTGCTCGCAAAGCGCTTTCGAAACAACATCGATAGACATGGAGCGATTGCTACTTTCTGTTGTATCACGCATTTTTATCAAATCTGGTGGTGCATAGGTCCTCCATTTCTCTCAGATTTGCAGTTCAAGCTATCTTTCAATTTTGGAATCAAGTGATCGGTAACGTACAGTATGGAACGATCTCCCACACAACGGAATGTTTACAGCGTTTTCAACCTAACGTTTTGCTTGATCTGATCAACTATCGCGTTGATGACGGCTCACTAGGTTTGGCTATGCTTTTAGATGCAAACTAATCATATTTCAACCATTCGGCTGTTATGCAGATCAAGTAGGTAATAATCGCGATAGACACATTGACTCCCACGCGGATTGACATGTTCTCCAACTTAAAGCTGAATGAGGCGTTTTCACTCGTTTCATCGCAGCTTTGCAACTGGCTTTCAAGTGAGACCTCAGCTCTTTTATATTTTTTCGTATTCTACAAGTATACACACACTGGAAAGTTGGATCACATGCAATACTTCGTTGCAAAAGGATTAGTTGGCAGGGGCTACGTTCATCAGAAAAGAGGAGTAGGTTGGGCAGATAGCCAGTGACTGGATGACGAATTGTAGAAGTAGTCTGGTTTGAGGCTGCATTTTAATGGGTTGTTTTGACTGTTATGGTGGTGGCACAGAGCTTCAGATATGGAGTCGCGTTCCCAGTGTGTTGCTCTGTTGGTCTATCAGTTCTTTGTCTCCGAGGTCCTAGAGAATAATTTGGGCAACCACAGTGGGAGTTGAGTACCGGATGTTAAGGGGATGCTCAATGGACATATGTCTTTCGCTGCACTTCTTAGTTGCCTGCTTTCGTTTCGCCATCGTTTGTTTCTTGACACTTGTTTAAACGCATGATTCCTTTGCTTCGATTGGCTGGCCAATGTGGTTCATAATGAATGCTATCTCAGGGGTCTATTTCCGCTACTGCCATTTCTTTGAACACGCCTGATTGGTTCTTTCTTTTGCCACTACTCATTCGCCCGTATTATTCGGTGTTTCCTACACTTAGTTGGCTCCAAAGTGCTTTAGTATCTTTACTTCATAAACTATTATACCTTATATGAGGAAGTAGTTTTCTCATTCATACAACTCGATCCTGGCTCATCTTCGTGTTCTTCTTGCGGTTGTAGGGGTGTGAACAGCCAGCGACGACACAACGGTTTTTGACACCGGGGAAGTTGGCGATCCATGGATATCTCTTTTGAACTAGTGCAGGCGCTACTCGAGCAGCAGCAGATGCAATCCTAAAACTCGCAGCGGCAGCTCATCGAGTTGTTATCCCAAAAGCTGAACATTCAGGCCGAATCTCCAGAACCGGCATCATCACCTTCCGTGGACTATTTCGGCATCGAGTTCGGAGTTCATTTTCAACGGATTTATTGGTGTCACCTTCGAATTATGGTTCTAAAGGTACGAACTTATTTTCCGTGTCTAGTTGGCCGAACAGGATGATGCATGGAAAGTCTGTTTACTGTTGAGGAAACACGGATCCGTTGAACATGAACGGTATTCAAATTTCGTGTTACTCAAGGATCCAAGGGACTTCATTTTCGAGGAGACGGTGTAAACATTGACACAAATATTCGGTGAACAAGCGTTCTTATGCAATATCCGGTAAGACTGTTTAAAGTTGATCAAACGAGATGAACATGATTTCGTCGCACATACTGGTATCGTGAACCGAGAGTGTGAAGGTTTTAAACGGCACCATGCCAGCTTGTCAGTTCAAGTACCTTTTATTTTACGCAGTTCTCATTCCTCTGTGGACGCACGCGTATCCTTCACAAATTGGAATAAGAACCGCAGCTGACATTGCATGAGATTGCAGCTGAGTGCCAGAGGCAGCTGAATCTGTGACATGACACAAAATTAGTGGAAAATTTGAATTCGGGAAACGTGCCCCACGTCTGTCGCACAGCCGTTCGCAGTAAAAATTTGAATCGTAATTGCCGAATCAGAAGTCCCCACTGCGTGTTGGAACTGCGGCGACTGGCACTTTTCGAAATATTGTGAATACAAGAATCACCAGGGTCACAAATGTAAATGCATCGGTCATAAATAAACCAGCTGACGAGGACCGCACAACTTTAGACGCTTATTTACTCCAAGGGTTAGAGTAAACTCCAAGTTCATGAAGACCAGATTCCAGGACGTAAAGGCGAAAGTGATTCTTGCCGCATTTCGCACAGAATTCGCATACAACCGAAAATACCTGACTGTGAAACTCAACGATATTCTGGTATCGTTTCAGCTATAAACAGCGTCAGATATCACCTTCATTTTCTGATGGGCATTGGCCAAGCTGGGCGAACAGTCAAACATACAAGCCTCACAGATCAAAACGTATCAGGAAGACCCTTGTCGCTCTAAGGAGAAATCGACTATGAGCTCAAGTACAAACATTTGCAACTCCTTGGCATCAGGTAACTAGTTACTTGTACTGGTATTAATCTACTCGAAATGGACTGGATTGTTAAGCTAAATCTACTCGACGAGCCACTGAATCGTGTGTGTTCCGAAACAAATGTCGTAGTCAGCCATACTGCCATACCGACTTATTCCCGTGGAAGCCTCTCCGAATGCGCTTACGTCCTCCTATCTGAGCTAGGACACTACACATAAATGCAGGTAAAACTTACCCTATCTTACGATGCAAACGCATTATTTCGACTCAGACGTCCACTCACATACGCTTCACAATACTGGTGGAACAGGAGCTTGAATGGCTTCAACGAACTGGTGTGATCGAGCAAATCAGTTCCTCATCATAAGCTGCTCTCATTGTTGTGATCCAGATACCCAACAATACTATTTGCTTGTATGCCGACATCTCCACTGGGTTAGATGCTGCACTGCAGCCTCATCAATCCATACCTACTTCCACTCTCCGAGGACGTGTTTGCAAAGCTGAGTGAAGGAAAATATTTTGCTACCCTTGATTTCGCGGATGCTTATTTGCAATTTGAAGTTGAGTCAAATCTGCATACAGGAACCGCAACCTATCTAAATAAAATCATCATAATGGACCGAACGCATGATGAACGCCTTCAGCGCCTGGATGAGGTGATGCTAAAAATCAAAGACTACGGTTTGCATTTGCGCGGATAAACGCAAATGTTTGATGACGTCCATCAAGCTCTTGGGCATTGTGATCAAAACGGCCGAAGAGCGAATCCAGCTAACATAAATGCGATAGATCCGTAACTTGCATCAACTGATCTCACAACACTGAGATCATTCCTTAGGAATGTATGTAACGTTGGCACAACGGCTGAGACAACAATAACGGATGGACACCGTTCCGGACAGCTAGACCTGGCTATCGTGCCGCAAAAGGGAGATATATTGTTGAGGGGCCGCTATCAAGAATGCCTCGGGGGAGCTCTTCGGAGCTAGCTGAGAGCGGATCGAGAAGGACGGCTAGCGACGAGCCTGGGCCCGGAACTGCGGAGCGGGAATATGTGGACAGCGCAAGAAATCAGACATATACGCCGCTAGCTCAGCCCACAGGACCGAGTCCGAGCCGATTGGCACAGCCCAGAACAAGCAAGTCGAGAGCTCTCGAACGACTCCTGGCCGATCCAAATCGGGTGCAGAGAAGTGGAGATCTAGGCGAAAACAGCAAGGCAAGTCTTCCAAGTCAGAGCTCCCGAGGCGAAAGGACTGGCTCGTCGCTAACATCCGTACCTGTGTTGCGTTTTGGGACGGAAATCTAGTCGATATTCGATGGCGCGCGTGAGACCCTCATGTGCCCATTTTCGGTGTGCAATAAACGTCTACCCCCCTGTCGTGTCGTGCTCGCTACAATATTACTTCTGATTAATGAGCTCGGGGTTGGAGGGGAAACGGCGGGGATTAATAGACTCACAACACAAACGCCATTGAGGTCGCCTCCCAGCTGTGTCAACAGGTATATTCAGCTAAACGTGTTTATCGTCCTTCGGTCCCTAACCGGGGTGCCGAGAGGCTCCAACCGAGGCACACTTTAAGTAAATATTGTGTACATAAGTCAAATGCACGAACCGAAGTAAGAAGGTTGCTTCGGTAAACAAACTGCTGTAATCTGACAAGTGCTAAACTACGTGAGTACATCCAGTTGTCGTAAGGATAAGGATAAACCAGTAGGGAAGCAGATAAATATGCGCTTATGTGTTTATATCTGGGGTTGTCTGCATGTGTGTCTAGACTAGCCGTCAAGCATGCTGACCGAATACACAACACCATCTCTCCGCTTAATCATGTAATGCGTCGAAACCATATTGAATCGGTGGTCTTGGTTCTCAACCAGTCCTGCGGTGCTGCGTGTTTTGTGTAGTTTGATCAGTGAAGGTAGACATATCCTTCGTTCGTCTGGTACTTGTGAATAACCTCCATGCGTTGACTGTGCGACCATCTTCCAGCCGGTAAATGCCTGGCCCACATGCACGCGTTATTCTGATCGGGTATGATAACGTGTGCTGCCCTTTTGATGCAGCGTTTACCTTCACGCGCACGAATGTTCCGGGCTGGAGCGGAGTATTAAGCTTTCGTAAGTGTTCTGATATTAGTGGTGACGATCTAACTCGTCGGAATTACTGTTTGCAGTAATCGGAAGTGCGGTATTCAACTTAGTCCGAAGGGCACGCCCAAGCATGAGTTCATCTGGCGTTTTGTCTGTGGCTCGGTGGTGTGTGGTTCAGTAAGAAAATAGTGCTTGTAGAACTGCATCCTCCCAATCTGTACCAGATAAGCGAATAGTTCGGATACTCTCAATGATCGACTGCATCGCTCTACCATGTCATTTGCCGCTGGAGTATACGGAGTTGTACGTGAGTGTCTGATGGCGTGAACTTGTAGAAACGAAAGAAACTCGTGCCTTAGCAACTGCGGGCCGTTGTCCGTTACTATCTCCTGACAATCCGAAACGGGAAAACATGTGTTTCAGCCATCGAATAATGCTGGTAGTAGTCACCTCTCCACACAAATGAACTTCCGGCCATTTACTGTTAAAGCAGGTTGCAACCAAACAATTCCTTTGATGCTGAAGCGTTTAAATGGACCCATGATGTCAAGAGCTATCTTGGCTCACGGCCGCATAGGATAGTCAGTGGGTTGTATAGGGGAGGAAACCGGCCTTAAACTCTTGTCTGCCCTTTGACATGAAGAGCAGTCATGAACAAGTATTTCTATTTCGTGTGACATTCTTGGTCATCAGAAGCATGCATCAACCTTGCGTATTGTAGGAACGATACCAGGGTGGCTTTCGTGCGCACATAACATGATTTTTGCATCGAGCTCCGAGGAGCCACAAATTTTTCGTCGCGCATTAAACATCCATCTATAAGTGAAAGTTCGTGAGGCAACACGTAGTACGGATGAAACTCGCCTGTGATCTTGTTATTCTGTGGCCAGTCGTTTAACATAAACCCCTGAACGCGGCAGTGTCGTCTTCCTGAGTCGCCTTCTGGAGTTCTTCCTTAGCCAGGGCTGAGATTGGTTCATTACTCAGGGAAGACACCAGTAGCCTCTCATTATCATCCTCATTGTTTTCAGTTTTGTTGTGTGGCAGTTGAGGGAGCCCATCCACCACCTGGTTTTCGCGTCCGAGACGGAATTTAATTTGAAAATCGTATATTAACAATCGTGCATACCAGTGATGTATCCGAAGTGGTCTGATGCCATTTGTTCCCCGAGTAAGTAAGCTGGTTAGTGCTGCGTTGTCTGTACGAAGAGTGAAGGGTCTTCCGAACTAGACGAGTTCCACTTCTCACAGACCAAAGCGCGGACAAGGGTTTCTTTTTCCACCCACAGAGTAAGAAAGCTCTGCCGCCGACAATTTTCTGGAAGCGTATGCAATAACTCTTTCATGCCCATTTTGAATTTGGGGTAGTATAACACCCAACCCAATGTTTGTTGCATCAGTAGAGACAATACTTGGGCACGTCTCGTCGAAAATTGCCATGACTGGTGTGGAAGCAATGCGGCGTTTCATCTCATCAAATGCCTTGTGTTGAGGGTCACCCCAAACAAACACACATTTTTCCTTTGTCAGTTCACGCAGTGGCTCAGCAATATTCGTGAAATCCTGCAGGTAATGCAGGTTGTAATAACACATCCCTAGAAAATGCTTTATTTCGGCGGAGTTCTGTGGACGAGGAGCCTCGGTGTTTGCACGCGCATTGTCAAAACTCGGCTTCATACCGTCAGTTGTTATAATGTGGACCAGGAACACGATTTCACTAGCATTAAATTTGCACTTCTCGAGGTTTAACCGGAGATTAAGTTCATGTAGTCGACGTAACACAGCATGCAGTCGTGAATCATGTTCTCCTGGAGTCCAACCGAATATACAGATGTCGTCCATGCGTACTATTTCACGAAGTCAATTGGCAAGTGAGTCAAGCATACACTATTGCCAAGCTGCTGGGACTGAACTCAAGCCCATTGTCAAGACTGTATACTGAAAGTGCAGGTTCATAGTAACAATTGAAGTCAGCGGTATTAACTCCTGTGTTAGAGGCATGTAAAAAAGCCTTCTTAAGGTCCAATTTTGAAAAGAAAATCGGGCGCCGGCTAATTTGACTAATGGTTCATCCACGGTTGGAAGCGCAAAATTTTCTGCCACGATTTGTTTATTTATGGGCTGCAGGTCATTGCATATTCTCACTGTACCGTCCTCCTTGAAGACTGTAACCATAGGGTGGACTCATTTAGAGCAGCTAATGGGTTCAATTAGATCATTTGCAATCATTTACCGTAATGCTGACGAAACAGCCTCTTTTCTGGCTAAAGAAATTGGGTGTGGCTGAGTAGTAGCTCCCGGTTTAGCATCCTGCTTCAGACATATGCGGTGAACGGAGGAGGGAGCGCGCCCTATTGTTTGTCCAAACAGTTTCGGGTACGGTATCTGTAGGTCTGGTAGGTTAACCGCCATGATACGCATACGAGATAGGGACGGTGTGACTCCCAGTTCAACCACAGCGTTGCTCCCGAGTAGGGGACGGTTATTTCCGCTGGTGACCTACGCAGTAACTAATGATTTAACGGCCCCAAGTTGCAAAACGTTCACCACGAATCCCCGTATTTCTACCGGTGCTTTTGTATAACTGTCAACGCGATAGGCTAAAAGATGTATAGGCATGTCATGTAAGTAAATTTCATAAAACCTACTCGGTACTATAGTGATAGCAGACGCTGAATCAAGTTCCATGTCAACATTTTCTATCGCGTGCAATAACTGTAACAGTACGAATGTCGGGTATAGGTAGTTTAGGCTCTGGACAATTGGAATGATACTTAGGCACAGTACCTCTGTTATTAATGGAAAATACGTTTGCAGATGACTGTAACTGCTGACTAGAAACGGAAGCTGTATGATGCAACTAAGAAATGCGTACTGAACGACAATAACGACCAAAATGTCCACGCTTGCCGCACATTTTGCAATCCATTTCTAAGGCACGGCATTTGGGGAAATTGGCTTTAGGCTGTAGGATACCGCAGCGTAAGCATTTCTGTGGAGATTGGAATTCGCTTGGTGAGCGATAGATCTTGTTACTCTCCTGTGTGTCTGCTTGGAGAACGAAACATCGCAACTGTTCGGTCGTCCATGTTTTGAGGCGAGCTAATTTCACAGCCTTATCCCAACTCAATTTGGCATCGTCTTCGGCAAGTAGGCATTCCAGAATTCGGTTGTTGGTGATTCCACTAATCAGCTGCTGCACTACCATTAATCTCTCTATTCTATTTTTCGGTATGGTTGGATACTCGTAGGGTCGTACACCGCGAGTGAGGCGATCAACAAAACTGTCTAGAGTTTCTGATGCTTCCTGTGTGAGTCGGCCGAATTTGAGGCGAGCCATGAAAAGGTTTGTACGCTGGCCCCGTGATTTGTCCTGCACACTTACTACTTTCGTTAAGGTATCCTGAGACTGGAGCTCCAAAGCATCAAATTGACGTTGTCCCTCATCACCGAGTAGGTGTCTGAAAAACTTCAGCTTCTGGCCTTCTGTGTAGTTATAAGCCGCAGGTAGTAGGTCAAAATACTTTGTAATCGATGTTTTCCGCTGGGCTCATGCACTACCGTTAGGACGTAAGGTGGGATCAGACCAGTAAACTGTAGGAGGAGGTAATTCCATGACATACGTTCGTAAGCCGCGGCGCCACTGTTGTGCACGAAGCGAGGTAAGAAGGTCGCTCCGGTAAACAAACTACTGTAATCTGACAAGTGTCTAACTACGTGAGTACATTATGGTGCCACAAAGAGAAGGATGAACCAATAGGGAAGCAGGGAAATATGCACTTATGTATGTATGTCTGGGGTTATGTGCACGTGTCTGTCTAGACTAGCCGTCAAGCCTACTGACCAGTACACGATATAAAGGCCTTCAGTCCTCTTGACCAATTCATTGCTTGGCCACCCTTCCCCTTCATCCACCTACACCCCCTAGGGCGAGCAAACAACGCACGTCGCGAAGTCGTTGGGCTGGCATGCGCGCGCGGAGCCTGGTGCGTGAATTAAAGGTGCTGAGCGGTTCGCTTCTTCCTGCGCCGTGAACAAGGCATCGAACACGCTCATTACTCACCCGGCGTTTTCACCAGATATGAGCCAAACTGCAAAAGCGTCGGTGGTCCAACGAAACTAGCCTCTTTATGTCCGCTGATCTAAGGAGCCAGGTTTCGCATCCGTACAGTAGGGTCGAACGTACGGCTGCATTTTACACTCTGCTGTTCAAGGAGGGTGTGATGTCGTCATATCGCCATATGTGGCAAAGGTTAGCAAAAACGCCTCATGCTTTTGCCATACAGTTTGTGACCTCGTCTTCAATTCCGACGGCGCTGATACAACTGCCAGGGTAGGTAAGTTTTTGAGCGACTTCCAGCTCATATATACCAAGCGTCAGCGTAGTCGGCGGTCTCTGCCAAGCTGAGAGAGAAGCTGTACACTTTGAGGGTGCAAAGCAAAACCTGAAACGTGTGACAGCCAGTGCTGATCTGTCCAGTGTCGCTCGGCACATTTGAGCGCTGTCACAAATAAGGGCAATATCGTCGGCATACTGCTTGCCAGGAATCGTACAAATGGGAGCAACTCCACACCTTCTAAATCGTGTCCTGTGAACGCGATCTCCATGACTTCGTCAATAGCGAAGTTGAACAGGAAAGATGACAGAGGACATCCCTGTCTTACTCCGCTAGAGATATTGCAAGTAGGAGACAGCTTGCCGTAAGCCGTCACTCTACCCGAGCTGCTCATGTAAAGCGCTCGCATAATATTTGAATACTTCTCGGCCACACCTTTCCTTAGCAGGCATTACTAGAATGCAAGTCGATCCACCGAATCGAAGGCAACTCTGATGTAGAGGAACACGACAACGATGGGCTGCCAATATATATGACAGTCCTACAACAACTGAAATGAAGTGAGGATGGGATCGATGCAACTCCGTCGTCGACGAAACCCGGTTTGCTTCTCACGAATCTGGCTATCACGGATGCCAGTCAATATGTGAACGATTACAGAGGCAAGTACCTTGTCGCGATTGGATGTGGATGGCTCTTCCTTACGAAATGTAGTCACGACAGCTTCCGTGCACCACTGGTTAAGGGACCCCACCAGGATTTCTCCACGCCTTTTCATTCAGTGTTCTTTCTACCAAGCCAAGACGGAGCAGAGGCAGACCTAAAAAAGACCCGGCTTCTCTCAACTGCCGCGGGAGCTGTGGACAAAAGCGGACTGTCTCATATTCTTTAGGCGTGTTGCATCACGCATGATGTCCGCTGTAAACATCACAACAAAATTGCGCAACAGATTGCAAGGGAACTGCGACGCTGAAACACTAACATCGTGCCGGAACCGAGAATTTCGACCGCCACCTCTTTCATCAAGCCAGACTTGTTCGCGATTAACAATTCCGCGGTTCACATTGTGGATGTAGCTATTTGTGACCCGTACCGAATGGAATATACTTACAAATTGAAAGTGGGGAAATATGGATCAGGGGGGAATGTACCAGCCATATCGTGATGCATACGCGAACAATTTCCTGCGACTATGAATATTATTCACCATCCCGTCATTATCAATAATCGAGGGATGATATAAACCACATCAGCCAAACATCTTTCTGCACTCGGATTGACATCACTTGATTTCTCTGAGCTCTCTGTCTCGACGCTACGTAGTACTCTGAAGGTGTGTGAGTCACTTCATCACGCCTTACATAGCATGCATTCAATCACACATAGTGACAGTTGACGCGGTTCCGACCACCGTTTGAGGTTTATTTCAATCAGTGTTTCCTATTATGCCGGGATATTTGTCCCTCTTGGCATATTGCTGTACAGCTCATCCCTCGAACCATGCATACAAATGACAAAAATATATGTTAATGACATCATATTGCTTGAGCTGTGTGTGCAAGCTTATTGTCCGAATCCTGCTCAACCGCCTCGTCAGTCAAGTTGTGGAATCGAACCTGGCGGAAGAGCAATGTGGATTCCGTTCGGGTCGCAGCACTAGCAATATGGTGTTTACGGATCGTTAGTTGCAGAAGTGTAGAGAGTGACACCAGCCGAATGACGCCAGCACATAGTGCTGTAGCACTTGCGGTCGCGAGTGTCAGACAGGCAGTCCTAGTGAGCCACGAGCGAGGCCACTCAGGATCAGCATGGAAACGAAGACGGGTGCTGCTGAGAACGTAGGCAGAACCGGCGCAGCGTTTGTAAGTACGCTGCATTCGATTTACTAACGGCCTGCTTGCGCGCTGGGCTTCTTTATTTTAGGTGGTGACTTGCTATCTTGTCTCATAGCATAGCTTTTTTTACCTCATCTTAACCTCTACCAGAATAATCTTCTATTAGCTTGCACACGTCGCTTAAGCTAAGTATGGTTAAGTTCGTTAACATTTTCGCGTTCGCGGCATTTAAAAAATTATATTTTCTGACATCTTGCACTTATCGTGGATTTCTTTATAACCAATTCATTATGCTTATTTAGCGTAGATCTATGTCAGCAGTTCCGTATGCGTTATTCGATATATATTGTTTGTTATTTTCATTTCAAGTGATTGGCTGTTGTTTGACATCCCCGGTGCAGCTACGCTTGATGTGCATGTTGACAAGGTGCCTACCTGTCTATTACCCACTACCTCCTCCATACTGGCTCCAGGAGACAGTTGGTCGTTGTTAGACTGGACGAGGTGCACGTTCCTCGTGGCTATGCTAGGCTCGAAGTGGTTCCATGCACCCAGAGCGGAGCGGACTATGGTCTAACTACCGGCATGTATGCGCTTGATTCCCCTATTACAGCGGGCTTGTATTTTCCTGTGAAGGATTGTAGGCCGGCTCCGTGGATGAAACGTGGCTCCCATCCGCACGCCCCCCGGTCTTATTCCTTCGGGTTTACACTGGACATGGGGTGTGTGGTTGGAGCTGTGGTTGGTGCAGCGCAAGCCACCCATGGTCCCTCTGTAGGCGATGGCGTCCTATGGTTGCCCCTGCGGAGGCCACAGGGCCTGGCAAATCCGGTAGCGGATGCCGCCTACCAGTGTGGGGCAAGAAACAAGGTAAATTGAGTGGGCGTTCAATGGTTGGCAGGCGCGAAATGAAAAGAAATTCCGGCGACAATCCAATCCACCAGATTAGTTGGTGGACCCTCAGAGTGGTATTGTGATTCAGCCTCAGATGGTGACAGGTATCATGGCTTGGATTCCTCAGAATATAATATGTCATTATCAAACCGCCATGCAGACGTCGATATTGTCCACTGTAGACCAAAATGTTTTCAGCCTCTGTTGGTAAGGGGGATGAAACTGATCCTTTAAGATTTTGATCGCCCTTCGTTGTAACTTTTTAAATGAAGTTTGGTCGTGTATGTGTCAGGGCTGCTAGGCGTAGATGGCGCATTTTGAATGTGGCCTAATGTAGACGCTGGAAATTTGAGAGAAGATGGATGGGTCAGAATAACCGAATCCCCTCCGCAAATGGTCAAGATGTTGGTTGCGCTTTGTTGGATGCTTTCTCGGCCTGACATGAACAGCCAAATTTCCTTTTGTACTAGCACACTTAGGTTGCATACAGTAGAAAAGCGATGCAAAATGTAATCACCTAGCCTGTACTCGCAATATCTTACACTTGGTGGCGTCGAAAGGAAGCAGATTCATAGTCGTTCGTTCATGCACCCTATCATGGTCATCCTGAAGCACTACGTGGTCACTCGTTGTTTTGATCGCTCGCCATTTCCTGAGATCATCAGCGAAGGTTAAGAACTTGGAAGTGATCACTCTTGTGAGATCGTTTATGTAAATCAGGACTAGGCGTGGACCAAACATTGAGCCCTGTGGCACTCCGCACGGAACATCGATAGGGTCAGAGATGGCGCTGCGAACTCTCACTTTCAGATGTCTTTGAATCAGGTACGATGGAATAATGGTTTTTTACGGGTAAAAATGCTGAGGCTTAACAGGTCCCCCCCGGATGCTCATGGTGAAAATTCCAAATATAGGAAAAATTATCAACAAATTTAGGTTCCCACCGCTGGACTCACCGCGGTACTCGTAATATAAAGCCTAATTCCACTGTAAGTTATGCTCCTTAACGCCCTTGTGTGTCCGTCTTCACCGATTTCGTGACGGCTGGAGAGCACGATGTTTGTCTGCGTTCTGTCGTCACTAAGTGCACATAAATCAAAGCAGGTAATGCAGGTGTTGTAATGCATCGTTGAATCGTTTTTCAAAAACAGGTAGCGTGGGTGCAGAGATGACAAAATTTCAAAGGGCGTGCCAGGGGTGACAAATACAAAGAGAAACATAGTTCCGACCGCATTCCAGCCGAATGTATTGATCAGTTAGTTTCAGCTGGTGACACCTCAATTTTGTGTTGCGGCTTAATTTCAGGAGGTGGCGGCAAGCGTGACCAGGGTTTCGCAAGGTCTGGTACACCAGAATGAAGTCGCTCCGTAGTTACCTATCTAACTGAAGAGTGGATCGCTAACTCCACAGCCATGAGGCTTGTGAGTGAGGATGGGGTGGTTCAGACGGCCGAACGCCTTTGAGAATTCTAGCTACACTGCGTCAACTCTCACACCAGTGTCCACGATTACAATTCAGCTGGCGATTGCAACTAACAGGTTTGTAACGCAAGGCCGCTTCTGGTGGAATCCATGTTGCGCTAACGCTATGATGTTGCATCCATCCAAGTAATACATGAGTGCTTCCGCAATAGTAGACCCCATGACTTACGAGAGCATTGGAAGGAGTGTTATCGGGTGATAGTTGGCCGGATCTGCTCCACTTCCCCTTTGTGAATGTGAGTGGGGAATCCGCGCTTCCACATTTTTGGAACCCACATCCCGTCCAAGCATCAATGGAAGAACTGAGATATTGGTTCCAGCAAATTCATTGCAGCTAACTTTAGCGCCTTCAGTTGGATAGTAGATCAGCATCAAAGGCGGTATGCCCACGTAGAGAAACTAGTCCTTGCAGAACATCTGCAGTCATAAACCAGATAGGACTAAGTCATGGCAGTGGTACAACTTGCCTAAACGGCATATACAACGAAGTCGTGCTCTAAAGTATGGGGAGAATTACTGACATTGGGTGTTGGTCGCTTCTACTGCAGCTTTGCTGGTCCACCTACTGTGTGTAGAGCAGAAAGCCCTCGCAGCACTTTATCGAATTTGTTACCATCTATGAAAAGGAGCTTGGGGTTTGAACAGAATTCCTCAACTGGATCCTGTTGATTCTTTATGTTGTCATCGCGTACTAGGTTCATTTGATGATTCATCTGAATAATGAAAGCTCCCCATGTTTGGGCATCTGATGACACCTTGTCGTTTTGTCAGAGTGAATCTCTTGTGACCATACACCTCCACCTCTAGCTGTGTATTAATGGCCTTCAGCTTGCGTGGGGACCTGTTCACTGAAGTGCTGGTTTTTAACTTGTTAAATTAGGGAACAAAACCCTACCAGGTGACATCAGGAGATTGTTCAGCTGGAAATGACCATTTGGTTACATTAATGCGTATGATCATAACGCCGTAATCGGTACTACGCTGATGAGCATCGGTGATGTCTGTGGAATACACTGCAAAACACAGGTAACTGAACAAGACGGTTGCATATTTGTTGCAGCCTAAAGAACTAACTATCGACACTGTTTCGATAATAAGCTTCCCGTTAGTGAACACGAGATCCAGGATGCTTGTTCTGTTCCCCCTCTAAAATCTTGTGGTGGAAGTAACGTGGTTGTAGATGGGTAATCCAATAAGTAACTCCTGCAAATCAGTTTTGAAGTTTCCAACGAAACAGACTGGAATTTCTGAGGTGTGCTGATTGAGGTCACCGACCAAGGGAATGCGACTATTTGACTGTGTGAAGATAGTCTTCGTAGTGGAGGCTGGGCTACTGTTCATTTCTGACGTGGACGACGGAAGGCGGTACGCTACATTAAACATGCGTTATCAGGTAGTAGGTAAAGAAGGCACCAAAATACATCGCTTATTTGGATCTCCGGGTCATCAATGAGGTCAACATGTAGCTCATTGCGGTAAAAGAGTAGTACACTGCCTCCATTCGGTCGATCTGTGAACAGAATGGACATTCTAAGTAATACGATCTCAGCGTTTGCAATTACTTCACTCTTCCGTGCCTCAGTTACAATGACGTGGTCCCACTACATCGAGGCCTGACGCAACCAAAGCTAGATCAGTCTGCTGAAAAGGCCTTGTCCGTTGGTATAAAAGCAAGCGAGTACCTTTTAGGTTAAAACATGGTGGTGGCCGACCCTAGTGAGGTCGGCTGCTATTCGTTTTTTGTGGAGTCGCTGTGTCTCGAGATGGACTTGGGATAAGTTGCTACACCAGACACTCCAGGTCATAATGATATGAGTCGTCACTCGCATCCTGTAGTGTCCCCTCAGCTGTTAGTCTACTCGCTGCTTTGGACTCCCCAAATAGATTTTTCGCTTATTTTGCCACCCCCACTGAGTAATCAGTAGCTTGTGGTCGTGTCCTTGCTGCCTTTAGTCGCATTTCTGTTGGCGGCCTGTTACTGAACTTAGCCCAATTAGCTACAGGGGTATGTACTGTCAGCTCAATCTGTAAAGCAAGCTTCAGCAACCCAGGATCATATGCTTTGTAAGTAGGAGACAATGGGATTTTTGTCAAAGAAGTAGCAAAGACAGCTACGCCATTTCCGAGTCATGTTAGATCATAGCGGAATCAATTCAGACCATAAGGATTTCAAATTGAGCCATTACCATTTTCAAGTTTATCCATTCCACACGTTGGCCGTCGTGTGCATGAGCTTCCTCGAAAGAGGAAGCTTGGGACTCTGGGGCACTGTGAACAATGACAGGTTTCTTACCTTTTTTGACTTCCCTCTTGGTTTTTCCGATACTTTGAATGTTCCTTCCATGGTATGTCCAGTATTGTGCGCACTCCATCTGATGCATAGTTGAGTTGATTCACAGAAAGCAGAATGGTCTTCCTATTGTTCACGGAATTTAGTGTTTCCTGAAATAATTGAGACCCAACATGGTGCAATGAGTTTGGGTGACGCCCGACACGTTTCACCGCACTGGGATAAGCAAGGACACCGATTCCAGTACAGATGGAGTCCCACTGGTTACGTTCGTCTATCAGTTTACCCCATTTTGTATTGGACATGGATTAGTGAAAGTTAGTGATCACAAGATTTAAGGCACCATGGTTGCGCCTGGTGGTTATCGGCTTAAGCGCACTAGGTGCTGTTGCTTTCTGTTGATTTGTGGGCGGCACTGCTGATAACAATTCATGCTGCGACACCACAGTTTTGCCAAGTAAAGCAATTGGAGACACAGGGGTCATTTTTGATGTTTTCCTGGCAGCAACCGATGCGTATGATGTCGTTATTTTTACTGTGACTGGTTGTAGCTTTGTATCGCAAGCATGGCAATCGAATTAAGGGTTGCCACACCATTGGATCAAGTGGAAGCAGGCAACCTGTTAACGATCTGTCCATTTATGGGAGTGGAATTGATGGGGACAGTTGGAGACTGAGATGCTGAGGTGAGGTTGGGACGCCTGGCTCTCATCTTTGGCCTGAATTGGGAATTTATAGATGTTCCTTGAGACGCAAACGTAGGTTCGTTCAGTGGGTCCTTGGCGTTCAACGGTTGCTCAACTGCTTCCTTCAGCTTTTCACGCTTCATCATTAGGACGATAAAACAAAACGACCGGGATGAGTCTGCACAATTACTAGAACTAAAGAGCTTCCGATTCGCTGCTGTCTGTCTACTTCGAATGTACTTAACCCGTGTATTTAAAGTGACATGCTTTAGAGCAGTTAAAGTACGTTAGCCCAATTTTGCTGATTCTAATACATAGGCAACCAACCTTTACTCGCGGCGTGCCGAATAACGATAAAAGTAGCTGGCGTGTGCTGGATAACTTGAAAATTATTATTATTATTATTATTATTATACACGTTAGCTACAGGTGGGAAACACCTCAGCTACTGCACCGCAATACAAAGGACAAGAAAACTACAGTGGCACGCCGGCTAAGTCCTCAGTAACGGATGCACATTGTGCTGGAGAGCTAGCAGCCGGCTATCGTGCCGCAAAACGAGATATATGTATAACGAATGTGATGGTGATTGGAGAGGGAGGCTAAGCAGGAGGGGGATGGACAAAGAAACTCACAACACAAACACCACTGGGGCCGGCTCCTAGCCATATCAGCAATTGTGTCCCACCAAACGTTTTCATCGTCCTTAGGACCCCAGTCAGGCAGTCGGGATGCATCAACCGACGCCGACTTCAAAGTAAGGGTTTTCATTTCTCTCTACCAAGTCATCGCTTGGCCTCCTCTCCTCCTCTTCCAACCGCACCCACAACGCGCAAACAATGCACGTCTCGGGAGTCGGTGTGCTGGCGTGCGCAACACGTGGCCCAGCCATCGGAGCCTGTTGCATGATATAATGGTGCTGAGCGGTTCACTCGCTGTTACTGCACCCAAAACGCGACGCCGAACACGTTCATTGCTCATGAGGTGCTCCCACCAGACAGCGATAATCGAATGTGACGAGCCTCTTTATGTTTTCCGACCTGATGGGCCAGGTTTAACAGCCGTAAAGGAGGGTTGAACAGACGGCTGCGTTATAAACGCTGCCCTTCAGGGCGAGAGCAATGTCGCCTCTGTGCCACAGGTGGCGGAGATTGGTAAAAGCACCTCGAGCTTTTGCTATACGGTACGTAACCTCATCTTCGATTCCATGGGCGCTGATGTAGCTGCCTAAGTACTTGAATTCCTGAACGACTTCTAGCTTATCACCACAAAGCGTTAGCGCATGAGTGGGTGCTTGCCAATCTTGAAGAAGTACTTTACATTTCCATGTAGCAAAGCATAGCCCAAAAAGATAGGCAGCCAGTGCTAATCGGTCTAGTGCTGCTTGGCGTTTTTGGCTGATGTCACGTCCGCGTACTCCAAGGCAAGCAGTCTCTCACCAGGAAGTAGCTTCACTTCTTCTAGATCGTATACAGCGAACTCTGTTTCCATTACTTCAACAATAGCGAAGTTAAAGAGGAAAGGTGACAGCGGGCAACCTTGTCTCACACCGCTGATGATAATGAAGGGTGGCGACGGTTTGCCATAAACCCTCACTCTGCCTAAACTATGCGTGTACAGCGCTTTGATAATGTTTACATTTTTATCAGGAACAACTTTCCTCAGCAGACAGTCTCAAAGGCACCTTTTATGACGAGAAACAAGACAACGGTGGGTCGCCAATGAACACGGCGGTGCCTCAACAATTGACGCAAGGTGAAGATGTGGTCGATGCAGTCCCGACCTCGACGAAACCCGGCTTGTTCTTTCGAAGTTGACTTTCACGAGTGCCATTCAGTACGGAGAACGACGGAGGCAAGCAATGTAGAAGCAATTGACATCATACTGATCCCTCTATGATTGCCGCATTCCGAACGGGAGTCTCCTTTGTAAATTGCGACCATGACGGAGCGGCTGCGTTCTCTCGGGACAAACTCTTGCTCGCAAAGTTTCGCTAGCAACTCGTGTAAATCATCTATTAGAGCAGGTCCCCCGAATTTGAAGAGGAGTGGGGAAATTCTATCTACCCCTGCGGCCATATACAATTTCGACATTCTTATCTCACGTTTGACTTCTGCGCGTGAGGGCGGATCCAAAGAGACGGCTCAGAGAGAAGGGCGCTCAAAGCCCGAAAAAGAAAGCAATAACACGTTGATTAAATTGCCTTGCAAACTGTTCGGCCTAACGCTCCAAACGTTTTGATAGGCTGTGAATCTGTTGCCCACTCTCGTCGCGTATGGTCTCACTAACACCAGGTCTCCTACTGCCTGTTTCCCGTATCAGACGGAATACGTTACGATGATTGTTAACGGTAGCGGCTGTTTCCATCTCAAAGATACGATTAGGTCGCTAGGCTTCGCTGTCTCTCTGCAGGCTAGCACCACTTTTGCCCTGAGATTTTTGCGAGCCCCATTGTATTCGCCTCCAGCCGGAATACGTCGGCGAGCATCCATAAGTTCCTGCGACTGTGTAGTGGCGGAATGTCTAGTTTGGCAATTTGCCTCGCCACGTGAAGACATGCCTGCTGATAGTAACGTTTGACGAATATGCGACCAGTGATCTTCGACAGTGTTCAGTAGGCGCTTACTCAGCCCGGATGCCAGCGCACTTTGATACGCATTCAGAACACCTGGCTTCGCCAGCTGGCTGGTGTCAATCCGTTCCCATCGACATTGTGGACATCCACCGAAACGCAACCGGAGGTCGGCGCAGACAACTGCGTGGTCAGAGTCCACGCTCGTGCATCAAATCGAGAAACAGTTTTGGACTCAGCCTCTCCAACGGTCACTGATCGCGATATGATCGATTTGCGTCCATGGCTGGCCCGAGGCTAGTGACCGCCAAGTCAAGCTTCTGCGGGTGTTGTATCGAAAGTTTTGCTCGCGACGAAGAGACGAGCATCTTCACACAGCTATAGCAATCGCTCATCGTTATCATTACGGGACCCTACACCATGTTGGCCGCCAAAATCAAGCTCATTAGAGGACAAATTTTCGACTTGGGCGTTTAGATCGCCAGTCAACACCACAGTATCTATGCTTCTTCTGTAACGAAGGAGATGATGAAGTTACTGGTAGAAATCCTCTTTCACCGAGTTAGTGCTACAGTTAGTAGGGGCGTAGGTCGCAATGACAAACAGGCACCGTTTGTACCCGTGCTACTTAGTAGCATGGAACGAACTAGCTAATCTAGAAGCGCACATCCGACTGTTGACTGGGATCCAATCGATCCGGACAGCTTCACGCCGGGGACTCAAACAGTGCCGAGGCCAGCTTACCGGCATTTGAAGCTGCATCATTGCCAGATAGGCGCAAGGAGAATGTGCCTCTAATGTCGCACGTGGGGTATCACAGAGTAAGCACGGAATTTGAATCTTGCAGGCGGGTTTCTGATAAACAGCAAATACCGATAGATAGGGGCTTTAGTGTGCGGACAAGTGCTGCCTGTTGGCCAATCTGTAGCAAAGTGCGCACGTTGCGACATGCCAATATTATCGAGACGCGAGGACTCCAAAGTGAAACGGATGAACTGACGTTGTCCGCTTGGTTGAACATGGACTTGTCGACTGGATTGGAGCGACGCCCTGCGACTGTGTGAGTTGAAACTAGAAGGCAAGCGACTATTGAAGCAAGGTGGGGGATGGTCAAGGATTGGGAGATTGTAATTGGGGAAATTAAAGTTGAGCGGGACGATAAAGATGAAAAAGTGCAAGAAGAGGAATAAAAAGATGGGAAGGCCTAAGCAGTAGCATCTATACACCTATGCACCCTGCTCGATGCAGCAGACAGTGCGCCGTTGATTATCCTCTGCGAAGGCCAGAGCATCAAGAAAAATTTGGTAGTAAAGTTAATTGTATTGCGTGGGAGGAATACTCACGTTACCCATGCCTAGACAGGAGAACGATTACGGTTCTCAACCAAATCCTTTGGTTCAAAAAGGAAGCGGAGTTTTGGCACTGGACTACAGAGAGCCCGTTTCATGGAGTAAGGAGCCACCCTCACTCCAACCCCAACCTGGAGGACCAGGAGGCAGGGTTTGTCTGGCCTCTAACCATTGACCAATCTGTTATGAGTGGCTCTGAAGGTGCATAAAAGCACCACTCAACATAGCACAATGGATCACTGAGGCACACAAACCATCGCGCCACGTTAAGGTCCAGTCTCGTCGCGATGGAACTGGAAAATAGGATCAGCGCGAGCCGACTCACTGATAAAAGGGGTTAGCGTGGACCACATTATTATTATACACAATAGTTGCAAGCCAGAACGTTAACTCAGGGAAAATAGACGTATCAAATGTTACATGGTGCCCGCTTTTCTTTCTTTACTAATTTTAATGGATGCTGAAATACAGTGAATCTGAACAAGAAAAATATATATCAAATTATACACGTAATAATAACCCATAATAACATCGGAAATGCAGAGGACTGGTGGTCATTGGGGGAACTGCGGATCACCAAAGGGGCGTGTAACTTGCATTGGTATATTCGGTAGTGGAATATATCACATAAGAAGTTAATATATATATATATATATATATATATATATATATATATATATATATATAGCATTTATCATAGCAGCACCGCTTTCCAGCACAAGATAAATGCTATGGTCGACGCACAGTTGCAGGAATCGATCACCATTATCTGTTCGGCGAGTATCGACTCCGAAACGGCTTCCCAGGTGATATATGGAGCATGGAAGACAACCCACTTGGGCATTCATGTCACCGGCAACAATCAAGATGTCAGTATTCTCCGCCATACGAAGAAGAGATGAGAGCTGTTGATAGAAATCGTCTTTGATACACTCTGCACTGCATTCAGTAATGGCATATACTGAGGCGATGATCAGCACCTTGTCTTCAGACGATTCTTATTAAACTGCACACAATAATCTGCCTCGACGGGGAATCGAAGCCCGGTCCAACGAATTACCGGTCCGCTGCTCTACCACTGAGCTACCGAGGGCTGACGATCGGGTGCACAATTTAATACCTGACTTCTGCTTGGTGCGCGACATATTGCCAATGAGCTCACAATATCTGTCCTGGTGTTGCAGATTGGCTCACTCACTCGTCACTTCCCAATAGACCGAAGTATCTGTCGTTCTGATGTCCAAAGGGCGATGGTAGATTACCTGTGGATTTTTGTGAGAGGTGTAACGTTCTACGAACATCAGTGATAGAGCAGCGGACCGGTAATTCGTTGGACCGGGGTTCGATTCCCCGTCGAGGCAGATTATTGTGTGCAGTTTAATCGTGACTTCTACTTCCTACGAACATTACACTTCTCACAAAAATCCACAGATAATCTACCATCGCCCTTTGGACATCAGAACGACAGATACTTCGGTCTATTGGGAAGTGACGAGTGAGTGAGCCAATCTGCAACACCAGGACAGATATTGTGAGCTCATTGGCAATATGTCGCGCACCAAGCAGAAGTCAGGTATTAAATTGTGCACCTGATCGTCAGTCCTCGGTAGCTCAGTGGTAGAGCAGCGGACCGGTAATTCGTTGGACCGGGCTTCGATTTCCCGTCGAGGCAGAGTAATGTGTGCAGTTTAACCGTGACTTTTACTTTCTGCGAAGATTCTTATTAATTTCATTGGAGGTCCGAAGTCAAACCACACTCGTGTGGCTGTTCACCAGTATCCCGTCGAGGAGATTGCCTTCAGCTCGTTTGCTGAGGGCAAACCAACACTGACCTTATATGTGGAATAGGACATGAAGTCAAATACCGTATGGCAAAATCTCGAGGCGCCTTTGTCAATCTCCGGCACCTGTGGCGTTGACGCGGCATAACGCGCCATGAAGGGCAGAGCTTGCAATACAGCCTTCTCTCCAACCCTGTTTCGTCAAGTCACTGCTTTCGTAGCTTATCCTATGCTGGTGGGAACACAGGGTTAGCAGTGTGCTTGCTCAACTTCTCTTGTTTGGTGCAGGAAAAGCGAGTAAACCGCTCAGCACCATTATATCACGCACTAGTCTTCAATGGCTGGTCGACGTGTTGCGCATCCCAGCACACCGACTCCCGCGACGTACGTTTACGCGACCTGGGTGTGGATGGAAATAGATGAGGGGAGGCCACGCGATGAATTAGACGATAGGAATGCTGGCCTTCACTTCGAAATTTATGTCCATTGGTGACCTGAATGCTGGGCTGGGATCCGAAGGACGATGAACACATTTGTTTGGATACACTTGTTGACATGGCGAAAACGCGATCTCGGTGACGTTTGTATTGTTGGTTGCTGTGTCTATTCCTCTCCTCTTTGGCTTCTCCAACAACGATCATACCCAGTGAGAGCTATGCTACTTAGCTTACTACTACTTTTTCGGTTTTTGGAGTCCGTAACGTTTGATATCTTTTTTTTGTATGGTCGCACTCTAGCTGAGGTAAGTTTCTGACTCAGCTATCGCATATTGAGAATGATCTAGTGAAGCGCTCGGCACGTGTCAATATGTATACGAATCCGCTTGAAGGAGGCAATTGACCCACCAGGTCTGCGTGTGCATGCAAGGACTGTCAGGGGCAGGCACTGAGCCAAGTGTGCCGATGTACTCTGGAACATTGTCAATGAGGACAAGTACGAGCCTAGGTACTAACATCTTTGTTTACACTTGGCCATATGAAACGTTCGGTGGTCACTTTCAAAGAGACACGGATACCGGGATGGGATAATGAATGGAGTGGGTTGAAGACAGTGCGTCTGCAAGTGGGGTCTAGGACAACCTGTTAAAAGTCACACATAATACTTCCGTCCTTGGTCTAGAAAAAAGCTGGTTGTACATATCTTGTGATGAGCTGCAGGATGCGTTGGTGGTCTTCATCTCGGGCCCGGGTCGGTGCTATAGCGGCAGGGTCGACGGTAGACGAAGAGTGAAGAACGTGGTTAACACGAGGGAGAGAGCATCTGCAACCGGGTTCGCGGCACCTAAGACATGACGTATGTCAGTACTGAACTGCGTGATAAAATATAGGTATCTAGATCCCCGTGGTGAATATTTGTCATGAGTTAAGGGCGAAAATAAGTGACTTTTGTTCAGTGTAGTTCGTGAAAGCCCGGCTTTGTAATGTGTGTCGGAAGTGACGCATAGCTAATGGAACAATGGTTTATTACGGGAAAAAGAAGCATCGCTTTACAAGTCCCGTGGGATGGAAATTATTGCGAAAATCAATTGCATGATAAAGTGAAAAGCGTTGTGGTGGACTCACCATAGACTTATGTGGAATAGCGGAGATGTTCGCGTATTAAACGTATAAATCCATAAATCCATTGGTTAGGCGTTTGGCAAGACACCGTTTGATTGCGTTTTGTAGCCCCTGGCTACCAAGTCATAAAATGAAATGTAAGTGAGACAATGCATCGTCAACACGTTTTTTAAATATCGCCAGATTGGGCGCAGAGACGACATAATTAGGGAGGGCGTTCCAAGGCTGGCACATGCGGAGAGAAAAGAAATTTCTGCGGCATTCAAGCCGGCTATACTGAATTGTCAGTTTCAGAGGGTGACCTCTTAGTTTAGTGTTGTGGTTTAATTCCAGCATCGGACGGCAAATGTGGTTTGGGTTCTTCAGAACCTGGTAAACCATTATGAGATCCACCCGCAAAAGCGATATCGACTGCTGTACATTCTTAGAGATTTCAGTCTAAGCTGATAAGGCAGATGAAAGAGGCCCCTGACCTTCTTGGTTGCCCTTCGTTGAGGAGTCTCGAGAGCAACGAGATCCTGTTTCTGCCACCGCTGTCACGCCTAAATAGCATATTCCACGTAAGGTCGCACGTAGGCGTTAAGCATTTGGGGAAATATTGATGGTTCAAACCGACCGAAGGCTCTGCGAAGAAGGCCGAAGTGTTGATTTCCGATTCTCGTCGCCCTCTCTGCTTGTTTTGAACACCCGAGATCTTCCTGTACCAATACACTCAGGTCACGCTCCTGAGAAACCTTCGCCAAGGTGTGGTCTCCAATCTTGTAAGCGCTCACCGGCTGGTGACGCAGATGCATCACTTTACACTTAGCTATGTTCAATAGAAGCTTGTTCCTCTTTGACCATTCGTAAATGCAATCTAAGTCATGTTGGAGCAGATTCTGATCTGGCTTGTTACTAATCGCCCGCCATATCTTGACATCATCGGCGAAAAGCAGGAAATATGAGGAGATGACTCTTGCCAGGTCGTTGATAAACACCAGGAATAAACGCGGTCCCAGCACTGAGACTTGTGGGACACCACATTCCACCGCAATTGAGTTAGAAAGTGATCCCTAACACGTACTTGGAGCTTTCGCTGGTAAAGGAAGCTGCCAATCCAACCAAGTACAGGATCTCCGATTCCGTAACTCTGTGGCTGGTGAAGTAGGATGCGGTGACCAAGGCGGTCGAAAGCTTTGGCTAAGTCCAAATAGATAACGTCGACTCCGACCCCATCATCGGCCACTTCCGTCCAACTACCTCGTGTAATAAGTAGGTTGGTGGTGCATGACCGGTGTTTATGGAAGCCATGCTGTTCCGGTACCAAAATGTTGCATTTTTCCAGGTAGTCCATTGAAGCCTTAGCGACAACTGCTTCCATCACCTTCGCGAGCACAGGGAGGAGAATCACTTGACAATAGTTTGCAAAATCTGAACGGCTACCGCCTTTAAAAATAGGGGTGATAATGCCGCACTTCCACATAGTGGGGACTTGTTGTTCATCAAAGCACCTTTGGAAGAACTGTGACAGTGGTTCAGCTAGCTTGTTGGCTACAGCCTTTAGTGCCTTCGGGCGGATGTTGTCTGCTCCTGGAGAACTATGCTCACGCAGTGAGAGTAACTTCCTTAGCACATTTGATGGGTTGAAAATTACATTTGTAAACAAAGGTGTCGGTAATGTGCTTGATATTATGTGACAGGTAGAGGTTGCGAGTTCAAAAATTGGGGCGTATTGTAGCCGCAGGGTATTAGCTGCTTTTTCGGCGCTTTGTACTCTACCGCCTGTCGTGAAAAGTGGGGGGATTCCATGCTTCACTTGACGAAGTTTATTGACATGCAAATACAGCAGTTTGTTGTTTGCCATGTATTTTTGGCTAGGCACTGTTGATAAGTTACTTTGTCCTCACGGACAAGTGCAGTGCAGTGGTTGATATAGGTCACGAAATGGCCTTGATTCACTGAGTTGTTGTTAACCTCGTAGGCACGCCATGCTGCATCCCTTATCGCCAGGCATTTCGAGTCCTACTCCATAGAATTGAAGGCATTTTCGCGGGACGAAGGGGCTTGGTCTCTGATGCTCTGTTGACGATGTCGCTGAGTCTATTAACGAATTCTGCCCAAACGTTGTCAAGGGGACTTTTGTTTGAGAATTCCCAAGCAGCTGCGTCGGCGAGTTCTTTCAATACGTGGTAGCGTGTGATTGTATTAGTTCTGAGTGTTCAGATGGATACTCTGCATAACACACATATTCAAAAGTTATTACTACATGGTCACTGAGACCTAATGGACTACCCATCAATAACTTGTCAACCATGAGCTCTTCATTCGTGGGCACAAGGTCCAGTATGGACGGTTTGTTTGCTGCCCTGAATCTAGTGGGCGTGGTAACATGATTGTACAAAGGAATATTAGCGATCAGTTCATGCAAGTCTGCTTTGAACTGCTCACTGGGCGATGCCGAAACCTCCAGATTATGTAGATTGAAGTCCCCGGAGATGAGAATGTGGCTGTACCTAGTGCGTATTACTCTGTTTAGGCCACGGATCAAGCAGGAATCCATTTCCAGAGTGGACGTTGGGGGGCGGTAAACGATAGCTATGAGACATGTGTCGTTGTGTCTCAGTCGGAGACGGCACCAGAGTGAGTCCGTAACGTGTGTTTCCAGATCATCAACTATCCTTGGAAGATCGGGAAGCGAAGGAGCTGACACGGGACCCCCCTTCTGCTCTCTACCACTCAATGAACTCAATGATCGCTGCGGTAGTAGAGTAGGACCCCACCTCCTCTGCTGTGGCGGTCGTTCCGGATGAGCGACATTCCGGCTATCTCAACCTCAGCATCAGTCACCTCTTTGTGTAACCAAGTTTCTGTAATAGAAATTAGGTCCCAAGCATTCGCAACCTGACGTAGTCGAAGTTCGTTAATTTTACTGAGGAGCCCTTGGGCGTTAGTGTACATACATGAAAGTTTCTCAGATTTAATCAATGTTTCAGAAGTTGTACAACTCATACGTGAAGTTTCGCCGACCAGTGAGTGGCCGGCGACTAATCGTTTTTTCGATGTGTACCTGGTGAAGGGATTAACGTCTTATTCATCGTCCGTGTAGTTAGTCCCGTGTCTAATCTTCGACGAACAGTGTAAGGTGTCTGGTCAATATCATCTTTTACAGGTTGTATGGGCTCATTCGGCACAATACTGGTGCATTGTTCTTTCATAGATCCCATCGCGTTTGGTTCTTTGAGTGATATATCATCTCTAGGAGGCATATCGCTGATTGTCTTCAGCCGAACCTCAGATGGTAGCTTGAAACGGAACATGTACCAGCTTTTTAACATCCGTGCTACCATATGTTTTGACTGAAGGACCACCTTCAACACTCTCGGGTCACTTCCTTTGTAGTTCGGTGAGGTACGCAGTCGTGACACAGATTTCGCTACCACATCATCCAAGCGGAGTGATTCACGAATATAACACCACTGTTCTTTATCATGGGTTGTTATTTCATGCTCATCGCATGTTTCGGTTTCAGGAACCCCGTGAAGAAGTATGGTTCTGCTTGAAGTTTCCTTCCGGTAGTCCTCTAAGTTGCGGTTAACTCGATAACGCTCGCCCCATGGGATGTCTGGAAAGATACGGATGGAGTAGTGTTCATTTCTGAGACTACCTGCCAACAGTAGTACTGATTCTACTTCAGTGATGGAGTTCAGCACAACACGCAGAAGTCTTGGCTCTCCGAAATGTTTAGAGTTGGGGTGTCGTGTAATACGCATTACGTGTAAAGGTTTAAGTACAACTCCGATTAGGTTACTAACCATGTCCCACTGTTTGAGGTCATCCAACTGCCTTCCTCTTATGGATGTCTAATTTGATTCTGGGATATTGGAGCACAGTACGCTCAGTACAGGTAGTTGTTTCTTTAGACCTTTCGACATGTCGCGGTTAGTGACTGAAGTACTCGGAGATTTACCGCTGGAAACCGGTGGTGCTTGCACTATGAAAACTCCGCTACGCTCCCCAGTTTCCGATCCAGTTGGGGGTGATGTTACTTTTAAATGACGGCTCTTCTTGGAGGCAACCGTAACCCAACTTTCGCTCGTAATGGCTTGCTCTTTTCTGCGCACTCCGTCGCGAGTTTGGAAGTAGCCTTACGTGTAGTTACTCCGATCGAACTGGGAACCGCTTTAGTCAAATGTAAACTACGTGTGGTATTGGGACAGCTGTTGATGTTCTGGGCTCTAGGTGTCGTGTTGCTTACGATGTTACTAACAGTTCTTCGCGGGTTAGGAGCAGCAACCAAGGGGGACGATTGGGTTGCACAGTCTGCTATGCTTATCCCAACCGTTGTGATTTTGGTGGTCACCATTTCCTCAAACTTGGCTAGTAGCTGGTAATACTTCTGAGATAATAGGAGCACGCTTTTTATCAGTGGGATCGATGTGCATTCCACACAGAACCATAACGAGTCTGGTTTGTTTAATAACTTGGCCTGACTAGATTCAACCCGGAGGCATCTCGCATGGAAGAACTTGCAACAGTTACGGCACAAAATGCCCCCCTTAACAAGTATGCAACATGATCCACACAGGTCTTTAGTCTGTGGCACGCCAGGCATCACGCTTGTTGAGCAAATGTTACGAACCATTTGATTGACTCACCTTCTATGGTAAAAGGTCGTTCTGTTATTGACGTTGTCGATAAGGTCCCAATGGTCACGTTGCAGTTGTGTACTTTTAGACTGTCCTCTCTGGCGTGCCAGTTGAATGTGTCGGCTTGAACGTGGGGCAGAATACACGAAGGTGTGATTGAGAATTTTTGTCGATAAACCTAAGTAGATAACCAAGCTGAGTGATTGAGCGTTGAGTGGTTTAGTCTCATCTGAGCTGTACATTTTGTTGCAGACGTTTTGTTGCCAAGCTGGGCAACGTCCTCAGTACAGCTTTCAGGGTTTGATTCGCAGAGTTTCGTAATTCACTGCCAGATCCGAGTGAATACTGGTCGTTTCATGCTTTGAACGTCAGCTCGCATGGGTCCACCACATAACTCTGTCTTTGCCGACCTAACCTGCAGTGCCTTATAGACACCCTCTAGCTCCAAGTGTTTATTGATTACGTTTTGGCCTCTATAGGCTCACGCGCCCTGCGGTTCTTTGCTCTTACAATTATATTGACGTTCTCCAGATCTAACTGATGATGCTCGACATCCATATGTACGGACATTAGCGATTTTTCATCATGGCGGCGTATGGTCAGATCAGATCCGTGCAGTCCTGTGCCAAGTTTCCTTCTTGTCTGGCCCCCGTATCACTTATCACAAATTTTGCGGAAAACTTTACATTTAACACCTGATGTTCCTTATTTACTCAGTTGGTCTGCAACAAAAATGCCAAACTCGAAGAACAGAACAGTTCTGTCGGCTAAAGGTAAAAAGGCATAAGCAGTATGCCGGTCCACGGTACCGATGCTTTGCTGCGACGCAGTTACTACCAGTCGCGCGTAGGCTAATGCTTCTGCGAGCATCGCCCCGTCTCCTACCTAGGTTGGAACCCGCGACCCATAGATTACAAGATTATATATATATATATATATATATATATATATATATATATATATATATATATATATATATTGGAGTATACACATCATACACGTTAGCTAGAGGTGGGAAACAGCTCAGCTACTGTGCCGCAACACATAAAAGAAAAAAGGGGAAATGCAACAGGTGCAAGTCAGCTGAGCTACCGGTAACGGATGGGCATCGTTCCGGTAAACTACCTGCAGGCTACTGTGCTGCAGACAGAAATAATTTCCTATGCAAAATTATAAAGTGCTAAATAATGGGATCGTGCTTAGAGGGGGAGGCTAAGATGGATGGGTTGGGACAAAGAAACTCACAGCACGAACGCCGCTGAGCTAGGCTCCTAGACTTATCAAAAAGTGTATCCAGCCAAACGTGTTCATCGTCTTTCGGACCCCAACCAGGAAGCCGAGACGCTCCAACCGAGGCCAACTCAGAAGTGAGGGCCTTTATTCCTCTCGACCAAGTCATCGCTTGGTCACCCCTCCTCATTTTCCATCCACACCCACGGCGCGCAAACAATACGCGTCGCGGAAGTCGGTGGGCTGGCATGCGCAACACGTGGCCGAGCCATCGGAGCTTGGTGCGTGAAATAACCGTGCTGAGCGGTTCATTTCCTTTTCGCGTGCCGTAACCAAGGAATCGAACACTCTCGTTGCTCACGCGGTATTCCCACCGGATGTGAGTTAAATTGCGAAGGCACCAGTGGTCGAATGTAACTAACCTCTTCAGTTCTGCTGATCTAAGGGGCTAAGTTTCACAACCGTACAGTCTATCAAGAAGCACTGCATAGCGAACTCTCGCTGTCTTGTCCTAATGACACTGAACTTCAGTGGAATAGGATCTCGGCCACTATGCACGACGCAGGAGCATCTGCTTGTGGCACTATCAGTCGTCATCGCACCAGTCACTGGATATCCGAGAGGTCCGTGAACCTTTTGGAAGCTAGAAGGCACCTCCCGGCTGGTTCTGAACACAATGTGACCAGACGGGCTATTAGGCGTGAACTAAAGCGGAACCTACGTGCTGACAAGGAAGCCTGCTGGACCAGTCGGGCTCAAGAAATGGAGGAGGCAGGAGCAGTAGGCAATTACCTCAAGCTCTTCCAGCTAATACGCACCACTAGTCCGAGAAAACCAGGCGTCAGTGAGACAATCAGGGACAACGCGGGTGCGCTGATACACAATAAGCAGCGCCGTTTGGCTCATTGGGCTGAGCACTTTGAACATCAGTTCAGCTGGCCCCCTGCTCCCGGACCTCTTCCTACTCAGGTGATGCAGGACGAGCCATGGACGGTTAGTTTAGAGCCTACCACAGAGGCCGAAGTCCGAAACGCGATCACAGCCCTTAATCGTTTTCGTGCCGCTGGCCCGGATTCCCCACCACCTGCACTATTTAAGGATGGAGGTGAGGTCCTCTGCAAAGCACTGACCTCCCTATTCGAACGTATCTGGAACGAAGAGAGTGTGCCGGCTAATTGGAGCGAATCGATTGTAGTGGCAATATACAAGAACGGCAGTCGCACAGACTGTGCGAACCACAGGGGCATTAGCCTAACGCCAGTTGTGACAAAATTACTGGCCTCGATTATCGTTCGTCGCCTCACTGCAGAACGGGAATCTCGGATTAGAGAAGAGCAGGCCGGTTTTCGCCCAGGACGTTGCTGTATAGACCATATATTTACTTTGCGGCAGGTGCTAGAGCAGCGCCACGCATACCGAAGACCGACAATAGCTGTGTTCCTCGATTTCAGGAGTGCGTTCGATTCAGTCGATCGATCGATTCTGTTCGAAATACTTGCGCGGAAAGGTGTTCCCACGAAATATGTGAACATGCTTCGTGCTCTATACTCGAACACTAGAGGCCGCGTCAGGGTCTATGGTGCCCTGGATCCTATCATGGAGTGTTCCCTTGCGGAATCTCACGATGTAGGTGTTGAAGTGCTGCCTGGTGAACGGTTAGTTGATCTAGATTATGCGGACGATATCGTCTTGCTTTTCGACAATGTTGAGGCGGCACAATCAACCCTGAATAGCTTATCCAGAGTGGTCCCATTATTTGGTATGCACTTCGCACCTTCAAAGTGCAAAGTGTTGCTGCAGGACCACCAGCCACTCCATGACCCCTTGACGCTTGCTAACGAGGAACTCGATGTGGTTAATCATTTCACTTATCTTGGCAGCTGAATCAGCAATGATGGGCGCATAGAAACTGACGTTAGCTCACGCATTGCAAAGGCCAGAGCTGCCTTCTTGAACCTGCGTCATCTTTGGCGACAGAAGGGAGTTTCCCTCCGTCTGAAAGGCCGTGTATACAAGGCCACAGTGAGGGTCGTTCTGCTCTATGGTAGTGAGACTTGGCCGCTTCCGTCTGAAGATCTGAGGCGCCTTCAAGTCTTTGATCATCGTTGTTTGCGCAGCATTGCTGTAGTCGGATGGCACCAGCGTGTCCGCAACGATGATGTGTGTAGGCGAGTACTAGGTGGTGATGATCATGCTAGCTCCCTAGAACAACAGATAGCACTGAATAAGTTACGTTGGCTCGGGCACGTGCTACGCATGCCTGGTCACCGCTTACCTAGGAGGGCCTTGTTCAGTCTACCAGGTGTCGGATGGCACAAGGCTCGAGGTGGACAGAAGTTGACTTGGCAGCGGGAAATGAAGTCACTGACGACCAAACTGGGTGCCGTTGGTCCGTCTCGCCTTCCGGGTTGGAGTCCACGTGACTCACCTTGTGCTTGGCTCGAGACTTTACAGGACATGGCTCGCAACCGACACCAGTGGCGCGTCTGCTGCCGTCTGCTAATCGGATTGTCTGTTTAAAGTGTGTTTGGTGCTGAGTTATCTGCGGGTAATGGCTGATAATGATGCGTGGCAGTGAAAGCCGCAAGGAAGCTGTCTCGCCGATACCGCCTTATCTTTGCACGATAGCCAGCTGTTTGTGACGGTATGTTGTTAACACAAGGTGTAGACGCCTTGACCCTGCATGTTTGCTTAGGGCATTAAGGTTTTCAGGTAAGTCCCCCTTCTCTCCCTCTTATTCTTTATTTCATAGGTCCTCATGGTTGTATGGCAGCGAAGCATCAGTTCAAATGGCTGATGTACTGCTGTTTATGATGATGATGAGGGTCGAAAGTACCGCTGCATTGTATACTGTACCCTCCAGGGCGAGAGTGATGTCTCGCCGGCGCCATAAGTGGCGAAGTTTAACAAAAGCGCCTAGAGCTTTTTCTATACAGTTCGTGATATCTTCAATCCCACGGGCGCTGATACAACTTTTCAGGTAGTTTAATTTTTGAACGACTTCTAGCTGATCCCCACCAAGGATCAGCGAAGGAGGCGGTCCAGGCCAATCTTGGAGGAAAGCTTTGCACTTCTAGAGTGCGAAGCAAGGCCCGAAGCGGGTGACAACCAGTGCTAATCTGTCCAGTACCGCTTGGCACTTTTGGGAGCTGTCACAGATTAGGGCAATTTCGTCAGCATACTCCAAGTCAAGAACTCGTTCGGCTGGGAACAGATCCATGCCTTCTAACTCGTGTCCTGTGAACGCGATTTTCATGACTTCGTCAATAGAGATGTTGCAGAGGAAAGGTGACGACGGGCATCCTTGTCTCACATCGCTGGAGATATTAAAGGGTGACGACAGCTTGCCATAAGCCCTCACTCTGCCCGAGCTACGCGCGTATAATGCTCGGATAATATTTACATATTTCTCAGGTACACCTTTCCAGAGTAGACAGTCCCAAAGTGCACGTCTATCCACCGAATCGAATACACATTTGATATCGAGGAACACGACAACGGTGGGCCGCCAATATATGTGACGGTGCTCCAAAAACTGGCGCAAGGTGAAGATGTGGTCAATGAAGCCACGACTTTGACGAAACCCGGATCGATATATATATATATATATATATATATATATATATATATGCTGAGGCTGACGTAGCATTCATGCGGGTTCACCGCAGTTGGGCTAAATCAACTTACCCTTAAACTAGGTCTTTTTAATGTGGATAAAATTCATTCCACTTTATTTGGTTTGTTCTGCGTACTTGATAATCTTCTCCCAACTTACACACTTCGCTCATGCTAATTGTGGTAACCTTGCGTAACTTTATCACGTGGTGCTTTTTAGATAACTTTCGGACATTTTCTACTTATCGCGAATTCGCTTATAACCAATTTACTCCATATGCTAATTTATCGAGTATTTACGTCGTCATATGTTTACTTTACTCTATATCTCCTACTTGATGTCGGCATTTCGAATGATTTACTGTTGTTCGATATCCTAGCTGTGGCTGTGCTTGATGTGCATGTTGACAACGTGCCTACCAGTCTATTACCCACTACCTCGTCCGTACTGGCTTCAGGAGACAGTGGGTCGTTGCTGGATGGGACAGCGTGCACGGTCCTTGTGGTCGTGCTAGGCTCGAAATGCGGTTCCATGCACTCAGTATGCAGCGGAATACGGTCCATCCACTGCATTGTGTGTGCTTGATTCCCCAATTAATAATAACATTCACCCGAAAACATTACAGGTAGCTGCCATCCAATTGGCCGAACCACTAGCTGCGTTTTTTCAGCGCTGTTTCGATGAGAACATCGTACCTTCGAGGTAGAAACAAGGTGTAATAACGCCCATATCCAAAGCAGGAAGTCGATCGGATCCTGCCAATTACCGCCCCGTAACGCTTCTGCCTGTGATCGCCAAAGTCATGGAGGCGGTGATAGCAGATGCGTGAATGGGATACTTGGAAAACTACGGCATAATTGCGCCAGAACAGCGTGGGTTTCGTCAACATCGTTCATGTACGACGAATCTGCTGATAGCTCGTGACAACTGGACCGAGACTGTCGATGAGGCAACAGGAGTCGATGTTGCATTCTCGGACTTTTCGATAGCCTTCGATCGCCTGGATCATCGAATCCTGCTCATTAAACTCCAACAGTACGGTATCGGAGACCCGTTGTTGGGATGGATCGGTAACTTTCTCTCTGAACGGCAGTTAGAAGTTAGAGTTCGATCATCCTTTTCCGATCCGATTCGAGTGGGATGCGGCGTACCGTAGGATTCGGTACTTGGGCCTCGTTTGTTCCTGCTTTTCATTAACGATCAATTAAGAGTTATTACGTCGAAATTCTTACTCTTCGCGGACGACCTCAAGGTTTGGTGGGCGATAAAACGATCGGACGACCATGAAGTCCTACAGCGTGACTTGAATGAGGCCTGGAATTGGTCGGTGAGAAACGCCCTGCCGTTTAATGTGAACAAATGTCGCGTTGTTCATATCCGCCATCGACAAGTCTACGTCTACAAGCTTGGGGCACACGATCTGAAGACCACCACTCAGGAACGCGACTTGGGTGTGCTGGTACAGGAAGACCTCGGGTGTTCTAAACAGTCAGATTCCGCTTCTAAAAGGGGCAACCAGCACGTTGGACTCCTGCGAAAAGCATTCGGAATTTTGGATCCATCCATCTTCTCTTTGATACTGAATGCCTACGTGCGTCCTCACGTCGAATATGCAATCCAGGTCTGGCAACCCTGGCTAAAACGTGACCTTGCAGCGCTTGAGACCCCACAGCGTCGAGCAACCAAAATCGTCAAGGGCTTGCACCACACTCTTTGCCAGGAACGACTGGAGATACTCGGAGTGTTCAGCGGACGGTACCGACGACTTCGTGGAGACCTCATACTAGTGTACCAGATATTGAGCGATCCCAGTCACGTATGCCGCAACCTCTTGAAGCTCAGCCCGAACACTAACCTTCGCGGTAACAGTTTAAAGCTGAGCCAACAGTACAGTCGTCTAGACTGTCGGAGAACCTATTTCTCCCTCCGGGTCTGCGGACCCTGGAACGCCCTTCCAAACTCAGTTGTTTGTGCCCCCACATTAGATACGTTTAAAAAACGATTGGACGTCGCACTGAGCCCCCTGCGCTTTGTTTTATGAACGAAAACGCTTGTATATATTTAGGCTGATCAGCCTCTTTGGATTTATACCCCAAATTCACGGTCGTAAATCTGTGCGAACCGGTGAGTACTCCATTTTTATTTGCTACCATCACCAACGATAACAATTTCTTAGCCAGTTTTGCGTCGTGCCACTTTATCCCCCTAAAACTGTTATACTTCTACCTTTTATCTCACTGACGCTCCTTACTTCAACCACTTATGTGGTTTGCCAATCTGTTAGTATTTCTATTGCCAACCTGCGGGACTCGTTAAGTGTATGCTTTTCTACTCGTCATATACCATTGTTCCATCGTTCCAATTACAGCGTGTTTGTGTTTGCCTGTGAAGGAGTGTGGGCCGGCTCCGTTGATGAAACGTGGCTCCCATCCACATGCCTCCTGGTCTTATTCTTTCGGGTTTACAGTGGATATGGGGTGTGGTTGGAGCTGTGGTTGGTGCAGCGCAAGCCATCCGTGGTCCCTCTGTAGGCGCAGGCGTCTTGTGGCTGCCAACAGGAACAGGCAAATCCGAAACCGGATGCCGTCAACGTTGTATATACAAATAAAAGCGAAAGCGGAAGAGCCTATGGTGCGCTGAGGCTGGTGCTCACTAAATCCGGACAGATGGTCTACCCACTGCTGCTACTGTTGTGCCATGGGCTCATGTCCTGAACGCCTCCTCGTGGCAACCGCTGGAGGGCGTTGGATTACGCCCTACTTCCTGCTAATATTCAGGACACCAATCCGCATGAGTCAGTGAAATGACCTTGTGCTAGACCCGCTGCATTTCGGGTGTACATTTAATCGAAGTCTTTGGCTGCGGACCAGAGTAGTTCTCTTGTCAGGTGTGGGCACCCTGCCAGTATCCTAATCCGTCCTCTTCGGAAGTAAGGAAGTGGTCGATTGCCCTCTTCTCGTAAAACCTAGCCATGGGAGAAAATAGGTTTACAGGTTATAAGCTTGGGGTACAACACCAATGCCACGCATTGTCTGTGACGGTGGGAGTACACCTCTGGGTGCTCAAAGTTTTGCTGCTGCCCGCCTCAAGTCAGGCAGCATCTGGTCAAATTAGTATGAACCCTTCAGAACCCATCTGCCTCTGGTAGTGATTGCAGGTGCGTCTCCTACTACTTTTGAAAAACAGGAATTGTTCCAGATCTCCAAAGAATGCATGACGGTCCTCAAGCAGATCCCAATCTGTCTCTGCGATCACATTCCCCACAGCTTTGTGGGTCAGGCTGTTGAGTCGAGGGCTCCGGGTGGAGTCCCTCAATCAAGCCTCCGAAGTACAATCGCCACCTCCCGTGCGATTGCCAACCAATGCAATCGTATGCCTGCGCGCAAAGCACTCAACATCTGGTACTCGAACGTGCGCACACTACTGGGCCGGAACTGAAGGGAGCGCCACGAACGGTGCACTGCACCGGTCGCGATAGAACTGGCACGCTACCACATCAATAGTCCGGCGCTCGATGAGACCCGGATCGCTAAACAAGGTAAACTGCATGAAGCAAGTGCTGGCTACACATTCTACTGGGTGGGTAATGGCACCTCAGCACCACGTGAACATTGGGTCGGATTTGCTATACCCAATCGCCTAAATAGTCAGCTGGTGGATGAACCAGCAGGCATCAGCGTGCCTGATGACTATTCGCCTACGACTCGGAAGAGGAACGTTTGCCACTTTTAGAAGCACGTACGGTTCGACCATGTGTTATCCTGATGACACGCGTGATCATTTCTACAAATAATTATCCCCCGTGACACGGGCCGTGCTGAGGAGCGATAGACAACTTCTGCTGGGTGATTTCGACGCGCGCGTTGGGAGTGCTGCATTGGTGTGGACAGATGTCATCGGTCTACATGGCATTGGTTCAGCGAATGCGAACAGTGACAGGCCGCTCTCACTGCGTGCCACTCAAGGCCTGACGGTCACGAACACTCGGTTTACACTGAGTGCGGTTGATGGCACAACTTGGACGCACCCACGGAGTGGTCGCCCTCACTTGCTCGCCTATGTCATCCTACGTCAGCTTGACATGCGAGAAGTACGTATGACACGTGTACTGTCTGGGGAAGAGTGAGTAACTGATAACATTTGTGCAGACCAAACTGTACATATATTTTCGCAAATCTGTGTATTGCATTCCTGTCGCGAATCGGCGCAAATTTAACATGCTCTCTTCGGTAGTGTGGCGAAACATATTGAGCTGGAGAAGGCGATGGCTGCACGCCGGTGTGAGGTGGAATCCATAGCCAAGTTGGACGATCTGTGACACCACATTCATGACCAGGTGAAAGCGGTTTCCGAGAAGGCCATCGGGTGCGCAAACTGTAAGCGGGCCTGATTGGTTTGATGAGAACGATGCGACGAGTAGCGCATTGGTGTCCTAGAAGAATGCAGCATTTGCTGCACATGTTGCAGACCCCAGTGACTTGGGGCAGGAGAGCAAGTTTAGCAGACTTCGACGATGACTAACCCGAAAGCTCCGCTACATTAAAAATACATGGTGGGCGGATAAGACGAAGCAGATGCAGTGCTACGCTGAAGGCCGCAAACTCAAGGAATATTTCCGATCCTTGAAGACGGTGTATGGACCGAGATTGGAGCCGCAGAGGCGCTGCCTGCACCCAGACAGCAGACATAATGCAGACCTGCCAAAACACGTTGACTGTCTCTTGAACAACCGTTCATAGATTGGCTGGCATATTTTGAATGGCCTGAAGCAGCACAATGTGCTGGTGAGTCTGGCAAACACGCCAACACTGGATGAGACGCAGAGAACACTTGCTCTGCTGCAAAACGGAAAGTGTGCCTGTGCCGACGGGATCCCGCCTGGAGCATTAAAACACGGTGGACCCGCTTTGGTGACTGCATTGCACCACTTGGTGCAAAGCGTGTGGATTGAGGAGGAGGTTCCTCCTGAGCTGAAGCATGCCACTGTGCTACCACTGTACGTGGGCAAAAGGAGCAAGCAATGTTGTGCGAATTATCGTGGCATCAGCTTTCTGAGTTGTATGGGCAAGATGATTGCCCGAATCCTGCCCAACCGCCTCGGCAGTCAGGTTGTGGAACCGAACGCGGCAGAAAGGCAATGTGGATTCCGTTCGGGTCGCAGCACTATGGATATGGTGTTAGCGGCTGGTCAGTTGCAGGAGGTGCAGAGAACGACACCAGTCGTTGTACTCGCTGTTTATTTCTGCAAAGCATTTGCTACGGTGAACCGCGAGGCATTGTGGTTTGTGTTGTGTAAGTTTGGTTGCCCGGGTAAGTTTGTAAGTTTAATTGCATGTCTGCACAGTGCTATGCTTGCGAACGATGGTGCAGCTGAGTGGAGAGACCTTGGATGACTTTGCAGTTGTCTCTGGTGTGAAGCAAGGCTGTATCTTAGCTCCTGCTCTGTTTAATATTTATGGTCATGCAATTATGTCTTATGCTTTTGATGCGGCTTGCGTTTACGGCGTTATTGCGGAGCACCGTATTGATGGTGCTGGTCCTCGTCGTCGTTTTGGTGCGAGAACCCTAATCTGTGAGACAATTATCGGTAAGTAGCTTTTAGCTGAGTATTGGGAAGCGGCATGCGGCGGAACCGAAGCTTCGTTACTAGGATATGAACAAATTGAGCCTCTCACGTTCTAATCTTGGTTGCAGGTTATGGGAATGGGAGGCGATTTATCGTCGTGCATGGCGCTATCTGATCATGAAGGCAGTTGCCGAGGTGCGGGAGAAAGTCCACATGCATGCAAAGAAGACGCGGCAAGTGCGAAAGCGGCCAGCGCTGATGAGTTGTACTCTGTTGACAACGAGTGTATGGTGCTGTAGCACATGCGCTCGCTAGTGCGTGAGTCAGGAAGGTCTAGTGAGCCATGAGCGAGGCCACTCGGCGCCACCACCGAAGCGACGACGGGTCCTGCTGAGAACGTAGGCAGAACCGGCGCAACGTTTGTAAGTACGCTACATTCGATTAACTAATCGTGTGCTTGCATGCTGAGTCTCTTTATTTCAGGTGATGGCTTTTCTATATATTCCTATTCCTTTTTTATCCCTTATTAATATTTATCTGAACTATCTTTTATAAACTTTCACCCGTCGCTTAAGCTAATTGTAGTAAACTTCGATAACATTTTCGCGATTGTGACATTTACTTAAAATATGTTTTCTGACGTCTTAACTTACCGCGGCTTTGTTCGTAACCTGTTTCTTTTCTAAGCTCATTTCGTGAAGAGATATGTCACCGTATCTGTGTGCATTATTCCATTTATACTATTTGATATTGTCGTTTCAAATAATTATCTGCTGCTTCATATCCCCGGTGTGGCTGCGCTTGATGTGCATGTTGACAAGGTTCCTACTTGTCTATTACCCACTACCTCGTCCATACTGGCTCAAGAAGACAGTTGGTCATTACTGAAGGGGACGGGGTGCACGGTCCTTTTGGTCGTGCTAGGCTCGAAGAGCGGTTCCATGCACTCAGTATGGAGCGGAATACGGTCCAGCCATTACATTGTGCGCGCTGGATTCCCAACTACAGCGTGGTTGTGTTTACCTGTGAAGGAATGTGGGCCGGCTCCGTTGATGAAACGTGACTCCCATCCACATGCCTCCTGGTCTTATTCCTTCGGGTTTACACTGGATATGGGGTGTGTGGTTGGAGCTGTGGTTGGTGCAGCGCAAGCCACCCGTGGTCCCTCTGTAGGCGCAAGTGTCCAGTGGCTGACGACAGTGACAGGCAAATCCGAAACCGGATGCCGCCAAATATATATGTGCGGCGGCATGCTTGTTCCCAACAGAGCGAAATCAACAAATAGTGCTCGGACTGGATACCGGTGCTACGTACAGGCATTTAAGAAGCCCAAAATGTACGAATCCTAACAATTTGGCTTTACAGCGCGATTCCGTAATACTAATTTACAATTTGTTTCTCGAGTACCTAGCAAAAGTGGCTCTGAGGTGACAGTTGCATAAACTATCGGTGTTCTACTATGCGGCGTTTCATATTGCACGTATTTCAGTGGAGCTGACCAATGAAAATTGCGGCACCAAGTATTAGGTAAAGACATACACAGTGGGGTGCCTGGATGTATTCATCTTATGCGTTATCCCACATCAATACTCTAACGATGTGGGTTCATAACTAGTAGGCTAGAGTGGGGTAAGACCCTCACTGTGGGTAAGAAGCCCACTCAAATACTTTTGCACTGCGATCCATATTCCATCAGAAATACGTCTGAAGTCTGTCGAAGGCAGACCACTATTGTCTGAGGGAACATAAAACCAGCGAGAAGTTGTCGCTAGCCCCGCTTCCTGCATTACTGAACCAGAGCGTGGTGCACCTCCCCAGATGTTAGAAGAGGAAGGAACTGAAAATCCACCTCTATTCACCTTCGAAGGATTAGGTAGTGGTTGCGCTATGCAACAGCTCGAAACTGTCCTTGGGGTAGGCAAGTGATACCTCCAAAAGAAGATTATCAGCCGTCCCCATAAAGGCCGGCGTAAATTCGTGGAAAATGGTTGTGCTTTCTGATTTGCTTCTGGCATCCGTTGTTCTAACTTATTTGTATACACACGCACAAGGACTTCTCAGTAAAATGGCCGAGCTTCAATCTCGTCAAAACTCAGTGTGTTGAGACTTTCTCATGGTAACCGAGACATGGTTTAACGACGTGTTTCCCTATGCCGAGATCGCACTACCTGGTATGTCACACTTTCGCAACGATCGACCCACAAAGGGAGGCGGTGTAATTCTTTACTACCGTTCCGACCTACTCATCAACCGCGTAAACCACCCTGAGATTGAAACTGTGGACGCCTTATGATGATGCATACATCTAAGGCAGGGCGATAGATGAATAGTGGCCATTGGATACCGCCCACTAATGTCCAGTTTAGAAATGACCTTAGACTCTGCCATGAAAAACCTACTTGCACGATCTTACAGCCACGTTCTCATGGTAGGGGACTTCATTCTGCACTGCATAGTAACCCCGGTCACGCAAGACTTAATCGCTAGGACAGCGCTGTACAACCACCTCAGTTCTCCAACGCGTTTCAGGACAGGATACAAACCGGTCATCTTGGACCTTGTTTTTACCAACGAGGAGTTCATGATCGACGTACTAACAACATGCACTCCTTTGGGCCGCAGCGCTCATGCGACATTGGTGTTCCTTTACATGTGCTACGCGTATCATCCTAAAGAGCATGCAGAGAAATCTCACGTCGTAACCAACTATGATGACCAGTCCGACCTCGTTGGTGCAACAAGTTGATCATTCCCAGCCTAATGGTCCTCTTAGGTGGTCTGTGGGGAATTCGTCGACGGATTCAACAAGCTCGTGGCAAGCACATCTGCAACCAAAATGCACCGACCTAAGAAGGTGAATACTTAATACTGAGAATAGGGAGTGTAGCATCCGCACGCACGCACGCACGCACGCACGCACGCACGCACGCACGCACGCACGCACGCACGCACGCACGCACGCACGCACGCACGCACGCACGCGCAGACGGGACGTGCAAGCTTGGCCGATACAAGGTCACTGGACCTTAGCGACTCATGTGAGACTTGAAAAAGACACAGCATAAGCATCACGTGCACCACGGCCGATGACTCGCCAACGGGGCTGACTACATGCAAGACGATTGAACAGTGCCTTGTGCCCTACCTTGATACAGTATTAAATTGTGTCAAACTATTGTCACTTTTGACCATCTATTTTCTTACCTAATCTCAGAGTTTTCATTATTATTTGTTGGGTCGTTAATTACGCAATAATACGCAACCGTACTTTCCTATAAAACCCCAACAAGAGCAAGAACGTAAAAATCTGTGTTGCTCCATTTTGGATGGGTCGGGCACAAACGCGGAATCTTGTCGCTGATTCCTGTGCAGTGGCAGCATATTGCAGTTGCACTACAACTTATCCGGATGCGATACGTTCCCTATACAAGTAGTCAGCAAAGTGGGCGTCAAGGAATCTCTTAAATTCCGACAGCGATTTCACCTTCACTTGCGTCTCCGGCAATTTGTTTCAATATTTCACCACTCGACGCTCGAAGCATAGTGAGCGATGTGCTTTAAATCCGGTACCACTAGTTTTTACTGGTGTCCGCGTGTGCTGCTTGTTGCACGAACCTGCATTTGCGGCTTCAACATAGGGAAGCAGCCCAGGTGCAGTATCCGGTGCGTCATAATGAGATCAACTCGTAGTCGTTCGTAAGGAACAGGATGCTTAAACGCATGACATCGAAGGACTTGGCATGCTTCACCTAAATAGCATCTCCGATCGAGGACACTTGAGGTGTCTACACAATTCAAAGGAACCACTGCATCTAACTCGTCTGCGAGGACAACGTAAAGAACCAACTAGACCTGATGAGTAACTTTTCTAGTCCCAAGCTACTATACAGACACGTAAACAAACTTCGCCGGGCCAAGCGCACACTGTATGTGGGTTAGCACAAACGGCACGAAAGTCGGCCAACGTCCTTGGACAATGATTTGGCCGTACCTTTCATAGTGTGCACTCATCTTACATCCTGCCAACGTAGGTCATGCCGCCATCATGACTCAATCACATATCGTTCAAATCCACAGCTGAAGAGGCTGATGTCCTTGCGCGATTTCAGCTCCCCTGGTGAAGATGGCATTCGCCCAAAGACATTGAAGGTTGTCGCCATTAGCTTAGTGGAACCGCTAACAATTCTCTTTCAACGATGTCTTAACGAGATGCACGTCCCCACGATGTGGAAGCACGGAATCTGCACTCCAATCTACAAAAATGGGAGCAGTGCAGAACCAACAAATTACCGCCCGATACCACTACTTCCGGTGATCTCCAAGGTTATGGAGCTCATTGTAGCTGAGGCTTTATTGGGGTACATGAAGAGCAAAAAAGTTCTCGTTGCGGTGCAGCACAAATTTCACCAAAATCACTTATGTATTACTAAGCTATTGATCGCTAGTGCATGCTAAATGGAAAATTTGGATGCTGGTGTAGGGTCGATGCGGCATACCTAGATTTCTCAAAGGAATTCGACCGTTTAGACCATTCTATTCTACTGCACACACTCCGGAAAGATGGATTCGGGAATCCCATTCTGGACTGGATAGGCGCCTTTCTCGTTCAACGTCACCTGAATGTGAGGGGTTGCAGCACCCCGTCGGAACCAATCGAAGTTCAGTACGGCGTACCTCAGGGCTCGGTACTCGGTTCACGCCTGTTTCTGGTCTATTATAAATGATCTCGCGAGCGTGCTATCTTCAAACTGTTCGCTATTTTTTCGATAATCTAAAGACATGACCCGTTATTGATACAGTGGATGACCACCAGTCTTACAGGATGACTTAGACACAGCGTACACATTGCCCATGGAGGACATGCTGCATTTCAACGCCACCAAGTGCAAAGTTCTCAGCATACGGCATAAGTGTACTCAGAATTACCACCGAGGACCACAAATTTTACAGCGGACTTCTCATGAATGCGATCTCGGCATGCTTGTTCAAGATGACCTTGGTTTTTTGTGGTATACTGAAAAGGCATCAAAGAAATCAAACCCGCACTTCGCCCGTATTCGTAAAGCGCTCGGGTAGTTTGATGTCTCATTCTCTCCGAAAATGCTTGGAGCGTACGTGAGGCCGCATAAGAAATATTGTGCCTAACCTTGGAAACCCTGTCTGAAGCACTATCTCACCGCGCACGATACTGCACAATGCAGTGCAACAAAGAACGTCAGGGATTTGTCGTGACTTCCCTACGCACTCGGGCTGAAAAGTCTCAAAATATACAGCGGACGTTATCGGAGTCTAAGAGGCGATCACATAATGTTGTATCGGATCATGAGAAACCCCAGCCGCTCATGCTTTTCTCTTTTGAAAAAGTAAAAACAACTCTCAAAGTGGCCATCCGTTTACGCTGGTAATCAGTACAGCCGACAGGAATGACGGCGAAACTTTTCTCCATCCGAGTGTCACAAACATGGAACGCCCTCCCGACACATATAATTAATGCGCACCCACTCTCCCTTTTCAAAAACGACTTGACGGTTCCCTGAAACATTTACACTACACGATATAACTCATGACCACAAGATGCTGGCTGGCATTGAGATACAACAAACAGTGAACTGTATCATAACCGTCCCAAACTCCAGACAGAAATACTCGTACATGTGCTCCGTCGAACCCCTTGGTGTATTATGCAACTCACGTGTTCTTTTATTGATATTGCTTTTTTATCTTGTAATTTTCACCCTAACAATCCCATGAGACATGTCAAGCATTCGTTTTGCACCTCTCATAAACCATTGCTCCGTTGCTCCACTCCAGCTCGTAGCTTCGATAGTTTCCTTATCACCTTCTTCATACATAAAAATCAGCTACCGAATACCCTTCTTACTGGTAAATAAACCTATTGACCGGTTTTAGGTTCTTTCTCCCCTAATTTTTGGCATGTCATTTAAGCGCATATAACTCGGAAGGGTGTAACAAGTACTTTGTTGGTATATTTTACAAATTTGCATTCAATTCTATATCGAATGAGATCTTGTGACATGTTCTACCAGCACAGAGCAGGCAATAAAATTAATTCTTTTGTAACTCGAAATCACACCCATGGAATTGATAAAACACAAGGTAGCGAAGAACACTCTTTTCGATAAATCTCATTAGGCGTTTGCAATTATAGAATGGAAATTTGAAGCGGGATAGGCTGGGGAAGCGCGACAAAGATTAGCGAATCAAAGCGAGGCAGGAAGTGAGCTGTCTTAACCGATAAATTGGTCGATCCACTCAAGCAGCGGCTACCACAGTATACGTAGGCGGACATAGATGCACACGCACACACGCACACACACACACACACACACCCGTAAGCTCACGAGACAGGATGTGCTTCTCAACTGATTGGGTGACGCACTCATCACCCGGTGCTTGTCAGCGCGTGAAGTGGGAGCTTTCTGTAAGTGTGTTAGGCCTAGGGCAGAAGCAGCGCTTGAATAAGCGCCCTCTGTTTGCATAGTTCAGGTTGTGTAAGCCTGCTCGCAGTGGCTTCGGCCGTCCGAAACATTCGTTTCCTAAGCCCCTTGGGGTAGCGTTTTGGAACAACATAAAACACTTTGAAAGCATCAGTAGCCTTGATTTGATGTCCACTTTCGACCAGATGTTCTAGGATAGGACTCTTGATGCAACTGACAGTACCTTTCTGCAATGCCGTGGGACAGTGCTCCGATATCCGTTTAGACAGACGCCTAGTCGTATGTCCGAACTACATTACACCAAAGGTGCAAGTAAATTGATATAGGATATAAGATTCGGACTGGACCAGGAGTCTGTCTTTGAGACGTTGGGCAACAAACGGCACAGTTTCAGCAATGATGTGTGGAAATGTTCGAGCTACTGCAGCGGAAAACCTTTTGTTCAGCAATTCGAAAGCAATACCTCCCTTAAACGGAACTGATAGAAACACATCTTTCTTGGGGACAGTTATAATCGATTAATGACGATCATGAATCACTGCGTGCTTTCGGATGAAGTGGGCTGGATAACCGTCTACTTGCAACGTTTGGAAAATACGGTTCTTTTCGGACTCCAAGGTCTCTAGGCTACTTATTTTGGCAGTGCAAAACTACAGGCAGCGAACAAGGTTCCATTTGTAGTTCACAGGTACAAAACTGCGAAAATGCGTGTATCGACTGACCCACGTCGTTTTCCGAAACACCCTTCTTTCTAGTGAACCGTCTTCTTTTCTTAGTAAAACCTCCAAGAAGGCCAGTTTACAATCATTCTCGATTTCACTGGCGAACTTCAAAGATGGATATACACTGTTTAACCGGTTCAACAGGCTGGAAACATCAGTGTTTGGATCACAGAAAATAAACTTGTCGTCCATGTATCGACTATAGAAATCAAATGAAGAGAGGATGGATTTTATAGGTCCATGCTCGAGCACAGCAAGGAAAATGTCTGCAAGAAGCGGTTCGAGAGGAGGCCCCATCGCGACTGCGTCCATCTGCCTGTAGTAGATACCATCAAAGAAAAACTGTCTGTTGAAAGTACTTCGTAAGATTAATTCCTTCAGTTTCTGCACTAGAATACCCACAGTTATGTTCCTTTGGTTTAAGTAATCACAAATAAAATTAACCGTCTCTATCAACGGAACGTTCGTAAAAAGTGATTCAACGTCGAAAGAGAGCATCAATTTACCACTTACTGTCATACATTCGACTTATTTCACAAATTCGAATGTGTCTTTCACGGTGTGAGTGCATAACTCGCGGCGTACTGGTTCCAGCAGTTCTAAAATCCATTTCGTAACGAAGTGAAAAGCGGAGGTCAGAAGGTTGAAAAGCACGTCCTATGTCTCGTGAGCATACGTGTGTGTGTGTGAGTATGTGTGTGAGTGTGTGTATCTACGTCTGCCTACGTATACTGTGGCAGCCGCTGCTTGAGTGGATCGACCAATTTATCGGTTAAGACAACTCAATTTCTGTCTCGCTCTGATTCGCTAATCTTTGTCGCGCTTCCCCAGCCTATCCCGCTTCAACTTTCCATTTTACAATTGTAAACGCCTGATGAGATTTATCGAAAAGGGTGCTCTTCGCTACCATGTGTTTTATTAATTCCTTTGTGTTGCACTCATTGCGGATAAGACACTCAAGGGGGTCTTACTCGCAACTGCTTTACTTTTTATGTTTCGACACTCGTTAATTACTTCCATGTTAGAATGCCCTGAGTGTAAGTGCGGAAGAGTGAAACAGGAGAATATGGGGCACAAAACCTGTAGTCAGCACTAGGGGGCTTGAAAAATAGCATTTTCTTGCAAATGACTTCTAAAAAGTTCAACATTGAGGGACAAACTTTAAGGCAACACAGAGACAATGAAGTAATTGCATTTTCCACTGTTATTTTCTGTCTTCTTTCAGGTTTTGCAATTGGGTATGTACTTCGGGATCGCTTCAGAACAGAACATCAGCCGAAGTTGGAAGAGGCACTTAGTCAAAAGATAAAGGCTATGGAAACACTGCTCTTTGATTTGACGACCATCGACCTTTGACGTCTAACATCTAATTTTGCAAAAAAGACGAAACTACCTCATCGATTCAACAATGAGACTAAATCTGCAGGATAAAGTTGACTACAGAGCTTTCTAAGAAATCTTATTAAGAAATCTTGCTTAGAAGTCCTGTAGCGGTCAGCCTTTCTCGTGGTACTGAATTCAACAAGGTAAAAGTAGACAGGTTTTACGACTGTTTGCGTTCTACATGTGTCGTTTACTGGAAGTAGGAGATGGTATATGAATGAGACTGGTTTTTCGTGTTTTCAAAAGCCGACAAACATTTTAGCTTAGGAAGGAAAGCTCACCATAGGAAAAATGACAAGTGCTGTAAAGAGAAATTATGATGGTCATTTTTACTTTTAATGCGATGGGAACATACATCCCGTCAATGTTCATGTACCCGGAGAAAACTGTGGGATCCCCAACTGTTGAAAGCAGCACTTACAGAATCCATTGGCTCTTGTTCGGATAATGGATTGTCCGACGCTTAACAATTCATAAAATGGCTCAAACATTTCATTGTTAACGTTAAACGTTAATGGTTCTAATGCTTTCTCTGGTGTAAACTGTACCTGATGTCTGACAGCGCCCACCGTTGTACTGCGTGTCTAGGTGTTAAAAACGGACTCGTACTGAGCCTACAACAGTTCTTCGGCTTATTTGTCTGACGTTGTAGTGTTGCCGTCGGGTCTGAGTAGGCCGCCGATGGCAGCCCGCGATTTAGTTAGAGGCCAGGTGTCGAAAAAAGACCCTGGAGTTATCGGCGAAGCGTCTAGCGAGAGCAAGCTGGTAGGCTTTTGTCTTGGCGAACAGTTGCTACACAGCAATTTCGTGCAAGAAAAAACTGATGTTAAAATAAAACAGGAAAAAATGTAGTGAATGTAAGCGTGTTTGTTGCTAAATCCGGTGGACATCAATCACATGGCATGGGTGAATCTGAAGGCCCCGCCTAGCGACATGAAGATATATATGGTTAGCGACATCCGGTTTCGGATTTGCCTGTCACTGTGGCCAGCCACAGGACACCTGCGCCTACAGAGGGACCATGGGTGGATGCGCTGCACCACCCACAGCTCCAACCACACACCCCATATCCACTGTAAACTCGAAGGAATAAGACGGGGAGGCATGTGGATGGGAGCCACTTTTCATCAACGGAGCCGGCCCACACTCCTTCGCAGGCAAACATAATCACACTGTATTTGGGGAATCAGGCACACACAAGACGGTGGCTGGATCATAGTCCGCTCCACACTGAGTGCATGGAACCACTCTTCGAGCCTAACACGGCCACAAAGACCGTGCACCCTGTCCCCTCCAGCAACGACCAACTGTCTCCTGAAGCCAGTATGGACGAGGTAGTGGGTAATAGATAGGTGGGCACCTTGTCGACATGCACATCAAGCGCAGCCACACCGGGGATATCGAGCAACAGCCAATCACCTGAAACGACAAGATGAAATAAAACAAGTCCAAAGGTGCATGCAGATACGGTGGCATAACTCTTCGCTAAATTAGCATATGAAGTAAGTTGGTTAGCAACGAATCCGCGATGAGGAAAAAATGTCCACAAGTCACTTAAAAATGCTACAAACGCAACGAAGTTACCTAAGATAAGCGCAATTAGTGTAAGCAACGTGGCCGGTAAATAGAAGATTATTCAGGTAGGCAGAACAAACCAAATAAAGTGGAATGAAATTTATCCAGCTTAAAAAGACCTAGTTTAAGTGTAGGTTGGTCTAGCCAAACTACATTATCATTTCATTATTATACATGTCAGCTAGAGATGGTAAAGCACCTCCGCTATTGTACCGCAATACATAAAGGAAATACATACATACATACAATACATAAAGGAAAAATAAATACGACAGTTGAATGCCAGCTGAGCTACCAGCAACGGATACGCATCGTTCCGGTAAGCTACTAGCCGGCTACTAGGCAAAAACAAAAATTTATTTACGTTTTACCCTACGAGATAAGATCGTAGATGGAGGGGGAGGCTAAAGGGATGGGGAGGGACAAAGAAACTCACAGCAGGAACGCCACTGAGGTCGGCTCCTTGCCATATCAGCAAGTGTATCCAGCCAAACGTGTTCACCGTCTTTTGGACCCCAACCAGGGAGCCGTGAAGCTCCAACTGAGGCCAGCTCCGAAGTGAGGGCCTTCATTCCTCTGGACCAAGTCATCGCTTGGCCACCTCTCCTCTTCTTCCACCCACATCCCCGGTGAGCAAACAACGCACGTCGAGGGAGTCGGTGGGCTGGCATGCGCAACACGTGGCCCAGCCATCGGAGCCTGGTGAGTGAAATGACGGTGCTGAGCGGTTCATTCCCTTTTCCTAGGCCGTAAACAAAGCGTCGAACACGCTCGTTACTCACGCGGTGTTCCCACCAGATGTGAGCCAAACTGCGAAGGCACCGATGGTCGAACGTAAGTAGCCTCTTCATGTCCGCCGATCTTAGGGGCCAGGTTTCGCAACCGTACAGTAAGGTCGAACGTACCGCTGCATTGTACACTCTACCCTTCAGGGCGAGAGTAATGTCGCGCCGTCGCCATAGGTGGCGAAGGTTAGCAAAAGCACTTCGAGCTTTCGCTATGTGGTTCGTGATCTCGTCTTCGATCCCAAGGGCGCTGATACAACTTCCCAGGTAATTGAATTTCTGAACGACTTCTAGCTGATCCCCACCAAAGGTCAGCGCAGGGGGCGAACCCTGCCAATCCCGGAGGAACGCTTTGCACTTCGGTGGTGCAAAGCAAAGCCCGAAGCGACTGACAGCCAGTGCTAATCTGTCCAGCGCGGATTGACACGTCTGGGAGCTGTCACAGATGAGGGCAATGTCGTCAAGAAGTCGTTCTCCTGGGAGTAGCTCCACACCTTCCAAGTCATGTCCTATAAATGCAATCTCCATGACTTCGTCAATAGCGAAGTTGAACAGGAAAGGTGACAGCGGGCATCCTTGTCTCACACCGCTGGAGATATTGAAGGGTGGCGACAGCCTGCTGTAAGCCCTTACTCTGCCCGTGCTACGCGCATATAATGCTTGGATAATATTTACATATTTCTCGGGCACACCTTTCCTGAGTAGACAATTCCAAAGGGCACATCGATCAACCGAATCGAAGGCACCTTTGATGTCGAGGAACACGACTATGGTGGGCCGCCAATATGTGTGACGGTGCTCCAACAACTGACGCAAGGTGAAGATGTGGTCAATGCAGCCACGACCACGACGAAACCCGGCTTGCTCCTCACGAATCTGGCTTTCACGAGCGCCAGTCAGTCTGTGGAGAATTATGGACGCGAGTAATTTGGAGGCGATGGAGATCAGACTGATTCCTCTATGGTTGCCGCATTCCGAGCGCGAGCCGCCTTTGAAGATGGGAACAATAACGGAGCGGCTCCAGTCGGTTGGGACAGTTTCCTGCTCCCACAGTTTCACTAGAAATTCATGCAAAGCATCAACAAGAGCAGAGCCTCCAAATTTGAAGAGGGCTGGAGGAAGATCATCTGGTCCCGCGGCTTTGTTCAACTTCAACAGTCCGATCTCACGTTCGACTTCTGAGCGAGAGGGTGGATCCAAAGGGACAGCCCACGGAGCGGGGCGATCAGTGACCGGCGAATCGAACAATTCTTGCCGATTAAATTGCTTTTCAAAATGCTCAGCCCAACGCTCCAGACGTTTTGACAAATTGTGGATAGGCTGTCCACTCTCGTCACGTATAGTTTCACTAACACCAGGTCTCCTGCTGCCCGTTTCCCGTATCAGACGGAATAACTTACGATGGTTGCCAAGGGCAGCGGCCACTTCCATCTCTGACGCACGATGAGACCACCAAGATTCGCGGTCTCTCTTCAGGCTAGCACGGAGTTTTGCCCGGAGCTCTTTGCGAGTTTCATTGTGTTCGCTTCCAGCCGGGATTTGCCGGCGAGCATCTATAAGTTCCAAAGACTGCGAAGAGACCCAATGTCCATGTTGTCTATTAGACATACCACATGAGGATTTTCCTGCTGCTAGTAAGGTCTGGCGAACATGTGACCAGTGACCATCAATTGTCTCCTGTGAGCGCTTGCTCAACTCGCATGTTAGCGTACTTTGATACGCATTCAGAACAGCTGGTTTTGTCAGTTGGCTGGTGTCAATACGCTCACAGCGTCGTCGTGGGCGTCCGCCAAAAACGCATCCGCATGTCAGCACATACAAGTGCATGATCGGTGTCCACACAAGTGCTCCAAATCGAGCGACAATTCTGGATGCAGCCTCTCCAGCGGTAACTTATCGCAATGTGATCGATCTGCGTGCAAGGCTGGTTCGAGGTTGGTGGGCACCAAGTCACCCTTCGGCGGGTGCTGTGTCGGAAATTAGTGCTCGCAAGAAATAAGCGAGCATCTTCACACAAATGAAGTAACCGCTCACCGTTATCATTACGGGAGCCTACACCGTGTTGACCGCCCAGATGCAGTTCATCAGTGGACAACTTTCCAACTTGTGCGTTCATATCCCCCGCCAGCACAACAGTGTCCGTGCTTCTTCTGTGGCGAAGGAGCTGGGTCAGTTGGCGGTAGAAGTCGTTCTTTACCGAATCATCGCTACAATTTGTGGGCGCATAGGCAGCGATGATGAATAGACATCTATTAGTCCCGCGCGGCTTCGAAGCTTTAAACGAGCCAGCCAATCGGACCGCACACATCCGGCTACTGATTGGAATCCAATCAACCAGAGCAGCTTCAGCCCGGGGACTCAGGGCAATACCAACACCGGCTTGGCCGGTGCTCGAAGCTGCATCGTCACCGGATAGGCGCAAGGAGAAAATACTGCTTGCGTCCCCTGGAGGGGATCGCAGAGTGAGCACAGTGCTCGAGTCTTGCAGGCGAGTCTCTGATAAGCAGCAGATATCGATCGAGAGGGTCTCCAATGTTCGGGCAAGTGCTGCCTGTTGACCGATTTGTAGCAGTGTGCGTACATTGAGGCATGCCAATCTGAAGGAGGATCGAGGGCTCCAAATGGAAGCCGATGAACTGGATTGGACCGCTTGGTTGGACATGGGCTTGTCGACAGGAGAGGAGTGACGCTCCGCGTTCACGTGTGAGTTGAAATTAGAAGGTAAATGCCTAGCAAAGCATGTTGGGGGAGGGCCAAGAATCGGGGGGTTGAAAACTGGGGGGATATAAGTGAAGTTGGAATGGGACGGTAAGAGTGAAAAAGCGTAAGAGGGGGAATAAGAAGACGGGAAGGCTTGAGCAGTAGCATCCAAACCCCTATCCACCCTGCTCGATGCAGCAGATAGGGCACCGTTGATTATCCTCTGCGGTGGCCAGAGCATCAAGAAATTGTTTGAAGGAAAATTCATAGTATTGCGTGGGCAGGATACTGTCAGGTTGCCCAGGCCTAGACAGGAGAACGATTAGGGTTCTCAACCAAAGCCTTTGGTTCAAAAACCTGACCGCAAGGCAGCGGGTTTGGCGTTGGGCTACAAGGAGTCCATTTTAAGGAATAAGGTGCCACCCTCATTCCAACCCCCAACCTGGAGGACCAGGAGGCTGAGTTTGTCTGGCCTCTAACCATTGACCAATCTGTTATGAGTGACTCTGAAGGTGCAAAAGCACCACCCAGCGTAGCTCAATGGATCGCTGAGGCACACAAACCATCGCACCACGGTAAGGTCCAGCCTCATTGCGATGGTAGCCAAACTACGGTTAAGAAGCATAAAGAATGCAACATCAGCCTCCGCATGGGGCACCAATATATATATATATATATATATATATATATATATATATATATATATATATATGGAAGGCTTTGGCTGAGAACTCGAGTCGTTCTCATGTTAGGTGTGGGCGCCCTGTCGTTATCCTAGTACAAACCCCATCCTCTTTATATGTTAGGAAGTAGTCAATGGCCCTCTTCTCTTAAAACCTGGCCATGGGAGAAAACAGGTCTGCGGTTTATAATCTCACAAATTGATTGGCGTACAGCACCAGTGGCACGCATAGTCTCTGACGGTGGAGTACACCTCTGGGTGCTCAATGGTTTGCTACTGCCGGTCTCAAGCCAGGAAGCTCCTGGTCAAATTGGTGCGAACTTTTCGGAACCCAACTGCGTCTGGTCGTAGTCGCAAGTGCGTCTCCTACTACGTTTGCAAAACATAGGAATTGTTCCAGATCTCCAAAGACTGCATGACAGCCGTCAAGCAGATCCTAATCTGTCTCTGCGATCACATTCCGTGTTGGATCTGCTTCCCACTGTCTTGTAGGTCAGGCTTTTGGCGCACTCTCCGGGTGGAGTCCCTCAAGCGAACCTCCGAAGCACAACCGCCATCTTCCGTGCGATTTCCCTCCAATGCATCCGTAGGCCTGCGCGCGAAGAATTGGAACGGACTGGAACGAGTGCCCGCTACTCGGGCGGAACTGGAGTGAGCGCCCAGAGCGACCCACTGCACTGGTAGCAATGGAACTGGTGCGGTACATCGATATTATTGCGCTCAGCGATCGACAACTTCTGCTGGGTGATTTCGACGCGCGCGTTGGGAGTGCTGCATTGGTGTGGACAGATGTCATCGGTCCACATGGCATTGGTTCAGCGAATGCGAACAGTGACAGGCTGCTCTCACTGTGTGCCACTCAAGGCCGGACGGTCACGAACACTCGGTTTACACTGAGTGCGGTTGATGTCGCAACTTGGACGCATCCACGCAGTGGTCACGCTCACCTGCTCGCCTATGTCATCCTACGTCAGCTTGACATGCGAGAAGTACGAATGATGCGTGTACTGTTTGGAGAAGAGTGAGGAACTGATAACATTTGTGCAGACCAAACTGTACATATATTTTCGCAAATCTGTGTATTGCATTTCTGTCGCGAATCGGCGCAAATTTAACATTCTCTCCTCGGTAGTGTGGCGAAACATATTGAGCTGGAGAAGGCGATGGCTGCACGCCGGTGTGAGGTGGAATCCATAGCCACAGTGGACGACCTGTGACACCACATTCGCGACCAGGTGAAAGCTGTTTCCGAGAAGGCCATCGGGTGCGCAAACTGTAAGCGGGCCTGATTGGTTTGATGAGAACGATGCGACGAGTAGCGCATTGGTGTCCTAGAAGAATGCAGCACTTGCTGCACATGTTGCAGACCCCAGTGACTTGGGGCAGAAGAGCAAGTTTAGCAGACTTCGACGACGACTAACCCGAAAGCTCCGTTACATTAAAAATGCATGGTGGACGGATAAGACGAAGCAGATGCAGTGCTACGCTGAAGGCCGCAAACTCAAGGAATATTTCCGATCCTTGAAGACGGTGTATGGACCGAGATTGGAGCCGCAGAGGCGCTGCCTGCACCCAGACAGCAGACATAATGCAGACCTGCCAAAACACGTTGACTGTCTCTTGAACAACCGTTCATAGATTGGCTGGCATATTTTGAATGGCCTGAAGCAGCACAATGTGCTGGTGAGTCTGGCAAACACGCCAACACTGGATGAGACGCAGATAACACTTGCTCTGCTGCAAAACGGAAAGTGTGCCTGTGCCGACGGGATCCCGCCTGGAGCATTAAAACACGGTGGACCCGCTTTGGTGACTGCATTGCACCACTTGGTGCAAAGCGTGTGGATTGAGGAGGAGGTTCCTCCTGAGCTGAAGCATGCCACTGTGCTACCACTGTACAAGGGTAAAGGGAACAAGCAATGTTGCACGAATTATCGTGGCATCAGCTTTCTGAGTTGTATGGGCAAGGTGATTGCCCGAATCCTGCCCAACCGCCTCGGCAGTCAGGTTGTGGAACCGAACGCGGCAGAAAGGCAATGTGGATTCCGTTCGGGTCGCAGCACTATGGATATGGTGTTAGCGGCTGGTCAGTTGCAGGAGGTGCAGAGAACGACACCAGTCGTTGTACTCGCTGTTTATTTCTGCAAAGCATTTGCTACGGTGAACCGCGAGGCATTGTGGTTTGTGTTGTGTAAGTTTGGTTGCCCGGGTAAGTTTGTAAGTTTAATTGCATGTCTGCACAGTGCTATGCTTGCGAACGATGGTGCAGCTGAGTGGAGAGACCTTGGATGACTTTGCAGTTGTCTCTGGTGTGAAGCAAGGCTGTATCTTAGCTCCTGCTCTGTTTAATATTTATGGTCATGCAATTATGTCTTATGCTTTTGATGCGGCTTGCGTTTACGGCGTTATTGCGGAGCACCGTATTGATGGTGGGTTGCTGAACGTCCGCCATTGCGGCGCGAAAGCTCTAGTCTATGAGACAGCTATCCGTAGGTTGCTGTTCGCTGACGACTGTGCGTTGGTTTCACATAGCGCGGATGAATTGCATAACATGACTAGTGCACTGGCTTTGACCGTGGCCAATTTCGGGCTCACCATCAACACAAGCATAACTGTCTTCCTCTTTTTGCCTTCACGATAGGTTCTGTCTACAGTGGCACCGCGAATAATCATTAGTGATGAAGTGTTGGAAACTACCTCCCACTTCCACTATCTTGGGAGTATGTTGTCGACTAGCCAGCAGCTACACATTGAGCTTCTTGTCCACGTGACTTAGGCAGCGACGGCATTCGGGAAGCTAATGTACCGATTGTGGAACCACCATCAGCTTACCGTTAGCACGAAGCTGATGATGTACAAATCCTTGGTGCTCTCCGTTCTTCTTTAAGATAGCGAATCCTGGCCGGTGTGTCGGCGGGATTTACGATATCTCGAAAGGTTCCATCAACAATTTTTGCGACGGATTCTGCACATCGGATGGGGCGACTGAGTTTCGGACACGGAAGCGTTGCGCCGAAGTGAAATGTATGCAGTGGACTGCATACTTGTGCTAAGACACCTGAGGTGGCTCGGTCATGTGTGGTGAATTGATTCGACGCAGATACTGAAGCGGCTATGATGTGGTCGGCTGAGTGTTGGGAAGCGTCATGTGGGAAAACCGAAGCTTCGTTACCCGGACATGAGCCAAGTGAGCCCATCGTGTTCTAAGGTTGATTACAGGTCATGGGACTCGAAGGCGGTTGCCGAAGTGCAGCAGAAGGGGCTCATGCATGCGGAGAAGAAGGGGCAAGTTCGGAAGCGACAGGCGCCGATGGGGTGTACTCCATCGACATCGAGCGCATGATGCTGTAACAACTGACGTCGCGAGTGCCCGAGATAGGCAGTTCTAGTAAGCTACGAGCGACGCCACTAAGGAGCAGCATCGATATTACCACGAGTCCTGCTGTGAGCGTAAGCAGAACCAGCGCAGCATTTGTAGGTAAGCTGCATTCGATTTACTGACGGCGTGCTTGCGTACTGTGCTTTTTCAGGTGATTGGTTTGCTGCCTTGTCTTAGTGTTATTTGGTTACCTCATTTTAATGTGTACGTGAATAATCTGTTAAATAGCACACTTGACTTAAACCAATGGTGATTAACAGATTATGCTTTTTCCTTCTTACATATGTCACTTTATCCCTTTTACAGCCATCCAAGATATATTGTGGCTATTTTGATTGTCCATTTATTTCGTATGAGAATTTAGCGCCATATCCGTACAGTGTATTCGATCAATTTTATTTGACATTTCATTTTATGTGATTGGCTGTTGGTTGACATTCCCGGTGCAGCTGGGCTTGATGTGCATGTTGACAAGGTGCCTACCTGTCTATTACCCACTACCTCGTCCATACAGGCTCCAGGAGACAGTTGGTCGTTGTTAGAGTGGACGATGTGCACGTTCTTCGTGGCGATGCTAGTCTCGAAAGTGGTTCCATGCACTCAGTATGAAGCGTAATACGGTACAGCCACCTCCTTGTGTGCGTTTGATTCCAAAATACAGCTTGCTTGTTTTTGCCTGTGAAGGAGTGTGGACTGGTTCCGCTGAGGAAACGTGGCTCCCATGCACCTGACTCCCGGTCTTATTCCTTCGGGTTTGCAGTGGGCATGAAGTGTTTGGACGGATCTGTGAGTGGTACAACCCAAGCCACCCATGGCCCCTCTGCAGGCGCAGGCTTCCCGTGGCTGTCCCCGTGGAGTCCACAGTGACGGGAAATCCGAAACCAGATGTCGTCAACAATGTATATATATATATATATATATATATATATATATATATATATATATATATATATATATATATATATATATATATATATATATATATATATATATATATATATATGCCCTTTGCTACTGGTGCGCCTCGTGCATGTATCTTTCTGGAAACGCGAAAGAATAAATGATGCCGTAGAAGATATTTTCATCTTTTGTTGCCAAATTTTGTATCCCACTGAGGTTAGCTATTTTCTAATTACGTAGCATTATCTGAATAGCTCCGGAGGAATTCAATCCGGGCCTACAACTTTGAATCGCTTCAACTCTCGAATCTCATGGCTAAGTTCCGATTGGCTGGGTGAGTCAATTGTGAAGACGCAGGGCACGTAGCTTGGTATACTGCGTGATAATGCGGACAGTAACATTCAACGGAACTGGGTACGGAATGGATCGACCCATCGGTTCATGGGCATTCGCAGGTTAGGTTTCGGATAAAAGCTTACTGATGGTGCCGATGTATTGATCGGGTGTTGGAACGGCGGAATAATCATTGGAGAAGATTTCATGTGTCTGATGGTTTCCGCATTTTTCTTGAGTACAAAAGAAGTCGAAATTTGGCGGTCAAAGTGTAGAGGCAGGCAAAATACTCCTATGAGCTTAGGCTGGCACAGAACTCAAAATGTACCCAAAGCGTTATTACAGCTACATCCAGTCAAAATCCTCCTTAAGAGAAGTTGGCAATTTAATCACGGAAGTTGGGCGCTGCGGGAGACCTTGCTAGGAGGAAGGATGTGCTGCGTGCTTTCCAGAAACTGCTTCGAGCGAACAATGGGTATTTGAATACCGTTGCCGTCACATCGCGTAAGCAAGTGCGAAATGGACGAAGTTCTCATAATTGCTTCCGGTGTTTTTTCTGTACTGAAGGTCTTAAACCCATACAAACCACCTGGCCCTCATAATGTGCATCCCACTATCGTCAAGCCGATTGCCGACATACTCCAGCTTTCTATTCTTGAGTTGTACAACTTGTCTGTTTAGGAGGAGAGGATACCACAGGATTGGAAGGAAGCAATAGCAGTGGCGATCTATAAGCATGATATTAAATCCTCACGCAATAACTATAGGCCTGTTAGTCTGCTTAGCGCTCTTCTCAAGTGCCTAGAGAAGATCATTAGGAATCGAATCTGTGAACGTCTGGCTGCTAATAACTTGATCGGAGCATAACAGCATGGCTTCGTTAAGTAAAAGTCATGCCTTACCAACCTACTGTGGTTCCTCGATGAAATAACTATGTCTTGATGAAGGTACACCAGTAAAACTGTGTAACCTTGACTTCAGTAAAGCTTTTGATTCCGTGAATCACCGTTTCTTGTTAGAAAAGATGACCTGGTTTGGAATCCCTCCTCAAGTGCTTTCTTAGCTTTCTGCATTCCTTTATGGTAGCACCTTTCTTGTCCGGGCTAGTGATGTTACTTCGAGCACAGGCACTGCTGATGGTGGAGTTTCCCAAAGATCAGTATTCGGTCCGTTGCCATTCCTCATGTTTATAGATGAATTGGTCCCTCTACTTGAAGATCCTTCCTATATGTTTGCTGACAGCGTGAAGCTTGTCAGCAGGCGAGACAAAGCTTGGTTATCAAGAGATTTTGCTATCGTTCTTAATTGGTCACATTTGTGGGACTTACCACTAAACCCATGGACGTCGCGGATTTTTGGATCACTGTGTGCTGCATACTACTTTTGCTTCGGATTACTGTGTTATCAGTGTTTTTCTCTGGGAATTGTGCACCAATATGCTTCGTTTGGCGTGTTTTCCAATTGGTGCAAATTTGTTGGCTATTCTTTGGCTAATTCCAGAGATCTCATTGATTTCCCCAACTGCCATCTCTGTCGGACATCTTGGATTTGATCTACCCTGTGATGCCATCTTAAGCTACTTGTGGTTCTTGTTCGGAAGTTATGGAAAATAAGGCCCATGCACTTCGGTGCCTCGACTGCAATGTTTTGTTCCATATTTCGTGCGTTGGCTTATCCGTTGACGTGTTTCGAAAAAATCTCAACATCCGACATCGGTTTTTCAAGTTATATGTGATAAATGTTGTGGTACAAATCATCAAATACACAGCGATCGCCAACGTCTACGCGAAAATCTCTCTTCCAGACAGAAACAAACCGTCCACCACGTGGGGTCAAACGCCCTCGTGAAATCACCTCTGTCACCTCGCCTTCTCTTGTCACTCCGCCATCTGCACCACCAGCGTCTTCGATCCCGTTCGAGCCTCAGGTTCAATGTTCCTCCCGATGGAAGACTCAGACTAGGAACCTCAAAATGTCGCTTCACTGATCAGTCCATGAATTTATCAGAGCCTGTATGTGAACCTCTGAGCATCGAAGATCCATGGACCACTCAAAAGAGCAGGAGGTCACGTAACCGAGTTCAGGCACCCCCTGCTGTTAAACAACTACCCAAGCCGATAAGCGCCTCTAGTCCTCCTCGCACAGGTTCATCACCGATTTCGCTGAGGAGTAATAATCTCATGATCTCCCAGACGCCGGAGATAAATGCCCACAGACACGTTATGATCATTGATGTTGAGTTCCTTCAGGGGCTCATCGATAGATTCTTGGATGTGGGTGAAGAGAGTGTGATGATTAAACAAGTAGTCCGATTTGGCCAGCAAACTAACCAGTCGGATCGACCTCTGAGAATCACCTTTGCAAATCACAATATGCCGCAGAGCATTCTGTCTCATCTGTCAAGGCTGAAAGGCATAAAAGTTCACATCCATCGAGACTTGGAACCCGAAGACAGGGATCCTTTGGAGACTGCGGTCATTGAGCTCAAACGTCGTACATAAGAAGGTGAGACTGACTTACAAATTGTAAATTTTCGGGTTATCAAGTTTGTGTACAAACTCGTATCAACCGGTTGCTCAACCTCCAGATACGTTCCGCAGTACCTCCCAGGACCTCCGTGTGGCATTCACCAACTTGTGCAGCCTAATAAACAAACGTGACGAACTGTGCCGCTTCGCTGTCTCGGTGCGGCCGAAGGTTTCAGAGACTTGGCTGAACTCCGACGTCACCCCAAGAAGTCGCGTTGTCAGGATACTCTTGTTTCCGATGCGACCCAAAATCAAAAGCTCACTCTGGTGTTCTGTTGTACACCTAATTGTCACTAGCAGGCAAAGTTACCAGCACCTATCGGAAGGATGATGTTACGCGAGCAATTGTGGTGCACAATCCGCCTCAGACGAGCAGAATTAATAGTGGGTCTTACCTACCGTAGCCCACGAAACCGCTGTTGCGATTTGCTACCACATATACAGTAGCACATGAGCCACCCGCAGTTCTTATTGATGGGAGATCTAAATTTACCTACGATATTCTGGCCAGACGTTCTGCTTTTCCCGGCTATGGCGAGGTTGAGGCTCAATTCGCTAAAATGACTACTGAAATCGGGGCGACGTAACATGTCATCCAACCGACGCGCGTAACTCCGCACTCGGTATCTTGGCTGCACCTAATGTTTACGAGCTGTGAGCAGAAGCTGGAAAAGATCAGAGTGCTTGAACCTCTGGCGAACAGTGACCACTGCTGCATTGTGGCAAGCATAGAACTGTCGTTACCGTATTACAACCAACGGAAGCCGACATTCAGCTATTGGAAGAAGGACACCAACGGGCTCGTCCAAACCACAAGTCAGACTTATTGGACACTACCACAAGATGCCTCGCTTCAGACCTGTTGGTCATTAATGAAATAGGAGCTTATGTCGATGGTGTTGTGCTTCTAAATAGTAAAGAGCTAGTTGCGTAGATTGTTGCCGAACGTGGTAGGAATTCAGCTGGTACATAATCTAAAGGCATCTCCACCTATTTTAGGGTCAGAACAAAATCTGCATATTATGCGCACTTCACCGCTGGGCACACTCTCACCTGAACAATGCTCAGCAAGATAATATATGCCACCCGACAGATAAATCAGCTGAGATATTTGCCTGTACTATTTGAATCACGCAGCCACTCAGCAATCGACCGGCACGTGACTGATCGGTACCTGACCAAATCACACCCTGGCGGTTAGAACACGTGCCATGACTTGGCGAATCAGTGCACAGAATCTTGAGTTGTAGTGCCAGCGAATGCGGAGCGGTCGGCAGAATTACATTACCTATGGCCTGTTGTTCGTTGTCCCAACTCACCTTATGTTTCCTGGTTAGCTGCAGTTTGAAATGCTCACCCCAACGGACGCTACCAATTTGACAACACCGATTTACCTAACCGCTCCCGCCTTCGATGAAGACAAGATCCTAGTCTACCGTGAACTTTATTACGATGGATTTAGTTCGGTAATCGCAGCTAGAGATCTGACTTCCGGTGCCGCAGTGGCTATCAAAAAAGTTGAGTACGATTTTTTTCGACCATCACCGTTCCCACTACGAATTCTCCAACGCAGATTTTCGAAGAAGATTCGTCAACATGCAGGGAGGATGCGTGCTCTGTCTCACAACTCTGTGCTTAAGTTAATTGAATTTGTGATCGAACCAAACCGTGTCGTAATTGTGACGGAGATGTGTGTGTTTGGGGACCTTTTCAACTGGATGCTTCAGCAACTTCAGCTACGTGCACGTGACTTATGCCTGATTGTGCACTACATAATGCAAGCGCTTAGCTATCTGCACTCCCATGAGCTGGCACACGGTAACTTGACTCCGTCCCACATCCTGTTTCACGCTATGTCACCCCAGTCATTGACCATAATGCCCGACCTAAGCATTCGCAACGAATTGGTCTGTCTCACGGGAAAATGTCCTCCAATAGTAGATTGTTGGGCACCGGAACGTTTGCGAAATTTCATCGCCTATCAAACTACACGCAGTGTAAATGAGTGGCATCTAACCGAAAGTTCGGATGACAAAACATACAAAGAGTTGATGCAAGCCACCAAAGCACTCGATGTTTGGAGTGTCGGTTGCATTGCCCATATCGCTTTAACCGGAAAACCCCCGTTTTCGGCGGACTCGGCGCGCAGCATGCTGGAAGTGATAGAGCAAGCTGAGGGGAAATCACACAATCCGATGTTAAAATCCTACAGTCCACTCATATATAACCGTTTAGGAGAATGTTTGACAGTCGACCCAGAGGATAGGCCATTCGCAGAGAACTGTTCCCTTCCCGGGTGGATCGACGACGATACGACGCGCAGCGACGACCGCAATGTTTTGCTTGTCATCGAGTATGATTTATTGCATACCTGTCGGCGATACAGGGCACAGGGGCGTAAAGTGTTCGAGCACGTGTTTGCGCCTGACTCCACCATCTTGAACCCTTCCAACACGGATATGGTTCCGCAACAAGCAAATTGAAATAGCTTCCGTTTCACCTGCGCTGGTGTACGTATTACTGAAGTACCGTGTCACCAAGCGATTGACGTTGCTACTTTCGTAAACCTGGTTATTGGTTCCACGAGCTATTACTAACGCCTTGAGTGAAGTTGCACAGTGCCACAATTGTACACCTGTTAGTTTGCGATAAACTCTATTATTTTTTAAGCACATACGTCTTATCTCATGATATACACCACCTTTTTATTTTTCCTGACAAAATACCTAAAAAGACTTACATTGCCACTTAGCCAATCGGTTTCGTTGCTGCTGTCTCGTCCACGACTATCGTTTTATTTCGCTTTGAATTCACTAGGGGATTCGCCTGTCAATCTGACTGAAAAGCTACAGAACACCTCCACCTAGATAGACCATTAGTTGTTGGTGCTACACCACGCGCAGCTCCATTCACATACACCATGTCCAGTGTAAAACCGATGGCATAAGACCGGGAGGCATGTGGATCGGAGCTGCGATTGATTCGGCTCGTGGCGGAGTTGTACACATTCGGGCGCGTCCCGAGGTTGCGCATTTGGAAGTGCCTTCCTTGTGGAGGCAACTGCGAATAAGTCTCGTTTGCATTGCAAGTGAGATAATTAGACTACTGCGGACAATCAGCGGCAACGTCTCAGAGCGTGGGGAGTTTTGGGCTGGTCACCTGGTTCTTCATCAAATACCACGAGGACTCGTGCAGCACTGACTCAAAGCCAATGTGACGGACTATATGGTTACTGATCACTCACTTCTGTAACCTGAGATGAGTAGCTAACGGAGGGCGGATGAACAACTTTGGTGGCTACCAGCTTCTTTGTGGAATGCTACCGAATAAAAAGAAGGCGAATGAGTCACGCGGCTGTCAACGGTCATCGTAAATCACCCCGTTGCCTTGCGCGTCAGGTCTTTCTGACCAAAGGCTCGGGGTGGGGTCGCTTAAGTCAACCCTCTTCCTCGGCCAGGGCAACCTAGAAGATCTCCGCCCACACAACACATAAATCTTCTAAACTTTATTAACCCTTTCATCGTCGACCGGTGGCTGAGTGGTATGCGCATCTCGTTTGCAACCATAAAGTCACCGGTTCGCATCCGCGTAGGGGTAGCCGTCCTCGCGGTATAACTAGCCCACGCACCACTGGTGGTGGTCATGTGGCAGCAGAGCGCCGTTACGGCTTACAGCTGGCAATTTATTTCTTTATTTAACCCTTTCATCGACTACCTGATTTTTCTCCTTTTGTTGTTGTTAACCATGTGTTGTGGCACTGCCAACTGTATATGGGTCAGTTGTGACATATATATATATATATATATATATATATATATATATATAAATGCCATTGATTCGGAGCCGATAACACTCCTTCAAAATGCATACCAGCCCCATGAGACCGGGGAAAGAATGCACACCCGGAGGTATACAATGTGATGGTCGTAACGTGACCAGTACCACACTGGATGGAACCCCTATTTGAACCACGCACGGGCAATAAAATTGTGGGCACATCCCCCCAGCAACGATTACCAGTCTTCTGGAGTCAACAATGAGGGGGGGGGGCGATTTTCGACAAGTAGACGCTTTGTCAACGTTTGCGTCATTGTCAGACAGTTCTGGGATACCACTGTCAGCATACTACTACACGGAAAGGTACGTGCACGATCCAACGACACCGACGATGCAGAACATGTGCCGTACTTGCCGCAACATTGGCCTGAGCTAGTTTTACCAAACCAGCGTAGCGTACCCTCACTGCGCTGTTACCCATACAATTTTCCATTCACCTCTTCGATATAGGATCCCCGTGATCATATTGGTAACCGGCGCGGCAGTCACACACGACCGCATGTGTTACAACACCAGTTGCATTAGGTAGGCTCACTGGTCTCAGACATTTGCGCAATCGGCGATTTTCTTCCTAGTGTAATAGTCCTTTCACATGCACACTGGCAACGGCATTCTGGATGTGATCACCTTACTGGCGGCGACTGCCTGACAGTGTGTCCCAACGAAAAAGTCGAAAGTATTTCGTGATAATCACGCTTTGCTTATGTGCTGATAGCGCAGCGTCGGTTGGCCTACACGTGCCTTTTCCCTGCATGCAGTTGGTCATACAGCATGTGTTTCGGTATCCTGGTTGCATCCATACAACGGACATGTCTCAGCCAGATTTACCACACCAATGTACACGATATTACCGATGGAATCGTTACAGATAGTGGAGGCCCTCCACGTATAGCGCCCATGTGCCGTGACGGAGAGGTGAACCGACAGTACAGCTGATTTATATATATGGTTGTCGGTATCCGGTTTCGGATTTGCCCTTCACTGTGGCCAGCCACAGGATACCTGCGCCTACAGAAGGACCCACAGCTCCATCCACACACCCCATATCCAGTGTAAACCCGAAGGAATAAGACCGGGAGGCAGGTGGATGGGAGTCACATTTCATCAACGGAGCCGGCCCACACTCCTTCACAGGCAAACATAATCACACTGTATTTGGGGAATCAGGCACACACAAGACGGTGGCAAAACCGTAGTCCGCTCCACACTGAATGCATGGAACCACTCTTCGAGCCTTGCACGACTACAAGTACCTTGTACCCCGTCTCCTCCAGCAACGACCAACTGTCTCCTGAAGCCAGTATGGACGAGATAGTGGATAATAGACAGGTAGGCACCCTGTCAACGTGCACATCAAGCACAACGACAACGAGGATATCGAGCAACAGCCAATTACCTGAAACGACAAGATGAAATAAAACAAGTCCAAAGGTGCATGCAGATACGGTGGCTTAACTCTTCCCTAAATTAGCATATGAAGTAAGTTGGTTAGCAACGAATCCGCGAGGAGGAAAAATGTCCACAAGTCACTTAAAAATGCTACAAACGCAACGAAGTTACCTAAGATAAGCGCAATTAGTGTAAGTAACGTGGCCGGTAAATAGAAGATTATTCAGGTAGGCAGAACAAACCAAATAAAGTGGAATGAAATTTATCCAGCTTACAGAGATCTAGTTTAAGTGTAAGTTGGTTTAGTCCAACTGCGGTGAAGAGGCATCAAGTATGGTACATTATATATATATATATATATATATATATATATATATTTCTATACTCATCATTATTCCAATTACATTAGAATTGGCTGAGTGCCACAACACATACGAAGAAAAATGGATAGCCTGAAATAGAAAACAACTGTTAGAGTAGAAGGGTCTTTTAGCAAGTGCGCTATTGCATACGGTCCTTGGCCATATCCTCCAGCTTTTGCAATCGGGTTTGTTTGGGGTCTTTTGGTCCCCAACCCGGGAGTCGGGAACGCCCCACAACAGCCAACTTCATCGTTAGCGCCTTAGATAAGGTAGCAAACGTCGATTAAGAGGGTTTCCAATGTTCGCGCAAGAAAAACTTGTAAACCAACCTGCATGAGCGTTCGAACGTTGAAGTTACCTAGCTGGAAGAGCGAGCGGGATGCAATAACAGTCTTGCTGATGGTATTGGAATGTGTTCAATAGACTTTGAGCTGGTAATTGAGGAGGCCGGAGGTACTGTTTTATTTTCAATGCAGTTTTGGAAGCGCGAACTTGAAGGCGGGTTGCCAAGAACAGGAGGATTGAATAAACGTGGAACGAAGAACGTGTTTGCGGTGCGGTATAGTGAGGTAAAGCATGTCCGGCCGCCAGCACCCCGACCAAACAGAGAGAGTTCAGAGAGCGAGAAACGTGAGCAGTGCGTTGTAAATCCATCATTTCATGTGTTGCGTGGGCATACGACTTCGAGTTGCCCAGGCCGAGGAAGTGGTTGACTTAGGGGGTCCCACCCGGAGCCTTTGGTCATAGGGATCTGATTCGCAAGGCAGCGGGGCGAATTCAGGGAATCGCGCTCATTAGGAGCCGATGACCGATTGCTCGGTTCATACGCCTTTCGTTTGGCTGGCTGTCAAACAGGGGCGCAATACTCCCAGTAATTTTGCGTCAAGCTGGATGATTAAAATGCTCCAGTGAGGTGAAGCAAGGGGCAGTGACTTTATTTAGTGGAGAGTCACGTCCGCCACGTCGCAGTGTTGTTAAACTGACATGTATGCCTTTTTATAGGGAGAACGCGTGCTAGGTGAAAACCCACCACCTCCTGGAATAGTGCCGCCGAACCTTTTGCTGGAACGGGATAATCTCGATCCACCCAGCTGACACCAAAAGGAGGTAGTTCGGCAAGCCAGCCAGATTTGTATACCATCAACTTGGCCCTAACAGTCAGCTAATATTTCTTCCACAACTGATGTTCCTCCTTGTCAAATGCAATCCCTGTCTTGGATACGTGAGTGCGCAGCTCGAAAATCATCTGCAAGTCTCTTATCAGTGTACCTCCGGAGCAGCAATATTTCGACGGGACTTCTAAAACCTTGTAACCAATCTCGATTTGCGGGCCGTACAAAGGTTGTATTCCTAGAGACAGCTGAAAAACACAGACACGCTTACCAATATTGGTGGCGTGTCCGAAGCAGCCGCTGTATCTGTGAGCCGTCGTCTTCATTTTCAACGCATATCCACTGCATGAAAACTGCACATAGTTGTCGACAACAGTGAAACGAGATACATTAATGGGTAGAAAAGGTAATGCTTAAAGGATCTCCGAGTATGGTTGTAAGAAAATAGCAAAATTCCTTGTATCTACAATATTGTGTCCGAAAGGCTGAACTCACCCAACATGTTCATATGATAGTACACATAACTCCACCTTCATTGCTCAGCGCACAACCTCCACTGATTCCACCAAGGTGGTTTGTGATTTTCCTGTTCCAGTGAATTGTTCGGAAACAATGTTCTAGAACCTGGAGTGTTCTCTTCTATCAAGCGAATTCCCTATAAAAGTCACAAAAGTATGTTTAAAACATTGGGACGTGGCGGACGTGATTCACTTTGAAATAAAGTCATGGCCCCTAACTTCACTACGGCAGAGCATTGTCTATCCAAAGCTGATGCTGAAATTGTGAGGATGATTGCGCCGATGTTCGTTAATCGACCGAACAAAATGTGTATGAGCCGAGTGCTCAGTCAGCACTCACAACAGACGCGATCGGCTGCCCACTCTCGTCGCGTATGGTCTCGCTAACACCAGGTCTCCTGCTGCCTGTTTCCCGTATCAGACGGAATAACTTACGATGATTACCAACGGCAGCGGCTGTTTCCATCTCAGAGGCACGATGAGACCACCAGGTTTTGCGGTCCTTCCTAAGGCTAGCACGTAGTTTTGCCCTGACATTTTTGCGAGCCTCATTGTATTCGCTTCCAGCCGGAATACGTCGGCTAGCATCCATAAGTTCCAGAGACTGTGTAGAGACCCAATGTCCGGTTTGGCAATTTGCTTTGCCACATGAAGACATGCCTGCTGACAGTAACGTTTCAACGGTGTTTAGTGGGCGCTTACCCAGCCCAGATGTCAGCGCACTATGGTATACATTCAGAACACCTGGCTTCGCCAGCTGGCTGGTGTCAATCCGTTCCAATCGACGTTGTGGACATCCACCGAAACGCACCCGGAGGTCGGCACAGACAAGTGCGTGGTCAGAGTCCACGCTCGTGCTCCAAATCGAGCGACAATTTTGGACACAGCATCTCCAACGGTCACTGATCGCGATATGATCGATTTGTGTCCATGGTTGGTTCGAGGCTGATGGCCGCCAAGTCACGCATCTGCGAGTGCTATGTCGAAGTTAGTGCTCGCGAGAAAGAGGCGAGCATCTTCACACAGATGTAGCAATCACTCACCATTATCATTACGCGAGCCTACACCATGTTGGCCACCCAGATGAAGCTCATCAGAGGACAATTTTCCGACTTGGGCGTTTAGATCGCCAGCCAACACCACAGTATCCGTGCTTCTTTTGTAACGAAGGAGCTCGTGAAGTTGCTGATAGAAATCATCTTTTACCGAATCAGTGCTACAGTTTGTAGGGGCGTAAGCAGCAATGACAAATAGACACCGTTTGTCCCCGCGCGACTTCGTGGCACGGAACGAGCCAGCTAATCTAACGGCGCACATCCTACTGTTTACTGGGATCCAATCAAGCAGGGCAGCTTCAGCCCGGGGACTCAAAACAATGCCAACGCCAGCTTGACCGGCATTTGAAGCTGCATCATCGCCAGATAGGCGCAATGAGAATGTGCCGCCAGTGTTGCATGTGGGGGATCTCAGGGTAAGTACGGAGCTGGAACCTTGCAGGCGGGTTTCTGATAAACAGCAAATATCGATCGATAGGGTCTCTAGTGTGCGGGCAAGTGCTGCCTGTTGGCCAATCTGCAGCAAAGTGCGCACGTTGAAGCATGCCAGTCTTAGCGAGACGCGAGGACTCCAAAGGGAAAAGGATGAACTGACGTTGTCCGCTTGGTTGAACATGGACTTGTCAACTGGATTGGAGCGAGGACCTGCGATTGTGTGTGCTTTGAAATTAGAAGACAAGCGACTACTGAAGTAAGCTGGGGGAGGGTCAAGAATTGGGGGATTAAAATTGGGGGGATATAAGTAAAGTTGGAGCGGGACGATAAGGATGAAGAAGCGCAAGAAGGGGTATAAGAAGACGGGAAGGCCTGAGCAGTAGCATCCATACCCCTATCTACCCTGCTCGATGCAGCAGATAGGGCGCCGTTTATTATCCTCTGCGACGGTCAGAGCATCAAGAAATTGTTGTAGGAAAGTTTCATTGTATTGCGTGGGCAGAATACTGTCAGGTTGCCCAGGCCTAGACAGGAGAACGATTACGGTTCTCAACCAAAGCCTTTGGTTCAAAAACCTTACCGCAAGGCAGCGGGTTTTGGCACTGGACTGCGGAGCCCGTTTTATGAAATGAGGAGCCACTCCCATTCCAACCCCCAACCTGGAGGACCAGGAGACTGAGTTTGTCTGGCCTCTAACCATTGACCAATCTGGTATGAGTGGCTCTGAAGGTGCAATTACACCACCCAGCATAGCTCAGTGGATCTCTGAGGCACGCAAACCATCGCACCACCTTAAGGTCCAGCCTCATTGCGATGGAAGCAGATGCAGCAAGTTGGACCTTCCTTGGTTCAACACTCTGTAGCAAACCTAAAGTCGCACTGCTGAAATGGTTTCTGGTTACCTGTCTATCTCATGCATTTCGACCACAGGACTCAGACATGACGAATGGGTCTCGAGGAGAGACAGAACTTGTTTATGATCTCCGCATACGCTCCAAATGACTGCAGCTGTGAAATAGTCAATGCCGACTATTATCGGCAAACAAATCGGCTCTTCTGTTGAGTTTGGACATCGAACCTTTGTCTTTGCTAGTGATTTTAACACGCCTAGGCAGGTCGCACCTAACCACGTGAACGTCAACTCGATGGCTAACATGCGTTCAACGAGAGCCCCTCAGATAACGGAGATAGATCTCTCCATAGCGTACAGACAAACATAGGTTTCTCTCGGGCACTAATTTTAGGCATCCAAGGAGAATATCCGCTACTAGGCGCCCCCTTCATCAACGCAAGCAGGGATTAAAATCGCATGCAGTTTAACCGTGCGGGATTACAGACCAAGCTTGTCTGTATTTCTTAACACAGGTCATGCTCAATTCTTTACGTATATCTGCAGGTTTCGAAGGGTCCCGGAAAACCAAGCACGGTGTGGTTGAGACAACCTCACTAACTATTTTATTCGCTTAGCTATGCTGCCAAGCTTCGCTGCCAGATTCACTCACCTTCAATACCCTACAAGACATTGGTCAACAATGAACGTTCTTGCAGAAGACTATGCTCACTTCCGCACAGTAAATCTGCGCTTTTACTCGACGCCCTTTGAAGGCCTGGATCTCCACTCGCTCACTGCAGCTGTTTGACTGTCGCAGGAATATTTCGGTAGAGTACCATCATAATGAAGTGCGTCATTCTGCCAATCAGCAACTCAAACAAAGCCTGTGCAGTGATTACGAAGCCTGGTGATCTCAGCGTGTATAGGAAGCGAGGACGCTTACCCTGAGAAAATATTCACAATGGCTTGGGGTTCATTCAATCCAATGGCTACAGTAAGTCTGATATCTGTGCGACTAACTGCCAGCGGTTGGTTTGCCATACGTTAACCCACGGAGACGCTTGTATTGATGGACCGAGCCTTCTCGCTCACAGTTCAGTCGGCCGCCCTGTCCTCTTGTGTGTCCTGCGAATATAGCAGACTGGGGTTGGTTGTTCCAGTGGAACCACTCAACAAAGCAGACGATTCTCTTGCAACTCAGCGCTTGAAAGAATTCAGGGTTTCAGCTCAAAACGACTTCCTCCAGAGCTTTTAAAGTACGGCGGTGCGGTAATCATCTCCACGTGACCTCACTGTTCTTTGCAAATAGGCATGAAGGAAGAGTGTCTTTTTCATGGTGCGAATCAGTTATTGTCCCCATTCTTAAGAAGGGTGCTGGCTACACCGAAACCCTGCACCAACGGTTCTCGCATTTCATGCGTCACTCATCGAAGGGTTAATCTCAAATCGGTTGCTATTAGCATCCAAACCACTGGCATCCATTCAGATTCGCAGACTATCTCCGAGCTGCAAATCATACTACTTGGAAGAACAAGCCGGCGTCTATTCTGTCCGTGGGTGTTTGGATCACAGCTTCATGCCGCGCCAACTTCTCGAATAACGCCATCTATAGCACACATCTCCCATCGTTGCTTTCTGAGACATCCGAACTGCATTTGACTCCGTTGAGCGACGTACTTCATGGCGCTATCAAAGAAGTAGACCACGGCATGTGTGCACCATAACTTCTCTCTCCGGCTGAGTGACGGTCTATGACAAACTTTCTACGTTCCACGCTTTCAATAGCCGAGTATGATATCGCGACCTCGAGCTCTCGGTATGTGGAAGTCAGACTATGTGGCGTCCAAGAGTTGGTTTACAGTAGGAATAAAGCGATACTTATGCGTTAGAGCAAAATGGCAGAGTTCGGGTAGGGCATTCAGCTTCCACCTCCTTGGTCGTGTATCCCATTTCGCCCTTCCTGTCCGGCCATCTCACGCTAACAAAGCAGTGCTGACAGTGGTGTTGAGACTGTCCCCTCTCCCACGCCAAATGGCTTCCCCATCTAATCGAGCAAACTGCGTTCTCACACTATCCAGGTGTTCGACTGCACAGCGTTGCTAGAGCGGTTCTCACGCTTCGACCGTCGCGACAAGGCTGTCGTCCGGCTAAACGTCTTCACTCTGTACTCATTCCTTTGCACAGCACTGGCACGGCGGTTCTCAGGTTTGGCCTATTGCCTCACTCCTTTGTCTCCGCTCCTAATAAATTTTACAATCGAAGACGTTCTGTTGAGAGCTCTGTAACTTTGCTAAAATTTTGGCCTGCAGCGAGTGAACAACTTAGATTATGCTGATGATATCTTTTCAGTTAATGACGACTCGCAAAGTATGCAACCCATTCTGAACCGTTTGGCTCTGGGGAGAGGTTGTTTGCTTGGGTACATGAGATTGTCCCAGCCGACTGTAGACTCACCGCCATAGTCCTATCGTAAAACATAGGCTGATATTCGGAATGCGGCAAACATAAATGCATCAGTTTAGTCTCGATAACGTTTAGTTGCTTGCCTCCGTTGTTTTCCACGTACTGGTTTTCACCCGTGAATGCCACAGTTGTTTGGAGCAAATTGGGTTCCATCGAAATCGAGACTACATTGACCGAATCTACAGTTTGCGTTCTTTTTGGAGCAATAGGACAACGCTTTATACGGGTAAAAAAGCTAAATCTTAACACCTCCCGTAGGATAGTCATGGTTAAAGTGGCCATATTTTTCACGAGCCAAGTTTTGACGGTCTCAGGTATTTTGGGGGCCAAAGCGGGACGCTTAACCTACTTCAGCATATGCAGACCGTAGAGAAGAATGAAAAGCTAAATATCTACATGCATTAATTTACTACAATAACAAAGAGTACTTACGCCATTAGTCAGCACAATGGCTGCGATACTGAAATTGAGGTACTGCGTGACATTGTACCATCTGGAACCATAGTTGTCGAGCAATAGTTCTCAGATGAATATCTTTTCCATAGTAGATCTGAGAGCTGCAGTAGCATGTCATGAAGTCGTTCGCAGGGATACCCAGTACTCTTGTTCTCCAACTTGCATTTAATCATAAACATCGCTTACAGTGTTTGAACGCTAAGTTGCGTTTGCTTGCTTGTCCATACCGTGTTCATGTGTGATTCTTTTCAGTAGGTGAATTTTTCCCATTAAGACCGAGAATAAATTCAATAAGTTTTTGTATCTGTTCACCTGGGACCGAGTTGACCTGAAAATGAGAAAACACTTCTACCCACCGCGTGTCAAACTTTGTTTCCAGTTCTAATCGAAAATATTGTTTGCTGTTGCAAACCTACACACAGTTAACGTCGTAAAACAGCTTGTTGTCATTGATTTCCAGGTCTGGGAGTCTAAATCCAAAAAGGTTGACGCTTGCTTCAACTTTTTCCCAGGGCAGTGGTTGTTTCAATGCCACCCAACAAGCCACTCATTTCTTGAAATTGGTTCATTCTTGTAGATACTCGACGCGATTTTCGTAGAGACTAATCATATAAATAAACAGTATATTCCTCGGCGGTGCGATGCACAGTCCAATCATGGGATTTGGTCAATTTATACAGCATGATCGCACAAAATAAGTATGTTTTCACGCTTTCTACAATGGATCCAAAACGGATTTTAAATTGGCAGGTTTTAGGTAGTAGAAAACTCGAAAAGCTGGGAACAATAACAAATACGGATACATAACCTGTTTTCCTGATGAGACTCACTTGTTCGAACTGACCAATCCGGATATTTACCTCGTTTGGAACAAAGCTGTTTCTGCTCCTGTCCTTGCACATTTGCAGCAGTTTGTGCATTACAGACAACACTTCCAGTGCTGAAATACTTTGTTTCACAATTTTTAGTACAGTAACTTGAAGCTTTGCTTGCTGTTGAGTATAAAGAACAGCCACAGTTCAGCGCAAGGATTTTCAAAAAATAATTGTAATACTGTGGGACACTTCTGTCGAGACGAAAATATGATTCCAACGCTGTAAAGAGCTTCGGGCTTCTCTCCACAGCTGGCATAAGTGAAAGCAATCTGGTTTCCCCGCATCCTAGAATGCTTTGGGATTTTACCATTATAGAGTCAAAGAATTCCTTTAGTTCTTCAACCTGAACAGTGTAAATGCAAAATGCGAATATACTTCCGCCACAACTGTTTCAGCAATAATAGACAGACAGTCAGCTGCTGTTTGCAATGTCTTGTGGACAATATGGGTCACGTAGCCAATTCCCAATCGCCAAATATCCAATCGAAGATTTTAATTTCACGAATACATTGTGTTGTCCTCTTCTCTGAATGCCACTGACATTTGTATTGGCGTAGTCAGCACAAAATCCCACAGATTTTTCTGGTCACCTTAGTTTGTTTCAATACATTCAGTAAAAATTCAGAGATGGTGTCTGATGTGACATCAGTGACTGCAGATCCAGTTACCATTTCAACACACGCTGACCGCACAAAATATCTCACAAGGCGTAGGATCATCTTTACTTCCTTGTGCTTTGAGGCGTCTGTGAATACTGACACGAATTTTGCTCTCTTTACTCGTTCTTGAAGTTGGTCTATGGCAAATTGGAATAGGATATTATTATTATTAGTATGATTAGTATTATTATCATTGTTTTCTTATTATTGCCTCACAATTTGTGCGGGCACAAGCAAAGGTCGGCTCCAAGAATTTCTCCACCAACTTGCTGCTGCAATTTCTGGAGCGGAAACTGTGGTTATGAAATCCAGCGTGATAAGCGAAGGTGCCTTCTGCGGCTGCTGACTTGACTTCTGTGTTTCCAAACGTCACTGTTCGGAAATAATTGGTTACAGGGTAGCAAATGCTGCCGCAGACACTACTATCTTTTGGCGATCCGATTTTAAGTGTTTTGTGTTATCTGATCTGCCACCGTGGGCAATAGAAAATTCAGATTCGCGTGTCACATCGAACATGCGAATCGTTGTCGCGCGTTGCCCCCTTAATGAATGGAAAATCGCTGTCCAATTGAGTAGTCAGCTTACACGTACGTTTAGACATGATTTCCTCCACCAAACTACTTAATACAGGCGTGCTGCATTAAAGACACAATAACGTCATTATTGCTTTTGTTCCCTCATTTTATATTGTCCTAAAGTCTCTTTGCCACATTGTCCACACACGCAGTCGACTATCCCGCCCAACTTATGTCCGCCCACTTATTTTGGTCTCCTGTTGTGCCTGCACTGATATTAATTGGTTTTGTTTTCACCTACATTGTACATACTCAAATAGTAACGTTCTGAGGTTTCCGACCTCATAGCGGGACATTAATCGTCCCGCCCCGCATTTGTAAAAATGCGAGACGACAGCTTGAAATGCGGGACTGCCCCGCCTAAATCGGGACGGATGGCCAACTTAGTCATGGTGAAACTTCAAAATATGGCAAAATTGTTAGCAAAATGGGGTTTATACCGGTGCAATGACTGAGGTATACGTAATGTGAGCTGTAAGTCCAAAGTAAATCCATAATGTATGACGGCAAATGGGATGTTAGTAAAAATCGTAGCTCCTCCTGGTACAGGAGGTGAAAAAGTGGAACGAAATCTGGCATATGACCGTCAGTGAAATCTCTTACAGACATTTGTGTTTATCCATGTGTAATGAGTCATGTACGATGGGGCAGCGAAATTAATGTGCGCGATCAACTCGGGCTTTGAACCCTGTCTGCGTGGGAGCAAATATGACAGATTCCGGTAGGTCATTCCATGTTCTGAAAACTCGTAGGGAAGTGAAATTCCGACGGCATTCCAAACGACTGTACTGCTCTGCCAGCTTGAGATTGTGACCACTCAAATTGCTATTGTGACTGAGCTTTAGCAAGTAGCGGAACGTGTGGTTGATGTTAGTAGGTTGAGAAGTGGGCATAGATTTTTGTTACAATTCTTAGTTACCTGCTTACGTTTCACTACGGTTAGTTTCTTCACATTTATTCAAACGCATCATTGCTTTAATTGGCCAACCCACGTCGTCCGAAATGGATGTCATCTCAAGGGACTGTTTCCGCTAATGCCATTCCTCAAACTCGCCTGATTGGTTCATGCGTTTATCACTTCTTATTCGCCTGCATTATTCAGTGTCTGCTACGCCGATGGTTAGCTCTAACGTGTTTTACTAGTCTGGCTCCAACTACTGCTGTACCTTAATTAAATGAGCAGATTAATCGCGTAAAGAAACTCGTTCTTGGCTCATATGCGTGTTCTTACTGCGGTCGTGGGTGCGTGAACAGTCGGCTGGAGACATAACAATTGGGATCTCTCAAAATTTGGTAAGTCAAAACGAGGTCCCAGCGCAAATGCCGATACTGCCCACTGAAGACCCCGAGAACTTGAAGCTTTCGTTCATACGGCAAACGATACAGACCCTTGACAGCTTTGGTTACCCAGCTTTGGGGCATCGTCAACACGGTGCGTGTTGTCCTCAGGCATGGATGCCAGATCTGTATTGCGTATTTCAAATGTGGACTTATTTATGAGCCAAATTTGTGAAAAAATAGTAGGATCGAATTGTCCGAATGCACGCTTCAGGAGGCCCACATGTTTGATGCCCCACTTTGATACCGTTTCAGTCTGATTCGAGCATCCAAGGTCGATCTGGACAAAACCCAAATTCTTCTCGCCAGAAGAGGTTTGAAGCTCTTGGTTGACGAGTTTGTAGGAATACACCAAATAGTACCGTAGGTGCAGCACTCTACATTAGTGCACATTGAATCGAAGTAGATTCTAATTTGAATGCACAAATACCCTATCCAGATCAGCTTGAAGTACGATGATATCATCCAATGTATTGATGGCCCACCACAGCTTGATGTCATCGGCATAAAGCAAGCAGTTCGAGCTTATGAGGCTAGTGATATCGTTAATATACGTCAAAAACAACCGCGGTCCTAGTACCTATCCTTGTAACACTCCGCATTCAACTTGGATGGGATCGGACAGCAATTCATTCACTCGTTCTTCCAAGCGCCGGTGCAGAAGAAAGCTTCTGATTCATCCTAGGAGAGGATCACTATTACCTAAAGTTTGGGGTTTGAATAGCAGAAGGTCATGGTCTAACCGGTCGTACGCGTTTGAAAGTCGAAATATCTATCACAACTCCTGTGCCGTATTCTACTACTTCAGTCCAGCTGGATCGTGCTAGTAGTAGATTTGTAGTGCACGGCTGATTTCGTCGGAAGCCAAGCTGTATTTAAATTCTTCTGAGTAGGCCGTTAGCTCATCAGAACTAATAGCTTCCATGACCTTTGAAAGGACCGGTAGTATTATGGCACGGTGGTTGACTGAATTGGAACGACTACCTCCCTTGTGAATAGGAGTAATAATCCCCTGTTCCCACATGTCAAGCACATACATTTAGTCAAAGTCTTGGAAGAAACGAACCAGTTTCAGCTAACCTCTTTCCTACCGCCGTTAGCGACTTCGTGTGTATATTATCAACTCAAGCGGACCTGTGCTTACCACACTCAACAGTATTTTAGTATAGCTTCTGATGTGAAGAATATGTGAGTGAGTTTTGGGAGTAAAACAGCCATCATCATAGGGTTAGGACGCCAGTGATCGCACTGAAATTTTGCAGCATATTGTAGGCGCGGGGTATTTCCCGCCTCCTTCGGTGTCCGTGAGGGTCTGCCCGCTGTTTGTCGAGGAGGAATTCTCCTTTTTACCTTAAATAGACATTTGAAGTGTTGGTACCGAAGCTTGTGGTTTGAGACCATGCGCATTGACAACTTGTACTGGTACACCATTCTATCCTCGCTGACAAGCTGAGTACAGGGTTTCCGTTTGGTCGCATAGTCCATCCAGGTCTCGATGCTTGGATAGAGTTTGCAGAGATGTCAAACTGAGTTGCGCACGGCTATACATCTGCGTGCCCTGCTTCGCACAAACGAGATCACGTTTCCCGGATGGACAGTCTTAGTCCCTGATGCTTCGGTAACTACAGTGTTATACTGGCTGACGACATGTTCCCGTGCACTAGCTGGTGTCTCGTCTGCCAGTATGGCCCAATTGGCTGTCCCATCTAGTCGACCTAATAGTCGTAGCGTATAATCCTTTTTGTTGTGTTGGCAATTTCTACGGGATATTCTGCATAGAAGATGTATTTCATCAGTAAAACTACATGATCGCTGCGGCCCAAGGGGTCGTCGACTATCACACTCTGAACCATCAGTTCTTCGTTGGTGAAATTTTATCAAGTTTTGACGGCTTATCTTGTTCTCGAAACCAGGTTGGAGTGTTGATGTGCCCATACAGCGGGTAACTGGAGACAAACTTGTAGATCGGGCTTAGACTGTTCTTTGGGAGGTACTTGGGATTTCAGAGCAGGGATGTTGAAATCGCCAGCAATGAGAATGTGACTGTAATTTGTGCTTATCCTCCGTCTAAGTGCAAATGTCAGAATTAAGTTCGTCTCGGGCGTGGAGGAAGGAAGGCGGTAAATGACTGCCCCAAAGCAGGTGTCGTCGTCTTTTAAAAATAGACGGCACCAAAGGAAGTCTTGTACCGTTCTGACCGGACCCTCTGAGGGCTCCCATTGGAGGTCACTGCGGAAGTACATAGCCACTCTTTCAAAAAACTTGGTAAACGACCGGTTAATGTATTTATGATGATACACCACGTTTCGCATTTGACACAAATGCTTCATCAGGCCATAAGTCAACTACCTATCCGGAAAAGCACCAGAGAGCCGTTTCGCCCTATTGGGGCTCGTCAGTGGTGCGCATCCTTCGGTCCTCTACGGAGGATCGAACCCATGACTGCTAGTGGCTTGTGCCAACTAGCTCGCAGCTTATGCAACTGCGCCATGAAGCATTTGTGTCAAACGCGAAACGTTGTGTATCATCATAAATACATTAACCGGTCGTTTACCAAATTTTTTGAAATGATGACTTCCCGATCGGTTCCAAATATGTTCCAAGATATTGAGTACATAGCCACTCATTCACATTTACTGGGTTGGTTGCGCCGAACAACGAACATGCTTGCAGTGTGGTCTTGTGGTTACACATGTCAGGGCGTAAGCATGTCTCCGTGAGAGCGGTGAGGTCACAGGCTTTTGATCCTTGAAGCAGCCGCATTTCGCAAAGTTTACTCACTAAGCGGTAAGCGTTGGTTTACATACAGGAAAGCTTCTCGTATGTTAAAAGCTGTTGACCAGGAACACATGAAGAATGTGGATTTGGGTCGACAGATAAGAGATCGGCACTTAATCGTTTCTTGGGTGAATTGTGAAGTCTCTATGTAAATGCAATCTGTTTTTGGTCTTGCACTTGCTGTATGTGGTCTACCGGTAGCTTTCTCAATAGATACGGGTCTTAGTGCATAGGTTTCTGAATCGTTGTTATGGTTATATAGAGTCGCGGGTGATATCGTTTCCGCGAGAACAGCTAGTGACTGCGACTCTCCAGTTGCTGTCTTCAGTCGTAATTGCACATGGAGTTTGTTGCGTAGTTTTGCTAGCTAGAGATAAAATTTTACAGCCACCTGTTGTGACTGCACGTCAGTGTCAGTATTTTCGGGCCACTGCCTCTGTAGTTTGGCGACACGGGTAACTATGTAATCGACTCAAGTATGACGTCGCCCAACTCGAGTGTTGGCTTCTTCATTGCTTGATGTCGGTAACTCGGGCAAGCCAAGAAGGAAAATAACTATTTTTCTGCTCTCTGTTTGGTGGCCGGTTGAATTACTTTTGTCCCGCTGGCGTTCGCTTCATTGAACATTCGGAAGTATGCGTATTCCACTGTTTTCAGTACGCAAGCGGTATGCGGGCAAACGCGCCGTCTCGACGTCATCTGTTGATCTCAATGTTATTCGCATTGGCCGGGACTCTCCGTATTGAAACAAGGTTGGAAGCTTAGTGATGTGCATTTTATTAGTTGGCCTGACTTGTACAATAATTATTCCCAAAGGAAATTGCAATTCTTCACATCATCCTGCTGTTTACTACTTAATGAGTTTGCCTTGGAACCAGGTACGTTGGTGCATTAAATGTCAAGGCACCGTAGTTCCGCTTAGTCTTCGGTGGTGTGGGATGTATGGTTATCGATGGCTTTGGTGAGGTCTCCGCAGGTTGCACCTGGTCCTTGACAAGTTTTGCTGCCGTATGGTGTGAGACTACTGAGGTTGCACTTTGCTTATATTGAGCAGCAACGGTTGCATATGGGGATCGGTCTTTTAAGCGCTTCGGATTCCGCTGGTCAATCGGAAGGGTGGGCGCTACGGAAGTTGCATCAGTCGCTACATTGGATAAGAGGATGTGGTACTGGGGCTACGCATACTTTTATCGGTCGCGACAACGACTCTGTTCGTTGTTCCCTTGGTTTCTAGTACCGCATGGCCATGAGAACGCCTAGTTCTTTCCTTTAATTTTGAGATAACAGTTGAGGGAGACGGATAAGGTGCAAGCTGTGCGATTGTCAACTCGAGTGAAGCAAATGTTCGCATTTAAACGATATACAATTTCGGCGACTAGATTGGCGTACATTTGTGTTAAAATAGTACGCATTTTAATAGTGGAACCGCTGTAAACTTCCGGCAGAACCAAAGTGAACTCGGCGTATTATGTTTCTTTATGTCAGTCATACAGACCTTGAAGCACTTATGATGGTACCGGCCAATGCAATTTTTACAAGCCAATCCTACTTTTACCACCTTAGCATAAGTTTGATTAGCAAAATATACTTCAATCCGAGTTACCAGTGTTGTGGCCTTAATGGCTGAATAGCCGCTGCTGGTGTTGCGGTCAGTTGTCGCGTCGTTGTAGGCCAGCGTTTGGTAGCCAATCTTCAGGTCAGTGCCAAGTGAGTGGCTCCTCGTGCTTTGTGTCTTCTGTCCGAGAGTCATACCATCGCTGGTTACGCCTTTGGTGTAGACATTTATCGTGCTAGGCAGGTTGGCTGATGGCACCGGCTGAAGTCGGGAGCGGAGAAAGATGCCGATTTTCTACTGTGATGGTTTCACACTAGAAACCTAATTAACTCGGTGGGAGTAAGATATGCTGATGGAATGAGACGAGTGAAGACTTGATCGAAACTTTGGAGATTCCTCTAACGAAAGAGGTCAAAATCTTGGGTGTGTGAATATGACTGCGCGAAAATTTACGAGTGAAGCAGTTTACAAAATCGCCCAAATTCGTAAATCCTATAGAAACAATCTCCGCCTTAAATACCCCGGAGAAAATGCTTTCAGTAGATGGAGCTTATCAAACCGAGAGGAAAAAGTGTAAACATCGCGGTTGACATTGGGCCATACGAAGCGTTTGGTTACGAGCTTCTGAGAAGCAGGTATGTCGGGATGATACAGCTTGTGTAACGCATTGAAAACACGTCGGCGCATGGAAGTAGGAACTACGGGTAGTGGAGAAGTTTGTGAGCCGTCACGAAGAATATCCCCCTCATATGAAGTTGGTGGAACCGCGTAGTTTCAAAGGGTTGTTGCGTCTTAGCTTGTCTATTTCGGTATCAGCTTGTTTGGCAGCAGCCACGGCGGCTAGGTTAATGTTGGTGACACCCGATAAGCTGATCTGATGAATGCCTGAAAGGGCATCCGCGGCGGGGTTGAGAACACCTGAGACATGTCGTACGTCTGTTGTAAACTGAGGAACGTAGTCTAGGTGTCTAGTTTCCGGCGGATAATACTTGTCCGGCGCGCCATTGATTGCGCAGATCAATGGCTTGTGGTTAGTGAAGACGATCAAGTGTGGATTTTCGAGATACTGACGGAAATGTCTGCTACCTAAGTAGATAGCTGATATTTCCCTACCGAAAGTGCTGTAACACGATTCGACAGGTTGTATACGTTTCGAGAAGAAAGCTAGAAGTATCCGTCGATAGTCGATGAGTTGTTGATGAACTGCACCGACGGCAGTGTTTGATGCGTCAGTTGTCAAGGAGAGTGGTGCTGATTGGTCTGGATGGACAAAAAGCGCTATGTTAGAGATAGCGTCTTTGAGCTTCTCAACAGACAGCCTAGCGTCGTCCGGAAAATGAAAAGCCTGTTGGTTACCGAAGAGCATGTCAGTCATTGGTTTAATAATGCTCGCGCGGTAAAGACAAAGTGTCGATAATAGTTGACCATGCCAAGGAATCTGCGAAGCTTTTTGCAGGAGCTACTAGCAGGATAATCCTACAGGTTCTGGATTTCGTCCAGTAGGGTTTCAATACCAGAGGTGGGAGTTCGGTAGCCAGGAAAGTCGATGGTGCTTTGACCAAGCTCACATTTATTGGGGTTGACAATAACCCCATGTTGCGTCAAGCGTTGGAAGAGAGCGTCGGGGTGATAAAGATGTTCATCGTCAGAAGAGCTGGCGATGAGAATGTCATCTAGATAAGCATAAACGCCTTCGAGTCCTCGCGCTACATCATGGATGAAACGCTGAAAAGTTTGAGCAGGGTTGCTGAGACCGAAAGGCATTCTGAGGTACTCGAATAGGCCGAATGCCGTGATGACTGCTGTTTTAGCAGTATCGTCTGGCGCCACAGGTATTTGGTGGTAGGCGCGAACTAGCCCAGTCTTGCTAAAGGTCGACTTCCCAGCTAGAGCTGAGGTTAAGTCGTGCAAGTGCGGAATGGGGTATTTATCTGGGACGGTAACTTTGTTAAATGCCCTGTAGTCACCACAGGGGCGCCAGTCATCGGATTTCTTCGGCACCATGTGTAATGGTGATGCTCATGAGCTTTTGCACGGGCGGATTATTCCAAGTTCGAGCATTTGCTCGAATTCCGCCTTAGCAGCTTTGAGCTTGTCCGGGGCTACTCTGTGAGGGCGAGCCGAAACAGGTGGACCCTTAGTGCAAATGTGATGCATGACATTTGACGTCAGAGGAGGCAAGTCGTTCGGAACGCGAACGACTTTAGGGTGCTTGTTGAAAAGGTCTGTAAGAGGCTGTGAAGCTTGAGGTAGGAAACGAATGTGAGTGATAGCAGCCAAAATGGCTCGAGCCCCGATAACACAGCTGTGTCCTAGAGTCGACAAGCTTTTTCCTTTTAGAGTCGATGATAAGCTCGAAGCATTGAAGGAAGTCTATGCCTATGATAGCGAAAGGCACGACTGCTGCTATGAAAGCCCAGCGGAAGCTACGCCAGAGGCCTACATTGAGCGTTAGCAGCTTTTCGCCGAAAGTTGCGATTCGTGTGTTATTGGTGGCACGCAGTTTGGTCGACGAGGATGAGACCACCACATCTGAGCTACGGGATTTAACACTAACTTCGGCTCCGGTGTCGACTAGGAATTCGGTGCCGGAAGTTACATCCCTAACGCGGGTGAGGCGACTTTGGTGTTGGCCGGTCGCGTCCATCGTTTTTACGGACCAGCCGAGAAGTTTCCCTGCTTCTCGGCGAAGTTGCAATGCTTTACACATTTACGAGCTGCGGTATTAAAGCGTTGGTGGTACCAACACCAATCCTGCCTGTTGCTGGACTTAGAACGTTTGGAGGGCGATTTGGACCGGCTATGACTACGCCGGTTCATAGTAAGCTGTTGAACCTGGAGACTAAGTGTCACAACTTGTGTAGGCAGGGCTTCTATGCCTGACTGTAAGTTAGTGATAGAAGTGCGGTGGGACGCGACGCCACTAACCTTGCTGCCGTCAGCTTGTGGCTGTGATCGTTCCATGACTCGACCCACTAAATCTGCTAGTGAAGTGAGCGAAACGGAGCTCACGATAGCAAGAATCGCTTGCGTGTTTTCCGGTAGCCTTTATAGCCCTAGTTCGCGAAGTAAAGTCTCGTCCATGGTTCATGAGCCAAGCAGATGTTGCATGTCTCTTAGCAGGGTTGAGGGCAGTTTGTTGCGCAACTGCAGATCTCCGAAAAGCTGCTCTAGGCGGACGTTTTAGGAAGGCATGACGCTTAATCATGGCCTCATTGACAGCGTCGTAGAGGTTTTCGGTCTGAGTAAAGATAACTACTCGAACCTGCATTGATATCTCTTTGGTAAGATAGGACATGAGCTTGCTATACTTTGCGTAGGCGGAACTGATTCTGTGGTTATAATACCCTGCCTTAAGATGAGCGAGCCACAAAAGTGGATCCATGTCCCAAAAAGGTGGTATAGCGAGAAATACAGCGCTAACGAGAGACCTTGCCTTATGATCTACAGATTCCATCGTATAAAAAAATGGACTCAAAAGATATGCTACCCTATGCAAAATAAACCGGAAAATATGAAAAAGTAAATGGAACGAGCTCATTGGAGAAAACCTCGAGATATCCGACGCTGAGATTCTTCCGAAGTCGGGGTCACCAATTTAGAGAGTCGCCTGTAGAGGGAATCCGGATGGCAATTCAAAAAGACAAATCGGGTTACAGGGAAACTTTTATTTGTACAGCAAACGATCCACTGTTACCTAGCCATAAAAGGTCGATACCGTTGACGCTCTAGCTAGGGGAACGAAGGATGCACAGTACACAGGGCAGTCGCGCTTCACAACCGAAACGAGCGTCAAGCAAAAATGGCGATGATCAAGTCAAGCATCCGAACTCAGCAAGCAGTTCTGCAAACCACACCGGTCGCCTAGATGTACAATGAGATAATTTTAGTGGAAATTTTTCACAGACAAACCGGGGAATCTCCAGACTGCTACACATCGCACTCGCCATGAAGCGCAGAGTATACAGCCTAACCGTCCGTTCAACTCTCCTGTACGGTTGTGAAACCCAGCCCATCAGGTCGCCAGAAATAAAGAGGTTAGTTACGTTTGACCACAGGTAACTTCACAGCTTAGCATGCCTCTGGTAGGAATACTACTTGAGCAATGAGTATGTACTGCGCCTTGTTTATGGCGTAGGAACAGGAAATGAACCGCTCAACCCCGTGGTTGCATGAAACAAGCTCCGATGGCTGAGCCAGGTGTTGTGCATGCCAGCACACCTACTCCCGAAATGTGCGCTTTCTGCTCACCGGGCATGTGCATGGAAGAGGAGTAGTGGCGGACAAGTGATGACTTAGTCAATAGGAATGAAGTCCTCATTTCGAATTTGGCGTCGGTTGGTGCTTCCCGACTGTTGGACTGGGGTCCGATGGACGACGAACACGTTTAGTTGAATACACTAGTTGATATTGCGAGGAGCGGACCTCAGTGGCTTTCGTGTTGAGAGTTTTCGTTTTCCTGCCTCTCCCATTCCTGCTTCGCTTCTTTCCCCAATCAGCGTCTCACACTCCTAACATAATATCATACTTATAATAGTATCACTTGTCCTTTTGCTTTTGTGTTTTGTAATGTCTGAAAAGTTATCTGGTTTTCTTGCGGTACAATACCTGAGGTGTGCTTCGCATCCGCAGCTAACGTGTATTAATGATGAGGATGATAGCTATTGGATCATTTAGATGTGGTATGCCCTTCACCCACTCGAAATGTAACGTGCTACTTCAGGATTGGCACACAGTCGTTCCCGTGCTCACTTTTGAAGGTGCACAGTTTGAACACTTGGATGGCTTTGTCTTCCTGGGGAGCTGTTTCCCCTAGTGACTATATCAGAATGGAAGTCTCTTTCCACATCACCAGAGACTTTTCCTTATATGTCAATGCGAAATGCTTGTAGCGTCTTCAGGATGTCTTTTTCTCTAAAGAGAGCCGGGTTTACAGTATCTCCGTTCGTTCGATGTTACTATGTGAAAGCGACTCATCGTCAGTTTGGCGACGGGTGCTTGAGAAGGATTGCCCGTGTCTGGTAGCAACATCTGCATCACAGCGATGACAATAGGCATCGTACCCTGAGAAATACGAGTATGCCGTTAAAAAATCTTGTGTTCTGGGCGAGCTAAGATCGCTCGGAAATGCCCTATGCATGGCATCGAAATTCCACAGTGCCCAGCCCTACTCGTTCATGCAGGAATGGGTTGGATACGGCCGTGCGATTATCAACTGCCATCTTGACGACAGGACATGAATAGCATTACTGCACGTCCAGCCGCCGCTTAGTCCGAAAGTCGGGCTCTCTGTGAGCCGAATGATAAGCAGTGCCTGTGGCGTGACGAGCATGGAGACTTGCTTCGCAACCGGTCAGTGAAAAAACTGTGGGTAGAGTTGTCTCGATAAACATATTTCAATTATCAAGGCTCAAAAATAGGAAAATTGATTTATGGGTAATATGCAAACAAGGGTACATTGATCTTTTATTGCTACCGTACCCCTATGAAGGTCATGGTTTCACTGACAGCTTCAGGAATATTACTCTTATTGTCCTACCCATATATATATATATATATATATATATATATATATATATATATAAAATCACCGACTGCCTTGTGGGTCAGGCTATTGAGCCAAAGGCTCCGGGTGGAGTCCCTCAAGCAAACCTCCGAAGCACAACGGCCATCTCGCGTGCGATTGCCCACCAATGCACTCGTATGCCTGCGCGCAAAGCATTCATCGGGTGCTGGAACGTGCGCACACTACGTACCGGAACTCCAGCGACCGCCCGGAGCGACGCATTGCACTGGTCGCGATGAAACTGGCGCGATACCACATCGATATTGCGGCGCTCACTGAAACTCGGCTCGCTGAGCAAGGTAAGCTCCAAGAAGCAGGTGCTGGCTACACATTCTACTGGGTGGGCAAAGTCGTCTTAGCACCACGTGATCATGGGGTCGGATTTTCAATATCCGATCGCCTCCATGGCCTGCTGGTGCGTGAACCGACAGGCATCAGCGCGCGACTGATGACTGTTCGCCTACGACTCGGAAGAGGTAAGTTTGTTACTTTTATAAGCAAGTACGGTCCGACCATGTGTTATCCTGATGACAATCGTGATCAAATCTACACTCAGCTATCCTCCGTGGTACGGTCTGTGCCAAGGAGCGACCGACTATTTCTGCTGAGTGATTTCAACGCGCGCGTTGGGCGTGATGCATTGGTGTGGACAAATGTTATCGGTGCGCATGACATTGGTTCAGCGAATGCGGACGGTGACAGGCTGCATTCACTGTGTGCCACTCACGGCCTGACGGTCACGAACACTCTTTTTACACTGAGTGCGATTGATGGCGCAACTTGGACGCATCCACTGAGTGGTCACGCTCACCTGCTCGCCTATGTCATCCTACTTCAGCTTGACATGCGAGAAGTACGAATGATACGTGTACTGTCTGGAGAAGAGTGAGGAACTGATAAAAATTTGTGCGGACCACACTGTACATATATTTTCGCAAGTCTATATATTACATTCCTGTCGTGAATCGGCGCAAATTTAACATTCTCTCCTCGGTAGTGTGAAGAAACGTATTGAGCTGGAGAAGGCAATGGCTGCACGCCGGTGTGAGGTGGAATCCATAGCCACGTTGGACGACCTGTGACACCACATTCGCGACCAGGTGACAGCTGTTGCCGAGGAGACCATCTAGCGCCCAAAGTGTAAGCGGCCTGATTGGTTTGATGAGAACGATGCGACGAGTAGCGCATTGGTGTCCTAGAAGAATGCAGCATTTGCTGCACATGTCGCAGACCCCAGTGACTTGGGAAAGAGTAGTAAGTTTCACAAACTTCGACGGTGACTGACCTGAGAGCTCCGTCGCATAAAAAATGCATGGTGGACGGATAAAATGAAGCAGATGCAATGCTACGCTGAAGGCCGCAAACTCAAGGAATTTTTCGGATACTTGAAGGCGGTGTATGGACCGAGATTGGAGCCGCTGAGAACGCTGATCGATGGTAGTTCAGGCGTTACCTGCACACAGACTGCAGACATAATGCTGGTCTGGCGGAAACACCTTGACTGTCTCTTGAACAACCGTTCAGAGATCGACTGGCCTACATTGAACTGTCTCAAGCAGCACGATATGAAGGCGAGTCTGGCAGACACGCCGACACTGAATGAGACGCAGAGAGCACTTGTTCAGCTGCGAAACGGCAAATGTGCCGGAGCCGACGGGGTCCCTGCTGAAGCATTGAAACACGGCGGACCTGCGTTGTTGACTGCGCTGCACCACTTGGTGCAAAGCGTGTGGATTGAGGAGGAGGTGCCTCCTGAGCTGAAGGATGCTCTTGTGCTACCACTGTAAAAGGGCAAACGGAGAAAACAATGTCGCACGAATTATCGTGGCATCAGCTTTCTGAGTTGTATGGGCAAGATGATTGCCCAAATTCTTCCCAATGGCCTCGGCAGTCAGGTTGTGGAACCGAACGTGGTGGAAGAGCAATGTGGATTCCGTTCGGGTCGCAGCATTGTGGATATGGTGTTTGCGGCTCGTCAGTTGCAGGAGGTGCAGAGAACGACACCAGCCATTATACTCGCTTTTTGTTGATTTTACCAAGGCATTTAATACAGTGAACCGCGGGGCACTGTGGCTGGAGTTGGGTAAATTTGTTTGCCCGCGTAAGTTTGTAAGTTTAATTGCATGTCTGCATAGTGCTATGTTTGAGAACGATGGTGCAGCTGAATGGAGAGATCTTGGATGACTTTGCAGTTGTCTCTGGTGTGAATCAAGGCTGTATCTTAGCTCCTGTCCTGTTTAATATATATCTTCATGCAATGTTGTCTTGTGCTTTTGATGCCGCTTGTGCTTACGGTGTTCGTGTGGAGCACCGTATTGATGATGGGTTGCTGAACATCCGTCGATTCGGTGCCAGAACTAGTCTGTGAGACAACCATCCGTATGTTGCTATTTGCTGACGACTGTGCGTTTGCGCAATGCGGGGATGAGTTGCAGCACATGATTAGTGCTCTGGCTTCGACAGCGGCCAAATTCGGACTCACCATCAACACAAGCAAAACTGTCTGCCAGTCTCTTTCAGCCGCGAATCAGCATTTGTGCTGAAGTATTGGAAACCACCTCCCGCTTTTGCTACCTTGGGAGTGTGATGTCGACTGATCAGCAGATACACACTGAGCTGCGTATCCGCGTGTCGAAGGCAGCAGCGGCATTCGGGAAGCTTGAGTACCGAGTGTGGAACAACCATCAGCTTAGCATTGTCACGAAGCTGATGGTGGACAAATCCATGGTGCTGTCCGTTCTTCTATACGGCAATGAAACGTGGACGATGTACCGTCGGGATGTGCGATATCTCGAGCGGTTCCATCAACAGTGTTTGCAACGCATTGTGCGCATGGTTTGGTGTGACAGAGTTGCAGACACAGAAGTGTTGCGCCGTAGCGGGGTGTATGAAGTGGACTGCATACTTTTGCTGAGACACCTGAGGTGGATCGGTCATGTGGGCCGTATGGATTTGACGCGGAAACCGAAGCAGCTATTTTTTGGTCAGCTGAGTATAGGAAAGCGGCACGTGGGGAAACCCAAGTTACGTTACCAGGACATGATTAAGGTGAGCCTCTCAAGTTCTAATCTTGCTTGCAGATCATGGCTATCGGAGCCGGTTGATCCGCGTGCATGGTGCAATCTGATCACGAAGGCAGTTGCCGAGGTGCAGGAGAAAGTCCTCATACATCCAGAGAAGATGTGACAACTGCGGAAGCGGCAAGCACCGATGGGTTGTACCCCATTGACATCAAGCGCATGGTGTTGTAGCACATGCGGTCGCGAGTGCCTGAGCCAGGCAGGCTTAGTGAGCCATGAGCGAGGCCACTCGGGACCACAATCGAAGCGACGACGGGTCCTGCAGAGAACGTAGGCAGAACCAGCGCAGCGTTTGTAGGTACACTGCATTCGATTTACTAACCGCGTGCTTGCATGCTAAGTCTATTTATTTCAAGTGGTGGGTTTTCAATTTCGTCATAATGCTTTTCTTTCTCAAATAAATGTCCACACACACGCTCTTCTATAAACCTGCACAACTCGCTTAAGCCAATCGTAATTAATTTCGATAACATTTTAGCGTTTCTGTCTTTTCCGTAAAATATACCTTCTGACCTCGTGAACTTATCTCGGATCCTTTGTTAACAACTTATTTCATATGCGTATTATTTTATGATTTTTGTCACGTTTCTTTACGCATTACTCTATTTCTTTTCCTTGTTAACTTTCGCTGAAGTGATTGGCTGTTGCTTGATATTCCCGGTGTGGCTGCGCTTGATGTGCATGTCGACAAGGTGCCCACCCATCTATTACCCACTACCTCGTCCATACTGGCTCCAGGAGGCAGTTGGTCGTTACTGGAGGGAACTGGGTGCACGGTTTTTGTGGCCGTGTTAGGATCAACGAGTGGTTCCTTGCACTCAGTGTGGAGCGGACTACGGTCCAGCCACCGCCTTGTGTGCGCTTGATTCCCAAATAGAGCGTGCTTGTGTTTGCCTGTGAAGGAGTGTGGGCCGGCTCCGTTGATGAAACGTGGCTCCTATCCAAATGCCTCCCGGTCTTATTCCTTCGGGTTTACACTGGATATGGGGTGTGTGGTTGGAGCTGTGGATGGTGCAGCGCAAGTCAACCATGGTCCCTCTGTAGGCGTAGGTGTCCTGTGGCTTGCCACAGTAACAGGCAAATCCGAAACCGGATGCCTCCAACCATATATATATAGGTCGTTAGCGTACATGGGTCCCGTTAACTTCTGGGTACCAAGCGGTTGCTGCTGATAATATTCCACACTCGTTCGTACATTGGATTGAACAATTGGGTGTAGTGATCAACAATTATCCCTGGAATTCATGTACTCTACAACCCTTCCTCGCTTTGGAATGCAGTTTGGAAAATCGGTGTTCAAGACCCAACAACTTTTGTTGCAAGTGTCCACACGTTGGCTCGTCCATGTAAGCTGAATAATCCCGGCAAGTCAGTGACTAGCGATTAACATGCTGATGTCGATGCTACATGTTCTGTTTCATATATTAGCCACAATAATGGGTGTAGCTATATTTCCAGCTGAACATCGCTCATACTGAAGTTAGGATAAGTCAGCCATTATCGAGATAAGGTGCGGAAGAGCAAACGTTCCTTTTACAATTTAAATTAGAAATGACCAATCATCTAGATTGACTTAAAAGTAGATTAGTCCAACTATGGTGTTACGGTAGTGTTTAAATAAATATTTAATTGGAAAATACCTTCAGCACAGAAACAATTGATTTGTATGCTGACAGTTTGTTAGTAAATTTTAAGTGGTAAAATTATGATGAGAAATCCAGTTCGCATGGGAATATCATACGTTCAGTTAACCACCTTATCTGCGCCATCTGCCGAGGCTCTTGATACCCATTATTTGTCTACCCTCATATGATTAACTATGCAATGCTCACTGTTTCCATTGCAAATCACACCATTGGTATGGAGTTTTACTGGTTCATTGCTTTCTCAGCCATGTCTAAGTGGTTCCATACCAAATCCCGTTGTGAAGATATCATCGTGCCCAGGTGTCCCACGACATACTCATTTCAGAGATATTGGATAATTAAATGTTGGGCAAGGTACTTCTTGTAAGTTTTCTAAGACAGCTGCAACTCTTTCAAAAGCCGATGATAGGACAGGGAGCAGCGGACTTTTCCACATGTGCATTTAGTACATTTAGTTGTGCATCATTCTACCTGGTAACCATACTCACAGCATCTGTTTCCGTATTTCCATATCTGTCTCAATCTATTGTTGATACCCACACTTCTGACTAAACTGAAGGCTGTCGTTTCGGTTCCCATCCAAACGCTAACTAACCACTGACAGTCGTATTGGTTACTTATAATTCTACTTGCGATTTTCTAAAACTAGAGCAATCTGACTGTTCTTCTTTCATTCAATCCAAACTCATGCACGTACGTTGTGCTATGGTTCATGACGGTAAGTATTTCGTCATCCAGTTTGTGGTAGTCCATACACAAGTGTGAACAAATGCCCGTTTGCAATATTGCAGGTACTGTCACTCGAACCAAGTACCTTTGGTATGTCAACTGATATCTCACGTTGAATGACTAAGTGGAAGCCATTTAGAAACAGTTATAAGCACCACAATTCAGCCTGACAGACTGATGGCATCTTCACTCGCGTAACACCATGATCTGCTGACTCGATGTCTAAATGGGAATCGGCTAAAGTACAAAACGCGCTAACATCTGTTCGTGTCTCGATACATTCCCACTTGACAGATGGATCTTATTACATTTCTTCTCGTGTGACACCGTGACTTATTAGGGGTTGCAAAATGAGGTCAATGTATCCCATCTCAAGTGTCTCTATACCCTCCATTGTACTGCGGCCGCCTTCAGATAAACGCACTGAGATTCAGACAAGTCATCAAGGTTGATTCCCGGAACAGCGGTAATACATTTTGATGTCCGAATCGAAGTGCATAGGTATAGGTAGTATTCTAGACACTGATGGATTGGTCAAGATATGCTAGCGGTCCGAACGAATGACCAAGGGGGAATAAATAGTAACACATGACAGACTGCCTGGTGGTTCTACCTCCCTGTTGATTCTCGCTCACCTCGGACAACAGAAAAGTATAACGGGTTCTGGTTTTACCTTACGACACGGATAGGCTGCAGTGGACATAATCGCACCATTTCCTGCTAACTTGGAAACTTGCTTACGCCATCTCTGTTATTTTTTTGGATGGCATCCTTATTCTATATGCCGCATGTAAGTCGCGCTTGGATACAGTTGCATTCTAGGATGAGTAACTACTGACTTGGTGCAATGTGGTATCTTTATTGCATCTGCCTAGAACGGTTGTATTTCGCGATGACTTCACATGTGTTGCGCATTACGATATTGTTCTCATCATGACCTATGCTATTTTATACTTGCTACCTTCAGAGGCGGAGTCTAGTATGATTAAATACCGAGACAGGGAGCTACGGCATCTTCTTCAAAGTATTATTCGGCCGCGATTCACATCACTATGTGAATTCCATGGTATTACTCACCTTAACCGTAGCTTGACAAGCTTCTCAATGCTAACTAGCATGACGCTTAGAGAGCCGGTGCATCGCAGAATAATGGTTCAGTCCATCTATGAGCTCATTCGTACTGTACATGTAGAGGGCAACACCTAAGTGCACACTATTTCACTGTACCAGTAGTTTAGTCATCATTCTACCTAGCAGTTGCTTCGCTATTGCTACATCGGGTTCCTTCAAATATGGATGTCCAAGATTTAAGGCTGTCACGTCTAAATGTTGAAGAAAATATCAACAGTTCGTATTGGGTAGTTATTCTCATGCCTGCGAAAGTGGTTGTTAGCCTGACCTCCAAACGAAACCCATAAACGTTTGTCGTACCATTACTAACGATGTCTAGTGTGTCTCTGTCCAGTTTGTGACAGCTGCTCACACTTAAGTTTGGATAAATGCATGTGCATATGTTATATTCGAACTGCCATTGGACACGGGTGACGCCAATCTATGTGTATATGTAAACCGATTGAACTCGACGAGGATACTCATACCGCTTTTTTACGGCTAACTTATTGCAGTAAAACGATATTCGAGCAAACCGAAAATAACATTACCAGAACATGAAGAAGGTGAGTTTATGACAAACTCATGTTGATTTCAGGTGTTGCGAATCCAAGGCAAATTTGATCGATGCGAATTCCGTGGAATGCTCAAAAGGGCAGTTTCTCAGGTGCCGGAGAAGGCACTATTGTAGGCGGAATAGAAGCACCATGAGTATGTTCCCATTCAATGTACTAATCCAGGCCAATAAGGCGGCGTATGTGGTACGTTTGCCTGTGTGATGAGTAATCTTGCATTTCAGAAGTAGATGTTGTTCGAGCTCTCTGGTGTGGATGCGCTTGATGTGAATGTTGACAAGGTGCCTACCTGTCTATTACCCACTAACCCTTCCATACTGGCTCCAGGAGACAGTTGGTCGTTGCCAGTGGGGACGGGGTGCACCGTCCTCGTGATGGTGCTAGGCTCAAAGAGTGGTTCCATCCTGTGTGGAACGGGCCACGGTCCAGCCACCGCCTCGTGTACGTCTGTTGTGTATGAGTTCCCAATTAGGCCGGAATGCTTCCGTTCTGCTTGTTGAAGGAGTGTGGGCCGGCTCCGTTGATGAAACGTGACTCCCATCCGCATGCCTCCCGGTCTTATTCCTTCGGGTTTACACCGGATATGGGGTGTGTGGGTGGAACTATTGCCGCCAAATCATGTAATGTTTGGCGGCAATCCGTTCTGGACTTGCTTGTCACTGTGGCATCCAAGGGGACAGCCACAAGACGCCTGCGCCTTCAGATGGACCATGGGTGGCCTACTCTGCACCACCCACAGCTCCATCCGCAGACCTCATATCCAGTGTAAACCCGATGGGATAGGACCGGAAGGCAAGTGGATGGGAGCCACGCAGTGCCGTAGCAAATACTTTTGCCGCCCGGGTGTGGAGGTAAAATTGTGGCTCCCAGGCAGTTGTAAATCCGCAAACCCAACAACCTCGAGCCGTCATTCTGTATTTCGCTCCGTATAACAACAATCAGTGATATAATTTTAGTATGCTACCGTAAATGCAGGTATTTCCGTTGTTACAATACTCATGTACAAAAGTTACCAATACACTTTGTGTGCATTAACTTACGCAATAGCATTGACAACGCTAACAAAATCCAGTCCATTGGGAAGTGCGCTCTCTATCAGGAGAACTAACAATACATGAGCTTTATTTGGTTCACTAGTGATTGAAAATAGTTCGTTATAAGCATGCGTTTTGAGAATGCGCTCTCACAGCTGACAGTGCCAACAGTTCCAGTAAGGAAGATACGCAACTGATTTCCACTGGTGATATACCTGCGTATAGCTCAAAATTTCAGTGGGTCTAATATGTTTGTCATTGCCTGAAGCTTCCACAAAATACTGTGATTTCTTCCTTTCCGCAAGGAATTCTTATGTACTATGGCTTCCTCATCTTCGCTAGGCGGACAAGCATATTTATCATCAAGCAAATTTAACGGTGTAAGAAAAGCATATTTCTTTGCAAGGTCATGAATTTGGTAAAATCTATGGCTTTTCATCGGCCAAACTGTCTCTGACAGATAGCTGTTCCGTTTTAATTCAGTAACAAATCGCATCGATATATTAAGTAATTCTTCTTCGTCCATTCGTTTCGTTTGTCGGATTCGACGCTTCCTGCTTATCCCCAATTCAGCTTAGTGTTTTTAGATGTCTGCATTGCAATGTCTACCATTTTCGCTCTATTCTGAAGAAGACAAACTCTTCGCATTGTAAGTTTACAGAGCTTTGCTGCTGCTCCGGCATTTTTGTTTATACATACCTGTGCTTCCTGGCTTTCTATGATAACTGGTCTCAAAAGGCCGAGAAACAAAACAAACGGAAGCGACATTACCGAGGTGAAAACTAAAGATGCATCTGATCTTGTCTCTGCATTCGTTCCTTATTCTGTGAAATGTTTCAGAGAAGCGCTGAGTTCCGAGTATTTCCTCACCACAACATTTACAGCAGCTGCACGATTACTCCAGCTAAATTTTACAACTACTTGATACTTTGGCCGGTGGCTTGAATGAAGACATTCCAGCAATGTTTAGATAAAAAAAGAATATGTCGCTCCAAGAATCTAATAACATGTACTATCCCAGAAGCTGCATGAACACAAGTCAGACTCAGAAAATGGTTTATGCTTAGCAGCATTGCAGCTCTGGGTTGATTTCGCAAAGGTATCTGCACACCCAATTGGTAGCCCTCCATAACAGTAGCATTGTCAAATGTCTGGCCACAACAGTCATCAATTTGAATTCAATGCTTCTATGATTCTGTCAAAACTCATCCAGAAATTATCTGTTCTTTTGCTGTTAGTCTCAAGGTAGTTGAGAAACGATTCCACTACCGTCCCTTCATTTCCACTCATAGGGTTTTTGCGAGATACATTGGGAGTGCTGTAAAAAGTAAGCAAACATGTTTGCGTTCCTTGACCTGGTCACGATTTTCACTTCCAACTGCTTTACCAAAATGATTTATCAAATGATTTACCAAAATTCATTTGGAACGTGTGGCCATAATGAACAAGTGTCAATTTTCCTGCCCGGCTGAACTGTCAACAAAGGCTTTCGAAGAGCGGGTTCATACTTGGCCAACGGATGTACAAATTCGGGAAAATTCCCCCTACTTTTCTCGTCTTCTTTGTCAACCTGCATGTCTTCTCGGTGACCACAGAGTATCATGTTTTGCTTGGTGCGAAACCTGACGATATCACGAATTCTAGGTTGGATTTCACGCCACCACTTTTCTACGGTGGCTACCGAGCTATTATATCAATCGCGTTTCAGTCAACTAGTCGGATCGCAATCTCCTTGGGATTGGGGAATGACTGCGCACGCGATATAATAGATTCGTGTTAATATGCTTTTGGATTTAGTTCGCACCAGTTTCTGAAACCCTCATCTGTCGAAAAAACAGACTATCCCGTTTAAAATATCCTGTAGTCGAAACAAAACAGGACCTCTTTGTTTACCGTTTCGCAAATGGCAAAAAATACTATTCGTTGTTAGCTTTTTAGTCTTAAGTTTTGTATTCTTTCCAAGTAGTACCATTTATCGAATTCATGTTCGACGTGCTTCATAATAGTAGATCCGAGCCGGACTATCAAAGCCTGATTTTCATGGCCAATCTTAACAGGCAACTGACAAATATCCATGAAATCAATTGATGTGTTTGTTATCCTGCAAATAAGTGGGTGCATTTCCAATGCTTCAATTGCGCCCGCATCCTCTGCATCAACACGATAAGCACTTCCCACTGCATGCACGTTGCCAACGTCGCTGTCTACTTTCCAGATATCAAAGTTTGCAGTGCCAATTTCATCTTCGGTCTCAGTATGATTATCACCTTTTATTTTTACTATTTCAGTCATGGAACTAGGTTTGATGAATTTACACATGATATTGAACAACCATTTGTACTAAAATTGCCGTCCCCGGTCACATGCCGCCCGAAGCAGACCGCCCCGCCCCCTATACTACGCCTCTGGAGCCACGTTTCATCAACGGAATCGGCCCACCCTCCTTCCATATGCATAGCAGCAGCATTCCTGTCTTATTTGGAGATCATCTATTCCGGACGTACACAAGACGGTGGCTGAGCCATAGCGCACTGCCTACTGGATAGAACCATTCGGTGAACCTAGCACGGTCAAGAAGGCCGTGCACCCGGTCCCTCTGGCAACGATTAGCAGCCTCCTGTATGATGGTGGTTGAGGCCTAGGGCAAATCGAATCGTTGCGGTACCGAGGGACCGGGGACCAAGCAGACGAAAACAGCACACACCCGACTGGTTCGGCCCAGCGTATGGAAGAAACAGGGTGCTTTCGGAGGGCTGAGAAGCGGATTTGTCGGCAGTCCGGTGAGAAGATGGCTTGCGCCCTGATCCATGTTAACAACACGCTCAGCTGTGGCAGGTAGCTAACTGAGAAAACTTTAACGAAGTAGACGAACAACCAGTCAGATGCTAGTCATGAGAACTAACCACGCGGAATGCATCTGGCCCACCGCAATGGATAAACAGCATGCCTCCGGACGGCGGAAAAGCGAATTGGTCCGCGGTATGACGAGCAGATGGCATGCGCATGAGTCCATATTAACAACCTACACAGCTGTGGCAAATAGCCAATAGCTAGATAAGCAACTAATTAGATGGTTGGCCACGCAGACGCCACCGTGCGCTCTATACTCGATAGCAACAACCGGGCCAATCGTACTCCTGGATTCGGTATGCGCGGATCGGCCCGTCTCCAGAACGAGCACGAATCATTGGAATGCAGCAGACGTCTCAAGCCTGTTAACAAACGTGAGCCCGTGAATGGTCAACAGCGAAATCCTATGTGTACTCAACCAATAACCGCAAATCTTTTAAATAATGATTTGTGCTGGCCGCCCATGCTTTCTTCTTGATTCCCTGGGGGTACACGACATCCTGGAGCCAGTGACCGAGATGGATGATGTTAGGCAGGTAACTACCTAGTTAACATTCACATCAAGAGCAGCCACTATGGGATTGTCAATCAGCAGCCAACACCTGAATTAGAAAATGTTAGCACGGAGGCAGGCACATGTACAGACAAACTGCGGATATGATGCAGCACACGTTCCATAGCGACCACCTCACTGGCCTGGGTCAGTAAATCGAATCGGAAACAGTGTACTCACACTGCGATGCGCTGACGATGCCTACCAATTTAGCTGACTTATTGCCCACTTAGATCTTGAACCCTAGTGGCGACGCTGGTGGGTTGCCAAGCCGGGCTGACTCATCCACTCGCGACCGCGAGTACTACAGTCTCATACGCTCGATGTCCATGGACTAGACTCTATCAGCTTCTGTCGCTCCAATACGCGGCGTTTCTGTTCCGCATGTGACTGAATTCTCCTGCTAAGCTCACCTTATGCGCGGTAATCCACTGCCATTGCTCTCCAACAAATAAAATCAATAATTATTCGTGATAAACTCATTTGTCTCATGTCCTCGTAAGGCACTTGCGGTTTCGCACGTTCCGCTTCTCTGTTTTCAGTTGGCCATGAAGCAACTCTTTCAGTATGCTGGTAGAATCCATGCGGTTGATACGGCCGATCCATCTCAGGCGCTGCAGCATAAGTATGCAATCCACTACGCACACGAAACTGCGGCGAAACATGTCCGTGCCTGCAACTCGGTCACCCCAGCCGATGCGCAGAATCCGACGCAGACACAGTTGATGAAATCGCTCCAAATAACGGATGTCTTTCGGTTAAAGTGCCCAGCTTTCACTGCCTCTTGGAAGAACGGACTGCACCATCGGCCGGTACATCGTCAGTATGCGCCAATGATCAGCTGTTGATAGTTCCACACCTGTTTCTCCAGCTTTCCAAATCTGGCAGCCACCTTCGATACACGTATGCGCAGCTCTTTCCTCATTGGCAGGTCTGTTGCAACTACACTCCCCAGGTGGCGAAATATGGTTGTTCTATAAAAACGTCGTTACCAATCTCGATTTTGGGCAAGTACAAAGAATTCGTTTCTATGGAAGGCTGAAGAAACAAGCCTGCTTGTGTTGATGGTGAGTCCAACTTGGCGGCCTTCGAAGTGATAGAGCCGCGGTCATGGCAGCACATCAACCGCGCTGTGGGCATAAAAACGCGCATTCGTCGACAAACAGCAACCTACAGATGCTTGTCTCACACACTAGGGTTCATGCCCTGAAACGACGGCTATTCAGCAATCCACCATCAATATGATGTTCCACAACAACACTGTAATCGTAAGTAGCATCAAAGGCACACGATACCATTGTATCTAGATAAACACTAGACAGTGTAGGGGCAAAGCCTTGCTTCAAACTAAGGACAACATCAAAGTCATCCGAGGTCTGTTCACTCAGCTGCACCCTCTCCCGCATACCAATGTGCAGACATGCAATTACACTACATAACCTACTCGGGCAACCAAATGTACCTAAAATCAGTCACAGTGCCTCGTGGTTCACAGTATCCAATATCTTGGTGAAGTCTACAAACAGCGAGTACAATGGTTGGTGTCGCTCTCTGCGTTTCTCCAGCTACTGAAAAGCTGCGGACACCGTATCAATGGTGCTGCGGCTTGAACGGAATCAGCATTGCTGCTCAGCTACGTTTGGCTCAACGGCCTAAGGGACAAGACTAAATGGTGCGTCAAAGTGACGCAACACATGTATCAACGCGAGTACGCTGTGTTTCAGCACTTCTGGGGGTATCCCATCGGGTTCGGTGCACTTGTCGCTTCGCAGAAGAGCAGGTGCTTTCTGTGTCTCTTGCAATGTCTGTGTGCCGGCATGAAACATCTTAATCCCCTGCTATGGCAGTCTGTGAAATTTAGCCGAGTCAATGTTTTAACAGTCGTCCAAGAGACAGTTGAATTGTTTTCTCCAGATATGCATTATGTTTTCAGTCTGTGTGCAGGCAGTGCCTGAAATAGCATCCACCAGTGTCCTCAGTGGCTACACCGTGGGTGCACACACCGCCTGCAAAAAATTAAATAAGTCATTATTTTTGCGGCGTACTGCATAGCATTCCATCTGTTTCGCCTTCTCCGTCCACCATGCATTCTTGATGCGACCGAGCTATCTAATCAGGCACTGTCGAAGTTTGTGAAACTGACCCTACCTATCGCAGTCAGCAGGGTCACACCAATGTGAAGCGAACGGTGCGTTCTTCTCTGCTACCCATTCTCCAATGGTCGCATTGTTGTCATCAAACAATCGGGCCGCTTAAAGTTTGAGCGCACAACTGAATAAGTCTTAGCCAAGACAAACTTGTAGATGAAGCGCTGGAAAGTTTATGCGTCGTTCATAAGACCGAATGGCGTGCGCAGAAACTCAAACTAACTAAATGGGGTCTTCCTTACAATTCTAGAGAGCTTACCGGAATTTGGCGGCACGCGCAGACCAATTAACTTTTACTAGAAGCTCTCTTACGTGCCAGACTGGCTGTGATATCCACGATTCGCGGGATCGAAGAGCGACTGATGGTGGTAATAATGTTCAGGGTACGATAGTCGTCACAAACACCCTGGTTTTCTATGGCATTCTTCGGGATAAGTTGCTTGTCACACTGCCTGACAGCAGCATCAATTTGGGCACACCTTTTTTCTGAACTAATCGATACCGTATCCTCGCACGTCGCTTAAGTTACAGCTTTTACTTTTGCTTTGACGAGCTCCAACCAATAAAGGTAATATCGCCGGAATAATTTCAGCACAGGTTCTTTCAATCTGGATTTACAACATTGGCAATTTCTCTCCATTAGTCAGCCGCACAAGTTTAGGTAATCGCAAACACAGACCCGAAATTCAGCCTCATACAATGCAAGAAATCTCGCAGCTTCCCGATAAGCTCGCATCCATCCCATTCCAGCATTTTGTGTAGCAGCTACAGAGTAAAGTAATTTTACTTTGCGAACCACTCCCAGTCAGACGGCCATCAACTATCACTGCTCGCCATTCCGTCAGTGCGACCAATAAACCCGCACCCCACGACCAGGACCTACCCAACTGGTTTAAAATGAGAAAATATCCGGATGTAGAGCAAAACAGGAGTGAGCGAACAAGCTTGCTTTCGGTGGATCTCGTCAGGCTTGTACCCCACAACTGATACGAAGAAATTGAGTAAAAACATCAGGCAAGCGCAAAGTTCAAAGGGTAAAGTTTAAGTGCTATGTCATCTAAATGAGAAGTTCGGGTGTTTGGAACATAAACGGTCAAGGACTTGTCAGCGACATGTTCCTCAGCAAGGGTTACTGTGATATGAGGCCAGAGAAGAAACAGAAGCTGAACGAATCGTTCTTATGCAAAATGTCTGTGTTCTGAAAGCGGATGGCCATCGCTTCAGCCGTTGCTACTAACGGCATCATTACTGTTCGTGAGTAGCGTCCAGGTACGCGGTAAATGGGCTGAAAGCATTGGTACGTATTGATTTATTGGTTAAAAGCAAATGAATGTGCTAACACGGCTCTCGTCTTTGATTTCGTTCCATCTCCACACGGCCAAGTCGGGCACTGTTCATGGATTCTCTCAGGCTCCTGGTTGTTCTTCCGATATGGCTTGCTTGACCAGTGAAGGAGTATACACAGGAAGAAGTACTTGACCGAGGACGTCTGACTATGAGTTGGAGTCTTACGATTGGAGTTGAAGTAAATCTTAGTCGTAAGCTTGCCGCGTAGTAGGTACGGTTTATGGTTTCGGATAGCCTACTAGACGTCGCCTGCGGTAACCAAGCCCCTTTGAACGGCAACGACAGATAAACCAATTTCTTTCTAACCAAATCGGTTTTAGCCTTCGCTTCTCGTCACGCCATATTTCTCCGAAGAAACATTTTGATATAGCCATTTCTCTCAAACAGACCACTTAAGTGATTCAGCTCGTCCGGAAGCGTGTCCTCACTACATATTCTTCGTGCGCTTTCGGTTAAACATGTAATCAACTTCCGCTTCTGGTTTAGTAGAACAAAGCTAGTAAAATGTAGATAATATGCATGCAAATTGGCTTTTCTGTACACTCTGCGTTGGATCAACCCATCTGATTTTCTGCAATTTTGGACGTCCAAGAAGGACGACGTAACATGAAGTTCAGGTTCCAGGGTGAATTTAGCACTGTCGTGCGCTGAGTTAAAATGGGATAACAGTTTTCCTATGCAGCACCGATTGTCTGTCCCACAAAACCTAGTATACACACACCGACTGTAGTAGGGTAATAAGCCAATGACTCCGCCCAGACAGATGTTCTATACACTGCTCATGAATACATCTGCCAGCAGCGGTCCTAGTGGTGAACCCAGCGCTGCTCCGTTCTTTAGTCTGAATATTACCCAATTAAACTAAAATTGTATGCCGCTTGTACACAGCATGAGTAGCTCCTTCGACCGATTGTTCGAACGACCGACGTTCAATTGATGTGATCGAATCGAGTCGCATAGATAGCCTATTGCCACTTCTAGAGCACAGGGATGGGCGAATTTGCATTGCATCTCCGTTTGACATAGCCAAAGAACCGTTTCGGGTTTGTTGATGCGGATCGAGCTAGCGCTAGTTCACATCTCAAGCGTGCGGCCCGCAGAGGTTGTTTACATGCATTTCGCACGCCTCGGTAGCGATGATGGGTACTTTCTGAGGGAGCTGATACGTAAGTCCTCCAACACCTGGATCGCCTACTGTGCATCCTGCGCGCCTCATAGTCAAACCAAAGGGACTTTGCCCCTACTTTATTCCTCGCTGAGATTGGAATGTGGGGGAGGGAAATCTCGCAAAGAAAGGATTTGAGCTTGTCCCAAGCAACCTGGACGGTGTCATCCTCTGACACGATACAAGGTTGATTTGCAGCCTTGTCCCTGATGGCTTGAAAATCAGCGCGCCAGATATTTGACCTTCTGACTATACACTCTTCACGTCCCCGACTTAAGGCGCATTTGAATTAGAGGCAGACGTGATCACCAGTGCCCAAGGGGGAATCATACACTACATCTCGTACAAAGTCCAGCGATTTCGCAAAGATTAGGTCTAAAATGGAAGGCTTTTGGCCCTCCATGAACCTAGTTGGGCTTTGTACAAACTGATGAAGGGATGCTTGTAAGGATAGGTCAAGGAGATCATTTGAAAAACGTCCAGACGCCGCAGTGCAGAAATTGCGCCAATCCCCCTCTGGAACATTAAAATCACCCATAACCAGACATCTATTTGTCGTATGAGTACGAATGAAATCAATGAGCCTGCTTGAGGTACTTTCGGGGCTTCTGTATACTAACACAATTTTGTGCTCTTTGGACCTGACGGCACCGAAGTATCAACCGATCAGGCCAAGGCCTGCTTACTTGCAGAACAGTATGTTAGGTCGTTTGTTCATGAATCTCCATTGCCTAATATCCAGCTGCAAGCAAAGATACCAGTAGACGCCTTTCTGATGGACCTTTCCATCTCGGAAGCTCAGGTACTCAAACTCCTGCATGACCTAAATCCCACAAAAGCTGCCGGGATAGATGCCCTCCATCCCAAACTTTTGTACGAGCTGGCTGGGTTGCTGTGTAAACCGATTAAGTGTATCTTTGAGAAGTCTCTTCGTAGCTGCTCCCTACCTGCTGACTGGAGAGATGCTATCGTGTGCCCTATTTTCAAAAAGGGTGATAAGCACTTACCTGAAAATTATAGACCGGTTAGCCTAACAAGCGTACTGGTGAAAGTATTAGAGAAGCTTGTAAGAGATGCTCTGGAAAAGCACTTAGCTAAGTTCAGTTTGCTCAGCCCGTCTCAACATGGTTTCCGCAGAGGCCACTCCTGTTTGACTAACATGTTGGTAGCCCGAGGGTGCTGGGCTGAGGCTGTGGATCAAGGACAGGCAGTGGATGTGTTGTTCATCGACTTTTCTAACGCTTTTGACACCGTTCCGCATTGCCGTCTTTTGTTTAAGCTAGAATCCTACGGCGTTTCAGGCCAAGTATTGAAGTGGATTTCGGCTTTCCTGGAAGGAAGGCAGATGAGCGTCCGAGTGGGTTCCGGGCTGTCTTTCAGACAATCCGCTCTGAGTGGTGTTCTTCAGGGGTCGGTTCTCGGACCTCTACTGTTTACATTGTATACCAGTGACCTCCCTGAGAAGCTTAAGGTACCATCCCTTATGTTTGCGGATGACTTAAAATTTTGGAATACAGTGAGCGATTCTGTTAGGCCTACGGCTTTACAGACAGCTCTCGACAAGCTTTGGGAGTGGTCAGAATTGTGGCAGCTGCCAGTCAATCTTGCAAAGTGTTCGGTCCTGCGCAGAGGATCAAGCACTTCCACGACTCCTTACGTACTTGGCGGAAACGTATTGCGTCAAGTGACTGAACAAACCGACTTCGGTATCTCGTTATCCTCTGACTTCAAATCCAGCGAGAACTGGACAAATGCTACCCGCAAGGGTTTCCGAAAGCTGTGGATGATCCGCAGGTCATTCGGCATTATAACAAATGAAATGTTCGTTATATTATTCTCAGCCTTCGTCAGGCCATACTTGGAGTACTGCGTGCAGGCCTGTCCTCCATGCTTGGTACGCGATAAGATGACACTTGAACGAGTTCTGAGGGTTGGTACAAAACTGGTACAAGGATTGAGGCATCTTTCGTATCCCGATAGGTTGCTCAGGTTGCAGATGTTTTCGCTGCACTATAGGCGCCTTCGGGGAGACCTGAATCTTACGTACCGTATATTGACCAACAAGATTGGGCCTGATCTAACTGGACTGTTCCAGCCGGCTCAGATGCCATCTCTTCGTGGTCACCCTCTGAAGTTGCATAAGCCTAGATCTGATCACGTTAGAGCTGACGTTCGTTTGTCACGCAGGGTCATCGACTCATGGAACGCACTACCCAGCGAAGTAGTATTAGCGCCAACGGTGAAGGGGTTTGAACATCGACTCGACGCCCTTGGGTTACAGTTTCAGATCTTTCCGTTTGGTTCTTAACTTCTACATCCATTTCCTTGGCTTCTCACATCTATTACTATTATTGTCTTAACCACACATTCTCTCCTGTACTACAATTACCATTATTTTGTTTTTGTTGATTCCCTTCTCTTAACCTTTATTTTATTCACGTGGCCGGTACAGTGGGGACTGCTAGTGCAGGCCGCGTGAGCATTGATTGGTTGACCGTTATGTGATTCGGGTGTATTGATTTGGCTCCTCTCGGCTTCAAATCGCTCCCGCGAACTCCATCCTGGTTCAACGACGCATTGAAGAAGGAACACACGTGAGAATTCTCCTACCGTTCCTGTCCAACTTGAACTTGAACTTAAAGGAACATTCGTGAACCGCTACACGACGTCTAATGAGAACATCTTTCTTCCCGTTGGCTCAAGATGTCTTATGGAGTCTATGAAACTGAATGTATCACGGAGACTATATCTTGATAAAACTTTTCTCACTGGCTCTAAAAGCTTGGCTAGCCACTTGCCTGTTGCGTGGTCAGTTGCATATGTCCAATATGGGTCTAAGTGGAAGCCCTTCTTTATGTACCTATGGTAAGCCGTAAAGTCTCGGAATCACCGTCCCTGTGGGCCAAACTAGTTCGAACGTGTTAAAGCCAAACTCGTTTCATTGCTTGAGGTGCCGTAAAAGCCTAATAACTATCGTTTTCATTGCCACTGTTTCGTCTCTCTTAATCTCCCTTTTTATGAAACCGCGCGATCGCTAAGGATAACCCCATCATGTCAATATAGTCAGCTTTCTACATCAAGACGAGCCCTGCTCATGTATCCGGTCTAGAGAGTAGCACATTCTCATTTTATTGAGCGCTTCGAGAGCGTCTAAGTGGTCATTCGTCATCATATACCTGAGTTTGGGTTTGTACATCAGATACTGATAACATGTAGTAACCAGGATGGATTAAAAATGCTCGGACGCTAATGCTGACGACGGCATAAATGTAGGCACTTGGGATTACAGATTTCCAAACGGAACCTCTAATTTTTGTTGTTCTGAATTACTACGGGGACAGAAGAACTTTGGACCGAGTGACAGTACCTCTAACAGTTTTTATCCAGGTGCAACGAGGAAAATATGGAAACGTATTTCTCCGGGTCGGATGAAATAAATTGTTTGCCATAGCCGTTTCAACTTGTCGCTGTAATGACACTAGGCGTTTCTTCTTGCAGTGTGGTTATTTGTTGCACAAACCTTTCGAATCGCTTGCGTTCATCCACGTCCAGTTTGTCCAGCGTGACGGAATACGCCCACCGGTTACGCACCAGTTCATCAAGTCTCGAAGTAATGGTGTCACGCTCGTTCAACGTGTTTCGTTGTAAAGGCACGTTGGTAGGATTAATCCGATATCGTCGAAGCACTTTCCAAAAGTGTTCAGGATATTCGCAAAGTAAAATGCATCTGATGCGGAGCGGTTCATCGACATCACAGCTGTACGGGTTACCAAAAACTCATGAGAAGGGCAAACCACTAAGACTCATTTTGTCGATGGTAAATTCCCCGCAGCACAAATTGGATCGCTGGTTAGTTCGGGTCCTTGCGCTACTGAGGCAGCTCTTCAATTTACACAGCATTAAGGACTCTTTTGAAATAACAAAAACCTAGACATGGTCAACCTAGCCGACAAGCTTATGCGCTCAGTGGACGTCCAGTCGTTATTTATTAATGTCCCTTTGCTAGAGAGAGTTGATTACATTTGCCACCTGATAGAAGAGGAGAATTTCCGTCTAATAATACCGGCAGACCTCCTAAGACAGTCCCTGTTACTTTGCACGGATAATGGCGCTTTCCGATTCCAGCACACCTCATATCGCCAAACTGATGGAGTGGCTATGGGCAGTCCGTCGGGCCCGGTAATGGCTGATTTTTTCATGCTGATGTTTGAGAGGAAACTGAGTAAACAGATTCCTCAGCTACCGTATTACAAACGATATGTGGATGATATCTTTGTTTTCGGTTCCACGAGGATGCAAATCGAACAAGTAGTAGACCAACTTAATGATGTTCACACCAAGTTGAAGCTGACTTTGGAATTCGAATCGAATGGTCGTCTTCCGTATCTCGAGTTAAGACTTTTGAGGCGAGCTCTCGGTACCATTGAGCGACGGATAGTGCCACATCTGAATAACTCGTATATTCGTCCCTACGTTGACTTTGTGGTTCAGGCTTGGCGTCCATGGTTAAAACAAGGCATCTGTTTCTTGGACCATCCCCAAAGAAGCGCCCTCAAGACAACCCGTGGATTATCTGGTCTCAGTTACTAAATGCGCCTTCGTCTACTCGGTTTGTTTTCCTCAGAATACCAACGGCTTTACAATGACCTGTTTCCCACATGCCGGATACTAACTGAGAGCGAGCACCCATATACATCACTGCTGATTATAGCCCCTTACAAACAATGCCGAGGCCAACAGTTAAAACTGGTATCGGAACACTTCCGTTCGGATTGTAGAAAGTATTTTTACGCCCTTAGAATCTGTTCCCACTGGAATGCACAACTAACACATGTGTTGAACGCACCAGACATCGAGACATTCGAAGGACTGTTAGGCATTCAGCTTAGTGATAAACGCTACACAACAGTGCGCTAAATTGCCGTGTCAAGACTGCTGATAATTTGTATTCCATCTTGGGAAATTTTTGACTTTACTTTTCTTGTGCATTTTCCATCCTGTGGGTCATGTAAAGTAATGCTATTTATCCCATCATACACTAATGAACTATTGAAATCTATTTATCTGTGGCGATTAAGCTGGCTTGGTCACGCCCTACATATGCTGTGCGAGCGATTATCATGTCGCGCTCCATTTGTTCTCACAATGTCGCACTAGAAAAATCGTGTGGTGATCAGTCTGCCAAATGCGAAATAGGTCAATGGACTGAATCGCTCTATAGTTTTCCTCGATCCCATGCGTCTTCTCAGTTTGGGGTCAAAGGATAAAGAACGTCGCCTGTTCCGAGCTGTTGATGGTAAGGTGTGAAATTGGGCTCAGTGAAGGGAACTGTATAAAAGTATACCTGTACTCGATTTATGACCCAAATGTGTAGAGAGTTGTGACGATGCTAAACGGCACCAGTTGTAATTAGTTGCCGGATTTCAGAAACTGTTAGGCCTGCTGAAATACCGGCGCGATACACTGTACAAATAGCAGCAACGTAGTTGAAAAAATACGGTTCGCAGCATGAGTCTAGTAAAACGTAGGGAGCCTTTCTTCATCCGTGGAAATAAAAAGGCAGCTGGTATTGATAGAACGCATCCAAAGACGTTAAATTTGGGTTAAACTTGATCGGAATCCAGTGAAATAAGTGGAAAATCAACCACAGTGCAATGAAAGAGCACGGCTCACAACATCACATAAATGGCTGTTGAAAATCAAAGAAATGAGAGACAGTCCTCCAGCCGCCTATATGATCAGGTGTTGTAGGCAGGAATTTATCAACAATATAGGTTTGACAAACAGGAACAGATATGTAACGTTACTCACTTCAGTTTAGTTTAGTTGAGCAAATATGATCCGAGCACCGAAGTGCGGTGGATCCAATTGCCACGACTCATACCGTACGAATCACCATAAATAACAACGCTAAGACAATAGAGTTGGGTGCAAATAGAATGCGGGGAAAATGAAAGCAACAAGAGAATGCTTTAGGTTAATCAGAATGGAACGAAAATTAACAACCAGATGAAAGAAGCCGAATGCAGGAACACTATGACTTCGTTACTGCGCCATGTCTGACACGGTCTCCAACCATTGGTGTGGACCGTCCTGATGCCCACATCCAGGAAGACGACATGTGCCAACCTGACCAAGTCTCTTAGTCAATTTCTTCAAGCTTATATTCCATGTCATGGACTTGGAAGCTTGAGGTTTCGCCTAACTTAGTGCAGCCAGGGCGTATAATGCACGCCGAGGAAGCCGATCAACAGACATACGGAGGACATGGCTTAACTAATGCAAGCGACTAAGATTTAGCAAGTACTCGAGAGAAGGACCGGAAGCATTCTTGCCGATAACCGGTAACTTTAAGATTGGTATGTAAACTTGGCTACGGCCAGTATTTTCTGATACCGGAAACCCTGATACGAGCAATTCCAAGGTTGTAAACCAAGAATGTGCCCTCATGTGACATCTTCCAAAGCCATTCTGACTCTAATTTCTTCACTGCCATTGCATGCATACCGTGCATGTAATGTCACTAAACATTATGCATAACTTACGTAGCATTGGTCTACATGAATCGCGGACTGACTGTTAGAGGTAAGTTTTATTAGCTGCAGACTTCCGTTTTGTCGTGCTCTTTCACTGACGCTTATTTCAAGGAGCAATTTCGTTAGCCCCATCAGCTGTTTACACTAATCGGAGTGAATCATTGTTCCACTCTGATGTGAATGATATCAATTTCATTTCTTTGTGTGAATAAAACTGGCGATTTATTTGTTCGGCTCTTATTTGTTTTAACTTTTCACACGCTTCCAGTGCCTCAGTTGGTGTTTAGATTTACGCATCATGCTAGATAACTGTGCCTTTTCCGTATAAAAAAACAGTTTTGTGGTTGGTTATCACGAGCCATCGTCTATCGGGCGACGCACATGACCCGTGTGTGATTCAAATCGCGTGTTAGCCTGCGAACCATTACCTGGTCGTGCGTAACCATTACAGTAGTGTCCTTTTACAAGTATGCTTAGTTACAGTACTGGCAACTGATTAGTCGAGTCCACCATGACCCCAATTAGAAAACGGGAGAAATACACTGATGGAGCCTGTTCTTCGAGCCATCACGTTAAGCGTCTGAATTGTTATTTCTCGGTCAATGAAATTTCATTGACAACTGCAAGATGAACATCCTGCTGAGTATTTGTGGCTCCCAAACATAAGAACTAATTCACAACCTAGTGACTCCGCATGTACCATTCCCCAAACAATTTGATGAACTGATCAGACTGATCTTGAATTACTACAATCCGGAACCACCAGTGCATATGCAGCGGTTTAAGTTCAATATCCAACTACGTTCAGGCAGAAAACTGGTCAGTGGTTTCTTCGTTGTCGAACTTGGGAGTTGACGGAGTAATGTGATTTCGGCAACTACCGAAACGACATGACGGTGATCGTCTGGTAATCGGAGTGAAAAACGTTCATACTCAGCGTTGACATTTCACTGCCAACGCATTGACCTTGGGAATTAGGTATGACATCGCGATGGGTATGGAGGCTGCTGAAAAAAATACCCAGCTTCTGCAGAATTTGCAGCTCAATTCAAAGATGTGTGTTTATGAGTTCCAAGCAGAAGTTTACAAATATGATGTTTTTGGCTAACATCCATATATATCCAACCTGTCCCACACTTGAAGTAGAGAACTTTTATGATAAATTTATAACAGCTGTTAAAGAACACATCGACCGTTACCTATGTGTCGTCGCCAGAGATTTTAACAGATCCTGTAATACTTTTTCGATACTCTCGGGTTACGGAACATTGTAAATTTCCCCTTCAGATTAGATGCTATCCCAGAGCTGGTGTGCGTTAATAATGTGAAGTGGTTCTCTCTATGTAATCGAGCACCGATTGGCAGTTCCGCACACTCAACAATCAAGATTTCTCCTGTCATCTATAAAAAGACAAACCATCAAGACATCACTCGCCTCAATAACCGAAGTTCCGGGCGGAGGCGGTGCTGTTCGCAAAATTTTGACCGACTTCGTGAAAGGATTACATCCATAGAAGTTGGCTTATTCTTTAGTCCTGACGTATCTAAGTATTTTGACAAGTTAACTAGTTTTTTTTAACTTCTTTTTTGACATCTGCTATTCATTGGAAACCATATACGTCAACGTTGACAAGTTCTCCTCCATCAACCGAAGCGGCTGCGCCTACTTAAGGGGAAAGTATCTAAAGAAAAAGACAGCACTTTGGTGAGGTCTCACAATTCGAAACAACGAGGAGCTAGGCTGTCTTAACCAAGTGTATATCCATTATATTCTTGGGAACGGCAGCTGTCGAGAACGCCGAAGGATGTTGAAATAACTTAACTGAGTTACACAATGTACGCTTTATTTCGATGCGAAAGTAGAGGAATCGAATCAGTACTGCAACGGCGATACTACTATAGCCCCCGAGCCGACCTGTTCCCAAGTTCTGAGGTCTGACGACGCGTTGCGCCCTGTTGACAGTGTAACTGTGAATATTTTATCGAAGCGTCTACGTTCCGGTAAAACTACTGGTTCGACAACTTATCCCTCACCGTACTCAAAGAATGTGCTGACTTTTGGCAACGCTTCTTGAGCCTTTATACGCAACGAGTATGAAGCAACACAAAATCGCGGACTGCTGGAGAATTGTCAGTATGACACCATGTCAAGAATAGGTCCGAGAAATATCGAGCTATCGTTTGCACTTCTGTTGACTTGAAGGTTCTAGCGAAAGTCATTCTTGAAAAACTTTTGCCCCAAACGCACTCGAATGACCCTCTACAATCTGCTAATCGTAGTTCGATGTCTACTCTCTATGCTGTGGCCTGCTTCATACATTCCGGACTGTCATCAAGTAACAACCGCAACAAAGCAACTCGAATGGGTTTTCGTGATTATAGTGATGCATTCGGAAGTGTAAACCATGAAGTACTGCTGAATGACCTACTCATTCAAGGAGTACATCTTTCCATCGTCCACTTCTGTGCTTATTGTGCTGGGCGCACTCAAATTACTTGAGTCAGTTACAAGTTCTCCTCCCCACTAGTCACCAACTCCGGTGTTTTTCATGGTGCAATTCCGTCGTCTTTTCTCCTTTCTACTTACGTCAACTCAATAGCAGCCCACGCAGACGGGGCAAAACTAAAACATGCTGATGACATCATTCTGGGTATCAAGTATCGAACCGCCAATTCCTAAATCAGGTTACTAGATCTTTTGAACGACCTCATTGTTTGGTCCAAAGCTTGTCATCTGTCTCTTAATGCATCAAAGTGTTATGACAAAATTTTCGCTGCGCGGAGGAGTCAGGTACGAGCAGCTCCTTACACAGCGCCGAAAACTACTTACGCACGATAATAGATTACTCTCTACAACATCTCTACAGCGTCTGTGTCCACCATCTTGGCTTTGTTCTACCTTGTGATGCGGTCTCAAGCTAAGCATGGTTCGTGTACGGACATTGTTTGAATTAAGGCTCATGTACTTCGGTGCTTCGGCTGCGATGCTTTGTTCCATTTTTCCTGTACCAGATTAACCGTTGCCCATTTTAAATATCTATTGACGTTCGACATCGGTTGTTCCAGGTTATATGTGATAAATGTCGTGGCAAAAGTCATCAAAATACACAGCGAACGCCACCGAACACAGGAAAGCCTCTCATACAAGCGGAACCACACCGTTCATCTCGTGGGGTCAAACACCTGTGTGAAAGTACCTCTGTCAACGCGCCTGCCCCTACCACGCCGCGATCTGCACCATCACCAGCGTCTTTGATCCCGGCCGAGTCTCAGGTTCAATGTTTCCCACTGATAGAAGACTCGGACTCGAAACATCTGAAATGCCGATCCACCGATCGGTCCGTGAATTTCTCAGAGTTTGTATGTGAACCTCTGAGCATCGAAGATCCATGGACTACTCCAAAGAGCCGGGGGCCACGTAGCCGAGTTCAGGCGCCTCCTACTGGTAAACAAATACCAAAACCGATAAGCACCCCTAGTACTTTTCCCACAGGTTCATCACCGATTTCGCTGAGGCGTCGTAATCTCATGGTCTCCTACGTACCAGTCAAAAGATAAAAACCTACAGATACGCTATGACAACGATGTTGAGTTCCTCCAGGAGTTCATCGATAGACCTATAGGTGTGGGTGAAGACAGTGGGACGATTAAACAAGTAGTCCGACTTGGCCAGCAAACTAACCAGTCGGGTCGACCTCCAAGAGTCATAATTGCAAAACACAGCATGCCTCAACTCATACTGTATCGTCAAGGCTGACAGGCATTAGGGTTCACATACGTCGAGACTTGGAGCCCGAAGACAGGGATGCTTCGGAGACTGCGGTCCTTGAACTCGAACGCCGTACAGAAGAAGGTAAGACTGACCTAGACATTGTAAATTTTCTGGTGATCGAGGTGGGTGTACGAACCCGTGTCAACCGATTGCTCAACCTTCGGGCACATACCGCGGTATCTCCCAAGATCTCCATGTGTGCAGCCTAATGAACAAACGTGACGAACTCTGCTGCTTCACTGGCTCGGAACAACCGGACGTCATAAGACTTGTAGAGATTAGGTTGAACTCCGACATCGTACCCTAGGAAGTTGCCTTGTTAGGATACTCTAATTTACAATGCGATCGAAATGCAAAGGCTAACGGTGGTGTTCTGTTGTACATCTAATCGTCACTATCTGGCAAACATATCAGCACCCTTCAGAGCGAGGATAACCTAGGCGACCAACTGTGCTGTTTGATCCGTCTCAGACGCGCAGAACTAATATTGGGTGTTATGTACCGTAGCGCATTAAACCGTTGTTGCGATTGACTACTACATGCCCAGAAGCACCTGAACCGCCCTTACTTTCTACTAAGGTGGCACCTAGATTTATCTAGGATATTCTGGCCAGACGTTCCGTTTTTCCTGGCCATGGCGAAGTTGAGGTTCAATTCGCTAAAATGACTATTGAAGTCGGGGCAAGGCAACATGTAGTCCAACCGACGCGCATGACTTCGCACTTGGTACCTTGTTTGGACCTAATGTTTACTAGCTGAGAGCAGAATCTCTGAGAGCTCGGAGTCCTCGAACCTCTAGCGAACGGTGACCATAGCTCAATTGCGACAAGCATAGAACCTCCGTTGCAATATTACAACCAATGGAAGCCGACATTCAAATATTGAAAGAAGGAATTCAACGGGCTCATCCAAACCGCAAGTCAGACTTATTGGACACTGCCACAAGATGCGTCACTTCAGACCTGTTGGTCATCAGTGAACTCGGTTGGTTCCTCTGAAGTATTCAAAAGTCAGACCTGTCGAACCGCGGTGGTTTACTAAGGAACATATGCAATTAGCGTGGCGGCGTCGCAAACTTTGGGATAGATACATCATCTCTGGTTGAGATGAAGACTATACGGTGTACAAGAAACAGCGTAACTTATGTACCGCCGCAAAGATCACGAAACGCCAGCAGTTCGAAAAGTAGCTAGCAACCTTAGCGAAAAGAAGAAGAATATTTGAAGAATATTTGAAGAAGAATATTTGTCTTGAAACTTCAACTGGAACCAGCGGGCGGTCTAAGGTCTTAGAGACCTTAGACGTACAGTCGCTCCTTTCAAGCACAGAGCACGTGGACGCCTTAGCTTCGTACTTACCGTATTTTTCAGTAAACTGGCGGCTGTTCTGGTACTGGCACAGGTTGCGCCAGTCTTGTTCGATAGTATACAATGTGAAGCAGACAAAGTGTATCAACTACTCGTTAATCTCGGTGGTACAAATCCCCCAGACCAGCCGGACTTCACCCACTAATACTTAAGTCCCTATTTAATGTCATCTCATCAGCCATGACCAACCTATTCAATAAATCACTCTTTGAAGGACCTGTCCCCAACGACTAGAAATCCTCGATAGTGAGACCGTTTCCTGAGGGTGGTGATCCGTGTAAAGTAGAAAACTATAGACCTATCTGTTTGACTTCAGTATTGTCCAAAGTTCTCGAGAAGTGCGTAAAGGTGCCTGTTGTCGTTCTTCGAATCGATGGACGTAATGACGATAGCGTAACACGGCTTAACGAAAGGACGCTCCTGTATCATCAAGTTCATGTACGCAAGGCACCTGAGTGAACGAGCTTTCAACGACCGGAAGGATGTTGACGCGGTGTACATCCTTTCGTAAGCTTTCTGACAGAGTAAATACGAGGTACACCTTCATAAACTGAGGATCTACAGGATCGGTGGCATGCTACTTAAGTGGTTACACGAGTGTATTGAGAGACGGAAGTGGGGGGTACAGGTTAATGACTACCTGACAGACTGGTTCCCATCGACCAGGGGCGTGCCTAAAGAAACTGTACTTGGGCCAGTGTTAATTAGTATTTATGTCAACGATCTCCCGAAGCAGCTCTAGTCACCATGTGAACAGTTTGCATATGATTTGAAAATATTGTGGATCGTTGAGAACCAGGAAGATTGTACTCAACTTCAGCATGAGATGGATCGAACATCAACGTGGTCCATTGAGATGCAACTCCCTTTTAACAGGAGCACGTCGAAGTAAATTAGTATCACCAGACGTGAAACCACTCGATTATGCATTTTGGACGGCAGTTGCTTCACCCTAATACATCTGTCGGAGACTTAGGAGTGCTCTCGCGACATGATGTGAGACCATTAGAAAATACAGGGAAATTGCAACGTGCTTGACTTCGTATGCTCTGGGCATTATGACGCAGTTGCTCCCCATGGTCTGAAGAATCAGTGTCTCGCATATTCACCTCGCTCATCCGACCAATCCATGAATACAGCGCCTCAGCTTATTATCCGATAACCCAGTGGGATACGGCAAAGCTGGAGAAAATACAGCACGTCGCAAATAGAATGACTCCCGATCTACGGAAGCTTCCGTATTAAAAACGTTGTGAAAGGCTCGGACTCTACGCACTACCCCACCTCCGATTACGAATTGGCCTTATTATGACCCATCGAATACTACATCTGAATCAGTTCTCTAGACTGCAGCCAACCCTGTAACACTCGAGGACACCGTTACAAACTGAAGCTCCAATGCGTGAACAAGGTATCACACCAGCATTGTATAGAACGAAGAATCGTAAACTTATGGAATACACTACCAGAAGGACTAATAGAGTCCGATTCTGTGAAGTATTTCCAAACAAGTTTCTACGATTATTTCGGAAACCTGTGCATTTTTGAAACGGTGCACATACAATGCAAAAATTAGACGCTATGCCCGGAAATAATGAAACAAATACGAACTCCTAACCGAACAGGGATAAAAGACTAACTGACCAAACACTGCCGCTGAAAATCCGCGATTAAAGGTTTTTGATTTTTCATAATGCGATGGGGTTGTATAGAAACTTTGCTCATTGCTCTTAAATACAGTCTCATCCTCAGCGAAGTACCTAGGTGTGGCACTGGCCTATGATTTATCTTGGACCCTTCATATAAATGAACCTTTCACAAAAGTCTGAAGCGTGCCTTTCTACGTCTCTCGTCTAAAATCCTCCTCTGTTCCTCATGAGTTGATTCTTCGATATGTCAATGTCTGTGTTCTTCCCCACTGGACGTACTGCTCCCCTGTGAGTTTCTCCGGTCTTCTGATCAAGCATTTTAATTTAATTATCGTCTTTACGTTATTTAGCCCGATGCAGCAAAGTTTCGATGACTACTTTGGTTAACACACTTTTGTCTACACATACCAATTCATTTTTATAACACTTTATTTGAATATCTGTCAACCTCATCTACTAGGCAGAAGAACAAGTTGAGATTTGTTCGCACACAAGGCTACCGCTCGTCGGTCATCCCTTAACGTTCGCGTTTTCTGCGAAACCACAACTCTGTCGTTCTAGACAGAAACAGCCACTTCGCAGCATGATAGCGCTTTTTATGGTACTGTTTCGTAAGTGATTTGTACTTGTTATACCGTTGAGATCCTGTGTGTTGTGGCTGAATACTCACCCGCCAAGGGTGCATAAAGAAATTTCATGACTTGACTTAAACACCAATCGTCCGTTCAGCTGTTACAGTTACGACTAGCGACAGTCATTCCACGGGTTGTAACCATACTCGGACAATTTGTAACAAATGCAACAAACGCGGGGATTTGGCCCGTACGTGCCGGATCGGTGCAAGCCCACATTTCCTAGTGGTAAACAAGCAACTTGTTGCTATCCAACCACATGAATGTATACTACAGACATCTGTCCTATGAGCACAACCGCCATTTTGCACACAGCGTTGAGTTAACCAAATTCCAGTGCATTTCTAAGTTTACACGGTCAATGCAGTAACGCTTTGAGACGAACGAACTTAGTCACAAATTTTGGCCCAGACGAGTCACACCAAGCTGTCGGGCACCTTTGCGATTGCGTACATACACGGTTGGTGAAGTGAAACTGCTTGGGGTGAAGGACATGAAGATATCACGTGAAGGGACGACAACCAGGGGAACCATATACATCGCACAGGAAAATGATCCAAATCTACTGAGCAGCGACTGCATCAATCAATTTCCGGTTCTACAGATAAACCAAGTTTCCTTACCATCGGAGGTACAAACACTGCTCTAGCAATATGCACCAGTTTTTGAGGTAGCAGAGGAAAGAAAGTTCACCACTGGGCACACGACCACCATTCATCAACGCTCGGTCGTTGCCGTATACGATGCGATTGAAGGTAGAAGAGGAACTTGATCGCTTGCATAACAGCGGCATCATAGAGCGAGTAATGTTTTCGGATTGGGATACACCAATCGTTCAAGTACTCAAGCCTGATGGATCGATTCGCATCTGTGGTGACTACAAAATTATCGTAAACTACAGTATCCAGGCTGGAAAATACCCTATTCGAAAACTTGGGGACGTTCACGATCAGCTCAGTACCGGCAACTATTTTGCAACCTTAGACCTCACACACGCTTCTCAGTAGATCGAACTACATTAGAACACCAAAACAATAACGACAACCTGTACACATCGGGTCTTGTTCAGATAGTATGTATGTATGTAATCTCAGCAGTCTAGCAACTAGACACAGAGCCAACAAAAAACCACGGAGATCAGAAGATAAGGAGAGCCATCGCGTCATAATCATCGTGGCATAGTAGTTGAAGGTGGGCAACACACTTCACCTAATATGCTGCAGAAAGGAAGGAACATCTTGAAAAAGTAGAACAAAGCATTTTTAGTTTGTCTTTCACATGGTGATTTTTCTTTTTTTGTCATTTTCAATGTTTGAAGTATTACACATGTGAACCAGTACAATACTGTACACAATTCTTCAACTGATCCAGGTTGCGGGCCATGTTTTCAAGAGTGTTAAGCCATTGGCACTCCTTTTCTTTGGGTCCCCATCCTGGAAGACGTACGGATCCAACAGCAGCTAGACACGACGTCAGCGATTTCATGTGCCGTCACCAAGTGGAAGGCTGACCACCACGCGGTCGCCTCCAGCCAGGTCCTTGACGAACGAATAGAGCGCGACGCGGTAGACGCTCAGGTGCCATGCGTAGGACATGACCGAGCCATTTTAACTGGCGCAACAAAACCAGTTTGTTGAATGAAATACTTGCATTCCCCAAGATGCGACGTCGAACGTCATTACTATTAACTCGATTTTGCCACCAAACACGAGCAATTCTCCTTAAGCAACCGTTATCGAACGCAGAAAGACGCCGCATGTCTTCCACGCGAATCGGCCAGGACTCGCACACATACAACAATACTGAGCGAAGAGATGCGTTGTAAACACAGCCCTTTAGCGAGAATAAGACGTCGCGACGACGGCATAAGTGCCTCAGATTGACAAATGCTGATCGGGTTTTAGCGATGCGAAGAGAAACTGCTTTGTTAATAGTGCCGTCAGCAGAAACCCAGCTCCCAAGGTAGACGAAACTATCTACCTGTTCAAGTTGTACACCTTCGAGAGTGAGTACGGAAACAGGTGAAAGCCAATCCTTGGGCAGTACTTTACACTTTGATGGGGCGAAGCTCATGCTATACTTAGATGCTTCAACCACCAAACGATCCAGAATGAGTTGCATACCCTGAAGATCGCCACCAAGTAAAGCGATAACATCAGCATAATCTAAGTCGGTCACGCGCTCACCCAGTAGAAGCACTTGATCGAAATGTTGAAAACCTTCTAGAGCATTCGGTAGAACGTCTTCGATTGCGAAGTTGAAGAGGAATGGGGACATACGGCAACCCTGTCGCACACCATTGTTGGCAGCGAATTGCGAGGAAAGCTTGCCATAAAGCCTCACTCTGCCGGATGTATGAAGGTAAAGTGCGTTTAAGATGGCGGTGTATTTCTCTGGCACCCCATTCTTTAGTAAACAACGCCATAAAGCAGGTCGATCAACAGATTCAAAACGGCACATGTGTCTAGGAATTCAACGATATAAGGCCTTTGACAAATGTGGCGATGTTCGAGGAGCTGGCGGAGCGTGAAGATTTGACCTAGGCATACGCGGCTGGGACGGAAACTAGCTTGTTCTTTAGGTAGAACAGACTACTATTCGGGATTCATTCAGCTCTGATTATTTTCCAGCAAATGATAGCGAAAATCATAAAAGGCTTGTCTAAACTTTTTTTACCTGGGCCAAGTCCTGGTTACCAGGGCTTGACGAAGATCTACAAACTCTGTGGTTCAAGATTGAAAGTTAAAAAGTGCACTTTTGGCGCCCAACATTGAGTATTTGAGTTTTCACATCTGCGCATAGGGACTGAAGAAAACTGAGGAGAAATTTCGGACTGTTCTTGGGGCACCACAATCAAGGAATCAATATGAATTGAGGTCGTTCTTGGGGCTGCACAACCACTACTCAAGTTTTGTTCCATGATCAGCCACAATACCACACCCGTTGCAACGTTTCTTATGCAAGGTGCTGAGTGGGTGTGGTCTGAGACGGAATAATTGGCTTTCCACCAGGTTAGAGGTGCATTGGCTAGTCCACCGGTTTTGGCCCATTTTAACCCGGAAAAGTGCATGACGACGACATGTATAGCATCAATTTACGGAGTCGGAGTCGCTCTGTTACCAACTGCTGCGGGAGGAGTAAAAAAATCGGTTGCATCTGCCTCCCGCACCCTATCCTAGTGTTAGGAAGGAATACACGAGTCGAACAAGCCAGGACCCCATCGCCTCGGTCGGCTATCCAAACCCATCCGCCCTGATTGGGGCGAACAGAGAGCCAACCAGGAGAAGCGGCCAATGAACGCTAGGTTGAAGTTCTTTTATTGGCTGTAAGTTAACCTTTCCAGAGCTTTCCACGGTCGCTTTAAATATATTGTTCACGAACTTTCCAATTTACCTTTATAATGAACAGTGTGATTTGCTAATTCATTCCTGTTGCCCTGCTCGTCCGATTCGTCTTCTCTCTGTCCTGTGGGGGGCCAGCGACTTCGGATTTGATTGGGAATCAAGCGTCCATTCAGGCGAGGGGCGAACACTTCAACTAGGCCGAGGGAAATTACGCCCTAGTTGACAAGGAGCCTTTGGTTGTCGTAGTTGGGGTTAACGGTTTTCACTAATATCTATTTGGGTAAAATTTTGTAACATACATACACACAACAGAACTTACTATTAGGAATTCAAGGTGAATCAAACACCACACCTAACATGCATCGCCCTGTTGGCTTGGCTGGGCCCTACTACTTGCTGCCTATCAGTACGAACTGAAATATCTCCCCGGTAAGGAAAATCCGTGTGCCGACGCACACAGCGGACTTCTACTATGGGAAGTTCCGAGAAATACGTCGGTTTTGTAAGAATAAGTACAAGCGATATCTTGGTTGGATGATTCGTCAGTGACAGTAAGGGAAATAAAGTAGGAAATACTGAGTGACTCTGAATTATTGAAAGTTCGGAACTATATCCTTACTAGTTGACCGGATAAGCTTGACAAGGGTCTAAGAACATTCCACTGTCGAAGAGATGAACCGAGCCTCGAGTATCGTTGTATACTCGACGCTTCGTCAGACAGGACCGACAAACAATCCCACAGAAACTCCACATGAGTCACCAAGGAACTTCAAAGATGAAGGCACTAGGGCGCAACTACCTGGTGGACCGGAGTCGGTTGGGAGATAAAACAAATCGTACAACCTTGCACTGGTTATCCAATAATAAATCATCCTCCCCACCGTCTGTGCCAATGTCTCCATGACATTGGCTCACTCGCCCGTGGGACAGAATGCACATTGACTTCTGTGGACTTATCAGCAGTTCTATAGTGCTTGCTGTAGTGGAAGCACATTCCAAATGGATCAAAGCTCGGGCAACCAACCCATGACTGCGTCAACCACTCAGCACCTCTTAAAAAAGATCTTCACTGCGCATGGTGTACCATGTATAGTTGTTCCAGATAACGGATCCGCATTTACCAGTGACGAGTCCGGACAATTCTTGCGTCAAAATGGAATCCAGCGCGCTCCCTCAGCACCACATAATCTTACGTCCATTGGTCTGGCCGACAGAGTGACTGCGACAATCAAATACGGCGTGGCCAAGCAACAGTCCGGAATTTTAAAAGCTCACATGGATAAATTTCTTCCTACCGCACACTAGCATGGAGTAGCCACCGTATGAAGTTCCGATGGGGCGACGTCTGCGCACTCCTTTGGATCTGAATAAACCCGATCTACATAGAACGCTCGTTAAACGCCCATCCTCGGTGGAGCGACGCTATATATGAGAACGAAGGATGTTGTGGTTGAGGTAAGTGATGGAATGCATGTTAAAGTGAGGCTAACGGATAAAAACGGGATCCGAAGGGTTACGAGATCAATAAGAGGTAGTGCAGTTGAGGCAGAGTTGGAGGACGGACGAACAATTCGTCATTTGGAACATGTGCGACTACGGTCTGTGAGCTCAGAAGATGAACACTTAAACTGTACATCGTATACACTTCTAAAAAAGCACTGCAAGCATTGCTAAAAGAAAACGACGCTTTGTCACCTCCTATATAGCCATGGTGATCAGTTCATATGAAACGGAGGATAGAACGGAATCAAGCCGGATAAGCTTGATCTGGCTGTGGAGGACCGTTGTGATGGATTATCACGAACCGCGGTTTGTCAGGCGATGCATGTGACTGGTGCGTGAATACAAGCGCGTGTCAACAAGCAAACCATGACTTGGTCGTGTGTACACATTACGAACGTGTCTATCATGTGTCGTGTTCATCTTATAATAACCTTAAATCCTTTCATGCTGGTTTGTGTTTTTATTACAGTTAGTGGGTGAAAGCAGTCTTGGAGCCCGACACAACCAAAAAATGACGTAGAAGTTATGCTTATATCGTAATAACTGCAGGGATGAAAATCTTCGGTACTAAGTGAAAGTGTTAAGTACGGTACTATACTTAAAACAATAGCCTACTTCGCGTTCTGAGGATACCACTTAAGGATGGGAACTGATTACACCGTTTGATCACGTAGCCAAATTGGGTGTGCTAATGGGATCAGGTGGAATAGTAGCAAACCGCGACTAACAGCAGATTGAAATGCGCCGCTTTACTAATGCACGTGATTGCGATTCATTTGTTAGCAGGTATGACCGTTTGGAAAATGATATCATCGGTACCCATATATCGTTGCTTCACCACAGTGAAGCTGAAAGCGGTTGAACAAGAACTAGAATATTTCAGAGTCCCCGAAGCTATGAGAGAGCGTAGAATTGAACACGGGGTGAACAGATTGCAAGCCAAACAGCTGGACCTCTACTCAACTGCTGTGTCGAAGGTTGGTCGAGCAGTCCAGGAGCAGAAATAAGACAGCTAATCCATACTTTTTGCAAGCGAAAAGAATAAGAACTTAAATCACAAGTCAGCACAGAGAATAGTAAAGAAAAAGTAAGCGACGGCCAACATAAAAGGCACGAGTTAGCTCAAGTGATGATTGACTGAATATAATGTAAATGCGCCATTTGTGTACCCCAGGAGCAGTGTTCGATCCTACAGGATGGACGATCTACCCTTTCTGTTTCCGCTAAACGCCTACACATCCTCCATTACCGTGTGTTCTCTGGCAGAGTAGCATCGGTTTACCATCGTCGGGCTCGCCATGGTAAGCAAATTCACGGCGTTTGCTGCCAAACCTAGACAGCGCCAACGTTGCCGGGCGAGCGTGTCACGCATGCTGGATTCGATCAGTGGGTAAATATCCAAAGTGGAGCTAGTTTCAAGACGAATCCAAGGATGTTCTAAAGATTGGTCTAAAGATGCTCTCTCTTCTGGGTCAGGTTTCAGCAGTGATGCGATAAAATTCTTCGCTGACTTTGAAATGTGATCCCAGTGAGGATGATGAAAATGATACGTACCTGACATGATTTGTTTTTTTATTTCGTTGTCATCTTGATTGACGGAATAAAATGGTGGATATCCACAAAGAAGTATGTAAGCCACCACACCGATACTCCAGTTGTCAACCTCAGGTCCGTAACCGGATTTGGTAAGTTTGCTTTTTAATAGTTCTGGTGCGGAGTAATCCACTGTTCCACAATTCGTCATCATTTTCGGTTGAATCTCTCTAGACAGACCAAAGTCGGTGATCAAAAGCTTCGAGTCATCACTCTGCTTCTCGAACAGTATGTTTTCTGGTTTGATGTCTCGGTGAACATAGCCTGCAGCGTGCATGTACCGCACTCCGGACAGCATTTGTGCTATGATAATAGCGGCATCTCTTTCACTGAACTTTCCTCTCTTTATTATTCGATCGAACAGCTCACCGCCCTCTGCTAACTCCATAACAAGGTATATTTGATCCGTTTCATCAACCAAGTCATATAGTTTCACTAAATTTGGGTGTTCCAATGCTCGCATTATAGAAGCTTCACGATACATTAATTTTTTAATTTTCTTCTCTACTTCTTTTGGGGAGTATTTCTGATAGGTCGGCTTTCCTCTATCAACTCGCTTGATGGCCACATACCTCCCAGTCTGTAGATCTTTCGCTTTAAACACTTCACAGAAACCACCATCACCAAGTCTGTTAATAATCTTGTAGCGATCACTTTTCAGTGGATCTATTTTCGCTTTCCGAGACAGCTCACGTTGCTGGGCTGTTTTACGGCTCATCACTTACTGTATTATTTCATGCATTGGCTATCCATCTGTGTAGGGCAATGCAGCAAGTATTGTTTGAATGCGCGGTGCCTTCATTGATTTTCACATTGATCCGGTCACCCGCAATTCACTGAAATATTCACAAAACGACCTCGACGCATACCATTAAGTTACAGTTTTACTGAGAACGAACGACCAACTGTCAACAACCGGTTCGATCCATTTGCGAGAACCGTAATAAACTAGCAACAGAAAACTTCAACGGAATGTCAGCGATGTGGATGCTTCTTTATTCAGTCAAGACCGGCATTTCCCACCTTACTGGTGTTATATATCATCGCACGTAAACCCATCACCTTTTCACTACAGAATTCAAAACAAGCCCCTTGTTACCGGATCCACGTTAGGTGGAGAATGCTAGTTTACCTTGTTGCACAACCAATCCGTTCTACGACGAAGTGAGTGCGTTTGGTTTTTGTTCACACTATGGTACTCAACACCGAACCAGGTGTTAAACACTCAGTACTCAGTACTTAAGCACGAAAACACAGATTACGTTTCGAGGCAAGCATGACGGCTTATTTGCGTTGCGCCTAAAATGAATTCGTTTTCTGGAATGACCTAACGAGAAAAGATAAAACATCACGTATTCAGGTCCACGGACGATTGAGACCATCAGACTTAGAATGAGAACAGCACAGTTCAAGAAGGGTCAGTATGCACCCAGAAAGGTGAATATTTGCCAAGGAGTAATTCCGCAGGTGGAATGGGAGGGCGCTACGATTTGAAGGCCCCATATGTGCGCCAGTTCACATATCCTGAAACAGCTAACCCCGCAGAGGATTAAGAGGTACACCGACCGGAAAATAGTGAAAATCAACGCAAAATTGAGCAATGAGTCCCCACGTCGATCATGTCATTGCAGAACAAGTTGCTGTTATCGCTGACGCCAATTTAAATGTCAAGTAGTCAAAAGATTTTTACAGTCTGTAACAGTAAACTCAAAGATATCCTTATTTCAAGTGTTGCCTATCATGACGCACCACTCGCCGTAAGGCGTGAATTGCAATTTCGTGCAGCTAAAATCGCGGAGATCAGCCCCACTCCATATGACCGATGTGCATATCACCACACCAAGCGGCTGTGCGCACTTAACACTCGCAGTGGAAATTGGAAGAACCGCCCGCTAGAAATGCACTGCATGTACGCTGACCTACTTGTCCCGCAACGTGGGTGAGACAGATCGTTTAGAAGTTCGTTATACCCGCATATGATTTTGGCCTACGCGTCAGACTGAGTATAGGCTTCGACCCGGTCTTACCATCTGGCGGTAGAGATTAAAATGTCGGATGCATATACAGTCACTTTCGGCCACATTTTGAAAACAATTCCTTCTTTTTTGAAACAGAGCGAAAAACCTTTGCTGACTTCGTGGAGTAACTTCCAATATTGAATCCGTCAGCTTTAGCAAGTAAGATCAAAATTCTACGACAGTTCCAATGTGACGGTGTCAATTTACACCATCTTACCACTAATTTCAAATATTGAGAATGATCGAGGAAACTCCGTTACTCCACTAGGTGATCGCTGATAACTCAGACTGGACTACTGGGGAATAATATCTTTCACAAGGTGGCGATACGCTAAGTGTGAGAAAACGCGGTCACTCGCCCGTCAAAGATAGAATCTCAAAAAAATATCAATGGTTTACAAGCACTCACTCGAAGGCGCATAGTTGAACACGTTATCACAACTAAGAAGGGCATCGAGGGTACGAAACCGTTTGAATTTACCCTTTGAGCGCTCACCTGGATACTGACATCAGATACGGTACGCTGGAGCTGTGAGAAAGTTTCTAAGTGCTATATCGTACGTAGCCAATCTCAGTGGACGTCATGTCTATCGGGACCAACCCTGCCCTCTGCAATGTTTGTAGCTTGCATGGCGGTGGAGGATAAGACGCGCTAAATCGTAGTTAGCGTACAAATCATGATGGTCCGAAGGAGTCACCCGTGGCCCAGTGGCATGGGCTGCTGAATGCGGGACCTTTGAATTGGTCGCTGCCGCTCTCCCCAAAACATCGCTTTTTGCGTTATTTGCTGCAAACGTATCAATTTTGTACGAATATATTGATGAATTCTTTGAGGGAACATTTTCAAGGTCACTGAGGCTGCGCAACTCCACCGATTCTTTGAAAAAGTATCCGAGAAAATGCGCACAACTCGCAGGTTGCTGTTTTCATCCAAATGAAGCGAACTAGCAATAAACAAAACCAAAGTTTGTCTCGTCAATTGGATGAAGAATCTCACAACTCGTTTTATCAATATGCAGTCGTTGCTTAAAGATGTGAGACTGATTAATTGACATCCGTGAACTCTTTACTCTTTCTCTTTTCAAAATCGTGAAACTCCCATGTTTACTGATGCCATTTATTACATTGTGGTAGATAGTGTAACATGCTAAAAATGCATCCATCTGGATGCATGAAGCTTTTCTTGACCTGACGTGACACGCTGACCGGCGGTGCAAGCCACTGGTGGTCATGGATTCGAATCCTGATGGATCCGATGGATGCGCACTATTGATGATGCCCAACAGGCTGAAACTGCAGTCTAGTGCATTTCTAGGCATGTGGATGACTATCGTATTTAGAAGCTGGTACGGCGAGCTCTCAACCAACTGCATTTTGCAAGTACCTAAGAGGTGCGGGAAGCTGTTTACTGAGACAAGTACTCATAACGTCTTGGCCCTTCACGATGCCACTAATCTGTAGGTGCAGATTATCGCCATGAGTATCTGTTCGAAAGGCACGTATAAAATCGGACTCTTCTTGTGATACCTGCATCTTCATACGTAGGGCGTTTACTTTGCGCCATCAGTTTGCCAGTTCCTATCAAACTACTCGCATCTGGCGTAGTAGTAGATTCTTCTGAGGAAACAGAGTTTAACGCCTGTATGTTGGTTATGCAAGCTTCAACCGAATAGGCCCAAGCAAGGATAAAACGTTCAAAGCAGTGGACAGTTATGTTGAGAGTAAAAAAAAGATTGCTCTAGACATGGTTGGAAACTGATCCCAAAATTCATCCCATACCCTGCACTAAAGTTCTACATGCACTGATAGGAAGCATAGATGGTTAGATACATAAAGTCGATGGTAACAATAAGGGGCAACACTGTAAAACACCGCCACTTTCCAAGTACAGTCCAACCTGTCATGGCGATCACCTTCCCATGGAGACCAGTCAAAAATAGCTTCAAAGATTTTCCTATATTTTCTCATTGGTCTTAACCTGTCTATGGCGTCCACCTGTTGAATGCAACCGCGAGCACGCTCTTGTGGTCCTCAGGGGTTCTAGAACCTGCTCAAGGCGACCACCAGTAGCACGAATGGTCGAGATTGGGAGTTGAGGTGTCATGTAAGTCTGCCACGGTATCGCATAAATAGCTTAGATTTCGTTTCATGGTGTCATAATTGCCCCGGAAACCACATGTCCTGTTCTGATTCATTATTGTACAGGTTCAAGCATTCTGTGTTTCCTTATACGATTACTCATGGGCTTGTTAATTCTTCCGCTGTTGCAAGCGATCAGTTCACTTTGGGTAACTCCCCCAACACCATTGGTTTATTCTCACCCCATCGGTCACACTGCTTTCACACCATACTTGTCCGAGTATCACCCTATGTAACTAACGCATGTATCCCGCTATGGGCTGTGCAGTGAACCAATCGGATACGGCCATGTTACACAACAAATAGCGGTGAGACTCCCCTTGCGCACTCTGGGCTTTATGATACTGTTACACAGTCGCATATAAGTCGCTCTTGGGTACCGTTTCATTCTAGAATGATTAAGTACTGACGTGGGACTTGGTACAATGTAGTATGATTATTGCACCTGCCTAGAACGGATGAGCCACATCTAACCTACCTTTATTGGGCATATATAACTCAGTTGTACTTGGGGATGACTTCACGTGTTACCCATTACAATGTTGTACTCATCATGGCCTATGCTATCCTTGTTACCTTCTCAAGTGGAGTCTAGTATGGTGACATACCGAGATGGTGGGCTACGGCATCTTCTTCTTCGTCCGCGATTTGCATCATTATGGAAGCTCCATGGTATTACTCACCAGACTATGCTACTGACTTTCTGCTCCTTGAAATCGATTTGTAGATTACATAACCATATCATGCCTAGCTGCCCAATGCTATAACTAGCACAACGCTTAGAGAGCAGGTGTATGGTTCAGTCCATCCATGAGCTCATTCGTATTTGACGTGGGCGCGGTGTTTCCGAGGGAATTGTGTGCTTGATACGGATCAATGCTAGGGGGGCAAATTATTGAGTATGTTTCCAGTTCGATGGAAACATTTGAATCAAAAGGTTACCAGCGCTTGGCCGTTTACAGTATGCCTAAAGTGTGAAGTTTGACATTTGGAACACGATGCTCAACGCTTGTCCCTTGTGTGACCAAATTGGACTATGCATTCTAAGAGAAATTTCCCCAGGAATTCTGTGGCAAGCGAACAACCCCGACAATTAACCGAGTAGTGATTATTACGGTTCGCCAGTTCATGTTCCACTCCGCAGGTTAGTGATGAGAGCGAGCATAGATACATTTCCAGTTGTTCATGAGCCATACTGAATTTACCGGGACTTATGAAAATGCACGTACTAAACGGTTGGAAAGCGGGAGCTCAGAGACGCCTACCAGAAGTTGCATTGCACATGGCCAATCTTTTGGATGGACTAAGTAAAAGGTTAAATCTAAGGGGAATGGTGCGTCAGTGTCTTAGTATATTACATCGGAAAGGGATCGGTGTTTGGCGACAATCGTTTTATGAGCACTGAATGGCTGCACCAAAGACGTAAGATACAGATTATCACATATCGGTATGTACAAACGGTTGAGTTCTTGGACATTTGCAAAACAATGTGAACAATTTGGAAAGTTGCATGTTTGACACCGAGTAGCGGGACTTAGTTGAGGTCACCTTTCAATATCAAAGGTTGTGCATCAATTGTTCTTTGAGTAACTGCACATACCTCGGGGAGCAGATGACCGAACCGGTTGGTGACACAGAGAGCCAGAAATGGACACTCCATCACATTCGCATGCTGTGCGATCTCCCCCATCAGCTACGCAAACAAGACTGTAGATATAGACGGCAAGACCTAAGTGTAGAATATTTTACTGTACCACTTGTTTATTTATCATCCTACCTAGCAGTTGCTTCATTATTCCTAAATGGGTTCCTTCAAATAAGGATGCCCAAGATTTAAAGCTGTCATGTCTAAATGTTGAAGAAAACATCAACGGTTCGTATTCGATACTTATTGTCATGCCTGCGAAAGTGTCTGTTAGCCTGACCTCCAGACAAAACACACACGTTTGTAGTACCATTGATCATGAGGTCTACTGAGCCTCTATCCAGTTTTTTACATATCACAATTAAGTTTCGATAAACGCATGTGCATATGTTGTGTTTGAACTGCCATTGCACACGGATGACGCCAAGCTATGTATATATGCATACCGAATGAATTCGACGAGGATACTCATACCACTTTTGTACGGCTAACTTAGTGCAGTAAAACGACATTCGAGTAAACCGAAAATAACATTACCAGAACATGAAGAAGGTGAGTTTATGACAACCTCATTTTGATTTCAGGTGTTGTGAATCCAATGCAAATTTGATCAATACGAATTCCGTGGATTGCTCAAAAGGGCGATTGCTCAGGTGCAAGAGAAGGCATTATTGCATGTGGACTAGAAGCACAATGTGTACGCTCACATTCGATTTACTAATCCAGGCCAATAAGGCGGCGTATATGGTACGTTTGCCTGCGTGCTGCGTAATCTTGCATTTCAGAAGTAGATGTTGTTCGAGCTCTCTGGTGTGGCTGCGCCTGATGTGCATGTTGACAAAGTGCCTACTTGTCTATTACCCACTACCTCGTCCATACTGGCTCCAGGAGACAGTCGGTCGTTGCTGGAGGGGACAGAGTACACCGTCCTCATGACGGTGCTAGGCTTAAAGAGTGGTTCCATCCTGTGTGGAACGGGCTACAGTCCAGCCACCGCCATGTGTACGTCTGGTGTGCATGATTTCCCAATTAGGCCAGAATGCTTCTGTTCTGCTTGTTGAAGGAGCGTGGGCCGGCTCCGTTGATGAAACGTGGCTCCCATCCCCATGCCTCCCGGTCTTATTCCTTCGGGTTTACACCGGATATGAGGTGTATGGGTGGAACTGTGGGTGGTGCAGCGCAAGCCACGCATGGCCCTCTGTAGGCGCAAGGGTCCTGTGGCTGTCCCCATGGAGGCCACAGTGACAGGTAAATCCGGATACGGATGAAGCCATACCATACAGTCGCAATTACTGTGACTATCACTACCTGTGTGTATTTGTTTACTGTGTAACCATTTGGCTATCAGCACTGAGCTGGCACTGTTGAGGTACATCCTGACTGAATATTCATGTTCGTTTTTATAGTCCTATTTGATTCTTACGAAGGACAAAATGGCTAATTCCAAATCAGCAAAACCAAAGGAATTAACAGTTGAAGAAAGAACATCAATGATTCGACAACGTCAAGAAGGAAAGAGTTCGCGAACCTTGGCAGAAAATGTCGGAGTAGGAAAGACATAACCTCTTAATTTTAAAGAGGAAAGCCATTTTTGAATGGCTTTGAGGACAACACACCGAGAGTGTAAAGAAAGAATAGTAGACAAACGGGTGGCGAAGACATAAACGCACTGGCGAGAAAAAACATTATCATGACCCATGATTTAAGAACGAACATTACACTTCGCAAAAGAATTACAAAACCCAAACTTTAAAGCATCAAACGGTTGGCTGCAGGCTTTTATCAGTAGACACAACCTTGTGTTTAGTAAGCAATCGGGTGAAAGCGGTGACTCAGATATGCGTGCTGTATCTGACTGAATAGCAAAATTACCCGTAATATGTTCTGGCAACACGGCTACAAGACAATTTTAATTTAGATAAAACTGAATTGTTTTGCAAAGCGACATCGAGAAAAAGATGTTTTGTCAAAGGAGATAAATGTGCAGGGGGAAAAGAAGCAAGGTGCGTATCACAGTTATGCTGTGCCCTGAGATGCTTGGGGAGCGAGAACCGGCTTTAGTGATTGGGAAATCAGTCAACCCACGAATTTTTAGAAAATTAAACAAGAAAAAACCAGGTTTACAGGAATAATAAAAAGGCACGGATGACTGCACCTATTCTCAAGGATTGGCTTTAAAATTTTGTCAGAAAAACGCAGCAAAATAGCGCAACGTCATACTGTTTATTGACAATGCCACTTGCCATCTCAAATCCTAGCCACTTAATGTCAAATTGCAGTTCCTGCTACCCAATACCACTGCGTTAGTACAATCTCTCGACCAGGGTGTCCATCAGGCACTTAAATTAAAGTTTAGGAAAAAGCAGCGGCATCCTATTACGTTCATGCAATCCCACAAAGATATATCCGGAAGTGAAGTCATGAAACGAGTATATTTATCGGACGTCTTGTTCTGGATAGCTGTTGCATGGACGGAGGTAGAGAACTCAACAATCTCTAAGGGTTTTTGTAAAGTGGGACTAGAATAGAAAAAATAGAATAGAAATAGAATCTGAAAGAACAATGCAAACTGGATCTGAGACATATGAGCAACTTATACGTCCTTCAACCTCTGTTGCTTTGGAGATTCCTTAACAGGAATTGTTTGGATGCAAACTGGCTGACAACCATATGGTTGATTCTTATCTCCAAACCTATAACACAACAGAAATAAACTGGGACCTGCCTGCCACATCAATTTTAGTATATGAGGATGTGAATAATGAATCAGACGATGAGCAGGAACAGAATTCTACAGACGTTTTGAAAATGTACACATTCACATAAACACAGGGTGCTTTTGATATTTTGCGCCCCTACGCAATACACAGCGGTCACACTGACATGTTTAAATTTATCATGAACTTGACGGAAAAACTAAATTTATCTTTCATGTCAACAGCCGAGCATAAGACCAATATACTTGCATTCTTCCTCTTGTGGAAAATGAATATGCCAATACATTCGTATTATTCATATACCCCACAGTATACATGTTAGGGTTAGATCCAAGCTAATCCGAGTAGAATCTAGCTTTTGGAAAACCGGAGCCAGACGGCGTCACCGAACTGTGTTCGAAACTTGCTACTGTGCCACAAAAAGGGAACAAGCCACATGTCCCGAATCGAGTGTACAACTGACTACAGGTGGGTATACACAGAGTTGGCGTGTTTTCACCAAAACCCACGAGTCTTGTGTCTGTTTTGTGTAAAATAAAATTGTTATTATTACCTTGTCCACACAACGTACAACACTTCTGAAAAACCCACCCGCTATAAAAACACACATGTTTCCAATATGAGACACAGTAGTTTTGTGATATTGGTAATTGCCTTCTCCTTCACCTTGCCGATACACACTACCAATCAGTATCGCGTGTTCTGGCAATACCACGGTATACCGACTAAGAGTTGGTGAGAGCCAATCAAAATTTGTTCCTCCTTGTGCGACCATAACAATAAACTACTACTATTGTTGCCTAACTTAGAAGGTAAAACTGGTTATAGAAGCTGTCGGTTTACAGATCTAGTTCGCGATTTGAAAGTTTATCGCACACGTGAATTCCATCATGAGTAGTGTCATCTACGCATGGACCTGTCCATGGCGACCACCTATCCAAGACGACCACCTTTTGTCGGTCTCTTGAGTGGTCGCCTTGGACAAGTTTGACTGTACAATGATAGCGTTCTCATGCAGATAAATGAGCCAATATGTTCGGTATTCAAAGCCTTGTCCAGGAACATCATGACGGTGTGAGACATATAGTCCCGTGTCGGTAATATAGAAGGATGTGACCATGTCTGAAGTGACTACAAGATAACTGCCAAATAGTCTGTCTTTTAAGGCAGGGTATTGAAAGGTTAGAATAACATGCTCAGTCATGTCCATGAAATTCCAGATATGAGACATCACCAATACGTCCCATTAACTTTGGGAATCTAATCTGCCCCTGGCATCTAACAGGGATCTGTACGAGAATTGGTGACTTATGTACCGTTACCGCGTACACACTTCCATGGTGTTCTCCTCCAAGGACATTGTGATCTGTGACATATTGGAAACCCGCTCTTTGTCTTCGGACGATTACCACGAAGCAAAGTGAAAATGAGAAAGTCCAAATGTGAGTTCACTTCTCTCAGTGTATGTTATCAACGAGACCGACTTGACAGTATCCGCATGCATGGAGTAAATCACAAGGCAAAAACTAAAACAGATTCCCGTGACGAAGAACAGAAACGTACAGCTGCCGTTTTCAGCAATACTACATCGGTACAGCTACTTTATGCCTGGTGCATACCTATATTAACGTTACTGATTATAAGTACATAAAAATATACTGGGGCCTTGGGATCTGTTGCAGTGAGACTAAACCTTAAACTGGTGTGACGGTTTGCGTTCCTCTGATCCATTGAACTATGATGGGTGGTGCGCGTGAGTGTCCTGGGAGCTACTTATACTAGGTTGGGGAATGTTTAGAGGCCAGACAGACTCAGTCTCCTGATCCTCCAGATTGGGAGTTTGAAATGAGATGACGTCTATCTCTGTAAAACTAAATCATTGCCATGTCCCCGCTGCCTTGCGGAAAGCTTTTTGAGGCAATGATTCAAGTTAAGGACTCTAATCGTTCTCCTATGTAGGTCTGGGTGTCTTGGCAACATATCAGCCCACGTACAACAAGGATTTATTTATTATTTCCTCAAACTTTAATTGCACTCTGCGACGGCGGTCGCGCAGCTTATCAAGAGTCGTCTTATCTGCTGCATACATCAGGGCGGACAAGTGAAGACATGCTACTGCTGACACTTCCGTTTTCTCTTTCCCATGTTACGCTTAACCACTCCTGATTCACATGTAACAACCTCAGCTCTATAAGATTCAGCTTAACTGACAGGGATTACAATATCACTGCAGTTCTACCATCTCCAGATATCTTACTACGCCACCCACAGAACGTATTCCGTAACAGCCCCATATAAGGCCACGATGCCCCGTTTCCCTGGCGGCGTCCAATGTGCTCACTCTACGTTAACAGGCTGCGCTCGCACGCACGTGGAATGCACTGAATATTGACCCGTGTTGTGTGTTCAGTGTTAAGATAGACTCTCACGGGGTTGTTGATCTAACTGCGTTGGGCTTGTCCTCTCGTCATTGCTTACACATATTCGGAGAAGTTGATGCGGAAACCACTGGTCAAGGAGGGGTAGGCAGCGTTCTCAGCTCCAAGGAGGAGTTTATTGGATTACCGTGAGCTGCCGCATAACATCAACTGCAGTTTATTCACGAAGTAGTTTTATACGCGGTTTTCGCTTATGCTCTGACGAGTGCAGTTTTAATGCTGTCAAGAAGGCCTTCTACCATCAAATGAACACGTTGCTAGATAGTGTTAGCAGTTCCAATACTACAGTTCTTACAGGGAACATGAATGCGCAAGTAGGTCACCTGGGCGCTTCAGAAGCTCAGATAGGTGGCAAGTATGCACCTACTTCCGACCGCAGGGACGACGGCGAGCGTGTGTTGCAACTGTAAGCGGTGCACAGGATGTCTCAGTAGCGCCGCTTTTACACATAGTGGGCACTGAAGTGCTACTTGACGTCCCCTATACATGTCCAACGATGGACCCAAGTTGGTCACGTTGCCATGAGTTACAGGTGGTGTGGTAAGCTCCCGAAATGTCGCTCGTTCTGGAATACGTGCGTCGATTCTAATCATGATTACGTACTTGTCGAGTAGTCCTCAAGGAATCAAAGGTCTAGTCCGCGAGAGAAAAACGTTATTGGGAACATTTAAGGGATATTCATAGAGTACAAATACCATTGCCAAGCAGTAAGTTTAGCTGGTTAGACTCAGTACACTGGCCTGTGTCGCTGGATACGCTCAACTGGCTCGGGCTTGTAACCAGACTGGCAGAACCACGCCTGCCGTCGCTATACAGTACCCCAAGAGAGTTAGTCCATAGCGGAATCAAGTTAGACCTAGAGATCTAATATTCGTACCACATTCTTGCAAGCTAATCCGTCTACGAGTCGGAGGTGGTTACCGGGTGTACTGCTACGTGGCCGCCTCATTGGTCAGACGCAGTCAGCCAATAGAATGTCGCGTGTAAGTGCAGAGTTAAATGTAGGCAAGTGTGGGTCAAAGCCGTGCGGGCAGCACATGCCCGAGAGCAATTTGTCACCTGTGCGATGACAGATTGCGTGGCCATTATGAGGGTGGTGATGCCTAAGTTCACCAGTTGTGGAATAAAATGATCAGCCAATGTAAGACGAGGGATTGGAGCGTGCCCCACCTTCACCACGGAAATTTAGCTTGTCTGCGGAAAGAGCTGTTATCTGTAGCATTCTATCACAACCGGTAATTCGTGTCCCTGCATTAAAGTTACCAGGCCCTTGTCCGTGGGATCAGTTGCGTGTGACGGACAGAATGCGCACGCGGGACAACAGGCCCTAGACAAGTGACGCATTGAGTCGGATTGTTACATCTGCCTATATATATATATATATATATATATATATATATATATATATATATATATATGGTTGGCGGCATCCGGTTTCGGATTTGCCTATCACTGTGGTCAGCCACAGGACGCCTGCGCCTACAGAGGGACCATGGGTGGCTTGCGCTGCACCACTCACAGCTCCAACCACATACCCCATATCCAGTGTAAACGCGAAGGAATAAGACCGGGAGGCATGTGGATGGGAGCCACGTTTCATCAACGGAGCCGGCCCACACTCCTTCACAGATAAACAGAAGCACGCTGTATTTGGGAATCAAGCGCACACAAGGTGGTGGCTGGACCGTAGTTCGCTCCACACTGAGTGCACGGAACCACGCTTTGATCGTAACACGGCCACAAGGATCGTGCACCCCGTCCCCTTCAGCAACGACCAACTATCTCCTACAGACAGTATGGACGAGGTAGTGGGTAATAGATAGGTAGGCACCTTGTCAACATGTACATCAAGCGCAACCGCACCGGGGATGTCAAACAACAGCCAATCACTTGAAATAACAGTAACAAATAAAATATATCTGTTAAAGAATACCGCTATGCAAACATAACTCTTCCCTAAATTAGCATATGAAGTATGTTGGTTAGCAACGAATCCGCGATAAGTGAAAAATGTCCAGAAGTGAATCAGAAAATGCTACAAACGCAATAAAGTTAACGAAGATAAGCACAATTACCGTAAGCAACGTGGAAATTTAATGGCAGATTATTCCGGTAGGCAGAAGAAATCAAATGAAGTGGAATGAAATTTATCCAGCTTAAAAAGAGACTTATAACCAAGCAGCTAAATCACATGTAAACAAGTGCACATATGCAACTTCAATCATGCGATGACCGCAGCGTGTCAAGCTGCACGCTAAGAATTTAATGCGGCTAATAATAGGACAGTCATAGTACATGTTTCACAGATAGCACCGGCTGCTTTTCATACTAGTGCGTCACTTCAATGAATGATTAAGTCAAGTCACGAATGTGGTTTCTGCACACATGAAGGGTGAATATTCAGCTCTAATGAGCTCGCACCAGTGTTGTATCAGACGAACGTAGAGGTCACAGAAGTATAGTGTAGGAGGCACATAGAACGTACAACTGCCCGGAACGAAAAGGCACTGACGAACATATCGCAAGTTGTATGAGCAAATGCCCAGTAAAGAATTTAGTTCCGTTAAGTTGCTAGGTATCTGAGAACTAGCTATGGCACGGATCTTTTCGTTACTGGAGCGAATGTCGCTGCGGAAAGACTTGCCCTAGGAATTGAATCTCAGGGAAGTTAAATATGCACTTTCTCGTGTTTAAGAGATCGAGTTCACTGAGTCGATGAAAAACTTTATGTAAGCGCTCGTCGTGCTCTTTCGCGAAGCGACCGAAGACACAAATATCGCCCAAGTAGGCAACCTGTCCATCAACACCTGCTAGAACTTGTGTCATGAACTTTCGCCAGGTGCTGAGCTCAGACCCAATGGTAAAACTTTGTACTGAAACAATCTATCAGGGGCTAGGAAGACGGTAAAGGGTTTGGAGTCACCAAATCAAGATATGTGGGAAAATGCACTTCTTAAATCCAGTTTTGGTAAAACTGTTGCACCGGAAAGGCGAACTGTTAGCTCATCACAAGAAGGTACCACAAATCTCTCCACGACTCTCTGCCTGTTTAGACCTTGTAGATCATTACATATTGTGACGGTGCTGTCCTTTTCCAAACCATTCCCCATTGGATGTACTCACTCGGAGCAATTGATTGGCTCAATTAGAGTGTTCGCTAACATGTCCAGCAAGGTTGCTGAGACAGCGTGACGCTTTGCAAATGGAATCGGTCGGGAGAGACTAATGGAAACAGGTTTCGCATCCTGTTCCAGCTGGATGTGAGATACACCATATGATATACGTCCGACAGAAGGTTGAAAAAGTTTTGGATAACGCTCTTCCCCGTATGTTATTCCAATGGAGCAGTCATACGATCAAAAGATGACACTACTTTTAACGCAACGTTTGCGTTCCTCCCAAGCAGAGGCCGTTAGGTATCTGATGAAACGTATACCGCAACATCCGCAGATACCATGCCAATCCGGAGAGCTACGATGAGAAAACTAAGTATCGCTAAATTATTGCCACTGTAACTCCAGACTGACAGAGCAGTCAGCTGTAAAGGGTATTCGGATAATTAACCTCTGTATAAACTGAAGGGCCAAGTAGTAACAGGAGAGGCGGAACCCATTTCGACTTCTAGTGGAATAGCACCTTTATTCAAAGGGAATAAAACAGTTCGAATATCTGCAGACGGAAGTTTTGGTTCAACAACGGATACCAACACATTTCCCAAGTTGTTGACATCAACAGTGACTGAGTAAACATGTTGCTTGGCTGAATCAGCTAAGTCGTGCTGGGGAACGAAGTCCCGTTCAACAAGTGCGATGCGTTGGGACCGGCAACAGCGAGCAGTGTCCAATTTTTCTACAGTTTTTACATATGAGACTGCAGGCTGGACAAGAAGAAAAGTTTACCTTGTGGGAGGTATTAACACAGCGGTAACAGGATGCTTTACTCCCCGGTAAGTGATGAGTAGGCTGTAGTGATGCCATATCGATCAGTTTTGTTACACAAAACTTTCGCTTGCAGAGCAACCTACATCTTCGTTCTGGCTAAATCGCAGGCTCGATCACAGAACAGAGTTCGGGCGTCTTCCTGTAGTAGCATTTCGCGTATAGTTGTCAGAAACTCTAGAGATCAACTGTTGCATAAGCATGCAGCCTTTCATCTTTTTCTGTGGAACAGAAAAAGCTGTTTGATTATAGGCAGCTGTAACAACCCGACTCAATGCGCCATTTGTCTAGGGCCTGTTGTTCAGCGTGCGCATTGTGTCCGTCACACGCAACTGATCCCACAGACCAGGACCTGGTAACTTTAATGCAGGGACACGAATTACCGGTTGTGATAGAATGCTACAGATAACAGCTCTTTCCGCAGACTAGCTAAATTTCCGTGGTGAATGTGGGGCACGCTCAAATCTCTCGTCTTACATTGACCGATCATTTTATTCCACAACTGGTGACCTTAGGCATCACCACCCTCATAATGGCCACGCAATCTGTCATCGCACAGGTGACAAATTGCTCTCGGGCATGTGCTGCCCGCACGGCTTTGACCCACACTTGCCTACATTTAACTCTGCACTTACACGCGACATTCTATTGGCTGACTGCGCCTGACCAATGAGGCGGCTACGTAGCAGTACGCCCGGTAACCACCTCTGACGCATGAATGGATTAACTTGAGTAAGTTTGATAATTCTGTGGTCTAACTTGATTCCGCTATGGACTAAATTGTCTGTGAATGCTTTGGAGTTCCATCAGGCCTCGTAGGTGCCACTCCGAATCTGATCTGTCCTTCATTCATTTGGTCGATACTTCTTCATTTAAAGAGATTCCACTGTAAACCGGGATCCAGCTGCATATCATCTGTACACTGCGCGCGGACCAATCCGCTTTCCATTCACCAGACGATACGCTGTTTGCCCTTTGTGCTAGGTTAGCGCTGTCTTGCATACCCAGCCCTGAAAGGTGGTGTCTGATTGGTCATCCGGCTATTAGGTCGACACTTCTTAACTTGGCCAGCTGCCACAACAGCCCTGGACTCAGGTGCATGCAATCAGCTCGACGCACAGCGGACCAATCCGCTTCCCATCTTTCCGAAGGCGAGCTGTCTCTGCTTTGAGCTGGTTCGGACTTGTCGTGCAGGCTCGTCTGGAGTCGGTGACGTCTGACTGGCCTCGGTTTATCGGAAAAGCAACGATTGCATTTGCCCCCGATCTCAGCTACTAGCACAGTACTATATTGTTTTTCCGTGACCATTGGCGAGCGTGGACCGAGCGTTATCCCCGATTGGCAACTGAGAATTTAGCTCAATCCTCGATCAGGCAAGCCTACCAGGATGCCGTGTGTACCGAGGCTTCGCTCTCGTCCTAATGACACTGAGTCTCAGTGGAACAGGATCTCAGGCACCATGCACGCCGACAGATGTTACGCTTACGGTACTAGCAAAAGTCATCGCAGCAGTCGCAGGAGAGGTCAGCGAACCTGCCAGAACCCAGAGAAAACTCCCAGATGGCTCTGAGCACAATGTAATAAGATGGATAATCAGGCGCGAAATAAACATAGCCTGCACGTTAGCAAGGAAGCCTGGTGGAGAGTGGAACAGTAGGCAATTATCGCAAGCTCTTTCAACTGACCAGCACCACTGATCCCAGGAAACCAGGCGTCAGTGAAGCAGAGACAGCGTGGGTGCCCTGACTCAGAAAAAGCAGCGTCCGCTGATTCGTTGGGGGAATCCTTTGAGAACAGTTCTACTGGCCCACTGCTCCCGGAGCCCTTCCTACTCAACTAATGCAGGCTGAGTAACGGCCGGTTAGTTGACAGATCACATCAGAGGCAAACGTGCGAAAGACGATCACAGCCCATAATCGTTTCCGAGCTGCTGGCCCGGATTTTCTCGGTGAGGTCCTCTGCAAAGCACCGACCTCCCAGTTCGAGCATGTCTAGGAGGAAGAGACCATATCGGCCAACTTGAGTGAATCGATTATATTGGCGATATAAAGGAATGGAAGTCGCACCGACTGCGCAAACCACAGGGGTTTTAGCCTAACGCCGGTGGTGAAAAAATTGCCGACCTCAAACCTCGTTTGTCGCCTCAATGCTGAACGAAGATCCCGGACTGGAGAAGAGCAAGCACGTTTCCACCTAGAACGGGACTGTATAGACCACCTATTCACTATACGACAGGTGCTAGAGCAGCGCCGCACGTATCGCAGAACGAAAACAGCTGCTTTCGTGGACTGCGAGAGGCTGTGGCCACAGTCGATCGATCCATTCTGTTGGAAACAAATGCGCGAAAAGCTGTTACCATCATAATACGTGAACATTTATGTACTCTGTACACGAACACCACAGGCCGCGTCAGTCTACGGTGACCTGGCGTTTCTATTCCCGATAACAACTGGTGTTCGTCAGGGGTGCCCAGCTTCCATTTTTGCTTAACTTTGTCGTGGTCTCCATCATGGAGTGTTCCCTAGCGGAATCTCATGATGCAGGTGTTGAGGTGCTGCCTGGGGAAAGCCTCGCTGATTTTGATTATGCGAGCGATATCGTCTTGCTGCTGAACGATGCTGGGGTGGCCCAATCAAACATGACTGACCTCTATACAGTGGTCCCATTAGTTGGCGCGCGCTTAGCACCTCAAAAGTGCATAGTGCTGTTGCAGGACCACCAGATGACTGCTTGACCCTTGATAACGAGGAACTCGAGTTAGTTGATCAATTCACTTGGCATCTGCATCAGCCACGATGGGCGCAAAAGCACTGAAATCAGCTCACATTTTGCGAAAGCTAAAACTGCCTTCTTGAACCTGTGACATCTATGGTATCAGAAAGAGGTTTCCTCTGTTTGAAAGGCCGTGAGTACAAGGCTATAGTGGGGGCCGTCCTACCCCTATGGGGGTGAGACTTGACCCCTTTGATCCGAGGAACTTAAGCGCCTTGAAGTCTGTGATCATCACTATCTGCGAAGCATTGCTGGTGTCCGGTGGCACCAGCGTGTGCGCAACGATGAGGTGCGCAGACGAGTAATAGGTAGTGATAATTATGCCAGTTCCTTATAATAACAGGGAGCAGTGAATAAGTTGCGTTGGCTTGCCCACTTACTAGGTATGCCTGGTCATCGCATATCGAGGAGGCCGTTGTTTTGTCTGCCCGATGTAGGGTGGCATAAGGCTCGAGGTGAACAAAAGTTGACTTGGGAGAGGGAAATGAAATCAATGACGACCAAACACTGTGCCGTTGGTCCATCTCGCCTTCCAGACCGGAATCCACGTGACCCGCCTTGTTTTTCGCTAAGGACTTTAAAGGACATGGTTCGTAGTCGACACCAGTGGCGCGTCTGCTTCCATCTCGTAGTCGGACTGTCTGGTTAAAGTGTGTCTGGTGCTAAGTTATCTGCGGGGTATTGGCAGATTACGATGCGGGGCAGTAAAAGCCGCAAGGAAGCTGTCTTGCTGCTGCCACCTTATCTTTGTACGATAGCCAGCTGTTTGCGACGGTATGTTGTTGACAAGGGGTAGGTGCCTTTACCCTGATTGTTCAGGGCAGTAAGGTTTTACCCTGGGCTTCCCTTCTCTCTTTGTAATAATTTTTCGTTCCTTAGGTCACCATGGATGAACGTCAGCGAAGCAGCGGTTCAAAAGAAAACTATACTGCTATTGATGATGATGGGGATTTGAGAAATGGCCGTGTTTACATCTACATTAGCGTAAGCTTACTATGAAAGCAAGAGTAGCTAGTCATCCGATGCGGTGCAGATGCTTGATCGTCGTCAGCCGTGACTGAGCTGTTCAACAGGTCGTCGTCCATAGGTTTATTGCCGAGTGACTGAAAATTCTCAGTCGTAGTATCCGAGAGAAGATAAGAATTTCTTGGAAAAGCCATTATTTCAGCGATTAAGCCATGGTTACAGATTATCGCGTCGATTCCGAACATTCTGGAATATGCTAAGGCTTCCACGTGACTAAGAAACTCGTGAGATTGGCCCGATCTGCATGGGACTACAAATTTTGACAGCTGACCTTCCTATTCTAGAAGTCGAAGGTCAGTAAGCGAGTTATAAATACAACCAAGGTCCGTTGCAGTTATACAGTGTTTTTTTTAGAGACGATCAGCGAGTTATTTTGTCAAGGTCATTGGAGTTCGGATTTTACGTTCGGTTGGGCTATAGGTCTTGTGGAGCAGTATAGCGTTTATGTCGTAATCGCGACAATTGGGAAGATTATAACATAAAGCCAATACCGAAGGGCGGTGACTCAAGCAAAATGGACAACTATCGACCGACCTGCCTTAACGCTGTTTTGGCTAAGACACTTGAGAAGAGCGTGAAGAATCTTCTGTAGGTTCTAGAGTCGAAAAACTCATTGGTACCCACACAGCATGATTTCGTGAAAGGTCGCTCATGCATCACCAATTTGTTCGTGAGGACGCAGGAATGGTTGCAAGTGATGAACCAGGGGAAGTCGGTCGGCGTCATTTAAATTGGATTCAGTAGTGCATTTGACAAGGTGAACCATGCTGTGTTGGCGACTCGCTGCACCAATGAATCAGAAATTTCCCTGTTGGTTAAAAGTGGAGGGTCCAGGTCGACAAAGATTTGACCGACTGATGTCCTTCGACCACTAGCATGCCCCAAAGCACAGCAATAGGACCTATATTGCTCCCGATCCACATGAACAGTGTGTCCCAGCTTCTCTGTTCGCCTTGTGCGTTGTTGACAAATGACTTGGTTGTGTGGAGAGGAATCAGTGTGCCCGATGACTATAACCTACTTCAGAGTGATCTTGATTGCCTCTTCATGTAGTCTGCAGAGAAGAACGTTCTGGTAAACCAGGTCAAGTCGGTATTCATCAGCCTCGGTAAGGGTGGATATGGTAGAACCTGAACCGTGGCCCGTCAACCGTTGTGTCCCACGCTAATGTTGCAGGAGATACAGTGTGAAAAGAATGCGTCGATCAGGTTACTTCCTCTTGCTGAGCATTTCGACAGCCCCGAGGCTGAGGAAAATGAGCCCGATCAACAGATATCTGCTTCCAAGGTATGGTATCGTGCCCGTTGTGGGCGACATGAATATTCAGGTCGGTTACCTAGCAAGATTAGAACACCGCCGGGAGGTCGGTGCTTGTCTCACTGATAATGGGGACTGCTTTCTTCAGCTTTACGCTCAACACAAGCTCCGTAACAATAGTGTAGATTCTACGCACAAGCATTCGCATCGAGATACATGGCGGTTACCGAACGGCAAGCCTAGCCGAACTCAGAGTGATCAGATTGCCATCACGTATAGATGACGCACGTCGGTTCGAGATTGTCAGTGGATCTGGTATGTTTATCTCGACTCATGCCCACGAGCGCGCTCAGATGCAGCTCAGTATCTCCGGTCCGGTTCATAATCCACAAAGCAGCAATATCAATCGGCAGTTTGAGCACACCCACTGTTAAGTACATGTGCATCTATCGTTTTTGACGGCATAGAGACAAAAATGAACGCGTCAGCTGGATTTCGTCTTTCTTGTCCGCATAGATGGATGGCCAGCCGTCCCATTTGGGAGTTTTCGCCCACTCGCTGAGGTAAACATAAAATAAGAAAGGGTGTAATATGCCTAGATAGGCATAAACGTCTTCATTTTTCAGTAAAATCGTAGTTTCAGTTAGCGCGTGTGACCGTTGGGATGCCCTATGTGACCGTTTTATGCCCTTGATTGTGAGACACATTTGGGACGAACATCGGTCACACAAAAATTTTCGGTTCAGCCTTACGGCTTCAGTGTTGCTTAATTACGAGTTAGAAGTCTGTTTGAGCTTGGTGTAGGTGGCAGTTGCAACCAAAAATGCATTCACGGTATATGTTAAGGCTGCATCGGAAGTCACTCAGGGCGCTCCAACGGTCGCTCCATCGGACACTTTCCGGTCACTAGTGTTATGCGGATTCTTACCATGAGTTGCACTTAACCACCAAAGCGTTCGAGATAAATATATTGTTTATTATCGACAACGCGAGGCACGCCTGCACAGGCGTGATGATATATTAAACATGTGACTGATTTGCTGTGGTGGGTTGTAATATTAGGTCAGGCTGATAAAGTGAACCCTTACTCGATAGCAGGAGGGAAATGCATACATAAGTTGACAAATCTCGAGGGACTGATGCCTCAAATTTGGATGAAGCTGACTAGTAGAGTTCCGATATTGACGTAAACTTTACTCCAGTATTGTATCGTGATTGAATTATATGACTCTAAAGGTGGTGGAGTGAACGAAGAACACAATAAAGCGTCCTTGACTATAAATAGCGCGGGGCCTGTCCAGAATGGGAGTATGATCGCAAGTTCAGATTGGATGCACTCAGGGCAATCATGAAGATATGTTTTATGTCCCAACCCGCATGATTAATCAGCAAACCACCGTCAAACAACACAGTAGCAATGATGGGCTTGGACTCTTTCGGTGAGAGGGGGGGGGCTACGAGTCGAAACGAGTGGTAAGCAAACATATAACCTTATGCAACATTCACGAAAACTGGTAGCATCCGCGTGCTTTACATCGATCACGCACTGCATACAACTTAAAATGTCTCTGATGATCGAGATTTTATGGGGAAGACAACTGCCGAAACTGCAATCTCTGAAGCGCTGATCTGAGCTACAACGATGCACATACATTGGCACTTGTAAAGTGCCATCCGAAGTGGTCCAGTGGAATACGGAGACACATGTAATCGCGCACGGTGCTAATGTGCAATCTCATCAATTCAGTGTCCTGTGTGACATAAGCGATACTAGTCACGGGATCCGAAAAAAATGGCAGAGAGAAGTAGCAGATAGACCGCACTGAAAGATAACTGAATCGGCGGTGCCGAAGTCTAGACAGATAGTTGCGACGAGTCTTGTAGATCGATTTTTATGAAATAGAGGGCGGATAACAAAGACAATGAGTGAGCGCTGCAGTCCATTGGAATTTCATAAAATTTTGCAGACGGAGCGTGCAGTACAAAATAAATAAAAAGTAGAAGGCAGTGGGACACAAAATCCTCTAGAAAATGTGTACAAAATCTGGAAGACATAAAATAATACTTAACCTAGCACCTGGAAATGCAGAGTTCAGTGGGTTTGATGACTTGGGGAGGGAGCTCAAGGGGGCAGGGTCAAGTTTAGAATGGATGAGAATAACATATCCTCAGTAAGTAGCTGTTCAACTGATCGATCATCGAGACGCAGTCGGATTCGATGAAGATGAGCAGGTGTGCCCATTGCACAGGCACCCGGTATTTTGGAAGAGCCACGATTGGTTGAAAAATCGATGTGACCACGGGCATCCAGTAGACCACAGACGGTGGCCAGTTCAGACTCTTCTAAGCCGATAAGCTGACGGTTAGCGCAAATATGCAAATAAACATCGCGAAGTTGATTGAAGGAAAATTCGCGGGTGTGCTTCCGCTTGTTGATAAGATAAGCACTGGCCATAACCAAGCGATGATGAAGAGGGAGGCTGTGAGCCAAATGCGCATTCGGTGTTGCAGAGTTATTGGACTGGTCAGCGCCGACACAGAGGGGGGCGTGAACATTCTAGGTTTCAAGAGAAGAAATAAAGTAGTGAAATATGGAAGACGCGAACGCCGTGAAAAGGTTAAAATGATGAGGATAACAAAACAACTAACAGAGACCCTGGATCGATTGATCTTGACAGTCTGAATAGGGATGAACTAAGGTCTTACACGTTAGAGGGAGGGGCAATAAGAAGCTGCTCGGAAGCGAATAGGTCGTGGAAGGGTAAGGTTGCAACCTAGGCAAAACAAAATACACACATCATCAAACCGTTGAGATAATACGTACTAATATTACAACAATTCGAAAAGGGTTGCCATATACATGAAATCAAGGAACGGAAAAATTCTAGTAAAAGGATTTACTGAGCGCTACACAACAGTCGGTGACCTCGCTCGTGTTCACAACAGCCCATCAATGAACCTAATAGAACGGTCATGAGCAATCGAATCATTCAGCCGGTGGTCAGGATGTCAATGGCGCAGGCATCCGAACGCCACATTTCGGCTGCCCGTTATCAGGTCAATCTTCAAAGTGTGGAGCAGAAGATTAATGTTATTATCATCATCATCATCATTCTCCTTCTCCTCCTCCTCCTCATCGTCATCATCATCATCATTATACACGTCAGCTAGAGGTGGGAAACACCTCAGCTAGTGTGCCGCAATTCATCGAAGAAAAAAGGAGAAAAATGCAACTGGTGCAAACAGGCTGAGCTACCGGTAACGGATGGGCATCGTTCCGGCAAGCTACCAGCCGGCTACTACGCATCAAAATTATTATGCAAAAATATATAAGGCTAAATAGTGAGATCGTGGTTCGAGTGGGAGGCTAAGAGGGATGGGTTGGGACAAAGGATCTCACAGCACGAACGCCACTGAGGACGGCTCCTAGCCATATCAGCAAGTGTATCCAGCCAAACGTGTTCATCGTCTTTGCCATCGCAATGAGGCTAGACCTTACCGTGGTGCGATGGTTTGTGTGCCTCAGTGATCTATTGTGCTATACTGGTTGGTGCACTTTCGCACCTTCAGAGTCACTTATACCAGATTGGTCAATGGTTAGAGGCCAGACAAAAAGCCTCCTGGTCCTCCAGGTTGGGGGTTGGAATGAGGGTGGCTCCTTATTCCTTAAAACGGAATCCTTGTGGCCCAGTGCCAAACCCGCTGCCTTGCGGACAGGTTTTTGAACCAAAGGCTTTGGTTGAGAACCCTAATCGTTCTCCTGTCTAGGCCTGGGCAACCTGACAGTATCCTGCCCACGCAATACAAGGAATTTCACTTCAAACAAATTTCTGATGCTCTGGCCACCGCAGAGGATAATCAACGGTGCCCTATCCGCTGCATCGAGCAGGGTGGATAGGGGTTTGGATGCTACTGCTCAAGCTTTCCCGTCTTCTTATTCCCCTCCTTGCGCTTTTTCACCCTTATCGTCCCGTTCCAGCTTCACTTGAATCCCCTCTGTTTTCAACCCCCCAATTCTCGGCCCTCCCCCACCTTGCTTCAATAGTCGCTTGTCTTTTAGTTTCAACTCACATGCGAATGCGGAGCATCATTCCTGCTCTGTCAACAGGCCCATGTCCAAGCAAGCGGTCCATTCCAGTTCATCGGCTTCCATTTGGAGCCCTCGATCCTCCTTCAGATTCGCATGCCTCAATGTTCGCATATTGCTTCAGATCGATCAACAGGCAGCACTTGCCCGAACATTAGAGACCCTCTCGATCGATATCTGCTGCTTATCGGAGACCCGCCTGCAAGACTCGAGCTCTGTACTCACTCTGCGATCCCCTTCAGGGGACACTAGCAGCACTTTCTCATTGCGCCTATCCGGTGACGATGCAGCTTCGAGCACCGGCCAAACCGGTGTTGGTATTGCCCTGAGTCCCCGGGCTGAAGCTACTCTGGTTGATTGGATTCCAATCAGTAGCCGGATGTGTGCGGTCCGATTGGCTGGCTCATTCAAAACTTCGAAGTCGCGTGGGACTAACAGGTGTCTATTCGTTATCTCTGCCTATGCACCGACAAACTGGCGATGATTCGGTAAAAGACGACTTCTATCGTCAACTAAAAGAGCTCCTTAGCCAAAGAAGAAGCTCGGACACTGTAGTGCTGGCTGGGGATCTGAACGCTCAAGTTGGAAAATTATCCACTGATGAGCTGCATCTGGGCGGCCAACATGGTGTAGCCTCCCGTAATGATAACGGTGAGCGGTTACTTCATTTGCGTGAGGATGCTCGCTTATTTCTTGCGAGCACTAATTTCCGACACAGCACCCGCCGGAGGGTGACTTGCGCCCACCAGCCTCGAACCAGCTATGGACGCAAATCGATCACATTGCGATAAGTTACCGCTGGAGAGGCTGTGTCCAGCGTACAGAACTGTCGCTCGATTTGGAGCACAGGTGTGGACACCGATCATGCACTTGTATGTGCTGACCTGCGGATGCGTTTTGGCGGACGCCCACGACGACGTTGTGAGCGCATTGACACTTGCCAACTGGGGAAGCCAGCTGTTCTGAATGCGTATCGAAGTACGCTGTCATGCGAGTTGGATAAACGCTCACTGGATGCAATTGAAGTTCACTGGTCTCATATTCACCAGACCTTACTAGCAGCAGGAAAATCCTCATGTGGTATGTCTAATCGCCAACATGGACATTGGGTCTCTTCACAGTCTCTGGAACTTATAGGTGCTCGCTGGCATATTCCGGCTGGAAGCGAACACAATGAAACTCGCAAAGAGCTCCGGGCAAAACTCCGTGTTAGCCTGAAGAGAGACCGCGAATCCTAGTGGTCTAATCGTGCAACAGAGATGGAAATGGCCGCTGCCCTTGGTAACCATCGTAAGTTCTTCTGTCTGGTACGGGAAACGAGCAGCAGAAGACCTGGTGTTAAGGAAACTATACGTGACGAGAGTGGACAGCCTATCCACAACTTATCAAAATGCTTAGAGCGTTGGGCTGAGCACTTTGAAAGGCAATTTAATCGGTCGGAATGGTTAGATTTCTCGCCGGCCACTGATCGCCCCGCTCCGTCGGTTGTCCCTTTGGATCCACTCTCTCGCTCAGAAGTCGAACGTGAGATCGAACTGTTGAAGTTAAATAAAGCCGCGGGACCAGATGATCTTCCTCCAGCCCTCTTCAAATTCGGGGGACCTGCTCTTGTGGATGATTTACACGAGTTACTAATCAAACTGTGGGAGCAAGAAACTGTCCCAACCGATTGGAGCCGCTCCGTCAAAGTCCCCATTTTCAAGCGAGGCTCACGATCTGAATGCGGCAGCCATAGAGGAATCAGTCTTATCTCCATCGCCTCCAAATTGCTTGCCTCTGTCATCCTTCACAGACTGACTGGCACTCGTGAAAGTCAGATTCGTGAAGAGCAAGCCGGGTTTCGTCTAGGTCGTGACTGCATTGACCACATCTTCACTTTGCGCCAGTTGTTGGAGCACCGTCAAATGTATTGACGGCCCACCTTTGTCGTGTTCTTCGATATCAAAGGTGCATTCGATTCTGTGGATAGACTTGCACTTTGGGACTGTCTACTCAGGAAAGGTGTACCTGAGAAATATGTAAATATTATCCGAGCATTATATGCGCGTAGCTCGGGCAGAGTGAGGGCTTACGGCAAGCTGTCGTCGCCCTTTAATATTTCCAGCGGTTTGAGACAAGGATGCCCGCTGTCACCTTTCCTCATCAACTTCGCTATTGATGAAGTCATGGAAATGGCGTTTACAGGACACGACTTAGAAGGTGTGGATCTGCTCCCAGGAGAACGACTTCTTGACTTAGAGTATGCAGACGACATTGCCCTCATCTGTGACAGCACCCAGACATGCCAAGCCGCGCTGGACAGATTATCACTGGCTGTCAGCCGCTTCGGGCTTTGCTTTGCACCATCGAAATGCAAAGCGTTCCTCCAAGATTGACTGGGATCGCCTCCTGCGCTGACCCTTGGTGGGGATCAGCTAGAAGTCGTTCAAAAATTCAACTACCTGGGAAGTTGTATCAGCGCCCTTGGGATCGAAGACGAGATCACGAACCGTATAGCAAAAGCTCGAAGTGCTTTTGTTAACCTTCACCACCTATGGCGGCGGCGCGACATTACTCTCGCCCTGAAGGGTAGAGTGTACAATGCAGCAGTACCTTCGACCTTACTGTACGGTTGCGAAACCTGGCCCCTAAGATCGGCGGACATGAAGCGGCTAGTTACGTTCGACCATCGGTGCCTTCGCAGTTTGGCTCACATCTGGTGGGAACACCGCGTGAGCAACGAGCGTGTTCGACGCCTCGTTTATGGCACAGGAAAAGGAAATGAACCGCTCAGCACCGTTATACCACGCACCAGGCTCCGATGGCTCGGCCACGTGTTGCGCATGCCAGCCCACCGACTGCCGCGACGCGTGTTGTTTGCGCGCCGGGGGTGTGGATGGAAGATGAGGAGGGGTGGCCAAGCGATGACTTGGTCGAGAGGAATAAAGGCGCTCACTTCTGAGCTGGCCTCGGTTGGAGCGTCACGGCTCCCTGGTTGGGGTCCGAAAGACGTTTGGCTGGATACACTTGCTGATATGGCTAGGAGCCAACCTCAGTGGCGTTCGTGCTGTGAGTTTCTTTGTCCCAACCCATCCCTCTTAGCTTCCCACTCGAACCACGATCTCACTATTTAGCCTTATATAATTTTGCATAGTAATTTTGATGCGTAGTAGCCGGCTGGTAGCTTACCGGAACGATGCCCATCCGTTACCGGTAGCTCAGCCGGTTTGCACCAGTTGCATTTTTCTCCTTTTTTCTTCGATGTATTGCGGCACAGTAGCTGAGGTGTTTCCCACCTCTAGCTAACGTGTATAATGATGATGATCATATTACCCACTCTTGTAGGCAGATAGCTCGAACTAGTGTACAGCTTTGTCTAACTAGGGGGTCTTCGTTGTTGCTGACGGGGTTCGGGAGGTTTCGTTTGGCACAGCAGTATCCAGATTAGTGTTCGCTGACCTGAGACACATGAGGCGTCGCGTGGACGTTTCACTCAAGGTATAAGTTAGGAATCTATAATGCCTGTGTTGGCATAGTGCGCCCGTATGGAAGCGAAGCCTGGCTGGTTCGTGTGAATGGCGTGCGTCGGCTTTGGGCATTTTATATCGGGTATTTGCGGAGGGTTGTTCGCATGTGGTGGGAACACCACGTTTAAAACGATAGCGTCAGGCTCGCATCGCTGCGCTTGTTGAGATGGCATGATCGCGCAATACATATGCCATGCGAGCGATTAACATGTCGCGCTTCACTCGCTCCCACAAGATCATGCTGGAAGAAATCGGGTAAAAGGCAGCCTGCCAAACAGCGAATAAACATCTAAGCGATGATTTCCAGTTTAGCTAACGTCGGTTTCACACCTTTCCTGAGTTGAGGATCCAAAAGCCAAGAGAACTGCTAGGTCGAAACCCTTGGGGGAATAACACGAGATCTGGCGCAACTGAAGGAACTGAAGTAAGATAAACTTAAGACAGAAGACAAACCAGAAGACAACCGATCGGTAACTGTAAGAACGAGCCGGTCTACGTCAAACTATCTGACAAAACAACCGAGTAGTCGAAAGAACCACGTGAAGTTTCGGGGAAACACAATGACGTGCCTGTACCAGATGTCAGTAGAATTACTGGACATAAAGATCACGTCCGTCGTCGATCCGTTTTAATGCAGCCAGGCAACGCATCCTCAAGCCAAACTACTGAGCTGGCAGACCCGCAGTACACGCAAACCTCCGGTCACACAAAGACTCAGCAGTCGAACCCACACGGTGACTGGTCAACCGTTGCATCCCACGCCTTTCGTGCGCGACCTCGGTGTACTCTCACACTGCGACCTAAAGTCCACGAACAACACGAATAAGCTTTACCAAAACAGCCTTTGTATGCTTTGGGCGCTCAGGCGCAGCTTCAGCACTTGGTCCGAAGAGATTACCACTCGCATCCTCGTCTCAATAATACGACCAATGCTAGAGTATGGATCTCCCGCGTATTGTCCTATCACTCGGGGCGAGGTAGAAAAGATTGAGCGAGTACAGCATGTAGCCACCAGGCTGATTCCCAACTTACGAGGTGTGCCGTACGAAGACCGGTGTAAGAAAGTACGGCTGTACACCCTAACTTATCGTCGAATGCGGGTTGAGCTCATCATGACGCACCAGATAGTATATCTGGGAGATAACTCCATGTTGAGATCGCTGCTTCATCTGCGCACACTAAGCAGCACACGAAGACACCGGTAGAAGTTTGTCGTACCGGATTTGAAGCGGGTCGCTCACTAACTCTGTTTCGAACGCAGAGTGGTGAATGTACGGAACGACCTGCCGCAGCAAAGTAGTTGAGGCAAAGTCGGTGTCGGAATTTAAGAAGTTGCTGGACAAACCCTTGCCGACGCAAAATATATTGAGCGCAACAGAACATAACGGGTCTTTGTTCCTTAGTGACATTAGATGTAGCTACACAGAGCAAACTCTACTTGCTACTTCCAACCAGTAATCTCACCGCTCAGGTCGGCTACACGGACCTGTCGATCGATATGGGGCTAGCTGGAACAGTCCCAACTAAAGAGAGAAGGAATGTGGCATCGTCGTGGCCACTACTGCTGTGCCCTTCCTATGGGCTGTCCATATTTGCCAGGCGTGCGTTCGTCTACTGCCCAGTCAGCCATTGATTAAGCCAATCATCAATCAACAATACATAACTAGTGCATCGTACAAAACGCCGGTAAGAACATGGATTTATCTCCTATTTCTGTGTGTTAGGTCGGCTAGGAGAAAGTTACTAAGCGTTAATTCTGCACTTGATATACCGTAACACACGTTACAACGCTTCAACCTTGTATGTGTGTCTTGGAGACAGTGCATATCAATTCCAAGAGAGCGCAACACAAGGGCAAGGGTTGCCTGTCAACCGGTTTGATATAGCGTAAAAACACAAAAAGACTCCAAATGAAGAGAGACTGTCAGTTTGGCAAACGGTATACATAGGCAGTCAGGAGTGACTTCTCGTTAACTAATTATGTGAAGGGAATAGAAAGAAGAAGAAGAGGGAACACTGGTGGGACAGTGCCGTGAACGGATGGTGCTACGCTGTGGTGGGTGAGGAACACGGTTTTCTGGAAAAGTCCAGGGAGGCTGTTTCGTGTAACGGGATACATATCGACGCAACATGAATTGGTGTAGGTTTACTCGAAAGGAGAATGCATCGTCCAAAGGGAGTAAAAATATACAATGACGCCAAAAGTTAATTAGAACGGTACGTCCAGTATGGTGGAAACGACAGAAATTGGATCAAACAATATCAACTGCAATATGTGAATTGGAATGAATGCAACCGTGACGGCTTTGCCATCAATAGGTGGCTAAAGACTCTCACTGTGGTTGTTTGCCACAGAAAGCTTGATCAGATGGAAATGGAACCGAGGGAGAAACGGACGAAAAATGAACCAGTATATGCTTTGTGAAATATGAGTGCGCGGAAGAGATGATAGCATTGAGTTCATGAAAATGGACTTCAATGGAAAACAAACATAGGGTGCTGATGGGGACCACATTGGACAAGCGGTCACCAACGGAATTTCGATAACTATGGTGCGTGAACTCCGGATAAGTGGGAAGGGAGATACGATCACTTACTTGGGACTCTTGGAGCGCAAGGCTAATGTGCTTTAAGGTTGGAAATCCAGAGCGGGGAGTGGAGGTGGCGGAGGAAGATGGCTGTTTAGCCAAATCAAATGCCCTAGATACCACACTGAGAGCAGTGCGGGCGTCGCCTGTAGATGCAGAAATCTGTGCAAAAAGGAAATAGCAAAATGAATACCATATTTGGTAAGAGTTCGGAACACAGGTCAATGAGGGAAGGTAAACAGCAGGATTTGACAAAGTGTGAAGTTCTCATGATGTATAATTACCGTACATTATGGCTCCATAGACGCTTGATGATATAGCATATTTTCTATTTATGTAAGTGTGCATTTTGTCCGCGCCACAACGCTTACGCTCATGGGTGCTTATCTCGTACACTGTGTCCCCAAGAAATGCAAATATTCGAAACGCACTACCGAGGCAGACTCATGCAATGGGTTATGGCAAAAATGCATACCAAAATGATCTGCTGCGTCAGATAATGACTTGGATGCTGTGTTTTGAATAAGTTCCGCTTGGCCCACAGTTCAACGACAAGCAATACGGAGGTGACTCACGGAAGCTGGATTCGTTCAAATTCTCGAGCTGAACGGTGTCTCCTTACTAGACATTCCAACTATCATGACAACTAGGGGGAATGGATGTACAAGTTTTTTAAATGGATGACGACTTGGTAACCTGCAGTGGACGAGACCAATATGCTATTTTCCAAGCGATAGTGACTGCGGTGCACCTCTACGGAAACAGACAATAAACATCTTACTGAGAATAAGAACAAAGTTAAGAAAACCATAGAAACTTCAAAAAAGATTATGTCAGGCATCGTTTGAAGTCATCTGTTGTGGAAAATTATTCAAGTATGCTGAGTAATGTGGCTTGTGTGCAAAGAGCGATTTTTTAGTTACGCTTGTGATAAGAGAACGAAGTAAAGATTGACATTTTTTTAAAATGTAACCTTGGGGCAAACATATTGCATTTTTGTTTGTTATAATACTATACTTTTGGACTATATCTGCCATTATGTAAGAGTTCATCTAATATATATGAAACAGGGTGCACGTGAAAACAGATTTTATGCTGTACTACTCATAACAAAAAGTAAGGTACGCTAAGTTTTGGAGAGGACCTCTGTATGTTCACAACTTTGATCCAGTCTCTTGAGTGGTCAACTTACGGAGGTTTTAATGTACAGCTTTAATATAGCACTCAGAGTGTAGATGCCGGATGATCTGCACCACATCGACGGGATTTGATCCGAGTGGGTTGGAAATGGAGTTCCTCTGACTAAGATCATTTAACTAATACACACCACGTTCTCGTATGAAATTCTTGGTTGCAGCATGAATGCCAACTTGTTGCGTAATAACTGTGCTGTTCATTGAGTTATCTTGTCTCCCTCGTTGGTTTTAGGGTAAAAAGAAGAAACCACACCGCTTCCCGTGTTTGTCGGTGGTAATCACTATCCACTATTTGCTCATGTTCCTTTCTGAAAGTTCGGTACCACCTGGACTGTAAAAGTAGATCTGGGCTTAGGTGTTCCGACTAGACTGCAGGTGGCCCGTGCAGGTACATCAAGACAATTGATCCTGTCGGCTGTGCTTGGTTTTCGGACTGGCTTACAAAGGTATCTATAGCTCTGGGGGCCAACCCTGTCTTCCGCGTGTTAATAACAGGCATGACAATGGGAGATGAGCCGCGCTACATCGCAGTTAGAAAACAGTCATGGCGATATGCCGCCGTTACCCACGGCTCAGTGGCTCAAGTCTCTGACTCGTAGTAGAAATATCATAAGTTCGGATCCAGCATGATCCGTTGGATGTGCGCAACATAGGATATTGGACGAAACAGCCGTCTAGCGCTGTCACGGATGTATGGTAGCGATCTAAGCAAGTACAACTGCGACGAACCTGCTCGAAAAACGAAAAACCCCTACTACTCACTAGTAGTAAAGAGCAGCAGGTATAGTTTACCAACGAATAGCCAAGCTATCCTCGAGTGTTTTGAAGCCACTTAGATTGTGGAGATCCCGAAAATACCTACGACATATGCGCGTCCAATGAAGCTTCGGTATGATGTCACCAATGTCACCAACTTCTCGTACTTAAGGGAAGGCAAAAACATACCAGTAACCATTGAGCAATCATGAATGTATGAACGGAGGATCACCGGAACTAGACTGCCATCGTACAGCCGTACCTAGTTTAGTGGGATTAGCGCACGTAGGATGGAAGTAATCAGAAAGATTAGAATATGGAAGCCTTCCGAAAGGAAGTAGAAATTCCAAGGAAAATCCATCATACAAATGGGAAAACGATTTGAATCAATAACACTGAGTGGAAAAAGCAAACAACTTCAAAAGAATTCTAATCCGTCGCGCGACGTGCATTTACTGCCTCACTTGATGGACCGGTTCTACACTATGTATTCTTGCAATTGACCCAGCTGCTCCAGAATTTGAATGTTCGAGAGCCTACCTATAAATATACTCGTATCGTCTCGGTAGCTCATTTTAGATGGAATTGGGATCTCACTGGAGACGCGACAGTTTCCATGGGAATCGAATAGAGAAGAGGTCTAACAGATACCCACTACTGATATCTAAGTACAGGTTTTCGGGGCGCAGGAACTTCATCGGAACCACGCTGGGCGTCTTTCTCGTTAAGCATCCTGTCGTTGACGTGTCCTTGGTCAGTTATAAAGACGCTTGTTTCGGTGGCAAGGTCAGTGCGCATCGTCAGCTAGCCAGAATGCTACATGGTTCTGACGCCCGAGGAAGGTAGAAGCCACATAATCTACTGTTTACCCCATTAATAACACTTGCATGTTAGTTGTATAAAGGGGTTGTATATGGCCTGATGGTTAGTAACCGAAAACCAGTCGGTTTGCTACACCAGATTTTCAGAGGTGGCACGGGATTTATTAAGCAAGCCACGTTATTTTAAACGTTAAAAGTCGATTTCTGGATTCTACCGGACGATGGTAACGATTTTCTTTCTAGTAATGAAGATGACACTGTTCTGAAATACGGTGACCATTCCCACTTAACGGCTTCTCCACAGCAGTCAATGGGTTCTGAAGGGACTGTGGAATGTGATGAGGTGTATCGATAAACTTGAGAAGTAAGATAACGGCGAATAACGCGCTGGTTGAGCGAAGGCAGCCGAGGAATAGACATACGTTGTCCACTAGCGTGTGTAGGCAACGGCCAATGGGATTGGATAGAGACGTAGGGGACAGCCAGAAGGTGTCATTCGTATACAGAAGATTCCTGGCAGGAAGCAACGGATGGATTTCGTTACTATAAACAAGATTCATTTGTTTAATGAACAAAAACGTTTCGAGTGTTGTTTTAATAAAAATCCGTTCTGCCTATCAGAGGTAGAAAAATGTAGGTAGAAGGCGGAATGTACGAGGATGCGCAAGAACGAGATGAAAGACACAAGCAGTCAAAAATAGTAAGAATATACAGTGTCGAGTAAATGTGGCTATGACATGACAAAGTCGTTTTACTACCGGTGATGTGTTGAAGAATGGACTAACTTTTCTCGCACATAGCTGTATGGCTAGCGGATCCATGCGAACTCCGTCGTTTCCAGACAGGTTGGCCGCCGAGAGTTTAGCGCTGACTATATCCGCCAACTCATTGTGACTATAGGGAGAGAAAGTCAAGTGTTTTGGTTGGTGTGCCTTGCTCTGAAGACGTGGGAGTAACCGCTCAGGAAGATCCAACGCATTGGCTATGCCAATGATTATCAAGTGGCAACTCAATGTTGCAGGCCAATTAAAAATTCTACAGAGAAGAGAAACAACAAAGGATTTGAGGGTGCTGCGTACAGCAATAACCGTAGTAAGCCGTTTTAATGTGATGATGACAAAACAGTCAAAAAGGGATTTGGGTTGCGGGAATTCAAATTACCGGAACATGGACATCTAGCCGAACGGTACAAAAGACAGACTACACAAACAACGCAATCTTAAAAGAGTCAAAGACGAGACCGTGATGAACGGACTCCAATAACTAAGCGAGAAATAAAAATGGTCACATATAAGGTAAGCAAGGGAAAAGCGGAATGACTGACGTCATCGCAAGCTAAAGCGCGAGAGTAATCAGGTCATGAGTGGATACGCTGCGTCAATCTCATGCCAAAGGTAAATTGAGCGATTGGATAAATGAACATTCCTATTCTAGGAGGAAAATCAGGGTGAGTGGTGCACTCAGGTTTCTCTGATGTTTAGGTCGAATAACCAATGCCTTTGATTGAAGACCGAGGGCATGGACAAAATAAAGGAGTATACCAGAATATGAGCAGATGAGAAAAGGATGAGCCCGTGGAAACGAACGACGTGCCAGAATTTATTAGCGAAACAGGTGACGGAAAGTAATGCACATGGATATGTTCCAAAACTTCGTAATAAGCGCAAAGTGGGTGGGCTGTGGGACCACTGTTAGGGAGAGTAGCCCACGGTAAATTATGATCCCAAAAACGAGGCACACCCAAATACAGCAGCACCTGCTGTTGTGGTGGAGTCGGCAGTAGTAAAAATGACAGAAAAAGAAATAATGGCAAAAACAACAAAAATTAATAGAATCGACTGGTCGATGGTTCATTTCGGTGTGGTCTGCACACCAAACAGCACTTGATTAGGTTGAATTGACGTGGATCACCAAGACAATAATGATTAATATCGCGGAAATGACAGTGCTGTACAAAAGGGAGTGAACGGAAAATAAAACAGTCATTTGGAATAATTAGGAAAGGAGCCGGTGCAGTAAAGCTATTGACTTTGTGGCCGCACCACTTCTGACAAGGATTCTGATACGGGTACCTCCGCCTAACCAAGCTTCACGCTAATCGTGAAAGTCTTGTTGGCACGTCAACAGCTGAGTGCAGTGCGATTTCTCCCAACTAATAATAATACGTATATTTTCTCCGATTTTGCGAGAAGCTGTCTCTGGATTGCGGACAGATCATGGGTAAAATAATGATCATGCTCATGCATGAGTGAGATATGTATTCTGGGGTGTGTGATATCAAAATAATTTGGAATCACATAACTTTTGTTGTTGCTGAGTTTTGTGTACCATCTATTCTCAATAGTTAAATATTCCTTGGTCCATTATGGAAGAACTCGTGTGGTGATTTACCCGATGGAAACATGGTTATTATCGAGTTCTGGTCCGGAATTTACTAAGCTGAATGCAGAATGTTCTTGCACTTGTGCAAGACCTGATTGTGGCTGGTAGGCTATTCCACACGACAGTGTATCTGACGAGGAAGAAGTTGGATCGATAGCTGTCCTGGTTCTTGGCACAGTTAATGTACAGATATTGTTGCGTATATTCCGAGTGAAGTTATGTTACAATTTTAGTGTGCAAAGATCGGAGTATGTCTTTCGGTCTACAGTCGTCGCAACCAAAGGGGATCGAGCTTGAGCTGCTGGCAGCGCTCCTGAGAACACAAGGTCGTTGATTTACTGAACAAGCGCTTTGCAAGTCTTCCAAAGCTTTCCTGTCACCCATACGCATGTTCCCATAGATGATGCTGCAGCATTCAAGGACAGGAAGTGTATTTTGAGAAGCTCGAGTCTGGCAGGGGTTGTATAGATTTTATGGCATATGTTAGCTAGAGATCGTTTAGCACATACTATTTGATATTCAGCTTGTTTTGAGAAATGAAATTTTGAAAAGTGTTGTATGCCTAGATCACAGCTGGATAGTTTCACACAGATACGTTCATTGTTCAGTCTAACTGACTCTTCAGGGATTAAACATCCGTGTGACATAATGCATGATTTACTAGCGGAGAACTTTAACATCCATGTGTTTCACCATTTCTCAAGTGAATAGAGGTCTTCTAAAATGAGCAGTAATGCGCTATGGAGTTTAGCTCATTAAAATGTATAGACAATCATTATGTCATCGGCGAACAAAAATGGCCTGCCATGTTTTATGAAAACTATGATATTGTTAATATAAAGTAGGAAAAAGGAAGGACCAAGTACACTCTCTTGGATGACACCACTGGTGATTGGACGTGGGGAGGAGTTATGATTACCCAGAGTGACTATCTGGTAGCGCCCATTTAGGTATGATGTCAACGAACCAAATAAAGGGTCTGATTCCAAATGACTCGATTCTTTTCAGTAGCCGCTTGTGGGGCACTCTGTCGAATGCGTTTCGCATATCCAGGAACAGTAGTATAACTGCATATTTGGAGTCAATGGCTTCTGTGATGTAACCCAGGTGGTGCAACTGGCACGTTGAACAGAAATGTTGATTGAGTAGCTCAAGCTGGGATTTGTTAAATGGCCCATGACGATGGACAAAGTATATGACTCCACTTTTACATAATTTTTCGACTAATCTAACCATGAGAGCAGTATGATAGGAGTATGATATGTCAATACTGTGACGTGCTGTTTAGGCCCCACTTTACGACGAGGGAAAATAAATGTTATTTTCCATTGATCCGGAAATTAATTAGATGCTAACGGAAAGGTGAACTTGTTCAGCTATATCAGTGGTATGTCAGGTCCACCGAGTGAAATAACTGATGGGGACTGCCATCGGAGTCTGGTTTGAGCGATGGTTTCATGGGCTTCATATACTTGGATGGTTGAAGGAGAAATCTCCACCTTATATGTTACGAATAATCCGGATAACATTGTATAGGGTCGGTTTCTACATCCATTGAAGCAGCGAAAAAAGAGCTCAACGCTTCACAAATAGCCAATGGGTAGTTAAGCTGGCGACTCTTCTCAACAATCAGTTCTGTGAGCAAGGACAAACCATCGTTAGTTCTATGACGCAGCAGTTTGGTCAGTTCCTTTCTTTTGCATACCATCCACAAGGCATTCTGCTTCTCCTCCTGTTCAAGCCGTTTCCTTTGTGAGGCCTTGATACAATCGACGGATGCGCGTAGCTGTATTACTGGTGAGAAGTCTCTAGTATTACTGAATTTCCCTATTACTTTTCTCCTTTTCAGGTCACGCTGAGTTCACTTACATTATTAGGACCAGAAATGGCATGTTTATAATGTGGAACGATTACAGTTATGATGCGATTGATCTGCTAGTAGAACTATTCCATTGCAATGGGGGCGCTAGGGAAGAGAAAAAGTGCATCCCGGTTGGAGGACCGGATCAGCTTTCCGAAATGTTACCAGTCAGGTCTTTGTATGGTATACTGGGCAGGTGAATCGAGTTTAGTATTCATTTTCAAGTAGGTGGTAAGGCATAGGACATTATGGTCACTACCGGGTAGATTGTCTAAGATGTCAATCTGTGCGTCGGGGATCCCCATGGTTAAGATTAAGTGCAGTACGTTGGTAGACCTAGTTGGTCCGGTGACCCACTGAGTCCAACCCCCAAATCTGATGGTCGATGAGAACGATCTATGCAATGATGATGTTTGTGTTGACCAAGTAATATTCGGTATAATGAAATCGACAGCGATCATCTCCAGACCATGTGGGAATACCGATGCGAAATCAAATGCCGCGGAAATAATTGCGATATCCCTGGCCGTCGCTTTCGGAGGGTTGTTGATGTAACCACGAAGTATTATAGAAGAGGCTGCAGCGACTGATAGCCGGAGAGATGCTGACACATTGTCTAACTGAAGTTCCCATGGAGATATCCGATACACCCGCCTCCCTTCTTTGTGCTGCAGTCTTTGCAAAGTAAATGGTAGTTACGGATATCTAAATTAGTATCCAATGTATCACTGGAGCACTAGGTTTCGGTGACGAAGATTACATGTGGGGTGTTCGGCTGACTAAGCATGTTTACAAAATGCAACTTTTTTGAAAGGATTCGCCTTAATTAGTATGGACGAAAACCTGTTGTACCTAAAAACTGTTACTGTGAGTACTTGAGAGAATTATGAATCAGTAATGACAAGCAAAGAAGTTAAATATGGGGGTGATGGAAGCAAACCCATCGGTGGAAGGCACAGGTGTCAGGGCATTGTTCGCTCTAGTAAGACCGAGTGGACAGCAAGGAGTGATGTTCTGAGGCTAGGTTAGAAGTTATCTGATACTGAGCTAGTCATGACATCTGGATGAACTACCAGAAACATAGAACTAAATAGGCTGTCTCTTCTGGGTGTGTCAGTGTTTGGAATGGAATTGGAGCCCTTCCCGCTTCCATTTAAAAAGGGTTATAGTAAAGTGATGGCTTGTGAAGGTATGTCGCATGACAGGAGGTATTGCCAGGTTTTCAAAGTCTTTCCGATTTTCATTTCTCTCTCAAGTGTCGTTGTAGACGGGAGGCTGATAAGTAGACTGGTATGTTGGAGGAGGTGGGAGAGCCTATGGTGTGCTGTGGCTGGTAGTGGCCAGACCTTGACAGATGGTCTACCCACTGCTGCTAATGTTGTGCCATGGGCTCATGTCCTGGACGCCTCCTCGTAGCGACCGCTCGGTGGGAGTTTGGTTTCGCCCATCTCCCTGCCAAGACCCAGGACACCAATCCGCATGAGTCAGTGAACTGACCATGTGCTAGACCTGCTGTCTTTCGGGTGTACATCTAATTGAAGGCTTTGGCTGAGGACCCGAGTCATTCTCCTGTCAGGTGTGGGCCTGCTGCCGGTATCCTAGTCCATCCTCTTCGGAGGTTAGGAAGTGGTCGATGGCTCTCTTCCCGTAAAACCTAGCCATGGGAGACAACAGGTCCACAGGCTATAAGCTCACCGCTCGATTGGCGTAGAGCACGAGCGCCACGTATTGTCTCTGACGGTGGGAGGGCACCTCCGGGTGCTCAATGGTTAGTTACCGCACGCCTCAAGCCAAGCAGCCCCTGGTCAAAATGGTGCAAACCCAACAAAACCCTCCTGCGTCTGACCGTGGTCGCAGGTGCGTATCTTACTACGGTCGCAAAACATATTTGAATTGTACCAGAAGTTCAAAGACTGCGTGTGACGGACCTAAAGCAGATCCCAATTTGTCTCCGCAATCACATTCCAGCGCTGGATCTGCTCCCCACTGCCTTGTGGGTCAGGCCATTGTGTCAAAGGCTCTGGGCGGAGTTCCTCAAGCCAACCTCCGAGACACAACCACCACCAGGCGTGCGATTGCCCACCAATGAAATCGTATGCCCGCGCGTAAAGCACTCAACATCGGGTGCTGGAACGTGTGCACACTATTCGACCAGAATGCGAGCGAGCGACGCACAGCATTGGTCGAGATGGAACTGGTGCGGTACGACATTGATATTGCGGCGCTCAGCGTGACCAGGCTCGCTGAGCAAGGTAAGTTGCATGAAGGTGGAGCTAGCTATACGTTTTACTGGGTGGGAAACGTCACAGCACCACGTGAACATGGAGTCTGATTGGAGCTATCCGATCGCCTAAATGGTCAGCTGGTGGGTGAGCCGACTTGCATCAGAGCGCAACGGATGACTGTTCGCCTACGACTCGGTAGAGGCAAGTTTGCCACGTTTATAAGCACGTACGGTCCGACCATGTGTTACCCTGATGACACGAGTGATCAATTCTACACTCAGCTATCCTCCGTGATACGGTCTGTGCCGAGGAGCGACCGACTATTTCTGCTTGGTGATTTCAACGCACGCGTTGGGCGTGATGCATCGGTGTGGACAGATGTCATCGGTCCGCATGGCATTGGTTCAGCGAATGCGAACGGTGACAGGATGCTCTCAGAGTGTGCCACGCACGACCTGACGATCACGAACAATCGGTTTGCACGGAGTGCGAGTGAGAAAGCGAGTTGGACGCACCCACGGAGTGGTCGCACTCACCTGCTCGACTGTGTCATCGTACGTCAGCGTGACACGCGTGAAGTGCGCATGACACGTGTACTGCGTGGAGCTGAGTGTGGCACTGATCACAAATTGGTGCGGACCAAACTGTACATATACTTTCGTAAATCTGTGGATTGCACTCTTGCCGTGAAATGGCGTAAACTTAATATTCTCTCCCTTGGCACTATGGAGAACAGGATGGAGCTAGAGAAGGCGAAGGCTGCACGCCGGTGTGTTGTGGAATGCATAGCCAGAGTGGGCGATCTGTGGCACCACATTCGCGACCAGGTGACAGCTGCCGCCGAGCAGACCATCGGATGCACAAACTGTAAGCGGTCCGATTGGTTTGATAAGAACAATGCGACGATTGGCTCATTGGTGTCGGAGAAGAATGAAGCATTTGATGCACATGTCGCAGACCTCAGTGACTTGGGGAAGAAAAGTCAGTTTCGTAAACTTCGACAGCGACTGACACGAAAGCTCCGTCGCATCAAAAATGCATGGTGAACGAAGGCGAAGCAGATGGAATGTTACGCCGAACGCCACCAACACAACGGATTGTCTGAATCGTTGAAGGTGGTGTATGAACCGAGGTTGGAGCCCCTGAGGACGCTGATCGATGGTAGCACAGGTGCTGACTGCACGCAGAGTGCAGACATAATGCAGATCTGGCGAAACCACTGACGGTTTTTGAACAACTGTTCGGAGAATGATTGGCCTACATTGAATGGCCTGAGGCAGCACGATGTGAAGGTGAGTTGGGCAGACACGCCGACACTAGATGAGACGCGGAGAGCACTTGCTGAGCTGCGAAACGGCAAGTGTGTCGGTGCCGACAGGATTCCGCCTGAAGTATTGAAACACGGCGGACCCGCGTTGGTGACTGCGCTGCACCACTTGGTGCAACGCATGTAGATTGGGAAGGAGGTGCCTGCTGAGCTGAAGGATGCCCTTGTGCTACCATTGTACATGGGCAAAGGAAGCAAGCAATGTGCCATGAATTATCGTGGTACTAACTTGCTTTGTGTGGGCAAGGTGATTGCCAGAATCCTGCTCAACCGTCTCGTCAGTCAGGTTGTGGAATCGAACATTGAAATTGTACGTAGAATGCTTACAAAACGCCATAGCATCGATTTTGCGTGCACCGGTGCTGTAGTCAAGAAATTCACACAAGCACGTCAGCCATAAACAATGCATACTAAGAGGGAGCGGCCGACAGGTACACTAAAAGCATAAAATCAGAGAGCGCATGGTGCGCAAGTTAAACGCCAACTGTTGGATTTCAACGTGGGTTATGTGCTGCTACTACCAGCTACGAGTCCTCGTGTTCCAACACCGTCTATCTGTTAATATATCCAACATGCGGTGGTCATGTCTCGGTTTTACATAGCAACACCACACAGTTGTAACCACTGAACTTCATTGATGGGCCGATACTTAGCCGTCACAATAGGGGACCATAACATGGGACCTTCGCTGCTGCTGCTTTCGTTTGAATATCGTTTCTACGGTACCTACCAAGGACATGTGAGCTTTCTCGGAATAATTCTGGTCCTTTCACTAGTTGGACTATTTCAAAAGCCATTAATGATACTCGTTGATTACTTAATAGAAACTTCGAGATGCTAAAATCTGTTCAAATTTTGCTGAGTTCGGTCAAAAATTCAATACTTTCAAATTGAGAAAGCATTGTGTTGGTATCCTGAAAATAGAAAATAAAAAACGATGACTCTTCCGCAATGTGTAATCGTTGCTTGGTAAAATGGGATCTGCAAGACTGTTATGCAGCGAACTGAACAATGAAGTGCGGACGTTACCGGAGATTTGGTTGAAGTCAAATGTGGAAGATCATCATCATAATAACAACCAACAACAAAGATAACGATGGCAGTGGTACATCAGTCATTTAAACTAATGCTTCGCTGTCGTACAAACATAATGAGTTGAGGAATGAAGCATAGTAAGCAGGAGAGAAGAGGGACCGAGTGTAACACCCGAATACCCTAATTAAAAATGCAGAGCCAAGGCAGCCAAACCTACTCAACAAAACGGTCAAAAAACAGTCAACTATTGTGTGAAGACAAGGCGGTATCGACAAAACAGATTCCTTGTGGCATACACTGCTGGGCATTACCCCGAGGATAAGATAACAAAACGCACTTTAAAAAGCATCCCGACTAGGAGACGACAGCAGACGCGCAACTAGTACCGGCTGAGAGCTAGGTACATAAGGTGGGTCACGTGGACCCCGGCCTGCGAGGTGAGACGGACCGACAGCTCCGTTTATTATGATTATTAAGTATACAAATTGCACGCAGGTGGGAAACACTTCAGCTATTGTGCCGCAATACAAGAGAAAAAGGTAAAACAGAGGCACGCCGGCTAAGTCACCAGTAACGGATGGACATCGTTCCGGAGAGCAAACAGCCGGCTATTGTGCCGCAAAAAAGGTCATATTATGCCTAATAAATGAGATGGTGGTTGTAGGGGGAGGGACAAAGAAACTTAGAACACAAACGCCAGTGAAGGCGGCTCTTGGTCATGCCAACAAGTGTATGCAGTTAAACGTATTCATAGTGCGTATACCTCTCTCACCAAATTATAGAGCATGCGGCCTTAGAATCTTAAAACTTGTAATAATAATAATAAATCTGTATTCTCGGTTTTAGGAGGCATTCGCTGCTCGGCATGATCATATTTTTACAATTGTTTCGTATAGCTTAACAGCACATTCCATATGTCAGACGGAAAATATCAACGGATGTTTTGGATCGATGGCGGAAAAGTCTTCCCTCTGAACTTCGGTGAAAGGTCGCAGAAGCTTTGCAAATGTCAAATATCAAAGCCCCTGAAGCAGCAAAAGTACCGACGATGACACAGGAGCTTAACTTGACTGCTGCTTTACTTGCATCTGACGTAGGTCTAAATGAAGATTAGGAAGAACCTTGGCCGAATCAAGTTTCAAACGAGGTATCATTATCCCATCAAAAAGACGAGTAACTATCGACCTCCCATCGGTCGGCATTCTACCATACTTGACCTCTTTAGCCCTCTGTGGGCTCCTAGAGACGGAGAAACTGGCCTGATTGTACGCGAATGCTCAGGGTATTTTTAATAAACTGGCCGAACTGAAAGATAGCCAGACTACCGGGTCATATGATGTCATTGGTATCACCGAGACGTGGTTGTACACGGGAATGACGGACACTGAAGTTTCACTACCGGGCATGTCGCTGATCCGGAACGATAGGCTCACAAAAGGAGGTGTAATTCTGTATTAACGAAGCGACTTACAGTGCGAAGCCGTGGAGAATTCAAACTCGCAGTTTCACGACTCTCTTAGGTGCCGCTTGCAGTTAAAAGGCAGAGACGTTTGCTTTATTGTCTTGGTGTACCGCCCCCCTAACTCTACACTCGAAAACGATTACGACCTTACGGCTGCTTGAAGATGCAGTTTACAGCGAAAATACACTCACAAACTTATTACAGGTGATTTCTAGGCACATTGTTTAGAAACTCCTGCCACGATCGGGGAACAATTCAAAGCCGACCTACAAGATCTCCTAACCACTGTTCGTCTTTACAATCACAACACTGCCCATTCGGTTCAGAACAGGTAACAGGCCATCTGTGCTGGATCATGTATTTACCAACGAGGAGCATATGACCGATATGTTGGTTGTAGACTGCCCGTTGGGTCGCAGTGACCACGCAGTCATCAGTTTCAACTTCGTCTGCTGTGCGGAATATCGGAATGGGAAAGATGGGACTGCGCAAATCATCACAAGCTACGATCGATTAGCCCAGCTCGTCAGCGCCACAACTTGGTCGCTCCTTGCGGAAGAACCCCCGGAAGTCGCGTGGCTCGAGTTCGTCAACAAATACAGTCCGCTGAGTGCAGATGCTTCAGAGATGAGTTCGCAATAAGTGTAAATCAGTTGTTTTCGTTAGGAGCAGAACTGAAAATGGATCACAGCACGCAAAGCAGCATGGCGAGTGTACAGAGAAGCTCCAGTACCAGAAACTTGAGACAACTATGTAATCCAACGTAACCACTGCACTCAAGTGCTAAGAGAAGACATAGCCGCATATCAGCAGAACATTGCAAAAACCTTTGGCGCTAACCACAAACGGCTGCACAAGCACGTCAATAGCCTACGAAAGGTGAGGCAAGGATTTCCTCCACTCATGACGGCCGATGGCCCAACAAAAACGGCTGGGGATGCAATACGCCCCACGTTTCAAAGGGTCTTGCCACCAAGTGATCTTCCAACCTTAGTCGTCTATTCGCCAGGACTAACCCACATTACTTTTACCGCGGAGGTTGCATTGCAAAAGCTGACGTCTCTTCGCAGACACAGCTCGCTGGGTGTCGATATCATTCGTCAAGAGGCCCTGGGAGTAGCAGGGAGCCCACTAGCAGGACTTATAGCTCAGTTTTTCCAGCGCTGCTTAGACCAGAATCAAGTTCCCGCTATGTGGAAGCTTGGAATATTAACCCCGATTCACAAATGTGGAAGTAGAACTGAGCCCTCCAACTACCGCCCATTATCCCTTCATCCTATACGCTCCAAGGTCATGGAATCCATAGTTGCCGATACACTGGTGTGTTAGCTGGAAAACTGTAACATCATCACGTCTGGGCAGCACGGCTCCCGGCGACAGCGGTCATGCACAACGAATTTACTAATCAGACGCAGTAGTTGGACCGAGGCACTTTTAGGCTGGGTTGCCAACTTTCTACTTCAATGACGATTAGTGGTCAGAATTCGAAGCTCTTTATCGGACCCCATACAAGTCGAGTGTAGTGTGCCGCAAAGCTCTGCACTAGGTCCATGTTTGTTTTTGGTGTTTATTAATGACCATTGCACAGGGAATCGCTTCAAATATCCTAATGTTTGCCGACGATATCAAGATTTGGAGCAGGATCCAGGTGAACGCCGACCAGCATCTGCTTCAGAGTGACCTAGATATGACATATCAATGGTCAATCCAAAAGTTACTGAATTTCAACGTCAGTAAATGCAAAATATTTTCCGTCCGACACCAGAGCAGCTACTCATACCGGCTCGGAACGAATGTACTGCAACAATCAACTGTCGAACGTGGCTTGGGTGTCCTGGTTCAAGATGACTTGGGTTGCTCCAGGCAATCCGAAAAGGCCTCGAAGATTGGAAACCAACAAGTCGGACTGCTGTGACGGGCATTTGGACAAATAAACAGCTCCATATTTCGACAAATGAGCAGTGCGCGTATTTGTCCCCTGTCGAATACGCACTTCAAGCTTTGTATCCATGGCTGAAACAAGACCTTAACGCACTGGAGTAGTCATAACGTCTGGCATCTAAGAACGTAATGGGAATGCGCGATCTTTCACACCATGAGAGGCTGCGACGATCGGGGGTATTCAGCGGAAGCTATCGCAGACTACGAGGTGAACTGATTATGGTACACTTGATTCTGCAAGATCCACATCATGTGCCGCTCCTTAGTGCACCAGCACCAATACAAACCTGAGGGGCCACCCACTGAAACTCGCAAAACGGTATAGCCGTCTGGAGTGCCGCAGAAATTTCTTTTCAATTCGTATCTATCACCCGTGGAATGCTCTCCCGCACCGACACTATCAGTAGTTAAAAGACGGTTGGATGACACACTCATCCACTTACATTTCGTCACTTAGCGCTACGTCTCCATCCATGGATTTATTTGATGTTAACTGTGAGTGCTGTGAATCTAAGCGGATTGCAAAAGTACAGCGGAGCAAAGGATGAGGGCTTAGTTTCATATTTAAAATACTAACTCTTTTACTATCATTATTAATACTATTTTTTGCTACCTGGTAGCCGGCTGGTAGCTTACCGGAACAATGCCCATCCGTTACCGGTAGCTCAGCTGGTTTGCGCCTGTTGTATTTTCCCCCTTTTTCTTTTATGTATTGCGGCACAGTAGCTGAGGCGTTTCCTACCTCTAGCTAATGTGTATAATGAGAATGATGATAACTACCATCTATCCAACGGGACTTGTAAAGCAGCGCTTCTTAATCTGTATAAATTCACTGTTCATTGTTCCTACCAGGTCTCCTGCTACCTGTTTGCCGTATCAGATGGAAAAACTTATGATGGTTACAAACGGCAACGAGTGTTTCCATCCCCGATGCACGATGGGACTACCAGGCTTCCTAGTCACCGTTCAGGATAGCAAATAGTTTTGACCTGAAAATATTGCGAATCTTATTGTGTATGATGCCAGTGGGAATGGGCCGGCGAGCATTGATATGTTCCAGAGACTGCATAGAAATCCAATGTCCAGGATAACAAATTGGTATACCACATGAAGACATGTTTGTGGATAGTGACATATAGCAAAAATGCGATCAACTGTATTCAGTTGGCGCTTACTCAGCCTGGATGCCAGCGTACATTGATACGCATTCAGAGCATCTGGCTTCGCCAGGGGGTAAGTATCTATGCACTCATAGTGCCGTTTCGGACGTCCACCGTAACGCACCAGCAGGTCGGCGCAAACAAGTGCGCGGTCAGAGTCCACGCTCGTGCTCCAAATTAAGCGACAGCTTTGAACACAGCCGCTCCAGCGATCACTGATCGCGATGCGATCGATTTCCGACCACGGCTTGGAGGCGCCATATCACCCTTCTGCGGGTTCCATGTCGAAAGTTATTGCTCGCGAAGAATAGACAATCATATTCACATAGGTGTAACAAAGGTGAAGGCATCAGCAGTAGGCTGGTATGCAGTACCGATGTTTCCCTGTTAATCAACCACCAAGAGCCACAAGCGGGCTACGGATACTGCGAGAGTCGCCCGATCCTCTACGCAGGCTCGAATCCGCGACATCGGATTACAAGGCAGACTTGTGATCCTTTAAGCTACGGGCTGGCATATGTAATGAGTGCTCAGTTATCATTACGGGAGCCTACAACGTGTTGACCTCCCAGATGAAGGGCATCAATCAATAATTTTCGAACTTAGGTGTTCAGATCACCAGCAAGGGCTACAGTATCCGTACTTTTTCTAACGAATGAACTCCATTATTTGGCTATAGAAATCTTTCATCGAGTCCGTGCTACAATCTGTGGGGGGGGGGGCGTTGGCAGCGGTGACAAACAGGTATCCTTTATCCCTGTTCGACTTCGAAGCTTTGAAGGAGCCAACAAATCTGACAGCGCACATTCGACTGTTGGTTGGGATCCAATCGATCATAGCAGCTTCAGCCAGGAGGCTCAGAGTAATGCCGACACCGGGGCGACCGGCATTTGAATCTGCATCATCTCCGGACAAGCGCAATAAGAAAATACGGTCAGTGTCGCATGTGAGGGATGGCAGAGTAAACACGGGTCTCGAATCTTGCAGGCGGGTTTCCGATAAGCAGCAGATAGCGATCGATAGGGCATCTAGTGTTCGGGTAAGTGCTGCCTGTCGGTCAATCTGTAAGTGCGCATACTGAGGCACGCCAATATTAGCGAGGAGCAAGGGATCCTAATGGATACGAATGAACTGACGTCTGTTTTGCTGGATATGGATTTGTCAAATGGATCGGAGCGATGTCCTGCGATTGAACGCGAGTAGAAATCAGAATATAAAGCGAATATCGACGCAAGATATGGGAGGGTTAAAAACTGGGAGGCAGAAATGGAGGGGGGGGGAAAGTGAAGTTGGAACGGGACGATAAGGGCGAAAAAGCGCAAGAGGCAGAATAAGAAGACGGGAAGACCTGGGTAGTAGCATCCGCATCCTAGTCTGTTGGGAGTGAGTTTGGTTCTGATGCCAAAGAGCATCAAGCTGGCTCTCAAAACGTTTAACGTCGGATACTCCAGCCATGACCTCCGGAAGTGAGTTCTAGCGTTCGGTAGCTCGGCACGATAAACGGACACCCGCCCCAACCCGATAGGAGTGCAGTTTGTTAGAGTAACTGTGAGGAATGGATAGCTTGACACAGCTGCTATCACTGTGATCTCGAACTTGGTCGGTTACACTCTTTCCTGATTACATAACGCTCGCTGTTTTCGTCTGTGTTTCTTAAAAGACAACATGATATAGCTGCCGATACAATAATGATAAAGAGCTAACGGATTCGAATCACAAAAGGCCAACATGTCCGTCAACAAGCACATGGTTAAAGAAATCGCAGAATGGCTCAAAAAGCTTGACTGAAGTGCAATTTAAAATCAAACAGGGCAAAAAAGGCATAAGTTATACACCGCACGGTGTGCCGACGTTTCGGTTCCACGCAATCATCACCAGTTGCACGATGGCTAGAGGTACTGTGAGGTCGCTTGCACATACGTAGATTCGAACCATTGAGCTTCCGATTATAATGCAGACGCTCTATCTTTTCAGCAACAGGTTGAATAGACCAGAGGCTTGATATAACTAGCGAAAGAAAAAGGAAGGCATCAGCAGTACGCCAGTACGCAGTACCGAGGATTCGCTGCCACGCAACCACTAATAATAATAATAATAATAATAATAATAATAATAATAATAATAATAATAATAATAATGTGTCAGCCGTGTGCCCTAACAGCGCCTCGCCGCCGTGTGACCGCCACCAGTCGCAGGCGGGCTGAGTATTCCGCGAAGACGCCCACCCCGACGCGGATGCAACCCGCGCCACAAGATCATGAGACAAGCTTATTACCTCCAGGCTACGGGCCGACAGGAAACCACTACCGGTCGCACGCTGGCTAAAAATACTGCGAGGGTCCCCCTGCCCCTGTGCAGACTCGAACCCGCGCCGCTAAATTAGCTGAGAAGCTCGTTAACTTTAGGCTACGGGCCGGCTTATAACTGACGAAGGATAAAGGCAACAAGTTAGGATGAAACTAAGGTAATCAAGGGATGACATAACATCAGACAAAGTAAGTGAAGAATGAGTAGGAAAATAAAAACGCAGTTGCTATCCCATATCACACTTCGGTTCCCCACTCTATAAAATCCACTGTAATTCGATACGGCACATTCGTTGAGCTTAGTTCTGTTCCAATCAATAAACTCACGAATTTCTTATTCATTTTGTTTTCCCCGGAGTAGTTCTCCAGCCAGTTACTTACATTGCACTGCGGCACAACGACCATACTATTTTGCATACAATCACAGTAAGCAGACTCGAGACGATTTATCGTGTCAAACACCTGGTAAACAGTATGTAGCAGAAAGGGAATGTGTTTCAGTCAAGTTATTCGTAGTATCACAAGATCCTCTAAAAAGAGCGAAGAAAAGACCCAAACGAAGGAGAGAATGATCTTGCAAAAATAATCCATTAGCAAACTAACTATCAAGGGAGACGTTTCATGTAACAGTGGGTGACTCAGTTTAAGATGCCAGAGCAATCTTCAAGACAAGGATGGTAGGTTGTGCAGAGCAATTATTTTTGGCGGATTATGCGAGTGGAACAGTCTAGAGACAAAAGCACTTGGAAACTCACCGGTACAAAACGGCCTTGCTTTTCGAATAAAGCTGATCCAATTCGTCCAAAATAACAATAAAAGTAGACAGGTTCGAAAACTTCTCGAAAGTCGCTTCGACGACGGAGTGGCCAACTGTGCCACGGTTTTCCTTCCCGTGTAAGTTCTGGCTAAGTGATTCGAAAATTCGCGTAAACACCTCACTAGCCGAGCTCAGGTTCATGCAGTTGATAAACAAAACCCGACAGTGAGAGTAGGATCCAAGATGATTTGTCACATAATTGACCACCGCGGTTTTCCCTGTTCCAGGAGAACCGCTGACGTACATACTGCAGCTATGACGAGTCTCCATACTATTCCGAATGAATTCATGTATATGCGATATTTCCTTTTCCCGACCAATAATAAACTCATTCGAGGGATTCTCTGAGGATTTTTCCTTTGCTTCCTGGACAGTTAATTTGGTAACACACTGCTTCGACACTGCTTTCCTTCCCGCTGAAATAAGTGAGAGACGATTGCGGTTTCTGGCAGTAACGTCCTTGTCTGGATGTGTGTGCGCAATTTCTTCTTTGCGTACGGATCGTCGAGTATGAACCATCCAGAAATAGCACTGAAAAAATAAGCAAGATCAAAGTGGGTGACCCCATCTTAGCGACCGTAAAAAAGATGTGATACGATGTTTTGCGTACTGCCATGATCTGCAGAATCTCTTAGCATGAAGCCCCATAACAATCTTCAGGTTTGTTCAAGGAACCAAGATTAACGGTTAGTGGCAAAACGGTTTAGGTAATATGTATAGTGTAGGTTGGAAAAAGGTAACGAGATTTGTCATACAAATTTAATTGTGGGACTAGCAGAAAGCGCATATCATAAGTGCCTGAGGATCTCGATGAGCATGCAAGTACACAAGCACCGCCCGTAGCAAAACGCTAAGGATCACTGAAAGGCAAGATAAAAGCAGCTCGGCCGGTGGCTGAGTGCTTCAGGTGTCTGGCTTGTAATCCAGAGGACACCACCTCGAGCTTTCATAACCGCGCGTGACCTCGCAGTAACCAAAGCGTGCACGCGCGTGGCAGCGAAATATCAGTACAATGAACCGATGTACTACTAATGGCTTTAAGATGCGACCAAGTCGAAATACATGCGATCGTGACTGACGATATAACGATTAGTACGAAGATTCAATGGTGAAAAAGTGAACCTTAATGCGATGCGGACAGCCGCGTACTTCACCGATCCAATGCACAGTAATAATTGATGTCTTCGGATCCATTGGCTTGCCGAACAACCTCCTAGTGGGGCCAACTGGGCGGATATTTCTCGTTCCGGCTAATTACGCGGCGGCAGTGATCCAGGACATGGTGGGCTTACGCTTGGCTAGCCACAAGTGTCCCCTTAACAACACTGCGACGTGGCGAATGTGACCCGCCACTAAATAAAGTCACTGCCCCCTTGTATTACTCGGAGACGTATCTCGGCAAGCAATCCGAACATCGGATTTTGACTTCGAATTCCGGAGTGTTGGTCCCTTGGTATGGCTTTTGGCACCCAAAGGGTGTATGAAACGAATGTTCAGTCACCGGCTCCCAACCGGTTCGAAATCCTTATCTCGCCCTGCTGCCTTGTAGGTTAGACCTTTCGCTCAAAGGCTCAGGGCGGTGGTCTTCTAAGACAACTCACGCATGGATAATCAGGTAGTAGCTCGCCTACTGAAGAGCCAGAGAACCCCACACAATTACGTTCACTCTCTCGCTATCATAATGATAAACTGTCCCGCTACAAAGCCAACTTTACAAACACGCCATCAATTCACCTACCATTCGGTTGTATCATTCATCCACATTGTTATCTGATTCGTCATCAGTGGACAACCATACATCCAGCAACGCAGTTGTTCTCAATTACACAGTCCTCGATAGGGAAGTGCCAGCTCCGAAGTCTGCCATCTTCGTTACGGCGACCTGGATTGCAGTTCAAAATAACAACCATCAACGCGCGCACATGAGTGCTGACCGGACAGCAAGCTGAACTTGCACACACGCTGGAGACTCTTCCAGTTGATATCTGCTGCTTGAAGGAAACACGACTCCAAGATTACAATACAGTCTACCAGCAGTCGTCACCAGTCCATCCACACACCCACTTTTCTCTTCGGTTTTCTGGTGACACTGAGTCTGCCGCATCTGGGTAAGCTGGTGTTAGGATCGCCCACAGTGCCAAAGCCGAGGCCGCCCTGTTTGACTGGATTCCAACCAACAGTCGTCTTTGCGCGATAAGGCTCCGTCGAGCTAATAATCGTGCGCTACGACTAGGCACCCACTAGCTGCAGCTCGAATACAGTCAAGGACCAGTTTTATCAACACATTCATGAGTTGCCCCTAATGGCGCCTAAAATAAACATCATAATTATGGTGGGGGACTTCAACCCACGTATCGGTCGGCTGCTGCTACGTGCACGTTACCAAGGGAAAACGCTCTGACAAAGGAGAGGGACTACACAGTCTAGGTGCTGACCACCAACTTTCCTCTCCAGTAGACGTTTTCGTCGCCGTGGACACCACTGCACCCAGCACTGGTCAAAAATTGACACATAGCCATTCATCATCATCATCAACAGCAATACATCAGCCATTTGAACTGATGCTTCACTGCCATACAACCATGAGGGCTTAGAAAATAAAGAATAAGAAGAGGGAGAGAAGGGGGACTCACCTGAAAACCTTAATGCCCTAAGCAAACATTCCGGGTCAAGGCGTCTACACCTTGTGTAGACAACATACCGTCACAAACAGCTGGCTATCGTGCAAAGATAAGGCGGCATCGGCGAAACAGCTTCCTTGCGGCTTTCACTGCCACGCGTCATAATCAGCCATTACCCCGCAGATAACTCAGCACCAAACACACTTTAAACAAGCAATTCAATTAGGAGACGGCAGCAGACGCGCCACTGGTGTCGGTTGCGAGCGATGTCCTGCAAAGTCACGAGCTAAGCACAAGGAGAGTCACTTGGACTCCAACCCAGAAGGCGAGACGGACCAACGGCACCCAGTTTGCTCGTCAGTGACTTCATTTCCCGCTGCCAAGTCAACTTCTGTCCACCACGAGCCTTGCGCCATCCGACACCTGGTAGACTGAACAAGGCCCTCCTAGGTAAGCGGTGACCAGGCATGCGCAGCACGTGTCCGAGCCAACGCAACTTATTCAGTACTCTGTTGTTCTATGTTATTACTACCTAGTACTCGCCTACGCACATCACCGTTGCAGATACGCTGGTGCCAACCGACACCAGCAATGCTGCGCAAACAACGATGATCAAAGACTTGAAGGCGCCTCAGATCTTCATACCGAAGGGGCCAAATCTCACTACCATAGAGCAGAACGGCCCTCACTGTGGCATTGTATACCCGGCCTTTCAGACGGAGGGAAACTCCCTTCTGTCGCCAAAGATGACGCAGGTTCCAGAAGGCAGCTCTGGCCTTGGCAATGCGTGAGCTCACGTCAGTTTCTATGCGCCCATCATTGCTGATGCAGCTGCCAAGATAAGTGAAATGATCAACCACCTCGAGTTCCTCGTTAGCAAGCGTCAAGGGGTCATCAAGTGGCTGGTGGTCCTGCAGCAACACTTTGCACTTTGAAGGTGCGAAGTGCATACCAAATAATGGGGCCA